>CM060908.1:1005883995-1006508995 GCA_030737815.1 Allium fistulosum
TTATTAAGGAATAGGAATATAAATGATTATTGGGAATAATCATTGGGACATATTTGAAAAATCTTTTGATAATGCTATGTAACTTATTATTATGAAAATATCGGAACTTACTTTTATAAAAAGTGAGATTTGAGGAATAAATATAGATTAGACCTTAGATGGCTTAGAAGTGAATTGTTGTGTCCTGATCCGTTAGTGATCAGAGTGCGCAGCTGGAGCTGGAAAATAGCTTTCCGCTGAAGATGATTGTTTATTTGTTTGATTGAAATGTATTTTGTTTGTATCAATGGTTGTATTGTTTATGCTTAGTTTAAAATGTGAAATTAAATAAGACGTTATCTGTAACGATTACGATCTTTCGACGCACGAAAATCGACATTAATACGTCCACTGTATCAACTGCCGAGCAATCGAATGCCGGAAAACCGAATTGTTATGGAGAACAAGAAGAGGTAGAAGAAGACAGAAGAAAAAGAAAGAAGAAATAACAGAAAAACACAGAACAATATTAGAATCTCACATATCGCAGCGGAACAACATATAATAGATAAATGAATAATCTTTAAATCAAAGAACTATATCATTTTATACATTACATCATCATTAGAGTTTACAACAACAATATACAACACAACTGGACAGTTATATAAACTTGTCCTCATACAGAATACACAGCGGAATAAATAATATCATATACAAGTGATACGCCTCGCCATCCAGCTCGCCACTGAACTCCACAACATCTCCTGAATCCAGAATGACCTGATAACCTGACTCTAGACTGCCCGTGTGGAAATTGGTGGGCACCCAGAGTTTAGGAAAGGAACAATAAACTCCAGGTCAGTCATGGGACTAGTGTGAGAACTTAAAACAGTTATTATCTTTAAAACAACAACAACAAAGGAAGTAAAAGACATCCGCAATGCTTTTTGGAAAATGAAACTACCATAAGACCTCCCGCCACACACACAATGCAAACGCAAAATTGGAGGAGATTTCTTCTTATGATAGTCAAACATGCTTACTACGCAAAATCATTCGATATTATTACTATTAGTGCATAGTGTGAAAATCCCTTCGAAAATACAATATTACTCTTAGCCAGCATAGGCATTCCGCACTTATGCCTACTATAGCTACTATGTTCAATAGCAGGTTACCGCCACATTCCATAGCAGGTTATACAACTAAAACCGTACAAGGTTCGTATTGTTTCTTTGGATTTCCAACAAATGGTCAGGCAAAGGAACTTCCTTACACCGAAATGGAAATGCCTCTGGAAAGACACCCCGAGAACCTAACCGGATCTCTGTAAACACAAGGCCGACGCTACCTCACGCTGTACAGCTGTAACTAGGTAGCTAACACACGAGCTATGCAATCCCCCGGTCGTTACCGACCTTTATCTGAGGATCCTCAACCACAAAGCAATAACCACAAAGTATAATAAATTTGCAGCATCAACATAGGTAAAATATCTGGGCTCCATACCATGATATCACCTTTTATCCAGAAAGAAATGACATACCCTAGGGGCGCGACCCCTAACAACCTTGCCGCAACATTCCTGTTTCGACCATTACCGGGTTGTGAGGCTCGACGAGGTCTCGTCCACAAAGCTACGCTTTTTCACAAAGCCATGCTTTGATCAACAAATGATCAACAACACTTCGTATGCCACATTACCAAATTGGGAATGTATCACTAGTAACCATCAACTACATAACCTCTGAGCTCGTACGTCTCAGAGAAGGGTGTTAAGCTAAGAGAATAAATTCTCCGCCACCAACAGAAATGTATTTGATAGAAACCAGCTTTACATCTCAAAGTGTAACGTCAGGCACACATCCATACAAGTTCGTTCCGTGTTCGAACAGAACCGAAGGCACTTCCAAAGAAGCCCTTGCAATCTGGGTATTCACTAATCACGTCCGGACTTCCCATCACAAGAAGAGTGATATAAATCTCTATACCAGAGCAACTCGGTGCAGAGACATTCGACATGTTGTCCTTTCATTTTCGAAAATACCCGGTCTTCACCACCGGTCTTCAATACGATCCATATCGTCGTATCACTAATTCAGAATGGGTTATATGACACAAAGGTCTTTTCCCGGCTAACCCGAATAGTGAGCACAATATTTAAAAACATATGGATATTGGGATTTCAATTAAGTCACAACTTATTACCCAAATCCTTTCCTTTAAATGGTTTAAAAAAATTACCATTTTAAATCTTTAAACAAAAAGATTTACTTCACAAAGTTTACCCAGTTTCACAAAGATTCATTCACAGATTTCCAAATCAATTTCCATTTCAATTGGATTAACCCATTAAATCTTTAAATTAAGATTTAATTTATAGCTTTCAAAACTATTCATAATTCAAGTCTTTTATAATATAAAAGATACACCTTTTAAAATCTTCTTTGATTTCAAAATAAAGCTTAATCATCTTCACAAAGTTTAATTCATAGTTTTTCTAAACTATTTACAATTTCATTTCAACTTGAAATGTTTCGATACAAATTGGAAATCTTTTCACTTTATGAAAGCTATTATTATTTGAAAACAAATAGTTTTCGTTTTGGGAAAAACTGGTTACAATTACACAAGTTAAAGCCGTCCAAGTATAAAACTTGAATTTAAATTTAAATTTCCAAAACCATATTTCAAATGGTTAAAAACCCATATAAACACCCTTTACACTTGTAAAATCTTTTAGACCATAATTCCCAAATTATTGAATTCAGTTTTATTAAGTTATTTAAAATAACTTTTATTTCTGAAACTCATTTTCAAAAACTTTCGATTTCAATTCCAAAACTATTTTGGATTCAAGAATTCAATTTTCAAAATTGAAAAAAAATCTGTGACTTAACCGATTTCCACGTGAAATTCACATTTGTGTGTGTATTGTGTAGTCCAAGGGTTTAACACAATAGTGCAACAACATTCAATCATCACATATCAAATATAACAATATAATTGATAAGCGGTATAAACCATAACGCTTATCTATCATTCACAGATCACAGATATATATATATATATATATATATATATATCACAGATAAACAAATTACAGATCAAAACACAAATCAGGATATATCACAAAGCATCACATATTAGAGATATCAAACAATTCAACATCCATTATAATCCCAACATCCATAAGTAGGATTAATTTAATTATCTGATTAATTTAAATCAGATAAATTTAAAGTCAGATTAATTTCTAAACACCAAATCAAATTTCCAATTAATTTCCAAATTATTCCCTTTTTTAAAAAATAAATTTCTTTATCTCTTCCAATATATTCAAAACCAATTTTGAATAAATCCTTTAACTTATAAATAATATTACCCGAAATCCATTTATTAAGGCTTTTTCCCAAAATATGAAATTTAATTCAATATAGTTCAAAAATAAGACTTTTATCTTTTTAAAACTCCTTTTAAATTTATCCAATTCCCAAAAATAAATTTTTCGATAAATTATCAACTTGAATTTCGAAAATCCAATTTTATTTATTTCTGGTATCCAACAATACCAAAAATATATTCGGCTAAATTATAGCCTTCAACAATTCCAATTCACAAATATAATCACACGGAGATTATAAATAATCAACACACAACGTTGAAATAAATTCAAATGTTGGAGGAATCCAGTTGGATCCCTCTAACCTGTTTCCCTGCATCCACAGATGTTAGCACAATACCAATTCCACTTCGAAGTGGAATATCGCGGTATATGGGATTTATAAAATACTATCCGCTATTATGTGGCGCAATAGGGTCTCATCCGCTATATAACGCGGGAAATCAACTCCAAATACATATATAATACCAATTCCACTTCAAAGTGGAATTATCGTGGTATATGTTTTTAATATAATAACCTCCGCTTAATATACGGCATATAAGGTCTATTTCAACACAATAGATAACAACCATCATTCAATTCACACAATCAAGCAATTTTAAATTTAACTATTTTAAATTTAAATCGAAACAAAATTCAATTGAGTGAGGAGGTCTCACCTCGCTTCCGATAACGGTTGCAGTATTTTATTTCGAATAAAATTAAACACGTGTTTAATTTTACCCAAAATTCAAACTAGCTCCAATCAATCCCAATCCAGCTCCATTGCGTAGTGCTCGACAAAACGAACCCAATGCAAGTCGTTTCGTCAAATTCCGACCTCGCATCAAAAAGTTATGCATTTTTAAAGTTCGAACGAATTATAATATATATTATTTACAATTTTATTTTATTTTTTTAACCTTAAACTCATCCAGGCCGTTCATTTCCGAACCCTAGGATCTAGGCCGCGCCTTGTATCTTCTTCCCCTCCCAGATATATGCATACGCAAGAACCCATATAGACGCCGTTCCTTCTCCAATTTCCACGACCACCACGATGCACGAGACCCCATCACTCCACCACCAAATCGAAGCTCGTCTTGAGACAAGCTACCACCAGAAATCCGATCGAGCTCGGTTGCCTCCTCGCGATGGAAAATGTGATTGAACGCCGGTCCTTTGAGGCCAATTTGTCGTTGATCTGAAGCTCCGTTTTCGATCACAGCCGTTGAGATCGAAGATCTCGATACGCTCTACGAAGTTGCAATTGGAAGTTTCTTGTAGTTGTCGATGGATTAGATGAAAAACGAGGAAGAACAAAACAATTTTCTAGCCATTGAATAGATAGTGGCGGCCAGCCCTAACCTCTCTAGGGTTTTAGTGAAAATGGATAAATATGGGGGCCTTTTATAGAAAATTGCTCAAAACACTATTCATCCCAATTTTTCAAACTCGAAATCAAATGTGCCGACATACGTTCAAGGGGTTTAACCCGCATTCCGGACACAATGGAACGTGTTTCGGGAGCTAATTCGGTCATATGTGCGAGTTACGGAATTAAACGATCAAATTAAAATTAAATCGATTAAAACGATTTCGATGTGTTTTAGCTTGCCCCGGACAAACAACAACTCCGATTGCTACGAAAATTGAAATCTTACAATAATATAACATTACGGATCCGATGAAACTAGTTTCGTCGAAATCCGAGACTGTTTGAAAATGACTATTTTCACTAGTCAATTAAATATTAAAATATTCAATTTTCACAAATTAACTTTTAATTCAATTTAAAAGTTCTATAACATCATTCTAACTCCAATATGATTTATTATAACTTTATAAATCATTTTTAATCACATTTAATTCAGCTTCCAATTATTTACGCAATTTCAAATATTAAATTAATAATTTAATTATCCAATTAAATCACTATATTTGAAATTTAAATTATTCGACTTACAAATCTTACTTGTTAATATTTAAAATCAATTAAATATCTGAATTTCAAATGACAGAAATTCTGGGTCGTTACAAACTCCCCCCCTAAAAGAATTTCGTCCTCGAAATTGCAAAGTAAGAAAAAATTACAGAATCCATTAACTTTTCAAACAATTCATTCAAATTAGATTTCAAAATCACTTAAGTGTACAACTTCCCCAAAATCCAATAGTTAAACTCTTTCAAAAACTTTACTAAGTTTTTCAAATCCATACTTAGTTATACTTTTCAAAACAAACTATATCGTTTAACTTTTAACTCCAAATCCAAAATTTCCCGAAAATTTTCTAACGCCTTAAATTTTCAGAAAATTTCGCCATAGCCTCCTTTGCGCGGTTCGATCGTAGTAGGATCACAATAGACATAAATATATATACATCGACCCACACGGTCGGAAAAGCAGAAAACAATTCATATTTCCTATTTTTATTGCATAGGCGTACCTTTACTTGCTCAATTTATTAAGCTTATTAGCGCAACCAAACCAACCGAACGACAGCCACCGCACCTGTACTTGCTCAATTTAAACACGTAAGTGACATATATATAAATTTATTAACAATTTACTCTTTTAAACAACTACAACACATGCATATTGAAAGAAATGCATACTAAACAAGGTTTATAAGCAACTTATATAATTTCGACATTACTTGTAATTGTTTACAACCAATTCATATACAACGACATTCAATTATTCATTTTCAATTAGTTTACATTCACTAATTTAAATTCAAGTTGATTCGCTTTCAATTCAAATTCCATCACATAGCTTTCAATTTCACTAATTCAATTTCATTAACACTTAATGAATTATATACAATCAACCAACAATCATATAACAACCAATGTATAATCAACACAACCAAATTTATTCAATTTGCTTTACTTCACATTCAATTTGGTTCAACATTTTTAATTCCAATTGGTTTAATATTAAGTTGACTTCCATTCGATTCATTCAAATTCCAATTTTATTAGCTTTAATGAATTAATACTTACATCCATTATTCCATATCAATTTATTCACATTCGATTGATTAACATTCAATCCATTTATTAATTCAATTGCTAATTCATTTTACAAATAAATTTGAATCTCATTACATAACTCAAGTTCACATCCATTTAATTCACTTTGTTATTTCACTTCGATATCAAAATCAACTTCATACAACATTACTTAAGTTATATTGCAATTAAACATCATTTGTTTAACTTAACTTAAATTTCCACTTATAAATCCAATTCAGATTCCAATTCTAAAATAATTTCTATTTAACTTTTACCAAAGTCAAATTTCAACAACTTCCATTTAAAACAATTTGGCAGCAATTCCTCTTTTTGGAAACCCGAAAATGAACACCGATGATGTCGCGATCATCATCAGAATTATTTTCCAGCGACCGAAAAGAGTTTAGAGCTTTTATCCCTCCAAAAACATTTTTCCAAAATCTTTGAAAATTATTTTTAAACCAAAAAGAATTTAAACTTTCCAAATCTCCAAAATTTTCAAATTCTTTTCAAAACATTTCTCTGGAATTCCATTTCCATTTGCAAATCACATTTACAATTTATATTCTCAGCTTTAAGTTATGATTTCAATTTCTTATTCAACTTCAATGATAATAATTTAATATTATTACTTCCCAACATCCAAGCAACCATATACTATAATAATTTACGGAAATTATTTCCTTCATATACGAAAAATAGTTTTGGGTAAAATTATTTCATTTACCCTATTTTAAAACAAAATCGTGCCGAATTGTTCTGTTCAAGTGTTTAGAGATCCCTATCGATAGAGTTCTACATACTATACCGACCAGAATCCATATACCACTCAACAAACCAATCATCACAATATAAAACAATTTTATATTCACTAACAAATACGCGCTCATATCTATTATTACACTCAAACTCATTCTAGAGTACTACTGACTCTATCTCTAATGAGTAACACCCAACAGAGCCAAGGTTATTGCTTAACCATATGCTCTGATACCACATGTAACGATTACGATCTTTCGATGCTCGAAAATAGACATTAATACGTCCACTGTATCAACTGCCGAGCAATCGAATGCCAAAAAACCGAATTATTATGGAGAAAAAGAAGAGGTAGAAGAAGACAGAAGAAAAAGAAAGAAGAAACAACAGAAAAACACAAAACAATATCAGAATCTCACATACCATAGCGGAACAACATATAATAGATAAATGAATAATCTTTAAATCAAAGAACTATATCATTTTATACATTACATCATCATCAGAGTTTACAACAACAATATACAACACAACTGGACAGTTATATAAACTTGTCCTCATACAGAATACACAGCGGAATAAATAATATCATATACAAGTGATATGCCTCGCCATCCAGCTCGCTACTGAACTCCACAGCATCTCCTGAATCCAGAATGACCTGATAACCTGACTCTAGACTGCCCGTGTGGAAATTGGTGGGCTCCCAGAGTTTAGGAAAGGAACAATAAACTCCAGGTCAGTCATGAGACTGGTGTGAGAACTTAAAACAGTTATTATCTTTAAAACAACAACAACAAAGGAAGTAAAAGACATCCGCAATGCTTTTTGGAAAATGAAACTACCATAAGACCTCCTGCCACACACACAATGCAAACGCAGAATTGGAGGAGATTTCTTCTTATGATAGTCAAACATGTTTACTACGCAAAATCATTCGATATTATTACTATTAGTGCATAGTGTGAAAATCCTTTCGAAAATACAATATTAATCTTAGCCAGCATAGGCATTCCGCACTTATGCCTACTATAGCTACTATGTTCAATAGAAGGTTACCGCCACATTCCATAGCAGGTTATACAACTAAAACCATACAAGGTTCGTATTGTTTCTTTGGATTTCCAACAATTGGTCAGGCAAAGGAACTTCCTTACACCGAAATGGAAACGCCTCTGGAAAGACACCCCGAGAACCAAACCGGATCTCTACAAACACAAGGCCGACGCTACCTCACGCTGTACAGTTGTAACTAGGTAGCTAACACACGAGCAATGCCATCCCCCGATCATTACCGACCTTTATCCGAGGATCCTCAACCACAAAGCAACAAGCACAAAGTATAATAAATTTGCAGCATCAACATAGGTAAAATATCTGGGCTCCATACCATGATATCACCTTTTATCCAGAAGGAAATGACATACCCTAGGGGCGCGACCCCTAACAACCTTGCCGCAACATTCCTGTTTCGACCATTACCGATTTGTGAGGCTTGACGATGTCTCGTCCACAAAGCTACGTTTTTTCACAAAGCCATGCTTTGATCAACAAATGATCAACAACACTTCGTATGCCACATTACCAAATTGAGAAGGTATCACTAGTAACCATCAACTACATAACCTCTGAGCTCGTACGTCTCAAAGAAGGGTGTTAATCTAAGAGAATAAATTCTCCGCCACCAACAGAAATGTATTTGATAGAAACCAGCTTTACATCTCAAAGTGTAACGTCAGGCACACATCCATACAAGTCCGTTCCGGGTTCGAACAGAACCGAAGGCACTTCCAAAGAAGCCCTTGCAATCCGGGTATTCACTAATCACGTCCGGACTTCCCATCACAAGAAGAGTGATATAAATCTCTATACCGGAGCAACTCGGTGCAGAGACATTCGACATGTTGTCCTTTCATTTTCGAAAATACCCGGTCTTCACCACCGGTCTTCAATACGATCCATATCGTCGTATCACTAATTCGGAATGGGTTATATGACACAAAGGACTTTTCCCGGCTAATCCGAATAGTGAGCACAATATTTAAAAACATATGGATATTGGGATTTCAATTAAGTCACAACTTATTACCCAAATCCTTTCCTTTAAATGGTTTAAACAAATTACCATTTTAAATCTTTAAACAAAAAGATTTACTTCACAAAGTTTACCCAGTTTCACGAAGATTCATTCACAGATTTCCAAATCAATTTCCATTTCAATTGGATTAACCCATTAAATCTTTAAATTAAGATTTAATTTATAGCTTTCAAAACTATTCACAATTCAAGTCTTTTATAATATAAAATATACACCTTTTAAAATCTTCTTTGATTTCAAAATAAAGCTTAATCATCTTCACAAAGGTTAATTCATAGTTTTTCTAAACTATTTACAATTTCATTTCAACTTGAAATGTTTTGATACAAATTGGAAATCTTTTCACTTTATGAAAGCTATTATTATTTGAAAACAAATAGTTTTCGTTTTGGGAAAAACTGGTTACAATTACACAAGTTAAAGCCGTCCAAGTATAAAACTTGAATTTAAATTTAAATTTCCAAAACCATATTGCAAATGGTTAAAAACCCATATAAACACCCTTTACACTTGTAAAATCTTTTAGACCATAATTCCCAAATTATTGAATTCAATTTTATTAAGTTATTTAAAATAACTTTTATTTCTGAAACTCATTTTCAAAAACTTTCGATTTCAATTCCAAAACTATTTTGGATTCAAGAATTCAATTTTCAAAATTGATAAAAAAATCTGTGACTTAACCGATTTCCACGTGAAATTCACATTTGTGTGTGTATTGGGTAGTCCAAGGGTTTAACACAATAGTGCAACAACATTCAACCATCACAGATCAAATATAACAATATAATTGATAAGCAGTATAAACCATAGCGCTTATCTATCATTCACAGATCATAGATATATATATATCACGGATATATATATATATATCACAGATAAACAAATTACAGATCACAACACAAATCAGGATATATCACAAAGCATCACATATCAGAGATATCAAACAATTCAACATCCAATATAATCCCAACATCCATAAGTAGGATTAATTTAATTATCTGATTAATTTAAATCAGATAAATTTAAAGTCAGATTAATTTCAAAACACCAAATCAAATTTCCAATTAATTTCCAAATTATTCCCTTTTTAAAAAAATATATTTCTTTATCTCTTCCAATCTATTCAAAAGCAATTTTGAATAAATCCTTTAACTTATAAATAATATTACCCGAAATCCATTTATTAAGGCTTTTTCCCAAAATTTGGAATTTAATTCAATATAGTTCAAAAATAAGACTTTTATCTTTTTAAAACTCCTTTTAAATTTATCCAATTCCCAAAAATAAATTTTTCGATAAATTTTCAACTTGAATTTCAAAAATCAAATTTTATTTATTTCTGGTATCCAACGATACCAAAAATATATTCGGCTAAGTTATAGCCTTCAACAATTCCAATTCACAAATATAATCACATAGAGATTATAAATAATCAACACACAACGTTGAAATAAATTCAAATGTTTGAGGAATCCAGTTGGATCCCTCCAACCTGTTTCCCTGCATCCACAGATGTTAGCACAATACCAATTCCACTTCGAAGTGGAATATCGCGGTATATGGGATTTATAAAATACTATCCGCTATTATGCGGCGCAATAGGGTCTCATCCGCTATATAATGCGGGAAATCAACTCCAAATACATATATAATACTAGTTCCACTTCAAAGTGGAATTATCGTGGTATATGTTTTTAATATAATAACCTCCGCTTAATATACGACATTTAAGGTCTATTTCAACACAATAGATAACAACCATCATTCAATTCACACAATCAAGCATTTTTAAATTTAACTATTTAAAATTTAAATCGAAAAAAAATTCGATTGAGTGAGGAGTTCTCACCTCGCTTCCGATAGCGGTTGCAGTATTTTATTTCGAATAAAATTAAACACGCGTTTAATTTGACCCAAAATTCAAACTAGCTCCAATCAATCCTAGTCTAGCTCCATTGCGTATGCTCTACAAAACGAACCCAATGCAAGTTGTTTCATCAAATTCCGACCTCGCATCAAAAAGTTATGCATTTTTAAAGTTCGAACGAATTATAATATATATTATTTACAATTTTATTTTATTTTTTTAACCTTAAACTCATCCAGGCCGTTCATTTTCGAACCCTAGGATCTAGGCCGCGCCTTGTATCTTCTTCCCCTCCCAGATATATGTGTACGCAAGAACCCATATAGACGTCGTTCCTTCTCCAATTTCCACGACCACCACGATGCACGAGACCCCATCACTCCACCACCAAATCGAAGCTCGTCTGGAGACAAGCTACCACCAAAAATCTGATCGAGCTCGGTTGCCTCCTCGCGATGGAAAACGTGTTTCTCAATTTTTCGAACTCCATCTATCTTTTTGTCTCCTTGGTAATTTCGAGGACGAAATTCTTTTAAGGGGGGAAGTCTGTAACGACCCCGGATTTTAATTACATTTAAATTGATAATTAAATGGATTTTTGAATAAAATAGTAAAATAAATCGATAAGGTGATGCGAGTATTCCCGAACTCAAGTAAATTCTGTATGAATCATTTAAATTTAAGAATATCGTGTATATATATATATATGTGTATGAGAATATATATATATATAATAATAAAGCATAAACTGTAAAGTCAAACAACGTGTTAATATGTTATGTAAAATATAAAGTGAATACATCAGAGAAATTTAACAACAAATAGAAATTATTTATCTTATCAAGTAATATCATAAAGACAAGTTAAAAAAAAAGAAAATATCTATACACAAACAAATCTAAGTACATACAAGGAACCACTAATATACATTCAAGAATGAAACACGGCCAGAAAAATGTATTGAGTTGAAAAAGTGAACAAAAAATAAATATGTATACATTAGCTTGTAGTAGAAGATACTAGCATATAGATAAATAAACATATATTTGTACAAGGCAATTAATGCCGTGTCTATCAGCCCCCATTAGCTAGAAAAAATCACTGGCTATTGTACCAAACGAAAATATATCAGCCACCAAAGAAGGAAATAAAATCTCTGCTAAGTTGTACAAAAAAAAAAGAAATTATATCACCTGCAAACTCAACTTTATACATATCATCTTGGGAGCTTCTTTTCCTTAGTTCGATCATTAAAAAGAAAAAAAAAAAGAATATAGCAATCTGAAAAATAATTAGATTAGCAAGCTTCAACTTGAACAACAAATCCAACCATACAAACTCAATTCAAACTAGAGGATCAAGAAAGATTCCAGCTTGCCAGTTTTCAAAGCTTGCTCTGTTCATCCTTTAAGCACTGTGAGTAAACACGTTTATTTAAAAATCTAAATATGTTAACAATGGCTGCTTGTGAGATATTTGTGGTAATGATAACTTGCATGAATATATATAAGTATAGAATTCTGGTATATGTTTGTATTAACGTGTACATGTTTCAGTTTGAATTTATTTTGGCGATACTCTGTGCTCCCCTGAGATTTGATGCAGGGTGTATCTTTGTTTATGTGACGCCCCACCTCTATGCCCATAATAACAAAGAGTATTAAAAGGAATACTGTCTATTATTACGAAGAATAAGGCTGGATAGGAGCGACCATCCGTAATTGGCCTTACACTAATATTGGTTATCTCGATAGGAGTGGTATATACTTTTTATTTTTCATCTATTAATTATTTACTCCCATCGACATATCCAATTATCAGTATAAAACAAACTACGATAGTTCATAATAGTTTAGGACATTAGATATAACAATAACACAGATAATATAAATGCGGAACACAGATAAAAACAAAAGTCTCAGATATATATAACTGATGTCAGTTAATACATAGTTGACACTATACATATGGTACAACTACAACTGTCGACTCTAGAAGTTATATATACAAGTACATTATCGACTAATATACATGAATACATATCATTCTATACAATGACACGACTACTACAAAATGACACGGACCACTTCAGAAGATGTGAAAAGTCTTCATATCCTGAACAGCAACTCAAAGAAAGAAATCTACAACCTGAAATACTCGGGTCTGACCCGAGTATTACATTCAAAAGAAAATAATACCCAGGTCAGTCTAATTCAAACCAGTGTATTAGTGCATATAGGCAGTAATAATTTAAATAGACGACAGTCACAATAATTCCCGTCTATCCGATTCTTTAAACAAAGAAACCGGATAACGGTCAATATAACACATAACAGTGTTTAACAAATATCAGCAGATTTAAATCATCAACAGAGATAAATAAACAATTTATCAAATCGACTAAATCAATTTAAAGCTGTCAAATCTGATAGGGCTGCAGTACACGCACGCGTGTACTGCCTCGCCACTATCTCAAGAGATACACAAAAGCTCAGTGAAAGACACACATGATCACAAGGTCAAACCCATGTGTTTCAGCTGGATTCAACTCAAGTGAATTCCAAAACAAATCCAAACAGGGGAAAACTGCAACCATAGGCAACTGCATATGTTACTGTCAGGCCAAATCAAAACAAAGTATTCAAACCCGAGTGGTTAAGGAAACCCAGAGCCAACAGCAATACAAAGAAATCAAAGACCAAGTCGCATCCGTGATGGTCAATCATAGTGTAACAAAATAAATGCATCAGTGCACCTGAGAATTTGACTCGGTGCAATACAAAATAACAAGGGTACAATTGCAACAATAAAACTGTGCATGTACACAGATTAGAACTGTGCGTGTACACAGGCAAAGGTCCAGACTCAACAAACCAAGGAGCATGTGCAAGGGTCTGGACAACATGGCATGTTGGAGACAAATGCAATTGCAGACTAGAGTATACCAAGAAGAATTGCAAATTCAGTTACAACAGTAACCAAATGAACAAACCCAACAGCAATGAATGCTACAAGACAAAGATCAAAACAAAACAAAGATATCAAGTGAGACCAGACTCAAGTGAACCCGACAATGAATCGAAGTCAGTGAGAACCCTGACTCGATTCTCAGAACCAAATGCAACCAAATAGTGCAGACTATATTCAAATACGACAAATGAAATTGTAACTCAAACCAATTGAGCTAAATGAAACCAAAACAGCTGGAATGGCGATATACAGTATGCAACTGTGATATTGTATAGTGCAAGTAATGCCACAGACTCGAGTGGATCTGTGAGACAAATGTACACCAGAAAACAACATGAAACTGGACAGTGAAACCAGAGGAAATTGCTCCAGTCAAATGAATATAAACTAAAATGTCCAGATTAAATACAAAGGCTAGTGAATCTACAGACCCAAAGCTATCTAATACCCAGTGTACAGCCTAAGTATGAATCAACTCATGTATATACTGCATTAGATGACAACAGTGGATATGAACTCGAATTTCAGTGGAGACATGAACAATATTCAAGAAAAATGGAATGCATCAATGAGACCAAAGCTTGCACCATTGATAGAGAATAGACTAACTGCATATGAACCCAAACTATCTCAAAGCAATACCACTACAACATGACCCAATTTAGTGCAAACTCGAGCAGGCATGTCATAGCACACTAGAATAACCCGAGTACAATAAATGGAGATGCAACAGTGAAACTGGACTGTATACTAAAGGTAAGGTAATACTACCATGCCCAGCCAATAACAGAATATGAGGCGGTGACAACATACAATGGTGACAAAGTTATAACGAACTCATGTGGATGCAACTGCGAGATATGTCAAATGCACATGTACAAAGAGCAACACGGTGTATACTTTGGAATGCACGGTGTGCGACAGGGAGTGTAAACATGACAGGGATGACACAAATCACTGCCAACATCATGAACTGGGCGGTACGCCAAAGACAAGGCAGCGTAGCAAGGCCCAATACTATGTGAAATAAATATGCAGACTGCCCCCTTTTGTCAAGACAGCTACAATGAAGTGACTCAAACAACAACGAAAATGCACAGATAGATCAGTACATATAAGAAAACCCAAAGCAATTATACATGAAGCCCAGGGATACAGGTATCAAGTTGAAGCTGCTACAAAATGAACAACAATGTATCATGAACAACTCGAAAAATGGTGAAGTCGAAATTCAATAGGTACAAGAAAATAACCAAAAACAATAGTAGTCTTGAACAAAGATAACTGCAGTTTGAACTCAAGTCAGGTTATATATAAAAAAAAAACCCCAAGTCGAAGTAGACACAAAACGTCATCGCAAAACACCATAACCCAAGTCAGTAGTGACAGGGACGAAGTCACAGAGGAAAACAGTGACCAAGTTCAAAATCAAAGTCGAAGTCGTTCAGGTCAAGGCCAAAGATAAATCATCTACATCCAAGCATAATCACGTGGCTGAAATGAAGCCAAGAAAATCGAATGGTCGAGATAACCATTCAATTATTTCAAATAATCAAACCCGAAAGTCACGTAAGAGGTTCACATAGCAACATTGATTTCCAAACGAAATCGAACAGTAAACAACAAACTCAGAAAACATATACGAACGAGAACCATCAAATTCGAACACTAGTAAGCTCAAGTTGGAATTAGATGTGAGTATACTACTCACCTGTGGTGTCGAATCAAAAGATATACACGAAGACGAACTGCACCATCATCTCGAGCATCAATCACGGCGCGAATTGAAGTAGCCTCGACCAGTTAACTCTAGCGAACATCGAAGCTCCAGGAATCAATTGGATACCACTGCACTCTATTTGCAAAGCCCTAACTTTGTCGAGGGAAACGAGCCGCCATTTTCTTTTCATTCGATTTCTTTTGGACTAGGGTTATGAATCCATGAAAATGAAAAAGAGGGATCGGTTTTAGAATCAACTAAAGAGAACGGCCTCTGATCAACGCAAATGTGGGCTAGATTCCAAATATAAAGCCCACTTCTATCATTTACAATTTGTTTTAAAAGAATTCCAAATCGATTAAATTACCAACAATAATTAGCTACCGATTTAATCGTCTAATGACGATGATCAATCGATACGGAACCTCGGGTTGTTACAGACTCCCCTCCTTAAAGAAATTGCGTCCACGCAATCATAGGGAATAAATGGATAAAAGGTAACAACCAAAAGATCATGGCAATGTCGAATGTACAAGCAAAGCAAGTGTCAGCAGGGGAAGTATTAGAAATGAAATCAAAAGGTCCGACTGATTCAAATCAAAAGAATCAACATCGTGGGGATTAAGGAATCAAAATCAGACGACTGTCTAAAGCAAGAATCAATCGAGTTCCAGCAACTAAAAGAGAAGGAAAAACAGAGCAGAAATCCCCTACAGAGCACGAATTGAATGTGAGTAAATCAAATTACTCACCTGAATCGCCAGAGAAAAAGACGAAGCTCAAATCTCAAGAATCGCAACTATTCAATCATCAAAACGATAATTGGATTTCTCAAATCAACAAATATTCAATTATCAAAACGATAATCAAATTTTAATTTTAACAAATATTTGATTATCCCAAGCGATAATCAAATTCCAAATCAACAATTATTTAATCATCTGAAGCGATAATTAAATCTCAGATCAGCAAATATTTAATTATCAAAAGCGATAATTAAATCTAAAATCAACAAATATTTAATTATCTGAAGCGATAATTAAATCTCAAATCAACAATTATTTAATTATCTCAAGCGATAATTAAATCTAAAATCAGCAAATATTTAATTATCTGAAGCGATAATTAAATCTAAAATCAACAAATATTTAATTATCTGAAGCGATAATTAAATCTCAAATCAACAATTATTTAATTATCTCAAGCGATAATTAAATCTAAAATCAACAAATATTTAATTATCTGAAGCGATAATTAAATCTCAAATCAACAATTATTTAATTATCTCAAGCGATAATTAAATCTAAAATCAACAAATATTTAATTATCTGAAGCGATAATTAAATCTCAAATCAACAATTATTTAATTATCTCAAGCGATAATTAAATCTAAAATCAACAAATATTTAATTATCTGAAGCGATAATTAAATCTCAAATCAACAATTATTTAATTATCTCAAGCGATAATTAAATCTAAAATCAACAAATATTTAATTATCTGAAGCGATAATTAAATCTCAAATCAACAATTATTTAATTATCTGAAGCGATAATTAAATCTAAAATCAACAAATATTTAATTATCTGAAGCGATAATTAAATGCAACAAATATCCGATTATCAAAAACGATAATCAGAACTCATATCAACAAATATCTAATTATCACAAGCGATAATTAGAAACAACAAATATCTGATTATCAAAAACGATAATCAGAACTCATATCAACAAATATCCAATTACCTGCAGATAATTGGAAACAACAAATATCTAGAAATCAATTAAGAAGACTAGAAAATCAACATAAAAGTTTGGATCGATCCCATCAGATGGCGAGTTTTTAATTCGCCGCACGTGCATCAACAAATGGCCGAAGCCTACCAAGTACTCAACATAATTTTTGGCGCCCAACAAATTGACCCGAAGGTCCGCAGAGTGACCCTAAGGTCTAGTACTGGTATTTGACCCGAAGGTCCATCATATGACCCGAAGGTCCATCATATGACCCGAAGGTCCATCATAGTGGCTCGAAAGCACACGAAAGCATCAAATATTTCAATTAACGAGTCCGGAATTAACCGAAATAGCAAACGCACATGTCCCATACCACGTGTTTTACTAAATCGTTTGATTCTCTTCATCGTTTCCTTGAAAGTGTGAAATTCATCAAAATCATCTAAACAGCAGATATTCAATTAACGAGTCCGGAATTAACCGAAAAAGTAAAAGTGTGGTTCCATACTCCGCACTTTTGCTAAATCGTTTAAATCTCTTCTTCGTTTCCTTGAAAGTGCAAAATTGTGTATTTCGTAAAAACACACTTTACATTCTCAAACGGACAAGTCCGGAATTAAGCGAATCAGTAAAAGAAAGGGGTCATAGTCCTCGATTTTGCTGAAACGTTTAAATCGCTTCCTCATTCTTTTGAAAGCGCAAACTGTTAAAATTTCTGAAAACAATTTTATTTATTTTGTAAAATAACAATTCACATTCTCAACTGGACAAGTCCGGAGTTAAGCGAAACAGTAAAAGAAAGGGGTCATAATCCTCGATTTTGCTGAATCGTTTAAGTCGCTTTCTCATTCTTTTGAAAACGTAAACTGTTAAAAATTTATAAAACAATTTTCATTTTACAACGATTTTCCAATCACGTGATTCAAGCAACAATATTAGTAACAATTTCGAAAAGGGAATTGTACTTCTCAAAATACCGTAAAAACGGTTACAAATCAGCATTGTGGAATAACCGCTTGAAAATCCACTTTTAAAATTTGACGGTTACTAAAGCCAAAGCGACAGTAATTTTAAAACGTCAAAATCACATCAAAACAATTTACATCAAAATGTAATATCAGAGAATTTTCATTTATTAAAACTGTCAACAAAACACCGTGCCTCAAAAATTCAGCATTGGTGTAAAAATCCCGTTATAAAAATAACGGCAACAAAATACGTTTCATAACCAAGCATCGGTTCAACGTAAAATAAATGCAATAACGTGCAATTTAAATTTTTTGCACGTACTACAAAATGAACAAAGAAATCATTCAAATGTATCTTCAATGAAGATAATTCAAAACAGCAAAATCTAATCAATAGATGATTAGTACAAAAGAAAGCCAGCGGAAATTTCAACAAAAATCACATATCTGCAATTTCTTCGAATCCTCAATTTGGACTCGAAATGCTCAAAGAAACAAATAATTACAGCTATGTAAACAACAATTGGAATTCACATCAATTTCGTATTTTGATCCTTAAATCAAAAAGATTATCAGTCGTACTCAGCGAAGACAGTTTCACTGTTTCCGCTGCGCACTCTGATAAATAGAACACAAATCAATCAAATCAACAAAACACAGTTTCACTTTTTATTTTTAAATAATGATATTTAAAAATTTCATCTAAATTTCAAAACTTTAGTTTTGACTCAAAGTACAAATAAAACATCGACCAATAGTTGTAACATATGTTCTATCCAAGTTATATTTTATATTATGTCCATAAACCCCCAAGCTCTGATACCAACTGTGACGCCCCACCTCTATGCCCATAATAACAAAGAGTATTAAAAGGAATACTGTCTATTATTACGAAGAATAAGGCTGGATAGGAGCGACCATCCGTAATTGGCCTTACACTAATATTGGTTATCTCGATAGGAGTGGTATATACTTTTTATTTTTCATCTATTAATTATTTACTCCCATCGACATATCCAATTATCAGTATAAAACAAACTACGATAGTTCATAATAGTTTAGGACATTAGATATAACAATAACACAGATAATATAAATGCGGAACACAGATAAAAACAAAAGTCTCAGATATATATAACTGATGTTAGTTAATACATAGTTGACACTATACATATGGTACAACTACAACTGTCGACTCTAGAAGTTATATATACAAGTACATTATCGACTAATATACATGAATACATATCATTCTATACAATGACACGACTACTACAAAATGACACGGACCACTTCAGAAGATGTGAAAAGTCTTCATATCCTGAACAGCAACTCAAAGAAAGAAATCTACAACCTGAAATACTCGGGTCTGACCCGAGTATTACATTCAAAAGAAAATAATACCCAGGTCAGTCTAATTCAAACCAGTGTATTAGTGCATATAGGCAGTAATAATTTAAATAGACGACAGTCACAATAATTCCCGTCTATCCGATTCTTTAAACAAAGAAACCGGATAACGGTCAATATAACACATAACAGTGTTTAACAAATATCAGCAGATTTAAATCATCAACAGAGATAAATAAACAATTTATCAAATCGACTAAATCAATTTAAAGCTGTCAAATCTGATAGGGCTGCAGTACACGCACGCGTGTACTGCCTCGCCACTATCTCAAGAGATACACAAAAGCTCAGTGAAAGACACACATGATCACAAGGTCAAACCCATGTGTTTCAGCTGGATTCAACTCAAGTGAATTCCAAAACAAATCCAAACAGGGGAAAACTGCAACCACAGGCAACTGCATATGTTACTGTCAGGCCAAATCAAAACAAAGTATTCAAACCCGAGTGGTTAAGGAAACCCAGAGCCAACAGCAATACAAAGAAATCAAAGACCAAGTCGCATCCGTGATGGTCAATCAGAGTGTAACAAAATAAATGCATCAGTGCACCTGAGAATTTGACTCGGTGCAATACAAAATAACAAGGGTACAATTGCAACAATAAAACTGTGCATGTACACAGATTAGAACTGTGCGTGTACACAGGCAAAGGTCCAGACTCAACAAACCAAGGAGCATGTGCAAGGGTCTGGACAACATGGCATGTTGGAGACAAATGCAATTGCAGACTAGAGTATACCAAGAAGAATTGCAAATTCAGTTACAACAGTAACCAAATGAACAAACCCAGCAGCAATGAATGCTACATGACAAAGATCAAAACAAAACAAAGATATCAAGTGAGACCAGACTCAAGTGAACCCGACAATGAATCGAAGTCAGTGAGAACCCTGACTCGATTCTCAGAACCAAATGCAACCAAATAGTGCAGACTATATTCAAATACGACAAATGAAATTGTAACTCAAACCAATTGAGCTAAATGAAACCAAAACAGCTGGAATGGCGATATACAGTATGCAACTGTGATATTGTATAGTGCAAGTAATGCCACAGACTCGAGTGGATCTGTGAGACAAATGTACACCAGAAAACAACATGAAACTGGACAGTGAAACCAGAGGAAATTGCTCCAGTCAAATGAATATAAACTAAAATGTCCAGATTAAATACAAAGGCTAGTGAATCTACAGACCCAAAGCTATCTAATACCCAGTGTACAGCCTAAGTATGAATCAACTCATGTATATACTGCATTAGATGACAACAGTGGATATGAACTCGAATTTCAGTGGAGACATGAACAATATTCAAGAAAAATGGAATGCATCAATGAGACCAAAGCTTGCACCATTGATAGAGAATAGACTAACTGCATATGAACCCAAACTATCTCAAAGCAATACCACTACAACATGACCCAATTTAGTGCAAACTCGAGCAGGCATGTCATAGCACACTAGAATAACCCGAGTACAATAAATGGAGATGCAACAGTGAAACTGGACTGTATACTAAAGGTAAGGTAATACTACCATGCCCAGCCAATAACAGAATATGAGGCGGTGACAACATACAATGGTGACCAAGTTATAACGAACTCATGTGGATGCAACTGCGAGATATGTCAAATGCACATGTACAAAGAGCAACACGGTGTATACTTTGGAATGCACGGTGTGCGACAGGGAGTGTAAACATGACAGGGATGACACAAATCACTGCCAACATCATGAACTGGGCGGTACGCCAAAGACAAGGCAGCGTAGCAAGGCCCAATACTATGTGAAATAAATATGCAGACTGCCCCCTTTTGTCAAGACAGCTACAATGAAGTGACTCAAACAACAACGAAAATGCACAGATAGATCAGTACATATAAGAAAACCCAAAGCAATTATACGTGAAGCCCAGGGATACAGGTATCAAGTTGAAGCTGCTACAAAATGAACAACAATGTATCATGAACAACTCGAAAAATGGTGAAGTCGAAATTCAATAGGTACAAGAAAATAACCAAAAACAATAGTAGTCTTGAACAAAGATAACTGCAGTTTGAACTCAAGTCAGGTTATATATAAAAAAAAACCCCAAGTCGAAGTAGACACAAAACGTCATCGCAAAACACCATAACCCAAGTCAGTAGTGATAGGGACGAAGTCACAGAGGAAAACAGTGACCAAGTTCAAAATCAAAGTCGAAGTCGTTCAGGTCAAGGCCAAAGATAAATCATCTACATCCAAGCATAATCACGTGGCTGAAATGAAGCCAAGAAAATCGAATGGTCGAGATAACCATTCAATTATTTCAAATAATCAAACCCGAAAGTCACGTAAGAGGTTCACATAGCAACATTGATTTCCAAACGAAATCGAACAGTAAACAACAAACTCAGAAAACATATACGAACGAGAACCATCAAATTCGAACACTAGTAAGCTCAAGTTGGAATTAGATGTGAGTATACTACTCACCTGTGGTGTCGAATCAAAAGATATACACGAAGACGAACTGCACCATCATCTCGAGCATCAATCACGGCGCGAATTGAAGTAGCCTCGACCAGTTAACTCTAGCGAACATCGAAGCTCCAGGAATCAATTGGATACCACTGCACTCTATTTGCAAAGCCCTAACTTTGTCGAGGGAAACGAGCCGCCATTTTCTTTTCATTCGATTTCTTTTGGACTAGGGTTATGAATCCATGAAAATGAAAAAGAGGGATCGGTTTTAGAATCAACTAAAGAGAACGGCCTCTGATCAACGCAAATGTGGGCTAGATTCCAAATATAAAGCCCACTTCTATCATTTACAATTTGTTTTAAAAGAATTCCAAATCGATTAAATTACCAACAATAATTAGCTACCGATTTAATCGTCTAATGACGATGATCAATCGATACGGAACCTCGGGTTGTTACAGTTTACAAATTCAAATTATTCTCGACAGAATATTGTTAAACTTTAATTTTTCAAACAAAACAAGAGAATTAAACCTAGATTGAGATTTTTAGAAGCTGTTTAAACCCTTTTGAAGAAAATACTACTGCAACATTGTTTACAGGAGATCAAATAACCATTTGATAAAATTCGTTTGTTGTAAAATATTAATTCAAGCTTATAACTTGGATTCTTACTGCAAATTAGGATTTTTTAAAACAAAAATGGAGATTTTTAGTTTTGAATTCACAGAGCAGTTTGAATTTGAATGAAAATTGTATTTTTCCCATTTTCTAACATTCGAACCCATTTAAAATCATGAAAATTTGTTCGAAGCTTGTTCGAACATTATTGATGTTGAGAAAATTGTCAAAGAATTTTTCTATTTCGTAAATCAAAGGGATGGAAACGAAGTAGGGTTTTGTTTAAGTTTTTGGACATGTCTGTGGGTGTGACGAGAGCGACTTCCATTCGTGATCGAGCTTCACGATACTTCGGGAAACGAGTGCTTGGAGTGTTGTCGAGGTGTGGTCGAAACGTGGTTGACTCCGATGGTCTGAGCAGCGGTGACGAGGCGATTTACCAAGCGATAGTGGCAATTCCTCTTGATCGAGGTAGCTCGATTTCGTTTTCGACGTTGGATGGCGGTTCTGGGTGGTCGAATGGCATGTAGGGGTAGAAGGCGACTTATCGTAGGTGAGCTTGGGGGCTGGATGGTCGGCGGTGACGGGTGCATGTGCACGAGATGGCTCGTGTGTCAGTGGATTTCTGTTGTGGTGGTCGTCTCGAAGTAGGCTCGGGTTTTTCGAGTATAGGGCTCGAGATCATACTCGAGTTTTATAAGTGAAAGGCCTGTAGTTTTAAGCTCTAAGAATTAACTAAGTTTAATGGAATGAAAGAGGAGAACGTACGTGAGGGAAGAAAGCAACTCGGGAAATCTGGGGAAAAACTCGGGTGACTACTCGAGTACATATAGGGATCTCGGGTAGGTTAGTTATCTCAATTTTTAACAGTACCCAGGCGACTCGAGTACGTACTCGAGAAAATGGCATTCTGGCTCGGGTAATCTTGCAATTTTCTCGAAGCAAAACTAAAGAAACTCGGGTCATTCTTTTTTCCAGTTTTAACATCGACCAGTTTTAGCGTTTTTTAAAATTATTAAATTTTAAAATTTTAAATCATGTTAGACTGAGATAATATAAGTGTTAATTCCAGATTTTTGAAAAGGGATATAAATTTAAATAATTTAAATAAATAAATATTTAACTTAAGTGAAATTGTTTTTTTTTTTAAAAAATCTCTTTATAACTAAGTGTCGTTTTTAATTTGAAATTTTAAGTTTTTAAAGATAGTTTTATAAAATGAACAAAGTTTAAATTTGTGTTTGTTTTAAACTTGGAATTTAAAATGGAGTTTCAAAGGGAAAGATGGTATAAAAGTTTTAATATTTGGAAGTGGAATTTAATCAATTATGAAAATGAATTCTTCTTTAAGTAAACAAAGATTTAAGATTTAAATTTCTTTAACCATCAAGAAATTAGAGTGAAATAAATAATTTATTTTGATTAAATTTGTAATTACAAGTTTAAAATATTAATTTAGTTTAAATGAATTAAGAAATCACTTTGTAAATATGAGTTAAAAATATATATATATATATATATATATAAATTCAAATAATGAATTAAGAAATTTATATGTTAGTAAAATCATAGATGATACTTTTATAAATTAATTAAGGAAAGTAATTAAAGTTAATTAATTAAGGACAATTATATTAAGATAATTAATTGCTTAAATTTAATTAAGAATAAGTGATTACTAAATTACTTAAGGGAAGTAATCAAATGATTAATAAATTTTAATTACGAATGTTTGGACTTGACTGAATAATTGAATTGCTTGATATCTCTGGATTGTGATGCTTTGTGATATATTACGATTATGTGTATGATCTGTAATGTAGTTAATTATCTGTGATATAATTTATTACCTATGATATACATCTATGATCTGAACGATAAGCGTTATAGTTCATATCGCTTATCAACTATATTTCCATATTCTGATCTGTGATGATTGTATGATGTTGCACTATTGTGTGTAAAACCCCTGGACTACACTTTTACACACACAAATATGGATTTCACGTGGAAATCAGTTAAGTCACAGATAATTTAAATTTGATGTTTTTGAAATTGAAATTTTAATTTCAATTGATTTTGAAATTGGAATTTGGGTTTAAAGTAAAGTTTTGAAATGGAATTTCAAAGATAAAAGTTATTTTGAATAACTTAATCGAGTTTTGAAAATTTAAATAATTGGATTTAAATTTGAATTCAAGTTTGAAATTGAATCCTATGATTTGAAACTAGAGATTGAAAATGTTATAAATGTGTTTATCTGAATTTAAACCATTTAAAAGTATAATTTTGAGAATTTGGATTTAACCCAAGACTCTAACTCGTATGAATGAATCAGATTTTCTAAAATGAAATTGTTTGTTTTTAAAAGAATAAAAGCTTTCAGATAAGAAATGAAATTCCAGTTTAATTAAAGGAATTTCAATATTGAATTGAAAATGGTTTTCCAAGTTATGAATGAATTGTTTTGAAAAGCTATGATTTGAATCTGTTATCTTTAACAGATTTAAAATAATGATTAGTTTAAATCATTCGAAATGAAATTGTTTTTGAAAGCTATAAGTTGAATCTTGACTTAAAGATTTAACGAGTTAATTCAATTGAAAATTGAATTGTTTTGAAATCTATGAATGGATCTTTGGAAATGGGGTTAACTTTGTGAATTGGATCTTTTTGTTTAAAGATTTGAAAATGGTAATTTGCTAAACCATTTGAAAAGAAAGATTTTGGGTAATAAGTTGTGACTTAATTGAAATTCCATATCCATATGATTTTATATTACGCTCACTATTCGGTTTAGCCGGGAGAGGACCTTTGGGTCGTATAACCCATTCCGAATAGGTGATACGTCGTATATGGATAGCATTTGAAGACCGGTGTTGAAGACCGGATATTTTTGAAAACGGAAGGATTACCGTCGAGTTACTCTGCATCGGCTGATCCCCGATATAGAGGTTTTATCACCCTTAGTGACGGGAAGTCCGGACGTGATTGGAAATTATCCGGATTTGCAAGGGCTTCGTGAGAAGTGCCTTCGGTTCTGTTCGATCCCGGAACAGACTTGTATGGATTGTATGTCTGACATTACACTTTGAGATATAAAGCCGATTTCTTTCAAATACATTTCTGTTGGTGGCGGAGAATTTATTCTCTTAGCTTAACACCCTTCTCTGAGACGTACGAGCTCAGAGGTTATGTATTTGAAATTTATCAGCGATATATTCCCAATTTGGTAATGTGACATGCTGAGTGTTGCTGTGTGATGATCAGTGTTTGATCATTTGTGATATGATCATTTGTTTGATCATTTATCTTTGTGATCATAGGTTGATCATCTGTTGACCCAAAGCGTGGCTTTTTGAAAAAGCGTAGCTTTGTGGACGAGACTTCATCAGGGCCTCACAACCCGGAAATGGTCGAAACAGGAATGTTGCGGCAAGGTTATGAGGGTCGCGCCCTTTAGGGTATGTCATTTCCTTCTGGAAAGGGGTGGTATCATGGTATGGAGCCCAGATACGTACTCATGTGGATACACTTTCTTTATGATGTGTGATGTTGGATATCGAGCGCTCGGATAAAGGTCCCAAAGGACCGGGAGGTGGCATATTCGTGAGTTACCTGTTACAGGGGTAACCCGGCCTTGTTTGGCAGAGAGCAGTTTGTCTCTCGGGACGTCCAGCCAGAGGCGATCCCATGCGGTGGAAGGAAGTTCCTTAGCCTGACCATTTGTTGGAAAATCCAAAGAAACAATACGAACCTTGTACGGTTTTAGTTGTATTACCTGCTATGGAATGTGGCGGTAACCTGCTATTGAACATAGTAGCTATAGTAGGCATACGATACTGGTCGTATGTTGGCTAAGATTAATATTATACTTTCGAAATTGTTTTCTACACTATGCACTAGTAATAATAATTCAATGATTTTGCGTAGTAAGCATCTTTGACTATCATAAGAAGAAATCTCCTCCAATTCTGCGTTTGCATTGTGTGTGTGGCGGGAGGTCTTATGGTAGTTTCATTTTCTAAAAGCATTGCGGATTTCAATGTTTAAAACCTTTTGTATTTGTTTTAAAGATAAACTGTTTTTGTTGCTCACACCAGTCCCATGACTGATCCGGAGTTTATTGTTCCCTTCCTAAACTCTGGGTGCTCATAATTTTCCACACGAGCAGTCTAGAGTTGGGTTTCTTTTCAGATATTCAGGTTTAGTAGATTATCTGGAGCTAGTTCATTCATCGGAGTTGCTTATCTTGGAGTTGTGGATTCATTCTTGTCTGAAGATCATTTTGGAGTTATCATTTCTATTGATATTGTTCCGTTGCTGTTGTTATTGTTTTCTTTTCCGCTGCTATTTGTTGTATCATATCTCTGATGTATATTGATATTCATTGTATCACTCTGTTGTATCAGATATTGTATATCAATGTATTATTCTTTTCTTCCGCTGTGTTATTTACTTAATTGTGTTATAGCTCCGGCGAATCGGATTTGAACGGTCGAATCTGCGGCATTCTAGTACAATGTGAAGTACGGATGTTGATTTTCGAGCGGGCAAAATCCGAGCCGTCACAATACTTTTATAAAGCAAAGATAAAAGAGAATTTTTGTGGAAAAGAACTTGTATAGAGAGTATTATTTTGTATAAGGACATACTATGTGCCAAAATAAAATTTAAGTTAATGAGTATGAAAAGAAAATCTCGGAAATATATTTTAGATGACATTTGGTAAGAGAGAATTCTTTTTGGTTATATATATATATATATAACTGCTTGTTAGAAGTTAGCTTTTCCAAGTTACTAAATTTCAAAAAAAAAAAATTCAGCAGTAATATTTAGTAAGTGTATAATATTTTTGTAAAGAAGATAGAATTTCAAAACAAGTTAAACATTATACAAAGTAAAGTGGATAGTTGAAAAAGTTGTTTGAAGGTAAGTAATATTTTCTAGAAGTATAAAAGCTATATTCCGGAAGGAGGTATTCTAAGATATTTGATAAATAAAATAGATAATTTTAAAATGAGGGTGTACATTATTTGGAAATAATATGATTAACTGTAGGTGCAGATTACTGCTGCAACTTATTTACATTGGCAATATGCCTCTTCCCAACAATATGAGAATTATAGGCTTCTTGGCTATTGCACACTACGTTACAATATGTGTAAACTTTTACTGCGCTTGCTGCAGCTCCTTGATTCAAAACCTTCATATAACTTTGTTTGTTATGGTAAAGTGAATGCCATTGAGTTTTATTCATTATATAGGTTCATATAAATGTCTATTAGAATGGCGAAGCCGTTGAATTTTCATTACATATAGGTTCATATCAATGTATATTAGCAAGGTTAAGTGTGAGATAAAATATTTGTTTATTAATCAACAAAGAAGAAGTTGAGCTGAATGATGACTATTTGTACCTTTGATGGATTTTTGTGCAAACTTTGAGTTTTGAGTTTTCATATAATGTATAAAATATGTTTGGTGACCGCTATTTTCTTTGGGAGACATTAACTAAGTTACAAAAATTTTGAGCTACTAGACTATAGTTAGTTAATTGTTCCTGAAATAAATAAAATTAAAATTATAAAAAGACCAACAACAACTCACTACAATTTGGGCATTTGATATGTTGATTGTGAGTATAAAAGCTCTTTTGTTAACATTTTTTTAAACCTTCCTACACCTATTTATATATCCTCACCAAGAAAAATTACCTCTAAGGATGTGTTGTCTAAAACTACAAGTATGTTTATAAGCTGTTAATTTACACATTTCTGTTCTGTAGTTAACTAAATTATACGAACAAAATCCTATAAGATAATGTAACAAACTCATTTTAATTTCAACATACATGCACATCACGTGAAAATAGCAAGTTTGCTATTTTAAGCATCACGGTCAGTAAATCATACATGCACGTCACATGCACAGACTAACGTGATTAGAAACATGTTTTTTAAATATCTGTTGGCTATAGATAAACAAATAGTTGCACAAACCTGGTCCGGACCCAACTTTCCAGGCCCAAATCGGATTTCCTCCGAAACAACAAGCCTGTGTTTCATCTACGGCAGCGGGTTCTTATCGTGGTCGTGTTTTTTCGGGTTAATTTTGGAATATGTCCATCTAAAGATACGAAACTGGTAATTGGACCGCGTATTGGCCAATGGTAACGAGACAGATCCAAACGATGATAACGAAATTCAAAAAGTTTACAATTTAAAAGTGTTGTACAAATATGGTCGTAACTTTTGACTTTATTATTCGATTTTGATGAATCTTCTTTCGTTTGAATGTTATTTTAATATGGAACAACTTTTGTGTTTGTTGCTTTTCAAAATTTTCAAATTTAGAAGTATTTAAACATGTTTAGAAAGGTACTAGCATTGCTGTCCCGAATGCAAATTTTGTATAAACATGCCCGAATTCATTTGGTCATAGTTTTTGAACGGTTAATCCAATTTCGATGATTTTGCCCATTCCGAAAAGCGTATAACTTAAGCAATAACTATTATTTAGAGAGTTTTGTGAAATTTTAAGGTTAGCTAGGGGAAAAACTTAATTTTTCAGGGTGGGCCTGCGTTTGTGTTATATTTCAAAAATTGGCATTCTATTGTGGGACCACCATATCTCGAGTTGTGGTTAACATTTTTGCAATGCGGGAATCGTTATTGAAATTTATAACACTAAGTAGCAAATTTACTTTTGAAACCCATATTTAATTTGATGTTTTTAACATTTTAAATTTTGTTGGCAAGTGGATAAATATGTAAGTTATGTTTTGACTGATTTAAATAAAAATGCAACTCTATTCTTTTGTTATTGGAATTACGTACTACTTATGTTTTATGTATGATCTCACATGAGTTGTTGAGTTAAGCTAGGTACTCAAGAAGCTCAATTGGATTACTAGTTGGCTCCCTTTTGCTCACATAAAATGTAACGACCTACCTTTTTAGACGGTTCAAATCGACAATAAACCACACATGTCAGACTCAAACCATTCAAAAAGAAGGATTGTTAATGGGGTAAATAAGAAAAAAAAAGAAAAAAACAAAACATGGAATCTCGCAGTGGAACGACACAATATAATAATCAAATAAACAGTTCATGAAGCTGTTTTACAAATAACATTTGATTACACTTTTACAATTCAAATCAGAGTTATATATACATCAGAAATAAACAAATAATGCAGTGGAACACATAATGTAGTGGAATAATAAATAGCAATAATATACTGAATCTTCGTCTTTGTCCTCCAGAAAATAGTCTTCAATACACTAAAAAGCTCAGACTGACTCGAGCGTAATGAAAAGACAAAACACTCGAGTCAGAACTAAAAGATCTTATGTAAGTCAAATCAAAATAAATAAAATAGAAATATTAGTGCAATGGTTTCATAGATGTTACAAGATTTTTATCTCCTATCAAGTGTACAACGTGAATATAATTATTTAAAAGGTTTCAAATAATTTGAAATATCAATCTTAATCGTCTAATTAAAACAAATCCAAAGTTTGAATTAAATTAAACCCTCCAAATAATTCAATTCTAAATAAAATCCAAATTCAAGAAATTATGGTATATGTCATTTCAACCAGTACCAAAAATCAACATTTTCAAATCAATGAAAACCGCTCGGGTTTATCATTTCAACCCATAACGATTTTCCCCTAATCTATAAGATCGTTCGGGCATGTATCATTTCAACCCATAGGGATACTGAGATATAGACATAAATAACATCCAATCATCCAAAATGTCAACCAATAACATCCATCCAATCACCCAAATATCAACAATTGAACATACAACACAATCATCATTGAAATCAACTAATAACTACCAACAATTTACTGGTTATCATTAAAAGGTATTTAACTGGCAATTTAAATATAAATATTAAATTAAATGGCAATTAAATTCAATAAAAGGCAGATTTAACTGGAATGACAATTTAAAATATACTAAACAGCAACCAATCAATTTCTAATCACATCATAAATTCAGTTTAACTAACATAAGAAAATCTAGTAGTTGAGAGTGTTTGCTCACCTTTCATGGCTACGAAGTGATGATCAAAATGGGGTAATATGGAGAATCCTAGCAAGGATCCAAATGCAAAGCAATTCCAACAAAGCATAGACATGAACACGAATCAATAAACAAGTTTCAACCTCTTCCAACTTCCAACCAACCCAAGATCCAAACTACGGGCAAACCTGAAACTAGGTCATCTTTAAGAAAATATTCGCACCAGAATACTACTGTGTAAAAGTGACTAACTAGAAAGTTGTTACAAATTCTTTTCTCTCCACTTTCAAAAAAATAATCAATCAAAAATCTTCTGTCTTGAGGAAGTTATGGTCAAAACAAACAGAGGTGTTTTTTTGAAAATCTAAGTTCAAAAATACTTCGAAAAGATTTGAGTTTTTGGCATAGAAAATTAAGGAATTTGAAGAAGTGATCTAAAACAAAGTTGAAACCACTGGGAAAATAAATGGTTTTCAAAAACTGGACCCGAGAAAGGACTTGAAAAATAGAGTTTTTGATATAGAAATATTCGAAATGGGAAGAAGGGTTCAACAACAAAGTTGTTCCCATTGAAATTATACATGGTTTAAAAAAATCATTTGATTTGGAGTAGTTTATTGGAATATAGAAGCCATGGAAATAAGGGGAAGAAAGAGGGAAAAAGGGAAGGGAAAAAGAAAGGAAGAAGGAGAAAGAAGAGGAGAGGGAAGGTGGGGTTTTGGCCATGGGTTACTGCCGTGGGTTGTGGATGGTGATGGAGGTGGGTGGCAGCAAGAGGAGAGAGGTATGCTAGGGTTTTGAAGGAGGAAGAATGAAATTTGATTTGGAGATTTAGGAGTTTCGGGGTTTGGAGTTTTCTGTAGATTTGAGCAGGAAGAAGAAGAAGAGTACGCAGAAAGTTTCTCAAATGAGAAATTTTTGTACGTACTTGGTTTTAGTCAGTTAGGAAATAAAAGGTCAATGGGTGGGAAAATAAAGGGTCCAAAGTCTCTCAGGGTTTCTAGGGTCTCTTGGTTTACTAAGGAGCTCATTAGTCTAAACAAACCCAATAAGACTTAGCCAAAAAAAAGAACACAAATATACACTGCAAATGAAAGAAATAAGCTGCAGGTTATTTAATAATTAGGAAATGAAGGAGGAGAGACAAAAATAAATGTCACATTTTATTTTGAAAGCTTCGGGCATTAATAATGCATAAAGAAATGTACGTAGGAATGGAAAAGTTTGCAAACCAAAGAAAATTGAAATTTTTTATACGCGAAAATGAGGTGGCAAGAATTAAATACAACCCAAAAGTCTAGGCTCAGGTATTAAACAGAAGGAGAAATGAACGGATCAAGTATTAATAATGAGATAACTATTTTAAAACGTACATGCAATAATTAATAACAAAAGAAATGAAGGGACCATGTACATCGCACAACCTTTTTGAAATTCAATTTGTGAAACGTAACCAAATTAACTTCATTAACTCAAATAATATTCAAATTTGTATGCATTTAGTTTTTTTATCTATGCATAATAAATAAAATTACTTACCTTAAAAATGAAAACGTTCAATTTGGTTTACCCAAAATGATCTTTTATTTCCATTAAAACATCCTTACTGTTTAACACAAAAGGTGCGTTTCTTTTATTAAATCTATTAATTGCAATCAATGTTTTCTTCCTTCTAATTGAAATATTTCAATAACATTAATTGCAATTACTTACAAAGTTAAATTTCAAAATAGAGAACTAAAATGGATGAAAAATAGAATAATTGTTTCCTTTAGTCATTTAAACGCCTTTGTAAATTTGTTGTTTATACATCAGAGTAATAAATAACTTACTTAAATAAATTATTTTCCTACTCTCGTAATCCATCTGTATGCTAAAACATAGTTCAAATATACATATATTTCTTCCTTTAAATCAATCATTCTATTCTTTATTTTAATGAAATTAAACTTACATTCACAAATGAAACATTCATTTTATTTGATATAAATGTTCTTTTCATTAAATCAACTTTCCTTATATTTTCACAAAATATAAACTATGTTTAATTACACATATTAATTTACAATTTGGTGTTCTCTCTACCATTAGTTCAAATTATTCAATTACATTAATTTCAATTGTTTACAAAGGTGAATTTAAAAATGGACAAAATAAATGTAATGAGAAATAGAACAATTATTTCCTATCTAATAGTAATTTAAACATATTTATACACTATTGGATACAAACAAGAATTATACATTTCTTACCAAATAATAGTTTCTCGTCTCTGCAATCAATCTTTCGGCTACCAAACATTTCAAATAAATAAACATATGATTTCTTCTTTAATAAAGACATATTTATTATTATTTATAAAGATTTATTATTCCAATCAATTGGAAATTTACATTCAGACAATTGTTAATTTCACTCAAACCAATGTTATTAAATTACACACTAGCATTTGTTATCATCCTTACATTATTACAAACATGTTTCATTAATAGAAATTTTACTTAAGCTCATAACTTGTATTGTAATTTAATTTGTATCAGTAAAATCTTAATTTTTTTCCTAACAATTTTATTCAAAAATCTTATTTAATTTAATATTTTTAAATGTTTCAAAATACGGGTCATTCCATAAAAATATAATAGCTTGCTTAAACGCTAATAAAAAGGTACGCTTTTGGATTATATACAGAAATGATAGAACTATTGTTATATACTGTGTTTCTGACCATGTGGTCGATGTATATTGTTTATATTATATTTGTCAAATTGTAAACGGCTCTCCGTACAAAGGAGATGCTGTCAAAAAATTTCAAAAATTTTAACACTTAGAAATTCTTTTCATAATTTTTCGTATGTAGAGAAATAAAAATCAATAAATGAGTTTAATTAAGTTTTAAGTTATGATCAATTTGATTTCAGTATTAATCAATTAGAGAATTGAACGAGTTTTAATTTGATTGTAGTTGTTGAAAAGGAATTAATGTTTGAGTGCATGTGTGTGACGTTTCCCTATAAGAAATTGCGAGGATGCAATTTTCATAAGGGGGAACAACCCTGTTTTCGAACTCGTAATATCATATTAATTGAATTAGAATAGAAGTGTTTGAATTCAAATTGAATTTTTGTATTTTTGAAATCAAATTTATTATTAAATAAAATCTATTTAATAAAGGATTTTTGTTATAGAAAAAATTGAATTAGTTAATAAATTTCATTTTTAGATAATATATTTGAATTAAAAAAACGGTGTTAGTAAATATAAAATATTTTTAAATGCTAATAATAATTATTATATATATAATTGAAATAGAAAAGAAGTTTTAATTTGATATTTATTTAAATCAATAAGTCGACGAATATGAATAAATCTATTGTAACGACCCGTAAATTTCTACAATTAAATTTGTTAATTTAATAAGACTTTGTAATTAAAATTTAGTAGAAATAATAAAAGGTGATAAATTTATATGGGAGTGAACGCTAAATTAAAATGTAGCAATGGTAATTAAAACCTATTTATAGTAATTTGAATAAATTCAAATGTAGGACTTAGTTATAAGTGTAAATTTATGGGTATGATAACAAATTTGTATAAATTACCTAATTAAATGGTCAATTAACTTATTAGAAATCAAGGGGTTTTGGACCAAAGATCCCTATTTTCAAAGCTCATGCACAAAAAGTCCCTGCTCATAAACACATGTAAATTTGGTCCCTATTTTGTTATTTTTTACCAAACTAACCTCTTTTAGAAAATCAACTTAGCATTCTTTTCAGGGGCAAAAGCGGTATAAATTAGCCAAAATCTAAAAATAGGGACCTAATTTTCATAACTTATTCGAAAGGGACTTTTCTTACATCATCTTTCAATTCTAGGGATTTGACAGCGATTCCTTGAGAAATCAAACTCATTTAAATGGTATGTAATTATAACGTGTTATTGATATAAACGTTACTTTAATGATTATTAATAAAGTAACGCAAGAGTAAATGAAAACTTAATAAAAACATAAATTTTTTTTAAGGAAACAAGAGATATATTGTACAAATTGATGTATTAGTATAAATTAAATGGTGATTGGATAAATTAATATCATATGAGTTATTGCAACATTTATGGGAAACTATAAACCCATAAATGTGATTTAGGGAAATTAGTGACCGTTATTAATGGTTACTAGTTTACTTAGGTTTTTAAACGGTGTGTGGGAATCAATTGAATTTATTTAAAATATTGATTTAGGGAAATTGAATGTAAATTGAGGTAATAAAGTAATGCAGGACAATAAATAATTTATTTAGTACACTCCCCTTTTTTTTGTAAACAATTGTAAGGTTTCATTTTATTGAAATTTGAAAAATTAGGAAATAGATTCAAAACTTATATTAGATAATGAATTGCAATAATTAAAGATAATAATTAATGTATTAAATGGAATACCAATTTATTTATAAAGTGAATGTAAGTGAATGTAACAAAATGAATAGGAAATGCTATTTTATTCATAAAGTTATAGTTGGTGGGAAAAAGGAATAGAACCAAGATGGAATGATTAATGGGATTTAGGATCTTAATTTGTATGTGTGCATTAATTTATAATGAATGGGAAAAACGAATAAATTAAGATATGTGTTTATTTCTTTAGTATGTTGCATAAAATTTGGAAATCAGTTTGCAATCAAAGGAGATTAAGTAGCACGTTAAATGGGAAATAAATAAATTAATACATTAATGATGTGTAATATAATTCATTGTTAATTATACCCATACAATGTTAATTTATTAGATAGCAAGATTTAAATCAATAAACGAATTTATTTAGATTTCAATCTATAATTTATAACATTTAAGGTGAAATCAATTGCCATTTATTGTCCTAACTTTTGCAGTTAGGGTAGGTTTGATTTGTCATTAAAGATAGTTAATTACATAAGATGTAAAATGTTAATTTTATTTATGATATGAAGATTGGTTGATTTAAGGAGTGAAAACCAAGATTTATTAATTTATTTATAATTTGAAACTTTTAAGTGGATTAATTGCAAATAAGTGGAATACAATTTTAAAACATTGCACAAATGAAAATTTAGGTGAAAATTGAGAATGTTAATATAATGGGTTTTGATTCCAATATTTATTTCATCTGTTTGTAATAATGAATTTGAATAATATGAATAAAAATTTAATTCAAAGAAATTTTTGAAATTTAATTTATAATTTCAAAATTTAACAAAACTGTATGTAACGACCCGTAAATTTAACTGGTTTTAATAACGTTATTAATTGAAATTTTATGGAATTTTAAAACGATAAAATTTTGAAATATAAATTTGATATTTGGAATGCGTCTAGTTAAACATAGCAACTGGTAAATTTTCGTTCGAAAATATGAAAGTTTATTTCGCGCGTAAATTTACTTCAATTTAATCAGTTAAAAAGCGATGAAAATAAAATGTTTTCGAAACCTAAATATTTTTACATAGAAAAATTTTAAACCGTCTTCTGAGCAAGACATCATTTTTCATTTTTCCAAATTCGGACTTCTTTAGCTCCGTCGATCTTAATCTTCGGCGTTTTTGCTGCATTTTTCGCTAGTAGAAAATTCGAATTTTTATAATTCAATCATACCACTGATATCTGTATACCGTTTTGATCGTCTCGTCGTGCTGATCTCTACGGTATACTCGTTTGTGCATTTTGGAGTCCGATGTGCGACGAAATATAAAGAACGATGCCCGTATCGGTTCCGCGATTGGACTTTTAGCTTCCCATACTTTTCATATTCCACCGTTTAAATTTGAATAGCCATTGGCTTTTGTAATTCCCAAAATTACAGCTGTTTGCATTTATATCTCCAAAGATTCTCGTGCTTACCTTTTGCTTTCCACTAGTTCCAAGGTATTTCTCTGGTTTCCACTTTTCTGTTCACTTTTTCATTTCCATCTCTTCAAACGTGCATATTCTTCATTTGGAAAAAGAAAAAAAAAGAGCAAAGCTTTCATTTTTCCTGTAGCATTCTTCAATCTACCTTGTATATCTGCTCCTCCTGACAGCGTTTCGGACCCCAATGCTCTGCCTGCTCTTGTCTGCCGAAGAAACTCCTGTTCATTTCATATTTAACCCGAAGCAACCCATCCTATTTTACCAAGCAAAACCCATCAACTCTAGCAAACTTATAACTCACGCCCCTTTTTCCTAACCGCGTGCAGCCGTGCACGAGTTTCCCATCACCGTAGCCGAAGGCAACCACTGCATCCACCTCCATCGAAGCCCGACAACCAAGTGCCACCCACTGCCGAGACCCACCTTCCCTTCATTCAGCAACCCGCGCCTAGTCACCATCCACCAGAGCCGCCTCTCCCACCTCCCTTGCCCACGACATCCCACTGCAAACCCACCACTTTCTCGCCACCCTCTCCGGCCTCGAAACCTGCTACCAAGATCGATTCCACCTCTGGCCGGCGTCTTCCTCTTCGAAGCTCGCACCTCCCTGCCTTGTTTCCTCCACCCACTCGTGTGACCTTCCACCTCTCCACTACAACCAAGGCTGCTCTGACCTATCATCACTAGCAGCTACATAGGTTAGTGACGTAAGTATTGATGTTATCGGAAGGCCTACAGTAGTAATCAAAAAGAAAAATGTTGTACCAGAGCACAATATTCCTTTTCAGGTTTATTACGACTTCAACCCAGCATTTATGCTTGCGGAGCCCTTGATGCTAGTATCAGCATTCTTCTTATTTTTTGTTGCTTGCATTGCTTATCTCAATGTCGACCTTTCCATTAGGAAATCATAAAAGAAAATTGTATCTTGGAGGTATGCTAGTTGAACTTCAAATTTACCTTTCTTGCGTACTTTAGCATAGCAAATATATCTTCAGAATTTTAGAATATTTGAAACATGACTGATTTACTGTTATTAGGCAATATAACTAGTACCCGATGCACTATGATTTTTAACAATTTTGAATTATTGTAGTTGCCAAATGTTTTATGTATAAAAAAAAGAGATATAGTATATATGTTATATATTTCACATATATAATAGTTTGTATAATACTGTGCAGTTAAAGCGCTCGGTGGATTCAATGCGGTAGAGGTGCAAAAAGTCATAGCGGGGATGTAGCGAAGATATAGCGGGATATATCGGATTACTCTAAAATAGCATATTAATCCCATACTTGTTGTTTTTACAAATATATAGATAGTAATTATGTGAAAAATTAACATTCAATTGAATTATAATTAATACAAAAATAATTTTAAATAAAAATATGTGCAAATGTATTGTAAATGAACGTAAAATTGTTATATAACTTAATTTAATTTAGTAGAATATTAGAGTATTATCATTTCTAAACATATATAAAAAATTCAATGAAATTAATTAATTTCATAATTTTTATAGCGTATAAATATCAATTTTCAATCCAATTTTTTATAAAAGATATAGCGGAAATAGCGGAATATAGCGGAAATAACGGGATATAGCGGAAATAGCGGGGATTAAAGCGGAAAGGCTATATGTTGGGGATATATGAAAAAATCGTAGCGGTAGGAATCCGCTATAAGATATATCGGAGTTATAGCGGGGATATAGCGGGGCATTAACTGCACAGGTATAATATTACCTGTCCGGGTATGTTCGTGTATTAATAAAGTGAGTTATTTTGGTTTTATAATACTGATTTTAAATGTAATATGTATATAAGCCCGTATATTAGTATATAAGCATATGCATGAGTGATTTTTTTAAGTAAAACTTATGGGTTTTATGTTAATTTCCAATACGTGTTTAAATTTAAAAATGACTTTGATGTATATAGATTTAGAATTTAAGGTTTTTATAATGTTGGTTTATACAAAGTGATATGTTTGTTTATCTATATAAGTATTTATTTCAAAAATATATTATATATATATATATTAGATTTTAATATATGTGTTTAAAATTTAGCAGAGATTGTGTAATATAATATATATAGATTTTGCTAATACAATTAGTTTAAAAATCAAAATTTAATTTTAGTTATATATATATTTCTTTCCAGTTATCAACTGATTCTGAATAGCTCTCATCGTTTTTCCCATTTATCAGTTGTCCATCGAATTCGTGCCCATCTTGCTTTGCTTTGGAAATCGTCATTTGAATTGGTCAATTTCGCAATTCAAATCATAGCCTGTTGTGATGTCTATCTTCTCTCTAGCCTCGAAAGGTGAGCAATCACTCACGATTAACGTTCTTTTATTTATTAAATTTGATTTCAATTGAAACGACAATTGAAATATGCTGCTGTTAATTATTTATACTGTTATTTATGTTATTACCTGTATCAGTTCACCTGTGACATCTGACACCATTAGCTGTTAATTATTTATGCGATGATAATACAGTTTGGCTGTTAATTGATTGATTGTTGATGTTTGCATTGGTCGTTAAATTGTAAATGTATAAGTGATAAATAACATGCAACTGAATTTGACGTAGGATAGTTAAAGTTTGAATTGATATATGTGTTGGATTTGATTAGTTAAATTTGTAAAATATGACCCCTTAAATGTTTAATTATTTGACACGTAGAAATGGTTAATTACCCTTGAACCCTTTGAATTTATGGTTTGAAATCGAATAAGAAATGTCAAATGTAGAACCGCATCAAATAATAGTGTAATAATCTTTAATCTACATGAAATGATAGTGTAGATTCTAGAAATAATTATATTAATTTGCACAAACAACAATGAAAATTAATATGATTATTTCGGGATTATTTGAATTGATTATTGGATTGATATTGGTTGTTGTTATTGCTTGTTTATTTACTTTGACACCATCCTAGTTATCACACTGCAAGTTCCCTTTGCTATGCTTTGATTTTGAATTGAATTGGAATCGGGTTGAAATGATAAATACCCAAATTAAAACTTTGACTTAGGATAGAGAATTAAATAAAACCCGATTGGTCAATAATTTGATTTAAAAATAAAATAAAGATTTTATTTGAATAAATAATAAGTTTTGAAAAGAAGTTGGAATTTGAATTTAATGAAAGGAAATGTTAAAAATTAAAAATCTGAAACGAAATATTAACATTGTAGTTATTGAAAGAACGTTGTTTGAAATGAATTATTTAACAATAAAATTTGGAATTATTCATTGAATTAAGTTTGAAATGATTTAATAATTAAGTTTGAATTTATAATTAAGTTTGAAATGATTTAATAATTAAGTTTGAGTTTATAATCAATATTTGAAATTATTAAGTTTTGAAATTATTAATAATCAAGATTGAAATTATTTAATAATTGAATAAGATTGAATTATTTAACAGTTAAATAAAATTGATTCTTTATTAAGTGAAATTGAACTTCTTGAATAAGTGAAATTAAGTTTCTTTATTAATTGGGTTTTGAAATTGTAACTAAGTAAATAAGTAAATGAATTGAATTTCTTTAACAAGAAATAAAATGTGATTTATTGAAATTAATGTAAGACTTGAAATTTAAAGAATTTGATTTGATGAATTTAATTTAATTCAATTTGTAAGTTTTGATATAATGAAGTTGAATTTAAATAATGGATTTAATGAATTGGAAATTTAATGGAAATTGTTTCGAATGGCAAATTTACTTAATGAATATTGAATGAAATCGATAAATGAATTTAAATTGATTTAAATGTTAAATTAAATTAATTTAAATGATTTCAGAATGAATCTTATATACGAATTTAAATTGATATTTGAATTGTTTTAAATAAAGATTGAAATTGAATTATAAGATTTTGAAATTATGAATTTAGAAGTTTTGAAACGTAAATTTTGGAAATTGGTTTAGAAAGACAAATGAAGTGTTGATTTACAAATTCTAATTAAAATTGAATTTGATTTGGTTTTGAAATATATAAACGACCAATCGGTGAAATAATTACGGAAGTTATTAAAGAGACCGGAATCGGTTATGGACATACTCTCTGTCTAAACCGAAAACCACTTTAATAACTATACGCGGAGTGTGATCCAGAATGAAGTGGTTGGAATGATGTACGTGATGACTGAAGAAAGAGAACGATAATGGATAGCTTTGACACTTGTGTCAAATTGGAAATGACTAAAACAGGAGCCGTGCCGGGCCAATGGAGGTCAACTACCTCAAGCGAACTCACTTTGTAACGACCCTGAATTTTGAACAATTTGAATTGAGAATATTTAATTTATTTTAAATATTTGAATGATGATTTGACTTGAATGTCAAATTATCAGAATGAATAGGCGATTAAAATTTTGAATTTAATCTATTGAAAGTTGAATAAAATTTGAATCTTCAATTTTAAGCCGGTTAAAAATAATTTAAAGGCTTAGAAAATTCATATTGATAATACTGGAGATAATAGAAGCTTCAGAATTGATTTTAAAAGCGATTTGTTCCGTTTTGAAATTGTATCGTTTAAATTGAATTTAAAAATAGCCTTCCGAGGCAGAGTCTCGGAATTTGACGAAACAAGTTTCATTGGGTCCGTAATATTGAATTATTACTGGATTTCAATTTTTGTATTTATCGGAATTGTTTTATGAACATACGGCGTATAAACGCGTATGAAATTTAATTGAATTCAATTTGAATTTCTGTAACAACTGGGGTTTTGCCCAAAATTTTAATCATCAATAAACGATTAAAGTTGACAGGTATTTGCCGTTTATTGTTGAAATTTTTATAACGATAAAATCTTCGTAAATTAACGATTTAATATCGATTGTTAATTTCTGTTTGAATTTGGAAATTGTAAATCGATTGAAATTCTTTTATTTAAATTTTTATTTGTACGAAATGAATATATACACATAGTTTAGATTTTAACAACAAAATTAAACAAGACAAAATAAAAATAATAAAAACAAAATAAAGATAAAAGAAAAAAACCAATACCAGCCCATACCCTATACCACGTTCTCTTCTGCAAAACCACGTTCTCCCCCCTTACCTCTGTCAAAACCCACGACTTTCCCCCCCTCTCTTCAAATCATACGAAACCCCAGATCGAAAGAAAAAAAAAACGAAGGAACGAAAAATGGCGGCTTCAAAATTTTCGTTCATTCCTCATTCCAAATTAGAGCTCGTTCCTCTTTGTCCAAACTAGGGCTTTGGCCTCGCGTTCGCTTCTGTGAGATTGGCTAGAGCTTCGACTTTTCGCAAATTAGGGTTTTGAATTCTTGGGCTTGCTCGATCCTCTGGTGAATTAAAGGCTTTGTAATATTCGAAGGCGGTCGACTTCAGTAGCTTTGATCGATCGTTTCTTTCACCTTGCTTGTGGCTGTTTCGTTTTGGGCTAAGGTGAGTGACCCTCACATCTAAATTCAATACTTGGTTTCGATGTTGATTTTGAACTATTCGATCTTCTTTGTCATCTCTGTTTCGGTCTTGATTTTTCTTTGATTTTCATTGGGCTTCGTCTCAACCATTCGATTTGTTTCGGTGTTGATGTTTTTGGTGATTTAATTAAATTTGCACTTTCCTATCTCTGATATTTTTGATAGCTTGTTATCCACAATTTTGTATTTGTGCAGTTTGATTTTGCCTTGATTGTCACGGCATAAAGTTTCCTAGTTTCGATTTTTGAAATTTCAAAAATATAGTTCCGTGAACTTTTCAACTGATAAACATACGTGCTTTTCTGTTCCTTCTTTGTTACTTCATCTAGCCATTGAATGTTGACATTATGGGGTTTTTCTGTGAATCCAAATTCGCCACCGCAGTAGTTGAACTTGAAATTGATTCCTGTTCACTTGAGATTGAAGTCATTGTCTATGCATTCATATAGCATCTATGCTGATACTTGCATCTTGATCCCATTGAACATGTTTACTCTGTTAGTCTGCACCTCATATGCCATTGCAGTGGTTGTTCTTCACTTCATATAGTCTAATTACTGTGGCCTTGTAGTTGCACTTGGGTAGATTGACTTGACGGATATTAGTTACCAATACTTGATGTATATGACTTCAAGCAGAGTCATTCCTGTTTATACTTCAACTTGCATTCCTGGTTGTTTTAGTTTGCATTGTAGTCTGCATTTATGCTGGAGCATATATGTACTGGATGTTGGGTTGCCCATTCATGTTGATTGTGTATTTGTCTTCTGTTCACCTGCATGTAGTTGGTTGTTTGCATTCATGAATTTTTCTGACTTGACTCCAGTAGTTGTACTCATGTACACTGCATTGTGGTCTTGTGGCAGTTGCTATGCCTTTGATCTTTTTTTGTTGTATTCATGTCTGCATGAGTGTTCTTGTTGCACTGATGTTCATCTGTTCATGTTGCATATATCACTTGAGTTTGCATACAATATTGGCATTGTCCATATTTGTTTGTGACAGTCTTTGCATCCATGTTCTTTATTGATGTTGGGGTTGGTCCATTTTGTCGCTGCATATCTATCGTCGTCTGTATGCATGCCTTATTAACCATTCATTCATGTTTGTTTTTGTTGTACTGGCCTATGTGGTCACTCCTTGTCTCTGGTCTGCATCCACACTGGTTCGGTTGCTCAGTTGATTTTAACTGCTGCACTTAGGTCCGTGACATTTTGAAATTCTGGTTTGAGTCACTTTTGAAGTTAGATTCTCTGATCTATGACTTCGACCTGTCTGCATTGCATACATGTAGCTGATATACTTCTCTGTTGCCTGGTCTGGATTTGGTCTTCGCCGTAGTGAGTTGCACCGGTCTTCGAGTTGAGTTGAGTTTTATCTTCACTTTGTTGCACTGTCTATTCCAGTGTTGCATGTCTTGTGATCACTGATGTAATCTAGTCTGGTTTGCTGTTGTACATTTTGAATTGTACAGTCTTTGAAACACTTGAGTTGAATCCAGCTTGTCGCTCAGATTTGACCTTGTGATCATTTGTGACTTTCACTGAGCTTTTGTGTATCTCGTGCGATATTGGCGAGGCAGTGCACATGTATGTACATGTGCACTGCAGCCACCCAGAATTGACAGTTTTGAATTGATATTTCTTTTGTGTCGTGATGCATTGAACTTTTATGCTGTATTGGCGAGGCCGTGCACGCGTGCGTGTACGGCAGCCAATCGAGTATTGATGGGTTTAAAGTGACAATTTCAATTGTTTTAAATTGATTTAGTCGATTGATAAATTGTTTATTTATCTCTGTTGATGATTTAAATCTGCTGATTTATTGTTTAACACTGTTTAGTGTTAAAATTTTCGTTATCCGATTTCTTTGTTAAAAGAGTCGGATAGACGAGAATTATTGTGACTATCGTCTATTTAAATTATTATTGCCTCTATGCACTAATAAACTGGTTTGAATTAGACTGACCTGTGTATTATTTTCTTTTGAATATAATACTCGGGTCAGACCGAGTATTTTTACAGCTTGAAGATTTTCGAGCAGCGAAGTTAGAGAGAGAGAGTAAAGAATCATTTTTAGTTTTCAGAAGAAAATTGTATTTTAAGATATTCCGCTGTATCAGTATAAAAAATTGTATAAACTCTGATGTATATAAAAGATTTATAGTAATGAAGTAAATTCTCATTTGTTTTAATTGATTGTTATTATCTGTGTTTCTGTGGCTGATTCTGTTTAAACCTTATAAACTAAATAACAATTCGTCTTTTTGAACGTTTCGAGTTGGTTTAATTACCGACTGGAGGCGGTCAAAAGGGGGAATGTTACAAGGTGGTATCAGAGCTTTGGTTTACACAAAGCTTAGTTTATGATGTTTAATATGAATAGTTACTAGAAACACTTTAAAAGGAAACGTTTTTCAAATCCAAAGAAGTATAAAAATTGTGTTTGAAAATAAAGATTTTTAACTTAAGAAAAGTTAAATCGAATTGAGTTAGCATTAAAAATAATAATATGGATTTGAAATTTAACTAAACGAAAGTTAAATAAATTGAATTTGATTTGATAAATTATTGAGATGAAAATTTAAACTTGAAAAGATAAATGATTGTATAATATGAATTGGGAAGTTTAAATTTATAAGTTGTATAACTTATAAAATGAGAAAATTTAAGTAAAGCCAATTGTTAAATGGTTAAACAGTTTTGTTAAGTAAAACAAAATCTGAATTTTGAATTGTGATGAATTTGACTTTGGTGAAGTTAAATAAAATAGAATTTCAAATAAATTTGAGGCGAACTTAAGCTGTATAGTGAAAATTAATGCAAGTGAAGATAAAATGAAATATAGCTTAAGTAATGTTGAATGAGGTTGAATTTGATATCAAAATGAATTGATAAAGTGAAGAATGAATATGAATTTGAGTTATATAAAGAAAATTCAACTTTAATTGTAAAAGTGAATTAGTGAATATGGCGAGTATAAAAATTCGATCTGAATTAGAATATAAACCAATTGAAATTAAGTGTGTTGAACCAAATTGAATGTAAGCAGAGTAAATAAATTTGGTTAAATTGAATGAATTTGGTTTTGCTAGTTGATTGTATAGAATTCATTAAGTATTGATGAAATTGAATTAATGGAAATTGAAAGCAAACTAACTTGAATATAAATTAGTGAATGTGAACTAATTGAATATGAATGAATGTTAGTAAAAATCCAATGCGATTAAATTGGAAATCAAGTCGATGAATGGTTTACTAAAGAACTAGTTGATTATCTTGGAAATGGAAAACTGATAAATTTATATAATAGTTTAAATTGGAAATTTTGAATTATTATAAACGGCTTAAATTGAAGATTTGAAAGTGTTGATAAAATATTGGAATTGTATAAGCGTTAAAAGTGAAATATTTAATGGATTTCATAAGTGAATGGAAATTACAGAATTAAAATTGTGAAGTTATAAAATGAATCGAAGTTGCGAAATAAAAGAATTTATAAGTAATTCACTTATAAATTAAAATTCTGATATAAAACTGAGTTATAAAGGAATGGGTTAATAAAGCAATTTTTTATGAATTGAAGTCTTTATGAATAGGAATAGAATTTATAAACGATGTTTATAAATCCGAAAATGACTTATTTTGATAAGTAAAATTCTGTATAGTTTGTTAAATGAAGTATATTCACAATTTTGGACCGTGAATATATTATTGAATAAAATGGACATGTTTGGGAAAGTGATATTTTAAAACGAAGTAATTGTTTTAAAAAGATGTTTTCAAAGGCATTGAATATCGAAACCATAGATTTCAACATTCATTGTTGAAATAGACGTTTTAGAATAAAAGGAAATGGTGGACTATAACACTGTTGTTATAGTAAATGATTTCCGAAAGGAAATGTTTTGTATAGTATGGGGATTTATACATCTATCTAAATTTCGAATCCCTATACTAGTGATTTTGAGTTGTCGTAACAATGTTTTACGTAAAATTCGTTTTAACTCAAATAAATATGTAAAAGAGAATGATTTCCTTAAAAGATGAAATATATACTTAATTTTGATGTAAGTATATCGAATATTTTCAAATGTTGAAAATAAAATGGATTTGTGAATTACTTATTTTTAAATAAGTATGGAAATGTTTTTTCCAAATATGAAATGTTGTGAATATATTCCGTAAGGAATAAATGATTTGAAATTCATTTTTGAAGTCAAAGTTGCAAAGTTAAATGAGAAATTTGAACAATTTGTTCAATTTGAAATTTTTCAAAAAGATTGAATCGTTAAGTTAAAATTGAGTTTAACTTCGACATCAAAGACAATATAAGTTGAGCTTTGAATTTCAGATGATGATTTGGATTGTATGTCTAACATTGTGAATTGATGACATAGCAATTGATCTCTATTAAATATATATCTGTTGGTGGCGGAGAATTTATTCTCTTAGCTTAACACCCTTCTCTGAGACGTACGAGCTCAGAGGTTATATATCGGTAGACATCAATTCTGTGTTGAGAATTGACGATGTAGCGTGAAATCCAAATTGAATGTGAAAGTCGATAATAAATGGAATTATGAATATGAATTAGGTTTGAGATAACCTAAAATTTCTAAATCGACTTAGAGGAAAATTTTGAAATCCTCTATTTTGTTATGAATATGGAATATGTAAGTTTTAGAACTTATATATATGAATGCAGTGAATTGAAACCGTTAGTTTAGAAAGACATTGTTATGGAAATCTTATGTATGTTTACATAGATGTTATATGTACGAAATGTGAAATGAAAGTACTACATATATGATATTATGTTTTCTAAACTGAGGATGTGGAAAAGTACCTTCCATTTATTATTAGAGAAGGTATTGGAACTCTCGATGAGTGTCCATTTGAAATTCGTAGCTACGTAGAATTTACATTTAGTCAGAGTGACTATTTGAATCGGAAATCCTTCGCGATAGATCATCGCGATGAGATTAGATTGATTGATGGTTAGCGTAATTTGAGGGGCGAGATGCCCACAGTTACAAGCGATTCCACTGGGATAGTGGCGTAACCGCCGGGTAAACTGCAATCTAATGCCAGGCGAAATTTGAGGGGCGTGATGCCTACAGACACGAGCGATTCTACTGGGATAGTAGCGTAACCGCCGTGTGTACTGCAATCTATGGCGACAACCATGGCAAAATTTAAGAGATGTGAAATCTACAGCCACAAGCGACTCTACTGGGATAGTAGCGTAACCGCCGGGTGGAACTGTAATCCATGGGGGAACGTGCTTTCCATATCCATTTTTAAAAGAATTTTTTAAAGTATTTTCACTGGGAATTGAAGCAAGTATGTTTAGTACTTGGAGATTTTTAGACCTGCGCCTGGCCAGCGTATGTCTAATGTCTGTGAGAACGAAGATGGACTTGTTAAATTTCGAGTTAGCAAGTATTTTCAAACTGTAAATAGCAAATCAATGATTTGAAAGTAAAATTACGAAATTCCAACTTAATGAACTAAGGAAGAGGATCTTTGTAATGTTTTGAAATTCCACAACTTTGGAAGAGGTATATTATATAAATCTCTAACGTGAAGAATTTTAAGTTTGAATCTGAGTTGTAAATCGAAAATGTTGATAAAAGACTTTTGCGTTTTGATTTTAGAAATCAATGATTGTAGAAATCATTGAATAAAAGAGAAGATAAACAGAACTAGTGAGATTAAACAAATGAAATGAATCCTATCTTCATTTATTTGTAATAAGTTTTAAGTTTAGTAAAAAAATTGACTAGAGTATAAATATCGATGAAATTTTAACAACTTTTCCTTTTCGTGGACGAAAAGTTTTTAAGGAGGGGAGTTTGTAACGACCCTGAATTTTGAACAATTTGAATTGAGAATATTTAATTTATTTTAAATATTTGAATGATGATTTGACTTGAATGTCAAATTATCAGAATGAATAGGCGATTAAAATTTTGAATTTAATCTATTGAAAGTTGAATAAAATTTGAATCTTCAATTTTAAGCCGGTTAAAAATAATTTAAAGGCTTAGAAAATTCATATTGATAATACTGGAGATAATAGAAGCTTCAGAATTGATTTTAAAAGCGATTTGTTCCGTTTTGAAATTGTATCGTTTAAATTGAATTTAAAAATAGCCTTCCGAGGCAGAGTCTCGGAATTTGACGAAACAAGTTTCATTGGGTCCGTAATATTGAATTATTACTGGATTTCAATTTTCGTATTTATCGGAATTGTTTTATGAACATACGGCGTATAAACGCGTATGAAATTTAATTGAATTCAAATTGAATTTCTGTAACAACTGGGGTTTTGCCCAAAATTTTAATCATCAATAAACGATTAAAGTTGACAGGTATTTGCCGTTTATTGTTGAAATTTTTATAACGATAAAATCTTCGTAAATTAACGATTTAATATCGATTGTTAATTTCTGTTTGAATTTGGAAATTGTAAATCGATTGAAATTCTTTTGTTTAAATTTTTATTTGTACGAAATGAATATATACACATAGTTTAGATTTTAACAACAAAATTAAACAAGACAAAATAAAAATAATAAAAACAAAATAAAGATAAAAGAAAAAAACCAATACCAGCCCATACCCTATACCACGTTCTCTTCTGCAAAACCACGTTCTCCCCCCTTACCTCTGTCAAAACCCACGACTTTCCCCCCCTCTCTTCAAATCATACGAAACCCCAGATCGAAAGAAAAAAAAAACGAAGGAACGAAAAATGGCGGCTTCAAAATTTTCGTTCATTCCTCATTCCAAATTAGAGCCCGTTCCTCTTTGTCCAAACTAGGGCTTTGGCCTCGCGTTCGCTTCTGTGAGATTGGCTAGAGCTTCGACTTTTCGCAAATTAGGGTTTTGAATTCTTGGGCTTGCTCGATCCTCTGGTGAATTAAAGGCTTTGTAATATTCGAAGGCGGTCGACTTCAGTAGCTTTGATCGATCGTTTCTTTCACCTTGCTCGTGGCTGTTTCGTTTTGGGCTAAGGTGAGTGACCCTCACATCTAAATTCAATACTTGGTTTCGATGTTGATTTTGAACTATTCGATCTTCTTTGTCATCTCTGTTTCGGTCTTGATTTTTCTTTGATTTTCATTGGGCTTCGTCTCAGCCATTCGATTTGTTTCGGTGTTGATGTTTTTGGTGATTTAATTAAATTTGCACTTTCCTATCTCTGATATTTTTGATAGCTTGTTATCCACAATTTTGTATTTGTGCAGTTTGATTTTGCCTTGATTGTCAAGGCATAAAGTTTCCTAGTTTCGATTTTTGAAATTTCAAAAATATAGTTCCGTGAACTTTTCAACTGATAAACATACGTGCTTTTCTGTTCCTTCTTTGTTACTTCATCTAGCCATTGAATGTTGACATTATGGGGTTTTTCTGTGAATCCAAATTCGCCACCGCAGTAGTTGAACTTGAAATTGATTCCTGTTCACTTGAGATTGAAGTCATTGTCTATGCATTCATATAGCATCTATGCTGATACTTGCATCTTGATCCCATTGAACATGTTTACTCTGTTAGTCTGCACCTCATATGCCATTGCAGTGGTTGTTCTTCACTTCATATAGTCTAATTACTGTGGCCTTGTAGTTGCACTTGGGTAGATTGACTTGACGGATATTAGTTACCAATACTTGCTGTATATGACTTCAACCAGAGTCATTCCTGTTTATACTTCAACTTGCATTCCTGGTTGTTTTAGTTTGCATTGTAGTCTGCATTTATGCTGGAGCATATATGTACTGGATGTTGGGTTGCCCATTCATGTTGATTGTGTATTTGTCTTCTGTTCACCTGCATGTAGTTGGTTGTTTGCATTCATGAATTTTTCTGACTTGACTCCAGTAGTTGTACTCATGTACACTGCATTGTGGTCTTGTGGCAGTTGCTATGCCTTTGATCTTTGTTTGTTGTATTCATGTCTGCATGAGTGTTCTTGTTGCACTGATGTTCATCTGTTCATGTTGCATATATCACTTGAGTTTGCATACAATATTGGCATTGTCCATATTTGTTTGTGACAGTCTTTGCATCCATGTTCTTTATTGATGTTGGGGTTGGTCCATTTTGTCGCTGCAAATCTATCGTCGTCTGTATGCATGCCTTATTAACCATTCATTCATGTTTGTTTTTGTTGTACTGGCCTATGTGGTCACTCCTTGTCTCTGGTCTGCATCCACACTGGTTCGGTTGTTCAGTTGATTTTAACTGCTGCACTCAGGTCCGTGACATTTTGAAATTCTGGTTTGAGTCACTTTTGAAGTTAGATTCTCTGATCTATGACTTCGACCTGTCTGCATTGCATACATGTAGCTGATATACTTCTCTGTTGCCTGGTCTGGATTTGGTCTTCGCCGTAGTGAGTTGCACCAGTCTTCGAGTTGAGTTGAGTTTTATCTTCACTTTGTTGCACTGTCTATTCCAGTGTTGCATGTCTTGTGATCACTGATGTAATCTAGTCTGGTTTGTTGTTGTACATTTTGAATTGTACAGTCTTTGAAACACTTGAGTTGAATCCAGCTTGTCGCTCAGATTTGACCTTGTGATCATTTGTGACTTTCACTGAGCTTTTGTGTATCTCGTGCGATATTGGCGAGGCAGTGCACATGTATGTACGTGTGCACTGCAGCCACCCAGAATTGACAGTTTTGAATTGATATTTCTTTTGTGTCGTGATGCATTGATCTTTTATGCTGTATTGGCGAGGCCGTGCACGCGTGCGTGTACGGCAGCCAATCGAGTCTTGATGGGTTTAAAGTGACAATTTCAATTGTTTTAAATTGATTTAGTCGATTGATAAATTGTTTATTTATCTCTGTTGATGATTTAAATCTGCTGATTTATTGTTTAACACTGTTTAGTGTTAAAATTTTCGTTATCCGATTTCTTTGTTAAAAGAGTCGGATAGACGAGAATTATTGTGACTGTCGTCTATTTAAATTATTATTGCCTCTATGCACTAATAAACTGGTTTGAATTAGACTGACCTGTGTATTATTTTCTTTTGAATATAATACTCGGGTCAGACCGAGTATTTTTACAGCTTGAAGATTTTCGAGCAGCGAAGTTAGAGAGAGAGAGTAAAGAATCATTTTTAGTTTTCAGAAGAAAATTGTATTTTAAGATATTCCGCTGTATCAGTATAAAAAATTGTATAAACTCTGATGTATATAAAAGATTTATAGTAATGAAGTAAATTCTCATTTGTTTTAATTGATTGTTATTATCTGTGTTTCTGTGGCTGATTCTGTTTAAACCTTATAAACTAAATAACAATTCGTCTTTTTGAACGTTTCGAGCTGGTTTAATTACCGACTTGAGGCGGTCAAAAGGGGGAATGTTACACACTTCTTCGAACTACTCATTACTTGTTGTCAATTGGTGCACCCTTGATTTTGGGAGTGTTGTTTCGCGGTGTTGCGGTCGCTGCAGCGATGCGTTCTCACCAGTCCGGATCAGGCAAACGGTAGTTTCACTACCTTGGGTCTTGCCTCATGTGCCTTGTCATACTTGTATCCCTTTATACGCGACCACTACGATTTGTTTTGTGTTATACCTATGTAGTACTCCCTGATATCCCACTAGTTTACGGTGGAGTTTACAGTGCTGTATAGACTATAATGCTTGTATAAAATGTGTTAAGGGGGATAATGGTAACGCCTTAACACTATTTTGATACCTTATATTACTGATAGACATTATCTACTTAGCGTACATTACTACATAGTAGATAGTTTAACGGATCCTTAAAGGATGGTTATTCCAAACATCATTTGAGTTACTTGTATTTCAATTGCTATTTCACTTGAGTTGGATTTATTAATATAAGAATGTTAATCCTGACTCGAGTGTCTTGTGTTTTGCTTTACGCTCGGGTCAGACTGAGTGTACTAGTATTCGAGACTCACCTTTGGAGTTGGAGCTTTGCTTGAAGATCCAGCCATCTATTCTGCTTTCAGTATTCGATGATTCCAGTGATGTATTCTGATTTGTATCTGATGTATCGTGTTATTCTTCCATTGTATCTGGTTTAACTCTGATGTAACTTATACATTTATATAGTAGCTTCATGAACTACTATCTCTTTTATTTGCGCTGCATTTATTACTCTGTGTCTGTGATCTGTGACTTTATTTATTTACTGTATATGTTCAGTTTTGCCAAATTTAAATTAACAACGCGGTATTTTGAGCAATTCAATTCCGGCATGAGTGTCTACCTATACACTTATAATGGATGCGAATGGTCCAAAATATCGGGTCGTTACAGTTGGTATCAGAGCTTTGGTAGCTCTTGGAAAAACTTAGCATATAGGGTAAATGTATTTACAGAATCACTCTCATTCGAGTTGAATCTCTTCCTTTTGACTCGATTCCTTTAAATTTTGGAACATTCCCTGCGGTTCCGAAATTCATTCTTGTCCCTCACTATTCGTATTCTTCCGAATTCCGGAGTATCACATAACTCTACTTCGAATGATCTTTATAATGAGTTAGCGGTCCCGCCAATCTCAAATTGATTTGTAAATGGGTAAAACTCTTTTAAGATAGCATCGATTCACCGGAGATTTATATATATCCTCGGTTTAGATGCTGACATCTTTGGTTATGCCGAATTCTATCTCTTGAGATCAGTGTAGATTTGCCTCGAAATTCTGCATCGATCTTATTTTTGAAGTCACGGTCGACCCGGTTAAGGTTGCCCGCGATTTATATAAACTTATCCATCTTCCTATTTCGTTGTTTAATTATCTTATCTTTGTTTCGAACCTATCTTCGAATCAAAATTCTCTTTGATTTGAGTCCATCAAATTTGAATCTATATCCTTGCTTTAAAATCCATTCTTGTATCGTCGAGCGAGGAAGTGTATTTGTAAATAAATATTAAAAATGTTTTATACATTGTGTTATTTGAGTTGTTGATGTTGATTTGGGTTTTCGATCGATTCGTCTGATCAACGCTATCGATAGAATTTCCAAAACACTTGAGCAGAGCAAACTGACACAATATTGTTTTCAAATTTGATAAATAAGATAATTCTGACTGATTATATTATGTAAGTATAATTTTTTATGAAATTAAATTGTTAATGAATTTGTTGAAAGAAATGATATTATTTGATTTTCAATTGGTGTTTTGTAAACCATTGATTTACCAACTTATGAATAAATGGAATTATAAACTAGGTTTATAATTTGATTTGGAAATTTAAATGATTTAAAATTTAGAATTTGAGAATTTAATTTCCAGTGATTTCAAGCTTTGGTTTAAATTTTTAAAAATGTATATTATTGAAGGTATTTTCAAATAGAAACCGTTCTCAAAGGATTTTAAAATGTTAAAATCAGTGCTATTCTCTTTGTCGTTGGAAAATAATTTCGGTGATGGCGGCCGCATCATCGACATTCATTTTCGAGTTTCAAAGTGAAGAAACCATCTTGTAGCTTTGCTACGGTTTTGTTTGGTAAATATTTTAATTTGAATTTCTTAAATATGACTTGATTTATATATATATATATGGGAATATTATTTTAAATTTAATTTGATTTAATATATAGTATATACATAATTATCTCTAAAGGGTTGAAATTAAACGGAAATTTAATCCTTAAAATTATGTTTAGGGATGTTTTCAATTATAAATAAAGCTAAATTTTGGATAAATATTTAAACTTGAAATAATTGAATTTGAAAATATTATTTGTATAGTACTAAATTGCATTTCAATATAACTTACCTAAATTATTCAGAAGTTAAAATGTAATTAGATAATATACAATATAAAATGATTTTATAGATAAAAATTAGAGTGTTTATAATAAATGTTATACACTTAGATTTTAATTATATAAAAGAAAATGCAAATAAATATGATAGAATAATAAGTTAACTGAATGAGATGAATATAAAAAAAAATTGTTCTGAAAGAATTAACAAATTGAATTGAATCAGCTTAATGAAATACCTTGAATTAAGATCAATTATTGAATATTAATTGATTTAAAATGAAATTTATATGATTAGAATTAACAGTTGAACTAACAAATTTAAATCGAATTACTATTTATTGATCTAATATAAATGGATTTAACCAAATTGAAATATAAATTAATTTAAATTGAAATTTATATGGTTTAAATTAATTTATATGGTTTAAATATATGTAATAGGATATATTAAGTGAAATAAACTTAATAATAATTTGGAATAAAGAAGAATTAAATTTGTTGAATAAATATGATTTTATTAAATGACTATTCTAATTTATGATTTTAGAAATTTGTTAATTAAACATATTTGGATAATAAGATAATGAATTTAGAAATAGTTGAGATTGATTTTAGTGAAATCAAATGGATTAAATCAATTATTGAATATCAATTAATTTAAATTTGAATTTATATGGTTTAAATTAATTGTTATTTTGTATTTCAAATCTGTTTTCTTTCTGGTTGTTTCTATTCTCCTACCTCTTTCCTTTTCGAGGATGAAAAGTTTTGAGTGGGGGAGAGTGTAACGACCCGTAAATTTAACTGGTTTTAATAACGTTATTAATTGAAATTTTATGGAATTTTAAAACGATAAAATTTTGAAATATAAATTTGATATTTGGAATGCGTCTAGTTAAACATAGCAACTGGTAAATTTTCGTCTGAAAATATAAAAGTTTATTTCGCGCGTAAATTTACTTCAATTTAATCAGTTAAAAAGCGATGAAAATAAAATGTTTTCGAAACCTAAATATTTTTACATAGAAAAATTTTAAACCGTCTTCTGAGCAAGACGTCATTTTTCGTTTTTCCAAATTCGGACTTCTTTAGCTCCGTCGATCTTAATCTTCGGCGTTTTTGCTGCATTTTTCGCTAGTAGAAAATTCGAATTTTTATAATTCAATCATACCACTGATATCTGTATACCGTTTTGATCGTCTCGTCGTGCTGATCTCTACGGTATACTCGTTTGTGCATTTTCGAGTCCGATGTGCGACGAAATAAAAAGAACGATGCCCGTATCGGTTCCGCGATTGGACTTTTAGCTTCCCATACTTTTCATATTCCACCGTTTAAATTTGAATAGCCATTGGCTTTTGTAATTCCCAAAATTACAGCTGTTTGCATTTATATCTCCAAAGATTCTCGTGCTTACCTTTTGCTTTCCACTAGTTCCAAGGTATTTCTCTGGTTTCCACTTTTCTGTTCACTTTTTCATTTCCATCTCTTCAAACGTGCATATTCTTCATTTGGAAAAAGAAAAAAAAAAGAGCAAAGCTTTCATTTTTCCTGTAGCATTCTTCAATCTACCTTGTATATCTGCTCCTCCTGACAGCGTTTGGGACCCCAACGCTCTGCCTGCTCTTGTCTGCCGAAGAAACTCCTGTTCATTTCATATTTAACCCGAAGCAACCCATCCTATTTTACCAAGCAAAACCCATCAACTCTAGCAAACTTATAACTCACGCCCCTTTTGCCTGACCGCGGGCAGCCGTGCACAAGTTTCCCATCACCGTAGCCGAAGGCAACCACTGCATCCACCTCCATCGAAGCCCGACAACCAAGTGCCACCCACAACCGAGACCCACCTTCCCTTCATTCAGCAACCCACGCCTAGTCACCATCCGCCAGAGCCGCCTCTCCCTCCTCCCTTGCCCACGACATCCCACTGCAAACCCACCACTTGCTCGCCACCCTCTCCGGCCTCGAAACCTGCTACCAAGATCGATTCCACCTCTGGCCGGCGTCTTCCTCTTCGAAGCTCGCACCTCCCTGCCTTGTTTCCTCCACCCACTCGCGTGACCTTCCACCTCTCCTCTACAACCAAGGCTGCTCTGACCTATCATCACTAGCAGCTACATAGGTCAGTGATGTAAGTATTGATGTTATCGGAAGGCCTACAGTAGTAATCAAAAAGAAAAATGTTGTACTAGAGCACAGTATTCCTTTTCAGGTTTATTACGACTTCAACCCAGCATTTATGCTTGCGGAGCCCTTGATGCTAGTATCAGCATTCTTCTTATTTTTTGTTGCTTGCATTGCTTATCTCAATATCGACCTTTCCATTAGGAAATCATAAAAGAAAATTGTATCTTGGAGGTATGCTAGTTGAACTTCAAATTTACCTTTCTTGCGTACTTTAGCATAGCAAATATATCTTCAGAATTTTAGAATATTTGAAACATGACTGATTTACTATTATCAGGCAATATAACTAGTACCCGATGCACTATGATTTTTAACAATTTTGAATTATTGTAGTTGCCAAATGTTTTATGTATAAAAAAAGAGATATAGTATATATGTTATATATTTTACATATATAATAGTTTGTATAATATGACCTGTCCGGGTATGTTCGTGTATTAATAAAGTGAGTTATTTTGGTTTTATAATACTGATTTTAAATGTAATATGTATATAAGCCCGTATATTAGTATATAACCATATGCATGAGTGATTTTTTTAAGTAAAACTTATGGGTTTTATGTTAATTTCCAATACGTGTTTAAATTTAAAAATGACTTTGATGTATATAGATTTAGAATTTAAGGTTTTTATAATGTTGGTTTATACAAAGTGATATGTTTGTTTATCTATATAAGTATTTATTTCAAAAATATATTATATATATATTAGATTTTAATATATGTGTTTAAAATTTAGCAGAGATTGTGTAATATAATATATATAGATTTTGCTAATACAATTAGTTTAAAAATCAAAATTTAATTTTAGTTATATATATATTTGTCAAGACCCAAAAATCGACCTTCGAAAATCGGCACCCGTACTTCACTTGTACTCAAAATGCCGTAGATTCAAATGCCGAATCTGGTTCTCGGGAGCTTATAACACAGTTAAGTAAATAACACAGCGGAATAAAAAGAATAATACATTGATATACAATATCTGATACAACAGAGTGATACAATGAATATCAATATACATCAGAGATATGATACAACAAATAGCAGCGGAAAAGAAAATGATAACATCAGCAGCGGATAATCTCCATCTCCAAAGCAGCAATCCAGATATAGCTTGAACTCCCAATAACGATGCACAAAGATAAGCAAGTGTAGTCCATATCCAAAGACTGAACTATCTCCAGAAAATCGACTGAACCTGACTATCTGAAAAACTCAACTCTAGACTGCTCGTGTAGAAAAATTTTGAGCATCCAGAGTTTAGGAAAGAAACAATAAACTCCGGATCAGTCATGGGACTGGTGTGAGCAACAAAAACAGTTTATCTTTTAAAACAAATAGCAGAGAATTTTAAAGTAAATTCGCAATGCTTTTTGAAAATGAAACTACCATAAGACCTCCCACCACACACACAATGCAAACGCAGAATTGGAGGAGATTTCTTCTTATGATAGTCAAAGATGCTTACTACGCAAAAATCAAATCATTTTTGATATTATTATTAGTGCATAGTGTAGAAAAATCATTTCGAAAGTATAATATTAATCTTAGCCAACATACGACCAGTATCGTATGCCTACTATAGCTACCATCTAAACAGTGGTGACCACCGTACGTAAATGGCAGGTTCTACAACTAATACCGTACAAAGTTCGTATTGGAAGATGGATTTCCAACAAATGGTCAGGCTAAGGAACTTCCTATCCACGATGGGTACGTCCCTGGAATAGACGACCCGAGAACCTAACCGGATCTCTGCCAACACAAGGCCGGGTTACCTCTGCAAAAATAGGTAACTACTGACACGCGTATGTCATCCCCCGATCGTCACCGATCTTCCCGAGGATCCCCGATTCGCAACAAACCACATAGAAATAATAATGCAGTAACCACAGAGGTTAAGTATCTGGGCTCCATACCATGATACCACCTTTATCCAGAAGGAATGACATACACTAAGGGGCGCTACTCCCTAGAACCTTGCTGCATCCTTCCTGTTTTGACCATTTCCGGGGTGTGAGGCTCGACGAAGTCTCGTCCACAAAGCTACGCTTTGTTCACAAAGCCATGCTTCGGGTCAAACAAATGATCAACCTATGATCACAAAGATATAAGATCAAACAAATGATCATATCGCAAATGATCAAACACTGATCATTTCACAGCAACACTCAGCATGCCACATTACCAAATTGGGAGTATATCGCTGATAACCTTCAACTACATAACCTCTGAGCTCGTACGTCTCAGAGAAGGGTGTTAAGCTAAGAGAATAAATTCTCCGCCACCAAAATGAACCCGGCTCACGAAACTGCGCCACGAACCCTCAGTCGAATTCGAGCATAGCTCGAAACCTGGTACACACGAACAAGAAACCACCCCACCCTGGAAAAACGCGTCGAACTCGAGACCACGACCACCGGAGGACCAGTAACTCCGGTCGATACTTCGTCATTCTCCCTTCAACCATCCCCCAACACCGCGACACGCTCGGTCGATCACCGAGGACGAACCATTCAAAAATACAGAGCTTCATTAAATTAGGTTTCCAGGCAAAAATCATTCGCCGCCGCCGCCACGTCGATCTAGAACAACTCCAGTCATTTTTCCCCGATTCCCCTCAAGCTCCTCTACCCTCTCGCGAAAAACCCAGCCTCCCTAGTGCCTCCGATCATCTCGAATTGACCAAAGACCATCTTCCGATCAACTACGAACTGCTCTCGAATCACTTGCTTAAAAATCGCGAAACAAAGCTTAAAATTCCTATTTTCTAAAGCAGATTCGTATTATGTGATTGAGTTCGAGAAATTAAACATTCGAATTTTGAGCTTTGGATTTTTTTCTTACTTAAAATCTGTATAAACAGTTTCTAAATTCCACTGCATGCTTGAAACCATTTCCAGGTTAAAATTTAACTTTAAACAACCTATTTGGTTATGAACTCTAAGCTTAAGATGTTACATATGAAGATGTATGATTTTCTTTATATTTTCTTCGCTCAGAGATTGGAAATATTGAAGAACATCATATAACAGACTTCCAGTAAAACAGCAACTTCTCAGAACAAATACATAACAGCATAATATTTTCTTGAACCAATAATCTAGATTTAAATTTTCAAAACAAGTTAGGCTATTAAAATAGGAGTTGCTCACCTGGGTATTCGCAACAGAGAAGAACAGAGAGGAAGCAAAGCCTGCAATTTTTTTTTTTTTTTTTTCCAGAGAACTTGTTTCTTCCAGTTTTCCAGATTTAAATTTTTCTTCTTTACTTTGGGCTTGAACTTTGAAACTTTTAAACCTGAAGCTTTGTTTTACTTTTGAATCTGTTGCTTGTTTTAATGGAAGTTTTGTTTAAGTTTGAAATGGTGCTTACCTAAATTTTTCTCAGTGAAAATGGTCGAAACTGAGATGGATGGATATATGGAAACAGTTTACAGGATAGTTTATTTGCGTGGTACAAGCTTTGTTCAGAGATTTTTTTGTAAAATCTGGAGGCTGAGAATACATATTGTGAGCTAGAGGAGATGTTTGCATGACTAGCATTAAATGCTTTGTACCATGATACTTCCATTTTCATACTTAATTACTTGCCTGCATCTTTCTTTACTTGTTTTCCAGTTCACACTTGTTTCTGTTTTGGTTTCACATTTATATGTATTTTATTTACTTTGCTTTGTTTTGGTGGCTGCATCTTACTTTTGTACAATTTATACTTAATATCTTTGTGACCTGATTTGCTTTTGTTTTCGGCTGAGAGATGATGATGTTGGGTTTTACATTTTATTTTAAATCTACTTACTTTGTTTATTTTCTTCTTTTATTTGCATACTTGTCTTCTTTTCCTATTCTTGCCTGCATAACATTTCTTTGCTATTTTCTTTTCTTTCTAAAAATGGTGGCTGCACTTATTATGTTGTCTTGTTTCCTAAATCCTATCACTTTGCAATATAAATGAATTAAATGTTGTTATATTTTTAACAATTGTATTTACTTATTTGAATGTAAGTCGTTTCCCTTTTGTTTTGTTTTGATTACTTTTAAAATACAAGTGAACTTCGAATTTTTATTAAATCTTTCTTTATTATTTTTATTTGTTTTATACTCACTTAATGAAATCATACTTAAAAGTATTTCATTATAACATACATTTTAAAATTTTATTTTCTATTTAAAGTTTAATTATCAACATTCACCTAATATTTATTGTCTTATATCTATTTTATAAACTCAAACCATCTTTAACCATTAATTCAAATATATATATATATATATATATATATATATTTATCATTTATCTCTAAACCATTTATTTTTAACTTTTAAATCCAAATAGAAATATATATTAAATTTGCTCGTATATACCTAAATATATATATACACTCAATATATACACATATACTCACATATGCACTATTTACAATATTTTAATCTCAAATGATTTATACAGAATATACTTGGCTATCGGGGAAACTCGCTCCATTTAATCAATTAAATTTCACAATTTTTATTCAAAAATTTATTAAATCATAAATTTAACTCAAAATTTCATTTAATTATTAATTTAAATAAATTTAAATTCCGGGGTCGTTACAATATTTCTTTCCAGTTATCAACTGATTCTGAATAGCTCTCATCGTTTTTCCCATTTATCAGTTGTCCGTCGAATTCGTGCCCATCTTGCTTTGCTTTGGAAATCGTCATTTGGATTGGTCAATTTCGCAATTCAAATCATAGCCTGTTGTGATGTCTATCTTCTCTCTAGCCTCGAAAGGTGAGCAATCACTCACGATTAACGTTCTTTTATTTATTAAATTTGATTTCAATTGAAACGACAATTGAAATATGCTGCTGTTAATTATTTATACTGTTATTTATGTTATTACCTGTATCAGTTCACCTGTGACATCTGACACCATTAGTTGTTAATTATTTATGCGATGATAATACAGTTTGGCTGTTAATTGATTGATTGTTGATGTTTGCATTGGTCGTTAAATTGTAAATGTATAAGTGATAAATAACATGCAACTGAATTTGACGTAGGATAGTTAAAGTTTGAATTGATATATGTGTTGGATTTGATTAGTTAAATTTGTAAAATATGACCCCTTAAATGTTTAATTATTTGACACGTAGAAATGGTTAATTACCCTTGAACCCTTTGAATTTATGGTATGAAATCGAATAAGAAATGTCAAATGTAGAACCGCATCAAATAATAGTGTAATAATCTTTAATCTACATGAAATGATAGTGTAGATTCTAGAAATAATTATATTAATTTGCACAAACAACAATGTAAATTATTACGATTATTTCGGGATTATTTGAATTGATTATTGGATTGATATTGGTTGTTGTTATTGCTTGTTTATTTACTTTGACACCATCCTAGTTATCACACTGCAAGTTCCCTTTGCTATGCTTTGATTTTGAATTGAATTGGAATCGGGTTGAAATGATAAATACCCAAATTAAAACTTTGACTTAGGATAGAGAATTAAATAAAACCCGATTGGTCAATAATTTGATTTAAAAATAAAATAAAGATTTTATTTGAATAAATAATAAGTTTTGAAAAGAAGTTGGAATTTGAATTTAATGAAAGGAAATGTTAAAAATTAAAAATCTGAAACGAAATATTAACATTGTAGTTATTGAAAGAACGTTGTTTGAAATGAATTATTTAACAATAAAATTTGGAATTATTTGTAACGACCCGGCTTTCTTTGCCCAGAAAGACGCATCGTTATAAAGAAAGAAAGGGATAGAAGAAGAAAAGAAAAGAAGAAAGAACAACAACACATCAGAGATCTCACAGCGGAACGAGAAATATATTATATCACATAAGATATTACATAGTATCATATACATCAGAGTATACAATTTATACAACATAGAATAGACAGTTATAAACTTCTGTCTATTATACATCACAAGTACATCAGTACAATACAACATACACAGCGGAAACTCTATATATCTACACGCTGAAGCCTCCTGCTCCTCAGCTCCTCCAGTATTCGTCAAGACTAACCTGAATCCCTCGACTACTCAATACAATATTGAGTACCCAAGAGTTTAATAAAACAGAAAATAAACACTTGGGTCAGACATGGGTCTGGTGTGAGTAAACGGTTTAAATTGCTTAACTTTGAAAACCTTTGAAAACAAAAGTATCACGTAAGACTCCCCACACATAAACATGGGTAAGTTTTTACCTTACGCTAACTAAAACATTTGATAGGAAATCCAGTTATATTATAATAGGGTCTAGGGTTTCCAAGTAAAATACAGAAATAGCTGAAATGCTTACATCTCACATTCCAACATAGTTGGGCACAACTAATACGTACGGCACTTATTGGAGTTTGGATTCCATACAATGGCAGGGCTACTGGGGTACCGCCCGTCACAGTACGTGGCCTAGATCACCGTACCGAGGAGTACGCCCGCTCCCCTGCAACACAAAGCCGGAACCATCCCTTACTGGATAATTCCGAACAAGACAATCCCGTAGTTGGCGCGACCAACCACACACTAAGCCGAATAAAATAAAGGGACCTCTAGACAGGGATCTATCTTGCTCTCAGTGGGTGCTACCCACGAAACCTTGCTGCACCTCCCCTGTTTTAGCCATTCCCGGTTGATGAGGCTTGAGGTTACGATTACCTTTAATCAGAACATATCACTTAGAATGCTCATCGTCCGCCTGACGATGTGCTGAAAGCATTCAATCCATACAAGTTCGTTCCGGGTTCGAACGAAACCGAAGGCATTATCTCGTTACACTCGTTTTGGAATCACCCTCAGAGTTAACGACAATAACCCTTGCACTCTGAATCTTCATCTTCACTTGAGATTCACGACCTATCGTTAATTTGGATCGATGTGGTATTCGGGTCTCCAGACCTGGAATACCGGTATGCGGAAACCCGATCCCGGTCTCATCGAAATCCAAAACGTATCTTTTAAGGCCAAGTTGTTTAAAGGTTTAAACAATTTAACTTATCTATATTCATACAGATAGATAATTCACAATTCACAATTGATAATCACATTATCAATTAAACAGATGATTCATAACCAAATAGGCAATCCATTGCAATATCATAATAGTTAATCTATAATATCATCATAATACAACCAAGCATTCATATCATACAACATTACTTATCTCATTTCTGAGATTACATCCATTCAGGACAATTAATGTCATCCATTCTTATATAAGCAATGATTTACTTAATCACAACATAATTAATTTAAAATGAATTAAATTAACTATCTCTATCTTTAATTAATTTAAAGTGAATTAAATTAATTACTTCATCCCTTAATTAATTTAAAGTAAATTAAATTAATTATTTCATTATAAATCTTACTTATATAATCATTAATTAATTACAAATAGATTAATTAATCTTTCTCTAATTATCCACTTTAATTAATCACCTTGATTAATTATACTTTAATTACCTTTAAGTAATTATCTTTAATTAATTTCACAAATTAATTATCCTTAATCAAATACAGTAATTAACCTTTAATTACTTCATAAATTAATTAATTAAAATCAATTACTTTAATCCTTAATTAATTACAATTAATTAGTTGTCATTTGATTAATTAATCTTAATTAATCAATTCTTAATCACATCATTAATTATAAACTAATGATCCCTAATTATACCTTTAATTATTTATTAATTACATTAAATAATTAACCTTTAATTAAACCATAATTTATTTATCACCTTTGATTAAACTTAACCAGTAATTAACTCTAATTAATTATCTTCCTTAATTAATTACTTTTAATTAATTACCTTAACAAATAATTAATTACCTTATTAATTATCCTTAATCCTTTAATTAAATAAATTATTTAATTAATAATACTAGGTAATTAGCCTTAATCACTTCTTATTTAATTACTTTCATAAAATAATTATCCTCTAATTACTTTATTAACTATTTTATCTTTACTAAATTACATCCAGTAATTATTTCTTAATTACTTCATCAAGTAATTACTTAATTAATTTATAAATGATTTTCTTAATTAATCACAAATTAATTTAACTTAATTATTTTAATTAAATGATTCTTAACTTACCATATTAGAGGTTCTTAATTAAGAGACTATTATCTTAATTAAATCAATTATTTACTAATAACACTTGATAATTAAAATAATTTAATTATCTAAATTCCTTTTTAATTTAACTATCTTTAATTAAATCAACATTCTAAATACTTAAGAAAATTCTTATTTTAATCGATTACTAAATCTTAACCATTAAACCTTACTTAAATTAAAATATAAGATTTAGCGATCAATCAATAATCAACACATTTAAATTAAACCTTTAAATATTTAAACTTTTTCCAAAGTCATCAAATAAAATTTAATACAAAACTTATTATTAAAATTCACTTATTTTATTTTAAAAACTTTTACATTTCAAAAATACAAGAACTTTGTTTAAACATTAACTTAAAACGAATTAATTTTATAAACAAGACTTGTTTACTTGAATTAAGAACTTCGAAACATTTCAAAACAATTTCTTTTGTTTTTAAACATTTCTTTAAAAATACCAAAGTCTGCTTCAAAACCACACCCGAGTAAAACACTTAAAAACTCGAAGTAGCCCTCGAGACCAAACCACATTACCACTCGCTTCGAGTAAAACATCAGAACCCCCCGAGACAAACCCGAGCCAGAAACCTTCTTCCCCAATTCAAAACTCCAGATGCACACGAACAAACTCGTGCACGTGCACGCCACGTCTGAACGACGATGAACTCTAATCAGTCCTCCGGCAAGTCACCTTTGGTCATGGCAACACTATCGACCACCCCAAACTTCTCCATTCGATCGAGATTCAACTTCGACTATATCGAACCCATCAGCTCGAAAACGCCATCACCAAAGACCACCCTCCACGGCGACCCCAACCTCGAGAAACCCCGACACTTTTAGCCGTAGCTCCCTTTCGACCTCCAGAATCTACGAAAACAAGAGCGATCACTTCCGGTTGCGCCTGGACGTCGCGGCTACCTCAACAGTTCAACCCATTTAAAAACAGCCTAAAACCCTACTTCGATCAAATTCGAAGAATTTATTCATCAGAAAAATTCTTATGCATTTTTCCTATGATCTCCCCCTTCCCTTCCACCTTCGAGTTCAACCACGGCACCCAGATCATCTTCGTTCGCCGCCGATTGACCAAAATGCCCAAAAACATAAATTTCAAAATTCTCTTTAATTACCAATCTAAAAATCTTGATATACATACCAAAAATCTTCATTTTCCATTTCGAAACAGATTGTATAATCAAAACTCGAAATTTAATCATTCGATTTTATGACTAAATGTTAATCAACATTATGATATCTTAATTTAAAAATAACTGTTTAATATAAATGCTTGAGATTATTTTTAAATTTTGAATCTAGTTGATATTAACATTTTTCATTTATACATCAGATCCTAAAAGAGACTATGGAAAGAGGAATTTAAATTTGTTCTATTTTTATTTTAAACCTGTTAACATATAACAGAGAACTGAGTATATACCAGACATGCAAGCAATTTTACATACACATACATATATATATATATTCAGACAATATTTCATTCATATCACCATCTTACTTTAGAAATTAATCACAAGATCAAGTTATATAATAGATCCAGGTCTTAAAATGAAAGTTTTGCTCATCAGGTAATATTGAACAGAGAACAGTATATATAAAATCAAACATCTCACCTACATACCTATGAAAATCCAGATAAATTCTAACAGAAGAATTCAATATAATCCAATATCATCACATGCAATTTAGTTAAACCAGATTAATCTGTTTTTAAAAATAGAATTTACTCACCTGTAATTTAAAACAGAAAACAGATTTTGTTTCCAGGCTTTCCAGTTTTGAACTTCTTTTGTTTTTGCTTGTTGAATGATAAACTTGCAATTTGATTTCCTTATTCTGGACTTCAATTTGTTTGAAGATTTTAAACTGATGTTGAGTTTTGATCTCCTGTTTCTTTGATTTCCAGTTTGCATTTGAATTTCCAGTTTTATTTCCAGATTTACATCTTCTTTGAATTTGGTTTCCAGGTTTCTATTTTGATTTCAGGTTTTATTCTTCTTTGAATTTTTAGATTCGAATTATTTTAGTGGAGAAAGAAATGAAGATAATCTTAACTGAAAAATGAAAACAGATTTTTTCTTCTTACATAAATTTTTACAACTTGGAGAAAAGAAAATAAAATAGATAAAGCCACTTGTCCTTTTAATTAGCTTACACATAGGTTTGCAAATTACAAATGTCACTAAACTACTCTAATATGCCAACAAATGTTATCCTTGTTTTTAATACATTTATTTAAGTCATTTATATGCTTTTATGAAATATTTATAAGTATAAAAATGTATTTATCTTTTTAAAATTTAAGCTTTAAGATCTTATATACATATACAAATGTGAAAACTATTATTTAAAATAATCTTAGCTTTAATCAAATATATATAACATATTTATAAATGCTTGAGAAATTGAGCTTAACTATATATATATTTTTACAAACCATTTTGAATTTTAAAAAAAAAGAATGTTAAAAACAATTGAATTTAAAAGAGAAAAGATTATTAAAACAAATAAAACTTCTTAATTTAATCCTTATTTAAGCTTAAGCCTACATATATATTTTAAGAAATTATTCTTGTTATTTAAATCATAAATATCATTTTCAAAAGTATTAAGTTAAATTACAAATTTCCAAATTACAAATTATATATATATATATATATTAAAGTTTGAAAAATACTTCATTAAATTCAAATTCAATATTCTTTCCATCTCAATATATACAAATATATATATTCTAAATGGAAAATACTTTTAACATTAGCTTGATAATTATCATATTGAATTTAATACATAACTTCAAATAACAATATATATATTCATATATATTATAATTTGAAAACACAGTTTTATTAAATTAAAAGATTCCCTATTCAATATATATATATATCAATATATATATACATTATAAATATAAACACTTATATTAGTTTTAGAAAGATAAATCTTCCCAATTTAAAATGGTTAGAAAAGATATTTAATAAATATTTCCAATATTAAAATGTTATTAGTTTTTCAAAAGAAATAAACTTGCCAATTTAAAATATTATTAACCTTTTAAAATGAATAAACTCATCAATTTATAAAATAAATCAACAAATCAATTTAATTATTAATAAAGATTATTAAATTGATATTGCTAAAATTCCGGGATATCACATTCCTCCCCCCTTAAAATAATTTCGTCCCCGAAATTTTAAAAGCAAAGATAATTTAATAACCCAGTAAAATTTTTAATTTAAACAGCAATCACACCATCAATCATATTCTAACAACCATAGCAAACAATTTAATCAGACAAATTTAACTATCCAGTAAAAATCTGGATAGAATTTCTTCGAGTTTCCCCAAGTATATATATATACCGGGATACTCGTTCTACATGATCTTAATTAACTATCTACAAAAATCTAGAACTCCTTCCCATCTAGATCACAAATCTGAACAAGATATCAGACTATCTCAAACCATCCCAACTACCAAATCCTTCTGAACTGCTGATTCCATAACCAGTAACAGAACATACACGTATTCCTCAGAGATACGTGAAATACAATGAATTCCAGTTATCCGAATTGGCAACTCAATCCTATAGATCAAAGAACTAATCCTTTTGAGAACACAGAAAAATCTCATAATACTTCCGGAGCTTACTCTCCAATCTTACTAAATCTTATATCTCCTTTGATCGGAGAAAATTTTAAACAGTTTCCAATTTCCAACTCCGAATTCCAAACTCCGACTCATATCTGCATAACTCACCAGACGATCCCGAGCTACCTCATCTATTCCCGATCAGCTTAACCTTTGCTGATGCTTCTTGAAACAACTGGACTAAGAACAAAATGATTTTCAGATCCTATCAACAAGATGATATTCCAAAATCTACTGAAATCCACAAACTCTACTCCACAAGAAATAGAAGACTGAATTTCCAGATTCCAAAAAATTCTATACACACTTAGAAATTCACATAAACTTCTTGTAGAAATCTAAGGTTACTTCCTTTCTTGCACAGCTACTACCTTTGCTTTCGCTGCACAACTCTGATTTTGAAATAGATGAGAATGTCGATGGACTCGAGCACAAACTAGATCCACAAACAAGCGGAAACATTGGTTATCTTAAAGACATAACCAACTTCTCAAAGAATAGACGAGTCCTCGGTCAAGGGTACTGTCTTCAGCTATCCTTAGCTAGAGGAAACTCGAAATTAGAAGCAGAAGAGAAAACACAGATACTCTATAAAATTCTAAGATACTTCACCAAATCCTTCTCTAGGAACCAAATCGGTATAAACTAAATCTTTAAATTTGAGCAAACCGTTGACCTCTTCGATAACTTTTACTTCCTCTTGAGATGCCTCAACTCCATACAAAAGATTACTCAAGATGAACTTTCAAACTAATCGCAAGTCACTTTTGCGATCCTATCTAGTTCGGATTCCAAAGAAACTGTTCTCTCTTTACCAATTAAAACAGCTTTAAACTTTTCCAAACAAGGTTAACTTTTCAAGAAAACATTCACCATCTTCCCGGACTGCTGATAGAAGAACCACAAAGATTCCTGAATCATCGGAGACACGAACCACACTACTGCTTCCAAACTTTATCTCGACAGCACACCGTACACTCCGAGCTGCACTGCTACCACAGATGCCAAAGACTTCTTATCCGAAACTCCTCGAGAAACTCGGACCTCAAAGCAAACAGAAACACCCCACTGGACTCAGCCACAACACCGAAGCAGACACTCTTCCTTAAACTTACTTCAGAAGAAACATATTCAGAAACGTCCATAGCCACCGCGTCTCATCACACAGCTACTACTTCCTGAGGTCGCCAAGATACCATCACTCGCTTCAGCTCATCCAATAGATCTAACTCTATTCATCCAACTTCAAAGATAAACTCCGAACCATAACAGTTTACTTCGGAGATCGATGAAATCCTTACACCACAACAAAATTACTCGAGACAGTATTTTGTCTACAGTCTCGTCAGATACACTTCCAACCTCAACATTCAAACTCTAACTATTGGTAATTGTGTTACACACACTACCATCCTATCTACCCTTATAACTTATATTGGAAAACCCGAACAGGTAACCCAACAAATAGGTAGAAATATATATATATATATATATTTAAAATGATACTTTTTATATAGAAATTATTTCTGGGTAAAATTATTTCATTTACCTCTTTAAAACAATATTGTGTCTGTTGACCTGGTTCAAGTGTTTAGAGATCCCTATCAATAACGTTAGCTACTCGTATTGACCAGAATCCATATACCACTCAACCGATCAATTAACACAATATAAAATCATTTTTATATAACTAACAATTACGCGCTCTCAAGATAGACACCACTTCAGAGCCTAGGTATTCACTCAACCTACAGCTCTGATACCAAATGTAACGACCCGGCTTTCTTTGCCCAGAAAGACGCATCGTTATAAAGAAAGAAAGGGATAGAAGAAGAAAAGAAAAGAAGAAAGAACAACAACACATCAGAGATCTCACAGCGGAACGAGAAATATATTATATCACATAAGATATTACATAGTATCATATACATCAGAGTATACAATTTATACAACATAGAATAGACAGTTATAAACTTCTGTCTATTATACATCACAAGTACATCAGTACAATACAACATACACAGCGGAAACTCTATATATCTACACGCTGAAGCCTCCTGCTCCTCAGCTCCTCCAGTATTCGTCGAGACTAACCTGAATCCCTCGACTACTCAATACAATATTGAGTACCCAAGAGTTTAATAAAACAGAAAATAAACACTTGGGTCAGACATGGGTCTGGTGTGAGTAAACGGTTTAAATTGCTTAACTTTGAAAACCTTTGAAAACAAAAGTATCACGTAAGACTCCCCACACATAAACATGGGTAAGTTTTTACCTTACGCTAACTAAAACATTTGATAGGAAATCCAGTTATATTATAATAGGGTCTAGGGTTTCCAAGTAAAATACAGAAATAGCTGAAATGCTTACATCTCACATTCCAACATAGTTGGGCACAACTAATACGTACGGCACTTATTGGAGTTTGGATTCCATACAATGGCAGGGCTACTGGGGTACCGCCCGTCACAGTACGTGGCCTAGATCACCGTATCGAGGAGTACGCCCGCTCCCCTGCAACACAAAGCCGGAACCATCCCTTACTGGATAATTCCGAACAAGACAATCCCGTAGTTGGCGCGACCAACCACACACTAAGCCGAATAAAATAAAGGGACCTCTAGACAGGGATCTATCTTGCTCTCAGTGGGTGCTACCCACGAAACCTTGCTGCACCTCCCCTGTTTTAGCCATTCCCGGTTGATGAGGCTTGAGGTTACGATTACCTTTAATCAGAACATATCACTTAGAATGCTCATCGTCCGCCTGACGATGTGCTGAAAGCATTCAATCCATACAAGTTCGTTCCGGGTTCGAACGAAACCGAAGGCATTATCTCGTTACACTCGTTTTGGAATCACCCTCAGAGTTAACGACAATAACCCTTGCACTCTGAATCTTCATCTTCACTTGAGATTCACGACCTATCGTTAATTTGGATCGATGTGGTATTCGGGTCTCCAGACCTGGAATACCGGTATACGGAAACCCGATCCCGGTCTCATCGAAATCCAAAACGTATCTTTTAAGGCCAAGTTGTTTAAAGGTTTAAACAATTTAACTTATCTATATTCATACAGATAGATAATTCACAATTCACAATTGATAATCACATTATCAATTAAACAGATGATTCATAACCAAATAGGCAATCCATTTCAATATCATAATAGTTAATCTATAATATCATCATAATACAACCAAGCATTCATATCATACAACATTACTTATCTCATTTCTGAGATTACATCCATTCAGGACAATTAATGTCATCCATTCTTATATAAGCAATGATTTACTTAATCACAACATAATTAATTTAAAATGAATTAAATTAACTATCTCTATCTTTAATTAATTTAAAGTGAATTAAATTAATTACTTCATCCCTTAATTAATTTAAAGTAAATTAAATTAATTATTTCATTATAAATCTTACTTATATAATCATTAATTAATTACAAATAAATTAATTAATCTTTCTCTAATTATCCACTTTAATTAATCACCTTGATTAATTATACTTTAATTACCTTTAAGTAATTATCTTTAATTAATTTCACAAATTAATTATCCTTAATCAAATACAGTAATTAACCTTTAATTACTTCATAAATTAATTAATTAAAATCAATTACTTTAATCCTTAATTAATTACAATTAATTAGTTGTCATTTGATTAATTAATCTTAATTAATCAATTCTTAATCACATCATTAATTATAAACTAATGATCCCTAATTATACCTTTAATTATTTATTAATTACATTAAATAATTAACCTTTAATTAAACCATAATTTATTTATCACCTTTGATTAAACTTAACCAGTAATTAACTCTAATTAATTATCTTCCTTAATTAATTACTTTTAATTAATTACCTTAACAAATAATTAATTACCTTATTAATTATCCTTAATCCTTTAATTAAATAAATTATTTAATTAATAATACTAGGTAATTAGCCTTAATCACTTCTTATTTAATTACTTTCATAAAATAATTATCCTCTAATTACTTTATTAAATATTTTATCTTTACTAAATTACATCCAGTAATTATTTCTTAATTACTTCATCAAGTAATTACTTAATTAATTTATAAATGATTTTCTTAATTAATCACAAATTAATTTAACTTAATTATTTTAATTAAATGATTCTTAACTTACCATATTAGAGGTTCTTAATTAAGAGACTATTATCTTAATTAAATCAATTATTTACTAATAACACTTGATAATTAAAATAATTTAATTATCTAAATTCCTTTTTAATTTAACTATCTTTAATTAAATCAACATTCTAAATACTTAAGAAAATTCTTATTTTAATCGATTACTAAATCTTAACCATTAAACCTTACTTAAATTAAAATATAAGATTTAGCGATCAATCAATAATCAACACATTTAAATTAAACCTTTAAATATTTAAACTTTTTCCAAAGTCATCAAATAAAATTTAATACAAAACTTATTATTAAAATTCACTTATTTTATTTTAAAAACTTTTACATTTCAAAAATACAAGAACTTTGTTTAAACATTAACTTAAAACGAATTAATTTTATAAACAAGACTTGTTTACTTGATTTAAGAACTTCGAAACATTTCAAAACAATTTCTTTTGTTTTTAAACATTTCTTTAAAAATACCAAAGTCTGCTTCAAAACCACACCCGAGTAAAACACTTAAAAACTCGAAGTAGCCCTCGAGACCAAACCACATTACCACTCGCTTCGAGTAAAACATCAGAACCCCCCGAGACAAACCCGAGCCAGAAACCTTCTTCCCCAATTCAAAACTCCAGATGCACACGAACAAACTCGTGCACGTGCACGCCACGTCTGAACGACGATGAACTCTAATCAGTCCTCCGGCAAGTCACCTTTGGTCATGGCAACACTATCGACCACCCCAAACTTCTCCATTCGATCGAGATTCAACTTCGACTATATCGAACCCATCAGCTCGAAAACGCCATCACCAAAGACCACCCTCCACGGCGACCCCAACCTCGAGAAACCCCGACACTTTTAGCCGTAGCTCCCTTTCGACCTCCAGAATCTACGAAAACAAGAGCGATCACTTCCGGTTGCGCCTGGACGTCGCGACTACCTCAACAGTTCAACCCATTTAAAAACAGCCTAAAACCCTACTTCGATCAAATTCGAAGAATTTATTCATCAGAAAAATTCTTATGCATTTTTCCTATGATCTCCCCCTTCCCTTCCACCTTCGAGTTCAACCACGGCACCCAGATCATCTTCGTTCGCCGCCGATTGACCAAAATGCCCAAAAACATAAATTTCAAAATTCTCTTTAATTACCAATCTAAAAATCTTGATATACATACCAAAAATCTTCATTTTCCATTTCGAAACAGATTGTATAATCAAAACTCGAAATTTAATCATTCGATTTTATGACTAAATGTTAATCAACATTATGATATCTTAATTTAAAAATAACTGTTTAATATAAATGCTTGAGATTATTTTTAAATTTTGAATCTAGTTGATATTAACATTTTTCATTTATACATCAGATCCTAAAAGAGACTATGGAAAGAGGAATTTAAATTTGTTCTATTTTTATTTTAAACCTGTTAACATATAACAGAGAACTGAGTATATACCAGACATGCAAGCAATTTTACATACACATACATATATATATTCAGACAATATTTCATTCATATCACCATCTTACTTTAGAAATTAATCACAAGATCAAGTTATATAATAGATCCAGGTCTTAAAATGAAAGTTTTGCTCATCAGGTAATATTGAACAGAGAACAGTATATATAAAATCAAACATCTCACCTACATACCTATGAAAATCCAGATAAATTCTAACAGAAGAATTCAATATAATCCAATATCATCACATGCAATTTAGTTAAACCAGATTAATCTGTTTTTAAAAATAGAATTTACTCACCTGTAATTTAAAACAGAAAACAGATTTTGTTTCCAGGCTTTCCAGTTTTGAACTTCTTTTGTTTTTGCTTGTTGAATGATAAACTTGCAATTTGATTTCCTTATTCTGGACTTCAATTTGTTTGAAGATTTTAAACTGATGTTGAGTTTTGATCTCCTGTTTCTTTGATTTCCAGTTTGCATTTGAATTTCCAGTTTTATTTCCAGATTTACATCTTCTTTGAATTTGGTTTCCAGGTTTCTATTTTGATTTCAGGTTTTATTCTTCTTTGAATTTTTAGATTCGAATTATTTTAGTGGAGAAAGAAATGAAGATAATCTTAACTGAAAAATGAAAACAGATTTTTTCTTCTTACATAAATTTTTACAACTTGGAGAAAAGAAAAGAAAATAGATAAAGCCACTTGTCCTTTTAATTAGCTTACACATAGGTTTGCAAATTACAAATGTCACTAAACTACTCTAATATGCCAACAAATGTTATCCTTGTTTTTAATACATTTATTTAAGTCATTTATATGCTTTTATGAAATATTTATAAGTATAAAAATGTATTTATCTTTTTAAAATTTAAGCTTTAAGATCTTATATACATATACAAATGTGAAAACTATTATTTAAAATAATCTTAGCTTTAATCAAATATATATAACATATTTATAAATGCTTGAGAAATTGAGCTTAACTATATATATATTTTTACAAACCATTTTGAATTTAAAAAAAAAGAATGTTAAAAACAATTGAATTTTAAAAGAGAAAAGATTATTAAAACAAATAAAACTTCTTAATTTAATCCTTATTTAAGCTTAAGCTTACATATATATTTTAAGAAATTATTCTTGTTATTTAAATCATAAATATCATTTTCAAAAGTATTAAGTTAAATTACAAATTTCCAAATTACAAATTATATATATATATTAAAGTTTGAAAAATACTTCATTAAATTCAAATTCAATATTCTTTCCATCTCAATATATACAAATATATATATTCTAAATGGAAAATACTTTTAACATTAGCTTGATAATTATCATATTGAATTTAATACATAACTTCAAATAACAATATATATATTCATATATATTATAATTTGAAAACACAGTTTTATTAAATTAAAAGATTCCCTATTCAATATATATATATATCAATATATATATATATATACATTATAAATATAAACACTTATATTAGTTTTAGAAAGATAAATCTTCCCAATTTAAAATGGTTAGAAAAGATATTTAATAAATATTTCCAATATTAAAATGTTATCAGTTTTTCAAAAGAAATAAACTTGCCAATTTAAAATATTATTAACCTTTTAAAATGAATAAACTCATCAATTTATAAAATAAATCAACAAATCAATTTAATTATTAATAAAGATTATTAAATTGATATTGCTAAAATTCCGGGATATCACATTATTCATTGAATTAAGTTTGAAATGATTTAATAATTAAGTTTGAATTTATAATTAAGTTTGAAATGATTTAATAATTAAGTTTAAGTTTATAATCAATATTTGAAATTATTAAGTTTTGAAATTATTAATAATCAAGATTGAAATTATTTAATAATTGAATAAGATTGAATTATTTAACAGTTAAATAAAATTGATTCTTTATTAAGTGAAATTGAACTTCTTGAATAAGTGAAATTAAGTTTCCTTATTAATTGGGTTTTGAAATTGTAACTAAGTAAATAAGTAAATGAATTGAATTTCTTAAACAAGAAATAAAATGTGATTTATTGAAATTAATGTAAGACTTGAAATTTAAAGAATTTGATTTGATGAATTTAATTTAATTCAATTTGTAAGTTTTGATATAATGAAGTTGAATTTAAATAATGGATTTAATGAATTGGAAATTTAATGGAAATTGTTTCGAATGGCAAATTTACTTAATGAATATTGAATGAAATCGATAAATGAATTTAAATTGATTTAAATGTTAAATTAAATTAATTTAAATGATTTCGGAATGAATCTTATATACGAATTTAAATTGATATTTGAATTGTTTTAAATAAAGATTGAAATTGAATTATAAGATTTTGAAATTATGAATTTGGAAGTTTTGAAACGTAAATTTTGGAAATTGGTTTAGAAAGATAAATGAAGTGTTGATTTACAAATTCTAATTGAAATTGAATTTGATTTGGTTTTGAAATATATAAACGACCAATCGGTGAAATAATTACGGAAGTTATTAAAGAGACCGGAATCGGTTATGGACATACTCTCTGTCTAAACCGAAAACCACTTTAATAACTATACGCGGAGTGTGATCCAGAATGAAGTGGTTGGAATGATGTACGTGATGACTGAAGAAAGAGAACGATAATGGATAGCTTTGACACTTGTGTCAAATTGGAAATGACTAAAACAGGAGCCATGCCGGGCCAATGGAGGTCAACTACCTCAAGCGAACTCACTTCTTCGAACTACTCATTACTTGTTGTCGATTGGTGCACCCTTGATTTTGGGAGTGTTGTTTCGCGGTGTTGCGGTCGCTGCAGCGATGCGTTCTCACCAGTCCGGATCAGGCAAACGGTAGTTTCACTACCTTGGGTATTGCCTCATGTGCCTTGTCATACTTGTATCCCTTTATACGCGACCACTACGATTTGTTTTGTGTTATACCTATGTAGTACTCCCTGATATCCCACTAGTTTACGGTGGAGTTTACAGTGCTGTATAGACTATAACGCTTGTATAAAATGTGTTAAGGGGGACAATGGTAACGCCTTAACACTATTTTGATATCTTATATTACTGATAGACATTATCTACTTAGCGTACATTACTACATAGTAGATAGTTTAACGGATCCTTAAAGGATGGTTATTCCAAACATCGTTTGAGTTACTTGTATTTCAATTGCTATTTCACTTGAGTTGGATTTATTAATATAAGAATGTTAATCCTGACTCGAGTGTCTTGTGTTTTGCTTTACGCTCGGGTCAGACTGAGTGTACTAGTATTCGAGACTCACCTGTTTGCACAAAAAATGGACAAACACCTCAAAGTTGTATGATTTAGTAGATCTTACGTTGTTTTTAGTGATTTTGGAGGTTTATGCAAATATATGAAAAACAGGGGCTAAATTGTTAAAAGACACGCAGATTTATAGTGGTTCAGCCAGAATGTGCCTACGTCCACTTTATATGTTATTTCTCTTCTTTTGTTGTGATTACAAGTACAAAGCTTTGATACAAGTAAAAGAAAATTGTTTGAAAGTTCCTTCCGTGCTTGAGCTCTCAAACTTGTCCCCCATTGTTGTACCCCTGCCTCTCTATTTATAGAGTGAGGTTGGGGGCAGGGGTCTTGGATGTATACAGCTGCTGGTGGGCCTGGGCTGAAGTGATCTGGCCTGGCAGTCTGGTTCGGCATTCTCTTGGTTCGGTGAAGTATGGGGTTGGTCCGGTTGGGCTTCGTCCGGTGAAGTATGGAGTTGGTCCGGTTGGGCTTCGTCCGGTGAAGTATGGAGTTGGTCCGGTTGGGCTTCGTCCGGTGAAATATGGAGTTGGTCCGGTTGGGCTTCGTCCGGTGAAATGTGGAGCTGGTCCGGTTGAGCTTCGTCCGGTGAAGTGTGGAGTTGGTCCGGTGCCGAATTTGATCGCTCTGGGTTTGGATCCGGATGTGGCTGGATGAGAATGCCGGATGGGTTTCTATTGGGCATGGGAACCGAATGAAGTTCTGCCGAATGGGCCCTGGAGAATGTCAATGCCGAATGACTTTTAGGTAATCCTGGGTGGATGCATCTTGCTTTTTGGTCTCGAGGTCTTCTGGGTGAGAACACGCCCAACATTTGCCCCCCAAAGCGGGACATATTCTCGAATATGGCGTGCTTTGTTCGATACCTTCATTCGGCCCTTGGATACCGATCCAGATGGTCCGGTCCTGTCCTCTTGTCTATAAGTAAGGACCATATGCCTTGGCTATTTCTTACCTACCGTACTAAACACTTGTCTTTGCCGGATCAGACTCTTACCCTCGCCGAATCAAAACGTGGTAGCCGAATCACATCTGGTAACCGAATCAGATCTGGTAGCCGAATCAAACATTTCGCCGAATCAGTTACTTTGCCGAATCACGTGAGTGAATGTCCTCCCGAATGAGTTTACGCATTGTATCACTGAATGCCGAATGATCTTGCGTTCGTGCGTTTGTATGCCGAATGGACTTAGTCCTCCGATACCGAATGACATATAAACGTTTTATACCGAATGAGATTATTGAATTGTTGGACTGAGTAAACATGTGTTTTATACTTTGAATTTTTAAGCGAAATTCCAGATTATGCTTCTTGTATGTTCTAACGATATACCTTTCCCCTGTTTGCAGATAAAATGTCTCGAAAAGTTGAAACTCGATCAGATAAGAGGAGATCCGGGGGTGAAGGAGAGTCCTCGGCCGTGCCCCCAGCTCAATCAGGATCGGAGCGTCACGGGCCCGCCCCGAGGTCATTAGTGGATGGATATGGTCCCCAGGAGTTGCTGGATTCCCCGCCTGACTACTTTCCTAGCTTTCTCAAAGAGGAGCAACTCGATGTTATATCTCGTTCCTTTGGGATTGATAGAGCCCTCATGCTGCTGCCGGGTCCAGGAGTCATGCCATACAGTCCTCCCGAAGGATACTTTGCTTATAGCAGGTACCATTGCATGTGTGGCGCTATCCCGCCTCTCAATGCTTGGATAGTCAGCTTCCTCACGTACCTGAAGGTGGCCCCATTTCAGCTTCAGCCCAACTCTTACGCCATACTGGTGAGCCTTTTCGTTATTTTTCGGAGGAAGTATGGTCGCGCTCCCTCCAACCGGGAGATCCGGTACTTGTACAATTTAAGGGGCTACAAGAAGGGGTCCCCATATATTAACTTGGAATCTGCTGTGACCTTCAAGCCGGTCCTGGACCTTTATTCCAAATTCAGCATGTTCAAGAAAGAGTGGTTCTTTGTTAGGGACGACTCCGTCTCTATCCGGCGCTTTACCTCTGGATGTAAGTTGATGCTTTTACTTATAATTTCTATCCTGATTGTGATGCTTCTTCTCATACTTTCTCATTTTTGCTAGCGACAGGTGGCTTTCCTGTTGTGGAGACTGACCGCCTGGTTCAGACGGCGGCGGAGATAGAAGGCATTCTTGGGAAATACAGATCATCTGCTTACTTGATTAGAAATGCGATCCTTCTAGAATACAACTAGATCCTTCCGCAGCAGTCTGTAGTTAAGTTGAGGGAAACGGCGGAAGAGAGGGCGGCTGCTCAGGCCAAGGGAGGCGTTGCGGCAGAGGGTGGAAAGAGAAAACCATTCACGAAACCTCCAGCCGTTGGAGGTAAGAAACTTAAGAGGTCAGACGGTCCTTCTCCCAGCAATTGTCCACTTACTCAGGGGGAGATAGACGCGGAGGAGGAAAGAGGTGAGGCGGAGGGCGGAAGTGACGTTGAGCGTCTTGGTGACGAGGGTGGCGATGGACAGGGTGGTGATGGTTCCAGGGCTCTGTCTTCTGGGCAAGTAGGCGAGATGCAAGAGTGGACGGATGATGCTCTCCGTCAAGCTTTTGAGGGGTTGGGTGATGATCCGGCTTTGGTAGAGAAGACCGGGGAGGCGGACAAAACCGGGACTGGTGCAAGTGAGTCTTCTCCGACTATTCCGGCCAAGGTGGCTCTGACAACTCAAGGTGAACTCTTGACCCCTGCATGCTTCACTAATGATAGGGACTTAGGAATATTTTATGACCCGCTCCCGTCCTGGAATGAAATCCGGGACTTATTGCAGTATCCCACTCCTCCCCAGGGTTTGTACAACCACAGCTGTGTTTCTTTTCCTTTTCTAACTTGTAACCTACCGCGTTTCTTGAATCATATAGTAATGTAAGATTATGACACTTGTTCTTTATATCAGGAGCAGGCAAGACGCCCAAAGCTTCAGACCTTCGACACAGGCTCGAGCAATATAAACTTTCCAAAATTTCTGCTAAGCCGAAGCCCTCAGCCCAACGCTCCGGGGATGTAGTCGGGTACCGTCCTCTTCTTGGGGTCATCGAAGAGGGTATTCAGCAGAGGAAGAGGAGTCACCCTTTATCCGAAACTTCGCTCGGTCCTCAGCCTCCGGCTCAGCCTATTCATGACATTACTGAGGAGGGTAGCGAGTTTGTACCCTCTCCACACCCGTTCGGAAACCCTTCTGTTATTCATATCGATCGTCCCGACTTGGCCCGTAATCCCTTCGCGGGTCATCCTGATCTGGATCCAGGTTCTCAGGATATTACTTTTGACGAAGCTACTGGTGAACACCTTCTCCCCCGTAACCCCATGGTACGAGTACTTGACGAAGCCAAGTCCTTAGACCTCGATCTACTCACCACTCGTATAGTCACTATGGGAGACGAGGCCAAAGCTAATATTGATCGGGTGGCAGAGGAGGCCAAGAAGCTGATGGGGCATCACGCTCGGCTGGTTAAGGCCGGAGAGGAGATAGGGAGCGCCAATATCCGACTTCGATTGGTGGTCTCGGATCAGGCCAAGCAGCTTGCGGATCAGGCTATCCAGATCTCTCAGCATGAGGCTGCTACTGGGCGATTGAGGAGAACCATGGAAGAGGCCAGTCGGGCCGAATTGCGGAAAATGGAAGCTGCTTGCAAAGAGCGGATTGACATGGCTATTACCACGGTGGATGAGGTTCGGAGAGCGGATCTCGAGCAGGTGGAGGAATTGTCCGAGAAGCTTGAGGCTGCAGAGCTTGCTCAAGCTAAGTTGAGGGAAGAGATGGAGGTGATGCGGAGGTCCCTTCAAGCTGATTGCTCGAGATACAGACTGGAGAGAGATGCTGCCGTGGAAAGGTTGTCGGCCTCCGATGCCCGGATGAGGGAGTTTGAGGAGAACGAAGGAATGATGGATGACATGCTCCAGGACATGTATTTCCGGACTTGGAAGCAGGGTAACCTCTCTTGGATGGATGATTATCCCAGAGTCATGGCCAAGACATATCTTTGGGCTTTGGAGGAGGCTAAGGCTGATGCAGATAAAGAGGGTGGAACGGTCTTCAGTATGGATGTGGTCACGGCCCAGTTCACCAAGGAGGAGAAAGTGGCGGTAAAGGAGGGTATGCGGCTGCTTGCTGCTGAAGAGGCGGGTGTGCAGGTAGAGGATGACGACCAGGATGGTCAAGAAGCTAGTACTGGTAAGTCTTCCTTTCTAGTCTTTCTGTTAACTTGGTTACTCATCACTAATGAATCCTTTTTATGACCGGACAGGCGGGCAAAAGAACAAGGACAAGACTTCGACGCAACCAGCTCCATGACTGAACCTGAAAAATTCTTTTTGTAGGCTTGGCATTGTTGTATCTGTTAGTCTTAAGACAGTAGAGTAACCTCTAAGTTGTAATTCTTGCTACTTGTAATAACATTATTCTTGACGTGTACTTTTTTAGCTCAAGTTGATTTTGTCATTTCTTGAATATTTGTTGCTATTTCGACATATCGTACGAGAAATGTAGCTATGTGTATTCTTGTAATTAAATTGCGTTTGATGTCAGATTCTGGTTTTAAATCATAATCTCATGACTTGCAATGTTAGCGTGTGGTGCGAAAAAATCAAATTATAGTCATGCATTTGTACATAAAGGAAGAAAATACCGCCTTTCATGTTCTGTTTGTAAATGGCAGTTTCGAATATCTTGTATGACCAAGCATGGAAAGCAGTTGACTGCCCTGCCATCTGATTGTGAATCTCTGCATCCATTGGCGGGTATCCCTTACCCTGCATCCTGTACTTTATGGTTTGTTATAGAGGATAGGAGGAAAGTTTTTCAAGTAAAATTGAAATATGTGAAATAGTAAAACTTCCAATCACGGAAGGCCTTCGATGTGCTTAAGTTCGTGGCAAACGGGTTTTGTAGTCACTTTCCCTAGCTGTGGGTCTTGGAGACATTTGTCACCCATCTTACGCCTCCGCGGGGAGTTAATTCTTTTTTACCACAGCCGCACTTAAGACACACCGGAGCCGAGATCGCGCACAGTAACTACCCGGGCCATTATGGCCCGTACTCATGGGTATTATTCGACTTACTGTGGCCGGCTAGCGTGGGTGCCGATCGTCAACTGTGAACTGCCCCTGGCTGGCCACACCTTATGTTGGGGCTTATAATCGGTTCACAGTCGCCGGCGAGCCTAACGCCGTAATGAGCTGCCTCGGCTATAGTCGGCCTTCTCGGTGGCTTATAATCGGCTCATTACAGTTGGCTTTAAGGGCCGTCGCGAGCAATGAGTTAACCCGCAGCAGAGGGATGCTGGAGCAAAAGTGTCTCATTGGCGAGGGCATAGATTCGCATAGTACCTGTTGGGGCTTGTCCACGTGAGGTTGCATTGTGGAGTGCTTTGAATAGAAATGCTATATGCTCAGGATTTTGTTCAACAGAAAAGGATAAAGTTTAACAAGCAGCCAAGATACAAAGGAACAAGTTAAAAAAGAGACAGGGCTTTTTTAAAGTGGTTCGGCACGAAAAAATGCCTACGTCCACTGATTCTCTTTGTTAATTAACTTCATATGGGCAATACAAGTTAAGAAAAGTATCGACGGAGGTGTTGGATGTTCCATGCCCTCTGGAACACCTCTCCGTCCACTGTTGACAAAATATAGGCTACGTTGTGGAGATCTTTATGAATTACATATGGTCCATCCCAGATTGGGTCTAGTGCTCCGGGGCGAGGGAAGATTCGCTTGAGGACAAGATCCCCTTCTTGTAAGGTACGATGCTTGACTTTGGAGTTGTATTGTGCTGCCACCTTTTGCTTGTGGGCTGCTGTTTTTAGGACTGCATCATTCCTTCTTTCCTCGACTAAATCCAAAGACATGTTGAGGAGCTCTTCGTTTTCTTCTGGGTTATAGTGGATCCTACGGTGGGAAGGCACAATGGTTTCAACTGGGAGCATAGCCTCCGATCCGTATGCCAAAGAGAAAGGAGTGTGCCCTGTTGATGTTCTGAAAGATGTGCGGTAGGCCCATAGTGCCGTAGGGATTTCATCCACCCAAGCGCCCTTTGATTTTTCGAGCTTCTTTTTGATTAGAGTTTTCAGAATTTTGTTGACTGCTTCGACTTGTCCGTTTGCTTGGGGATATGCTACGGATGAGAAGCTTTTGTGAATTCCGTGTTCTTGGCACCAGTTGGCGAATTCCTCGCTGTCAAACTGAAGTCCATTGTCTGATATGATTTTTAGTGGGACTCCGTACCTGCACAGAACATTTTTGATTAAGAAGTTGATAACTTTCGCTGAAGATACTTTATTTAGAGGTTCTGCTTCCACCCATTTGGTGAAATAGTCGACTGCTACTATAGCATATTTGGCGCCGCCTCGACCCATTGGCAGTTCACCGATTAAGTCAATTCCCCATACTGCAAAGGGCCAAGGGCTGGTCATCTGGGTAATCTCGGTTGTTGGTAGCCGAGGGATCTTAGCAAACTTTTGGCATCTGTCACACTTCTTGACGAAATCTAAGGCGTCCTTGCTTAAGGTGGGCCAGAAATATCCGTATCGGAGTATCTTTTTTGCTAACGTTTGCCCTCCGGTGTGATCTCCGCAGCTTCCTTGATGAATGTTGGATAAGATTTCCTTGGCTTCCCTTCCGGCGACACACCTTAATAATGGGTTAGAGAACCCGCGCCGATAGAGGATGTCTCCTTGCATTGTGTAGCGGGACGCTTTCCTTAAGATTTTCTTGACTTCGTTACGCCTGTCGGGTAGTGTGCCATTTCGTAGGTAGTCTCGGATGGGAGTCATCCAAGTTGCTTCTTCGGTTGCAGCTATCAGATTCACTTGCTCAAAACTTGGGATCATTTGCTTTGAGACAGTTACTGCCCCGAAGATGGCGACGTCTCTCATACTTGCTTGCTTTGCCAATTCGTCGGCCTCTTGGTTCTCTTCCCGAGGGATGTGTTTGACTAAGTAGTCGTCTAATCGGCTGAGAAGTAACTTGGTCTTCTTTAGATATGCTATGAGTCGTTCTTCTCGAGCTTGGAATTCCCCTAGTATTTGATTAACAATAAGCTGAGAATCGCTGTGAAGACACAAAGAATTGGCTCCGATCTCGATAGCAATTTCCAATCCGGCTATTACTGCTTCGTATTCTGCATCGTTGTTGGTGGCAGTGAACTCCAACCTTATAGCATAGTGCAGTTTATTTCCCCTGGGAGTGATGATTACCACACCTGCCCCCGAGCCTTGTTCGTTAGATGCACCGTCCACAAAGAGATTCCACTTGATATCTTCTGTTATTTCCAGGTGCTCCTTATCCTCGTTGGTAGTGAATTCTGCAATGAAATCAGCCATGGCTTGTCCCTTGATGGCGGTGCGAGGGTGATAGGTGATATCATATTGACTCAGCTCAATACACCATTTAAGTAGTCGCCCGGAAGTGTCGGGACGATGGAGTACCTGCCTTAGTGGTTGATCGGTTAGAACCCTGATGGAATGGGATTGGAAGTAATGACGTAGCTTTCGTGAAGTGATTAGTAAACAGTATGCTAACTTTTCAAGCTTAGGATATCTGACTTCTGCCCCAGTAAACCTTTTACTGACGAAGTAAACTGGTCGTTGCGTGCGGTTATCTTCCCTTACCAAGGCAGCGCTTAGAGCGTGAGATGACACAGCAAGGTATAGGTATAATTCTTCGCCTTCGCTTGGGGTCGAGAGTACCGGTGGTTTCTGGAGGTGTTCGATTAGGTTAAGGAAAGCGGTCAAGCATTCGTCCGTCCATTCGAACTTTCCTTTATCTTTCTTTAGAGCTTCGAAAAAGGGGACGCACTTGTCCGTTGCTTTGGAGATGAATCGGCTTAGGGCAGCCACTTTTCCATTTAGGTTTTGCATTTCCTTTCGGGTGGAAGGTATCTTGATGTCTCTTAATGCTCGGACTTGTTCAGGGTTTGCTTCTATCCCTCGGGCATGGACGATGAATCCTAAGAATTTTCCTGATGACACTCCGAAGGAGCACTTTAGTGGATTCAACTTCATTCCATACTGTCGAAGTACCTGGAACATTTCGCCCAGGTGGCTTACGTGATCTTTGGCTTTCCGTGATTTTACCAGCATGTCGTCTACATATACTTCCATTGTTCGTCCTATTAGCCCTGCGAACATCTTGCTGACGAGGCGCTGGTAGGTGGCTCCTGCATTTTTAAGTCCGAAGGGCATCACTTTGTAGCAGTACAAACCCCGGTCGGTGATGAAACTAGTGTGATCTTGGTCGGGAGCATGCATAGGAATTTGGTTATATCCTGAGTATGCATCCATAAAAGACAGGAGTTCGTGCCCGGCTGTGCTGTCTACAAGTTGGTCGATTCTGGGAAGCGGGAAGCAATCCTTTGGGCAGGCGTCATTTAGGTTGGAGAAGTCAATGCAGGTCCGCCACTTCCCATTAGCCTTCTTTACTAGTACCGGGTTGGCGATCCATTCTGGGTAAATAGCTTCTCGTATGAAGTCATTGGCGAGTAGATTCTTTACTTCTTCATTGAGGGCTGCTGATCGCTCTGCCCCCATACTTCTCTTTTTTTGTTTTACGGGTGCCTTGGTAGGATCAATTTTTAATACGTGGCACGCTATGTTGGGGGAGATTCCGGTCATGTCAGCGTGTGACCAAGCGAATACATCCAAGTTGTGGCGGAGAAAATCAACGAGTTGTACCTTCAATTCAGTTTTCAGCTGCGACCCAATTTTCAGTAGCCTACTTGAGTCGTGCTTGTCTACAGATATAAACTCCATAGCCTCTGCAGGCTCGGCGGTGGCCTCCTCCTCTTTGTCCCTAGGGTCTAATTCATTGAAAGGGTCGCTGGTGTATCGAAGAGGAGGGGCTTTCCTTAGTTGCTATGCTTCAAGGCTTTTTGTGCAGAGGGCAATCTCTACACCTTTCCCTTTATCTCTCCTGTGGTTGTTGCGAAGTTCGGTTACATAGCAGTCTCGTGCAATATCTTGGTCTCCTTCCACTTCCCCTACCCCATTGTCCGTTGGAAATTTCATTTTCAGGCACCACGGGGCTAGGACAATCTGGAAGTCAGATAGGGCTGGTCTTCCTAGGAAGGCGTTGTAGGCCGAATGGTTTTCTATCAGCACAAACGTCTGTTTCCTTACAACAGAGCGGGGATGGCTTCCAATTTCAACGAAGAGGTTCAGCTGCCCGATGGGCATTTTCGCATCTCCAGTGAAACCGTGTAGCGGTTTATTGCAGGGAGATACGTCCTTCATTGACAACCTCATTTTGTCGAATGCGTGTTTGAACAGGATATTTACAGAGCTTCCAGTGTCTACCAGGATTCGGTAAACTTCGGCGGGACCGAGTCGGGCAGAGATAACCATGGGATCCATGTGAGGGTACTGTCTTCCTTCTAGGTCGCGTTTACTGAATGTGATGTCATCACTTTCTTTCCGCTTTGGGTGGCGCTCTTCTATAACCGTATTGACACAGTCTCTATTGTCTCTGAGCGACTTCCCATATCTTTCCATCTCTTTCCAACTTCTGTCTGCGATGTGTGGACCTCCTGAGATGGTATGGACCACTATCTTCTCTTGACTAGAGCTGCTAGCGTTGCGGTCGCCTCTGCCGGTCCCTGGTGAGGGTAGCCTTGGGTTTTCATTGGCAGGAGCTGGAGTCCTGTCTTGACTTTTTACATAGCGCTCCAGTTTCTTTCTTCTGATGTGTTCCTCAATCAGATCTCGGAGATGATGGCATTCGTTGGTATCATGTCCGTGGGATTCGTGGAAGCGGCAGAATTTTCCAGATTTCTGTGCGCTATCTGATTCCTTCTTGTATGGTGGGCGTTTGTATCTAACTTCGCCTTGGGTGGCAAGGAAGATGTTTTCGACGGTCTCGTTCAAAGGGGTGTAAGAGTCGAATCTTGGTCCTGGCCGATATAGGCGTTTCTCTACTTTCTTGCCCCCAGCATTGTCTCTGGAATCATTTCTTCGAACGTCCCTTGCCACAGCAGGGGCGTTGCCATGGGTCGTCTTACTTTGCTGTCCTGACTGCCCCTCAATGGCGGCATCCTCAAGCCTCATGTATTTCCCGGCTTCATGGAAGAAATCGGGTAAAGTAGCTGGTTTTTCTTTTGTCAATCTCCTAGCAAATTTAGTGTCCGGATGCACCCCACTGTAGAGGGCCATTAGGATAAGCTTCTCATCGGCATCTTGAACCGCGGCTGCTGCGGCGTTGAATCTGGTTAGGTATTGCTGCAGCTTTTCTCCAGGTTTCTGTTTGACGCTGGATAAGGAATAAGCGTCCTTAGGTTGCTCCACATGAATGCGGAACTGACTGATGAATTTTTCTTTCAACATTTCCCATGAGCTGATGGATCCTTGGGGTAGATGACAGAACCAGGAGGTAGCAAGATCTGCTAAGAAGAGCGGGAAGCATTTGCACAGCACTCCCTCTGTTGCTCCACTCATGAGCATATGCTGCGTGTACCTCTGTAAGTGTACAACGGGATCGGAGGTTCCTTTGTAGGGTTCCATTGTTGGCATCTTCCATTCTCGGGGGGTGATAGCAATTTCGATATTGCGGGCGAAAGGGCTGGTTACCCTAGCGCCTATCCCTCGATCTCTTTGCTCCCGTTGGACACACTCTCTGAATAAGCGTGCCATCCTTTCATCAGAATTTGGAGCGGACAGAAATGAGTTTGGTTCCGTTCTGTGGGGTTGATTCCGACCAGACAACCTGTAGGGATGGTATCGTCTATCATTCCTCATATTTTCCAGTGGCTGCCTTTGATCTTCTGGGAGCATGCTTGGATCAGCTACAGTTGGCCCTTGCCTTGATCTTCCCCTGTTGGGTTCTGATCTAAGCACTTCCTCGGGTCCAACTTCGGGCTGAACTCTAGCTCGGCCCCGTTCACTGGTGTTTCTGTGGTTAGGCAGCATGACAGGCTCAGCTGCAGTTGACCTCCGCCCGGTACCTTCCCCGTTGGGTTCGGCACCAAACGTTTCCTCAGGCCTAACTTCGGGCTGAGCTCGGTCTCGGCTCCTACCACGGCTACTCCTGCCGTTAGCTCCTTCGAAGAAGGAAGATCTTTGCTGTCTCTGAGATCCTCCAGATTGGGACTCGCCCCATGATTCAGTGTTGTGGTTGGATTCTTCAGCGTCCCTCAAGCGTGACATGAGATGGTCCACCAAGGCTTCCTACTGGGACGTGAAGCGGTTAGTTACTTCAACAACAACTCTGTCCAAATCTGCCCTAGTAATTGCTGCAGGCTGTCCTGTGGCAGGAGTGGCTGGGTTAGCCTGTCCTTCATTTGTTGCCGTTGCTGGAGGAGGACGATTCACTTCATTCGCGGCAGCTGGATCAGGAAGGCTGCTGGATGCGATGTTTTTTCCTTTGTTAACATTTTTTCTCTGTTTGGGAGGCATGTTTTCCAAGTGGCGGACGATGCTGTTAGGAAAACTTGTTAAGCGGATGAAGCTGAAGCTTCGAGCTTCTAGTTCTCAGTGAAAGCACCAAAAATGTTTGCACAAAAAATGGACAAACACCTCAAAGTTGTATGATTTAGTAGATCTTACGTTGTTTTTAGTGATTTTGGAGGTTTATGCAAATATATGAAAAACAGGGGCTAAATTGTTAAAAGACACGCAGATTTATAGTGGTTCAGCCAGAATGTGCCTACGTCCACTTTATATGTTATTTCTCTTCTTTTGTTGTGATTACAAGTACAAAGCTTTGATACAAGTAAAAGAAAATTGTTTGAAAGTTCCTTCCGTGCTTGAGCTCTCAAACTTGTCCCCCATTGTTGTACCCCTGCCTCTCTATTTATAGAGTGAGGTTGGGGGCAGGGGTCTTGGATGTATACAGCTGCTGGTGGGCCTGGGCTGAAGTGATCTGGCCTGGCAGTCTGGTTCGGCATTCTCTTGGTTCGGTGAAGTATGGGGTTGGTCCGGTTGGGCTTCGTCCGGTGAAGTATGGAGTTGGTCCGGTTGGGCTTCGTCCGGTGAAGTATGGAGTTGGTCCGGTTGGGCTTCGTCCGGTGAAATATGGAGTTGGTCCGGTTGGGCTTCGTCCGGTGAAATGTGGAGCTGGTCCGGTTGAGCTTCGTCCGGTGAAGTGTGGAGTTGGTCCGGTGCCGAATTGGATCGCTCTGGGTTTGGATCCGGATGTGGCTGGATGAGAATGCCGGATGGGTTTCTATTGGGCATGGGAACCGAATGAAGTTCTGCCGAATGGGCCCTGGAGAATGTCAATGCCGAATGACTTTTAGGTAATCCTGGGTGGATGCATCTTGCTTTTTGGTCTCGAGGTCTTCTGGGTGAGAACACGCCCAACATCACCTTTGGAGTTGGAGCTTTGCTTGAAGATCCAGCCATCTATTCTGCTTTCAGTATTCGATGATTCCAGTGATGTATTCTGATTTGTATCTGATGTATCGTGTTATTCTTCCGTTGTATCTGGTTTATCTCTGATGTAACTTATACATTTTTATAGTAGCTTCATGAACTACTATCTCTTTTATTTCCGTTGCATTTATTACTCTGTGTCTGTGATCTGTGACTTTATTTATTTACTGTATATGTTCAGTTTTGCCAAATTTAAATTAACAACGCGGTATTTTGAGCAATTCAATTCCGGCATGAGTGTCTACCTATACACTTATAATGGATGCGAATGGTCCAAAATATCGGGTCGTTACAGTTGGTATCAGAGCTTTGGTAGCTCTTGGCAAAACTTAGCATATAGGGTAAATGTATTTACAGAATCACTCTCATTCGAGTTGAATCTCTTCCTTTTGACTCGATTCCTTTGAATTTTGGAACATTCCCTGCGGTTCCGAAATTCATTCTTGTCCCTCACTATTCGTATTCTTCCGAATTCCGGAGTATCACATAACTCTACTTCGAATGATCTTTATAATGAGTTGGCGGTCCCGCCAATCTCAAATTGATTTGTAAATGGGTAAAACTCTTTTAAGATAGCATCGATTCACCGGAGATTTATATATATCCTCGGTTTAGATGCTGACATCTTTGGTTATGCCGAATTCTATCTCTTGAGATCAGTGTAGATTTGCCTCGAAATTCTGCATCGATCTTATTTTTGAAGTCACGGTCGACCCGGTTAAGGTTGCCCGCGATTTATATAAACTTATCCATCTTCCTATTTCGTTGTTTAATTATCTTATCTTTGTTTCGAACCTATCTTCGAATCAAAATTCTCTTTGATTTGAGTCCATCAAATTTGAATCTATATCCTTGCTTTAAAATCCATTCTTGTATCGTCGAGCGAGGAAGTGTATTTGTAAATAAATATTAAAAATGTTTTATACATTGTGTTATTTGAGTTGTTGATGTTGATTTGGGTTTTTGATCGATTCGTCTGATCAACGCTATCGATAGAATTTCCAAAATACTTGAGCAGAGCAAACTGACACAATATTGTTTTCAAATTTGATAAATAAGATAATTCTGACTGATTATATTATGTAAGTATAATTTTTTCTGAAATTAAATTGTTAATGAATTTGGTTACAGAAATGATATTATTTGATTTTCAATTGGTGTTTTGTAAACCATTGATTTACCAACTTATGAATAAATGGAATTATAAACTAGGTTTATAATTTGATTTGGAAATTTAAATGATTTAAAATTTAGAATTTGAGAATTTAATTTCCAGTGATTTCAAGCTTTGGTTTAAAATTTTAAAAATGTATATTATTGAAGGTATTTTCAAATAGAAACCGTTCTCAAAGGATTTTAAAATGTTAAAATCAGTGCTATTCTCTTTGTCGCTGGAAAATAATTTCGGTGATGGCGGCCGCATCATCGACATTCATTTTCGAGTTTCGAAGTGAAGAAACCATCTTGTAGCTTTGCTACGGTTTTATTTGGGAAATATTTTAATTTGAATTTCTTAAATATGACTTGATTTATATATATATATATATGGGAATATTATTTTAAATTTAATTTGATTTAATATATAGTATATACATAATTATCTCTAAAGGGTTGAAATTAAACGGAAATTTAATCCTTAAAATTATGTTTAGGGATGTTTTCAATTATAAATAAAGCTAAATTTTGGATAAATATTTAAACTTGAAACAATTGAATTTGAAAATATTATTTGTATAGTACTAAATTGCATTTCAATATAACTTACCTAAATTATTCAGAAGTTAAAATGTAATTAGATAATATACAATATAAAATGATTTTATAGATAAAAATTAGAGTGTTTATAATAAATGTTATACACTTAGATTTTAATTATATAAAAGAAAATGCAAATAAAGATGATAGAATAATAAGTTAACTGAATGAGATGAATATAAAAAAAAATTATTCTGAAAGAATTAACAAATTGATTGAATCAGCTTAATGAAATACCTTGAATTAAGATCAATTATTGAATATTAATTGATTTAAAATGAAATTTATATGATTAGAATTAACAGTTGAACTAACAAATTTAAATCGAATTACTATTTATTGATCTAATATAAATGGATTTAACTAAATTGAAATATAAATTAATTTAAATTGAAATTTATATGGTTTAAATTAATTTATATGGTTTAAATATATGTAATAGGATATATTAAGTGAAATAAACTTAATAATAATTTGGAATAAAGAAGAATTAAATTTGTTGAATAAATATGATTTTATTAAATGACTATTCTAATTTATGATTTTAGAAATTTGTTAATTAAACATATTTGGATAATAAGATAATGAATTTAGAAATAGTTGAGATTGATTTTAGTGAAATCAAATGGATTAAATCAATTATTGAATATCAATTAATTTAAATTTGAATTTATATGGTTTAAATTAATTGTTATTTTGTAATTCAAATCTGTTTTCTTTCTGGTTGTTTCTATTCTCCTACCTCTTTCCTTTTCGAGGACGAAAAGTTTTGAGTGGGGGAGAGTGTAACGACCCGTAAATTTAACTGGTTTTAATAACGTTATTAATTGAAATTTTATGGAATTTTAAAACGATAAAATTTTGAAATATAAATTTGATATTTGGAATGCGTCTAGTTAAACATAGCAACTGGTAAATTTTCGTCCGAAAATATAAAAGTTTATTTCGCGCGTAAATTTACTTCGATTTAATCAGTTAAAAAGCGATGAAAATAAAATATTTTCGAAACCTAAATATTTTTACATAGAAAAATTTTAAACCGTCTTCTAAGCAAGACGTCATTTTTCGTTTTTCCAAATTCGGACTTCTTTAGCTCCGTCGATCTTAATCTTCGGCGTTTTTGTTGCATTTTTCGCTAGTAGAAAATTCGAATTTTTATAATTCAATCATACCACTGATATATGTATACCGTTTTGATCGTCTCGTCGTGCTGATCTCTACGGTATACTCGTTTGTGCATTTTCGAGTCCGATGTGCGACGAAATATAAAGAACGATGCCCGTATCGGTTCCGCGATTGGACTTTTAGCTTCCCATACTTTTCATATTCCACCGTTTAAATTTGAATAGCCATTGGCTTTTGTAATTCCCAAAATTACAGCTGTTTGCATTTATATCTCCAAAGATTCTCGTGCTTACCTTTTGCTTTCCACTAGTTCCAAGGTATTTCTCTGGTTTCCACTTTTCTGTTCACTTTTTCATTTCCATCTCTTCAAACGTGCATATTCTTCATTTGGAAAAAGAAAGAAAAAAGAGCAAAGCTTTCATTTTTCCTGTAGCATTCTTCAATCTACCTTGTATATCTGCTCCTCCTGACAGCGTTTGTGACCCCAACGCTCTGCCTGCTCTTGTCTGCCGAAGAAACTCCTGTTCATTTCATATTTAACCCGAAGCAACCCATCCTATTTTACCAAGCAAAACCCATCAACTCTAGCAAACTTATAACTCACGCCCCTTTTGCCTAACCGCGGGCAGCCGTGCACGAGTTTCCCATCACCGTAGCCGAAGGCAACCACTGCATCCACCTCCATCGAAGCCCGACAACCAAGTGCCACCCACAACCGAGACCCACCTTCCCTTCATTCAGCAACCCACGCCTAGTCACCATCCGCCAGAGCCGCCTCTCCCTCCTCCCTTGCCCACGACATCCCACTGCAAACCCACCACTTGCTCGCCACCCTCTCCGGCCTCGAAACCTGCTACCAAGATCGATTCCACCTCTGGCCGGCGTCTTCCTCTTCGAAGCTCGCACCTCCCTGCCTTGTTTCCTCCACCCACTCGCGTGACCTTCCACCTCTCCTCTACAACCAAGGCTGCTCTGACCTATCATCACTAGCAGCTACATAGGTTAGTGACGTAAGTATTGATGTTATCGGAAGGCCTACAGTAGTAATCAAAAAGAAAAATGTTGTACCAGAGCACAGTATTCCTTTTCAGGTTTATTACGACTTCAACCCAGCATTTATGCTTGCGGAGCCCTTGATGCTAGTATCAGCATTCTTCTTATTTTTTGTTGCTTGCATTGCTTATCTCAATATCGACCTTTCCATTAGGAAATCATAAAAGAAAATTGTATCTTGGAGGTATGCTAGTTGAACTTCAAATTTACCTTTCTTGCGTACTTTAGCATAGCAAATATATCTTCAGAATTTTAGAATATTTGAAACATGACTGATTTACTGTTATCAGGAAATATAACTAGTACCCGATGCACTATGATTTTTAACAATTTTGAATTATTGTAGTTGCCAAATGTTTTATGTATAAAAAAAAGAGATATAGTATATATGTTATATATTTTACATATATAATAGTTTGTATAATATGACCTGTGTGAGTATGTTCGTGTATTAATAAAGTGAGTTATTTTGGTTTTATAATACTGATTTTAAATGTAATATGTATATAAGCCCGTATATTAGTATATAAGCATATGCATGAGTGATTTTTTTTAAGTAAAACTTATGGGTTTTATGTTAATTTCCAATACGTGTTTAAATTTAAAAATGACTTTGATGTATATAGATTTAGAATTTAAGGTTTTTATAATGTTGGTTTATACAAAGTGATATGTTTGTTTATCTATATAAGTATTTATTTCAAAAATATTATATATATATATATATTAGATTTTAATATATGTGTTTAAAATTTAGCAAAGATTGTGTAATATAATATATATAGATTTTGCTAATACAATTAGTTTAAAAATCAAAATTTAATTTTAGTTATATATATATTTCTTTCCAGTTATCAACTGATTCTGAATAGCTCTCATCGTTTTTCCCATTTATCAGTTGTCCGTCGAATTCGTGCCCATCTTGCTTTGCTTTGGAAATCGTCATTTGGATTGGTCAATTTCGCAATTCAAATCATAGCCTGTTGTGATGTCTATCTTCTCTCTAGCCTCGAAAGGTGAGCAATCACTCACGATTAACGTTCTTTTATTTATTAAATTTGATTTCAATTGAAACGACAATTGAAATATGCTGCTGTTAATTATTTATACTGTTATTTATGTTATTACCTATATCAGTTCACCTGTGACATCTGACACCATTAGCTGTTAATTATTTATGCGATGATAATACAGTTTGGCTGTTAATTGATTGATTGTTGATGTTTGCATTGGTCGTTAAATTGTAAATGTATAAGTGGTAAATAACATGCAACTGAATTTGACGTAGGATAGTTAAAGTTTGAATTGATATATGTGTGGGATTTGATTTGTTAAATTTGTAAAATATGACCCCTTAAATGTTTAATTATTTGACACGTAGAAATGGTTAATTACCCTTGAACCCTTTGAATTTATGGTATGAAATCGAATAAGAAATGTCAAATGTAGAACCGCATCAAATAATAGTGTAATAATCTTTAATCTACATGAAATGATAGTGTAGATTCTAGAAATAATTATATTAATTTGCACAAACAACAATGTAAATTAATACGATTATTTCGGGATTATTTGAATTGATTATTGGATTGATATTGGTTGTTGTTATTGCTTGTTTATTTACTTTGACACCATCCCAATTATCACACTGCAAGTTCCCTTTGCTATGCTTTGATTTTGAATTGAATTGGAATCGGGTTGAAATGATAAATACCCAAATTAAAACTTTGACTTAGGATAGAGAATTAAATAAAACCCGATTGGTCAATAATTTGATTTAAAAATAAAATAAAGATTTTATTTGAATAAATAATAATTTTTGAAAAGAAGTTGGAATTTGAATTTAATGAAAGGAAATGTTAAAAATTAAAAATCTGAAACGAAATATTAACATTGTAGTTATTGAAAGAACGTTGTTTGAAATGAATTATTTAACAATAAAATTTGGAATTATTCATTGAATTAAGTTTGAAATGATTTAATAATTAAGTTTGAATTTATAATTAAGTTTGAAATGATTTAATAATTAAGTTTGAGTTTATAATCAATATTTGAAATTATTAAGTTTTGAAATTATTAATAATCAAGATTGAAATTATTTAATAATTGAATAAGATTGAATTATTTAATAGTTAAATAAAATTGATTCTTTATTAAGTGAAATTGAACTTCTTGAATAAGTGAAATTAAGTTTCTTTATTAATTGGGTTTTGAAATTGTAACTAAGTAAATAAGTAAATGAATTGAATTTCTTTAACAAGAAATAAAATGTGATTTATTGAAATTAATGTAAGACTTGAAATTTAAAGAATTTGATTTGATGAATTTAATTTAATTCAATTTGTAAGTTTTGATATAATGAAGTTGAATTTAAATAATGGATTTAATGAATTGGAAATTTAATGGAAACTGTTTCGAATGGCAAATTTACTTAATGAATATTGAATGAAATCGATAAATGAATTTAAATTGATTTAAATGTTAAATTAAATTAATTTAAATGATTTCGGAATGAATCTTATATACGAATTTAAATTGATATTTGAATTGTTTTAAATAAAGATTGAAATTGAATTATAAGATTTTGAAATTATGAATTTGGAAGTTTTGAAACGTAAATTTTGGAAATTGGTTTAGAAAGACAAATGAAGTGTTGATTTACAAATTCTAATTGAAATTGAATTTGATTTGGTTTTGAAATATATAAACGACCAATCGGTGAAATAATTACGGAAGTTATTAAAGAGACCGGAATCGGTTATGGACATACTCTCTGTCTAAACCGAAAACCACTTTAATAACTATACGCGGAGTGTGATCTAGAATGAAGTGGTTGGAATGATGTACGTGATGACTGAAGAAAGAGAACGATAATGGATAGCTTTGACACTTGTGTCAAATTGGAAATGACTAAAACAGGAGCCGTGCCGGGCCAATGGAGGTCAGCTACCTCAAGCGAACTCACTTCTTCGAACTACTCATTACTTGTTGTCGATTGGTGCACCCTTGATTTTGGGAGTGTTGTTTCGCGGTGTAGCGGTCGCTGCGGCGATGCATTCTCACCAGTCCGGATCAGGCAAACGGTAGTTTCACTACCTTGGGTATTGCCTCATGTGCCTTGTCATACTTGTATCCCTTTATATGCGACCACTACGATTTGTTTTGTGTTATACCTATGGAGTACTCCCTGATATCCCACCAGTTTACGGTGGAGTTACAGTGCTGTATAGACTATAACGCTTGTATAAAATGTGTTAAGGGGGATAATGGTAACGCCTTAACACTATTTTGATACCTTATATTACTGATAGACATTATCTACTTAGCGTACATTACTACATAGTAGATAGTTTAACGGATCCTTAAAGGATGGTTATTCCAAACATCCTTTGAGTTACTTGTATTTCAATTGCTATTTCACTTGAGTTGGATTTATTAATATAAGAATGTTAATCCTGACTCGAGTGTCTTGTGTTTTGCTTTACGCTCGGGTCAGACTGAGTGTACCAGTATTCGAGACTCACCTTTGGAGTTGGAGCTTTGCTTGAAGATCCAGCCATCTATTCTGCTTTCAGTATTCGATGATTCCAGTGATGTATTCTGATTTGTATCTGATGTATCGTGTTATTCTTCCGTTGTATCTGGTTTAACTCTGATGTAGCTTATACATTTATATAGTAGCTTCATGAACTACTATCTCTTTTATTTCCGCTGCATTTATTATTCTGTGTCTGTGATCTGTGACTTTATTTATTTACTGTATATGTTCAGTTTTGCCAAATTTAAATTAACAACGCGGTATTTTGAGCAATTCAATTCCGGCATGAGTGTCTACCTATACACTTATAATGGATGCGAATGGTCCAAAATATCGGGTCGTTACACTGTAATTTAACGCTGAAATTGTTAATGTATTAACATTTAATTTGACATCTAAATTTGTTTAAAATCATTGTGAATGATTAAGAAAATAAAAGTGTTAAAGATTGTCAATTTCAGAATTTAAATAGGAAATTTGATTTAATTAATTTATTTTAAATTTATTTACTAAATGGAAAAATAGCCATTTTGGCCACTGACTCGGATTTCGACGAAACCAGTTTCATCGGATCCATAACGGTGAATTATAATAGTGTTTCAAGTTTCATAGCAATCGGACTTGACGTTTGATCGTACGAACTCGAAACGCCTTGAAATTTATGTAATTGAAATCAATTGAAATCAAGTTGGAAAATATTGTTTTTAGCATAACTTCTTCATACGACGGAATTTGAACCTGAAACCTTTTCCATTGAGTTTAAAATATTTTAAAACATCTATTTTGATATATGGGTTGACCCAATTTCGTTCCGGAGTCGAAACGGGCTTTTGGGCCATTCATCGTTCAGCACGTTTATAGATCAGGTCCATCTATCCTATTTCGACTTTGCCTATATATATCCAGTTATAAACCCTAGCAGCCTCTATTCCTCATTTCTATACGTACAATTTCTTTTGCTCTTCCTCATTCCAATGGCTGCAAACCCTAATCTTTCCAATCCAATTTCAATTTTTTTTTTTTAAAAAAATGCAAACCTGCAGCACGAGTCGCGCTTCGAGTTTCAGAGGCAAAAACGCTGCATCTACTTCGAGTCAGGAAGAAAACTACTCGGGTCTTCGGGTCGTTTTCGCAAAAACTCCAAGCACCAGGATTCTTAGGCGCCGGACCAGAGTTAAACCCGAAGTCGACTCAGCACCAGAATTTTCCAATCTTCTAATTTTCATAACTTTTTCATACGAGCTCGGATTCATGCGCGGTTTGTTTTGCTGGGATCGTATTGAAATTCCGGACTTGATGACGCTGATTTGGACGAATTCTGAGACGGTCAAATTTTTGGATTTAAATTGAATTTAAATTCAATTTAAATTCAAAAGGTGAGTGTTTTAACCCACTCACAACTTCTAAGATTTCTTATGTTTGTTAAATTAAATTTTGATGTGATTTAAAATTTATCTATGATTGTTTGGGCATATATTTAATCATCATCTCAGTTAGATAGCATTTATTTAAATTAAATTGTTATTTAATTTTATTATTGCATATAATTTGACAGTTCAATTTACTTATTATTTCATATAAACTGCCAGTTAAACAGTTATTAATTTTTATTGAATATAAACTATTCGTTGATGCCTGTTATATTTTATATGCTTTATATTGATGTTTTATTTAAATTGGATGATGATTGTAATAAATGGTTGTTTATTGATATTTGGATGAATGAATGTTATATTTTATATAAACTGCAAGTTATTATGCATTTTCATTCCATTCGGGATTGCGGTTTGAAATGATACATAACCGTAAACTTTTATTTTTAAAATTACGGATTGAAATGATAAATATTTGTATCACTTGACCATAGGATAGAAAATTATATACAGGCACCTTGGTCTATATATAAAATATTTTAAAGTGATTTTCTATGGGTTTTGGAAAATAAGGGTTTATATATATACTAATTTTGATATTATATAAATATTATTTTTATATAGGGTTAAATTCTAAAATTTAAGCTAAGTAAAATTTGATGATGTTTTAAGTTTGATTTACGAATATTTCAAGTTTGAGCTTTATTTAAGTGATATTGAATTTATTAAATAAATATTTCTAAACTAAATAATAGTAAATTGAATTAAGGTATATATAAGATTATCAGATTTGGTTGGGAATTTTGGAATATTTAAAGTCTTGAAATATATCAAAATTGAAATGTTTTATTGAAATTAAGGTATTATTGTTTTCAAAGTATTGGTTTTCGAAATTGTTATAACTTTGAAAGTAATATGGTTTGGAAAATGAATTTATTTGAAATAGAATTTATTTAAGAATTATCTGTGAATATATGGATATGAAACCTATTGAAATTGAAAATTTCGAAATATGACTTCAAAATGTGGTTTGGGTTTAAGATGATTTAAAAGAATATTTCAAGTTATCTAAATTTGAGAAAGATTAGTGATTGGAAATTTGGTTTTATTTAAATGAGATATTATTGAATTGTTTTGGAAATGGAAATGATATATTATTGAATTGGGTTTTGAAACGGAAATAATACATTGATAATTTGGGTTTGAAATAGTAATAATATTTTGGTTTAAAGTATATACTATTTTGAAGTAAAGGATATGTTTTGAAATGGCAATAATATTTTGGTTTTTGAAGTATATACTATTTTGAAGTAAAGAATATGGTTTTGAAATGGCAATAATATTTTGGTTTTTGAAGTATATACTATTTTGAAATAAAGAATATGTTTTGAAAGAGCAATGATTGTGTTTTTAAAAGTATATATATTTTAAATGACCACGGTGTTATAATAACGTTTGGTTGTTAAAGAGACCGGGATCGGATATGGACATACTCTTTGTCGATACTGAAAACCACTTTGACAACTGTGTATGCGGTGGAGTTTCCAGAATGAAGTAGGATGGTGGCGACGATCCTAAGGTATATACGTGGACCCAACTCCCGTGAGTTGGCATAAGGTGGCTAAAACAGGAGCGATTGACGGACCAAGGAGGTAGCACCTCTGATCGGACACACTTCTTCGATACCATTCTATTACTTGTGATTTATTTGGTGGCCACCCTTCGATTTTTGATTTGGGAGTGTTGTTCGAGGTGGGCGGTAGTGGCTGCTATGCGTCACCACCAGTCCGGATGCGTAATTGGTATATGTGATGACCCAGATTTTTAACGATTGTTAATTAGAAATTAATGGAATTAAATCATTGAAATATTGATATTGATTAGTCAAACAAATAAATATATTGTTTTAAATACTTTAGATAAATGTTTTAAGTTGTTTTAAAAGCTTATTCTAACTTTGGTTTGGATTTTATAATTATTAATAAAAGAATTTCATTTTTTTTTCTTTTCTTTTTTTTGAAAGAATAACTTGTTAATTTTAGTTTAAAAATATATATAAGTTTTTAATTCAATTTGTCAAATGTTGCTTTGGAGTATATTATAAAATAAATAATTTAAAATACAAAAAAAGGGAAAATTTCTTTTGTTTAATCTTTTTAAAATTTGATAAACGAACTTTTATAATATTAATAAAAATATAATTTCTTTTATGAATCGTTTCAAATTTATAAATGTGTAATTTATTTTAAATGATATTATAAGGAAAAATATAAAAGTATTCATATAGGAATACAATACGATAATATGAGTAAAAGTTTACATAAGCGAATTTTATAGTTTGTAAATAATAAAACAAGTATACCAAATAATCAAACAACATATTAAAATAACAACCACTTACATTTCATAATTAAATAATATATTAGAATAACATTTCACTTACACTACATTCTTTTATCAAACTAGTAGCATGTTTGTATAGCACATAAGAAAGGAATGCAAGCTAAGAAAAGGAGACTTCCCAGCCTAATACAAATCTGCATAGTCAAACAAATGGTTCGAATATGAATATGCAGGCTTTAAGAACAACAAGATTTGAAGCAAAATAAAATTTTATATGCATGAAGCTTGTAGATTAAGCCAGGCAAATAGAAAAGAAAATATAATGTGTAAAATGAGACATAAAGTACAATAGCATTCAATGCTCTCATTTATTAGCAGCATACAAAATCTATTCGAGTTGTATACAATCCTTTCAGCCTCCATTCTTTTGAAAATCTCTGGCTAAGTGTTTATAAAATAGTTTTAGTACATAAAAATCTTGTATCTACATTGTTCTACAGCCTGTTCACAATCTTTTATATATCACCTTTATTTCATTTTCGTTCACAATATTAAAACTGAGAAAGGAGAAAAGATACAAAATACAACCTGAACACTTCAACTTGATTAACATCATCAATAACATCAAAGCTTAAAGTCTGGAAAGGAAAATTCAAAACTGTGCTCATCTTAAACTGGAATTTTGCCTCTGTTTAATCAATCAGGTGAGTAAACCTTTAGAATCTGGAATATTGGATGTTGTTTGTGATGATGCTTGAGATAAGTTATGAAGTATTTATATGCATGCAAATATATGTGAATATTTAGAGATAACTGGGCATGTTTTAGTATCAGGCATATCTGCCTCTGTGTGCCAGAACTTGTTCAAAAATTTGATTTCTTCTTCGATCATTGTTAGGCTTTAAAATTTAAATACAAGTTGATTATTTAAACCTGATTTAAGTTTAAAGAAAAAATAGATTAGAGCAATAAATCAAAGCTTTCTTTAGAAATTGATAATATAAGAAGAGAGGTGAGCAAACTACCCACTCTAATATTTTGATTTGAGTGTGATAAATACCTGATGCTTGTGATGGAAATCATGATATGAAGTGTGTTTGTATGAATATCTTTGCATGTCTGAATATATGCAAATGTCTGTGAGTTTATGTCTGAGTATATTAACCTCTGTTACATCAACAGAATCAAGTGCAATAAATGGAAGAAAAAAATCATATCTTCTTATCTAAACCAATTCAGGTTATAATTTCTGAAAGAAAATGCTTATAACAATGAAAGGTTATTTTTAACAATAATCCCAAGTAAAGACATTTAGCAAATACTTTAAAATTTTGAAATTACAGGGGAAACTTTTATAATCAAGAAAATCGATGATCATAACTTTCCAATTTGATTTCGTAAGTTGGTTTGTGCCAACAAATGATGAATTTTGATACGAATATCATGATTTTTAAGGTTGGGATTATTGAGTTATTTGGGGTTGAACGGTAAATGGAAATTCGTCAGTTTCCGGCGATCGATGAAGTTATAGGTCTCGAGATCATAGTCGGAGATGGCTGGAAGGTTGTGTTACTAGGGAAAAATAGTGGAAGCGGCTATCGATGGCTGTGGCATCGGTGGTGGTTAGAACTAGGGTTTAAGGACCCAGTTGAGACGAGATCAGGATTTGGGTTTTTCGCCGTTGACGAAGTATCGAGTCAAGCCGGACGAGGAGGAAACGTGTTTGGGTCATGGACGAAGGTGTGGACGGAGGGGTGGAGTTTCAGGTGATCGGGATGGCCTTGGCGAGGTTGGTTTCTGATGGTGATGGGTTCCAGTAAATGGGTCAAGAAGCTCGATCACGATTCTTGTTTGAATCGCGTATGATGATGATCGAGATAGGTTTCGTGGGTCGCCAGTGAAGTGTCGAGATCGTCGATGGTGGACGTAGCGCCGTGGTTCGTCGTTGTAGGTGCACGTGCACGTTTCTGTGCACCTGTGAAATTGATGGGAGAAGATGATTCGTGTGCTCGGAGTTTTGTTTGGGATTCAAGAGTTTTACTCGAAGTAGCTGAAGTTGTGGCGAGGCCCGAAGTTTTACTCGGGAAAAATAGGGGTTAGCTCGGGGTAGCAGTTAAAAGTGAAACAGTTTTAAACTTTTAACAAAGTCCAGTTTGAATCTGAGTTTTAGAAGGAAATAATAAAGTTTTTAAAATTTAAATTGGTTTAACTACCTAAATATTGAAGTTGTGCTTAATTTCAAATAGCAGTTAACCTTTAATTAATTAAGGGTAAGGTTAATTAATAATGTGATAAATTACTTGTTAAGATGATTAGTTAGAAGAGTAATAAATTGATGAAGTAATAAGAAGATCATTAATTAATTAATGAAAGTAGGTTAAGTAATTGTTGAGAATGGTTGAGGGTAATTAATCTATAATTAAGGTTTAATTATTTAATGTAATTAAACAGAAATTAATCAAGAATGATTAGTAAAAAGGGATAATTAAAGGATAATTACTTATTGTAATTAAGGGATAATTAATCAAGGAAGATTAATTAAGATAAATAAATAAGAGATGATTAATTAATTTGTAATCAAATTAATGTTAAGAAGGTGGATTAAGGTAATCCAAGTGATTAAAGGTAAGTAATTAAATTTAAGTAGAGATTAATTAAATTAATTAAGAGTGAATCAGCTTGTTATGGATGGTTGAAAGATATTGGATTGATTTATCTCTAATAGATGAAATGAGATGTGTTGTGATACGAATGGGTTAAACGGTGATAGTGTAGGTTACCTATCTGAGTTGAATTGTTGTAAGATATTCTGAATATGAATTGTATTGTTTAAACTTAAAACTTTTGGCATAAATAAATGACATGGGATTCGAAGAGACCGGAGTCGGGTATTAGTTAATACCCGAAACCACTTCGATTCTTTGTAGATTTATATGTGAAATCAATAGGCTAGTATGGAATGATTTGAGTGAATTGGACCATTTAATCTAAGTTTTGGGTACTTAGAAATTGATATGTGAAATAAGTGGCGTTTAAATAAATGGTGAATTTGTAAATTGATACGAGTTACCCCGGGTTTATGTAAGTTTTATGCTGTTGTATTCTCTGTTAGATGGGTTTACTCACGCTGGTTTCCAGCCTGACCCGGGTGTTACTTTGATGTAATGCTCGGGTCAGACCGAGTATTACAGATTTTCAGGTAAGGACGTTCTGGGGCTCAGGAGGAGTACTGGATGGCAGGACGTATGGAGTGATTCCGCTGTGACTATTATTTTTGATTATTTGAGACATATTTGATTTATATATGACCATCGTTGTGTATTGGAATATAACTCTGATGTAAATAAATGTAAATTGACAGATACAGTATTCTTTTGTAAACTGTTATTATTGATATTATATTTTGTTCCGCTGCGAATGTGAGCATCTGTGTTATGTTTTCTGTTTCTTTCTTCTATCTCTTCTTCTTTTCATAACTATATGGAATTTTCGGGTTCGAAATTTCCGGGTCGTTACAGTTGGTATCAGAGCGAAGGTTAAGCGAAAACCTTGGCTCTGGTGGGTATACTCATAAGGATAGGGTCAATAGTACCCTAAATGAGTTGAGTGTATATATATATATGAGAGCGTACTTTTTATTTTCATATATAAAGATTTCAAATGATTTTTATATAAGATTATATTTGATATATAAAGCAGTATTCCTTTTAATAAATATTAAGGTAATTGGTTGTTAAATCATTGGAATCAAATAGAATAATGAGAATTAAGAGTTAATAGTAATACAACCAAATTGTAATTGAATAAAGATAAATTTGAAATGGATCCAAACTGAAATTAAAATCCCGAATTTGTAAAAAAAATATTTTCAGAATAAAGATGATAATGAATTGGTTTCCAGATATGATAATCTTGGTTATTACCATAAATGGTTGTTGTATTTAATAGTGGAATGTGTGCTAATGAGTAAGAATGAATATTATTAGAAATTTGAAATTTTGAGGTAGAAATTCAAATTTGAGTAAGGTTGACTGAATGAATGAATGGATTGAATTTAACTTAGGGGAAGTTAAATAAGAACAACCTAAATTGGAAATTTCAAGATGAAATTAAAATTTTACTTAGTGAAGTTAAATGGGTTGTTTTGAAATGGGAGTTATGTGAGATCTCAAACGAATTTGAGATCTGGAAATGGGAAATGTGTGTTATTGATGGATGCTGTTTTAAATAATCTGGATGTTCATTTACTTTGGCTTATCCCGATATCATCCTTTTGTTATTAATAATCCATGAAACTGTGAATTGGATTATTCTAATTAAATTAAGAAATGGATTGAGGTAATATACATCCATTGTAGAAAATTTATGGAATCACTTTGAACTTAAGGATTAAATGTGTAAAATTATTTAAGAACTGGTTCCAAAATAGAAGATAAAATTGTTTTGAACTCTCATTTGAACTTTGAAATAAGTTAAGTAAAGATAATTTAAAATGGAATTTTTAGAATTCGACTCAGAATTAAATTGTTTAAAGATTTGGTTTATTAATTTAAAAGTGAAGGTTAATTTGATTTATGGGATTAAATCAACATTTGAAATAATAACTCGAATTTGTATAATTCGAGATGATTTAAAATTTAGATTTAAATTGAATTAGTTCAAACTGAATTTGATTTGAATTAATGGGAATTGTGATTGAAGATGGATAAGTATAAAATTCAAATGGAAAATTGGAACTGGATTAATTTGAAATAAAATTGAAGATTGAATGAGTTCAAATTCAAAATGGGAATTGGGATTAATTCATATAGAAATTGAAATGATTTGAAATTACTCTAAACTAATTTGAATAATTTGGAATTGTAATTAAAGTGAATATGTTTAAATATCAAATGGAATTTGATTTGAATTTGGAAAGGAATTGAGGCTAATTCAACTTGAATTGGGAATAAATCAAGTTTAAGGAAAATTGAAGTTATTCAAATCGGGATTGAGTCAATTTAAATATAAGTGGAAATTTAAATTGAATTTATGGAAATGGAGATGGGGTATTAAACAGTTTGACTCTGGACTATTTTCAAAATAAATTGTTTTAATATAAATCTAATGTTCCAAACTATTTACCATACAACTTTTCTTTTTAAAACCTAAAACTATCTTAAGCTTGTTTTACAATTACTTTTGGAACTATTTAACTATTTTACAACTATTTTATAAACTAATTACTATTTCTCTACTACTTTACAAACTGATTACTGATTTTCAACTATTTTATAAATAATTACTATTTATCAACTATTTTACAATCACTTAACTATTTTACAGCTATTTTACAAGTTAATAATTATTTTTCAACTATTTATCTATTTTTAAACCTTTTAAGCTATTTTCTAAATCTAAGCTGGACAGAGTTCAAACTGTTATTGATTAAATACCCAACTGAGATAAGAATTGAAATGATAATCCAAATGGGGATTAAGGCAGATGGGGATAAGTGAATAAAATTTGAGTGAATGTAAATGGAAAGGAAATTGATTTGGTTAATAATCAATGAAGTTAAATACGTAGGATGTACGTATATTATTCTATTCGCATAGTGATTTGATCCAGATTCGAGCACAGAATTTCGAGATAGTATTATCGATCCGAGTTGGAATTTTCCGCTCGATTTTCGACGGCGAACCTGGATATGGATTTTTGATTGGTTCTGGATATTCTCTATCATAGGTGTGACTATGCAAGGAGAATGACGGTTTCTGATCAAGAAACCAGATCTGAGTCCGCACTAGAAAGTCGGGTGGACAATACTAGTTCGGAAGTGGAATTGTGTGATCGAGTGAGCGATCAGATTGATATTGCGTACGGATGATATGGGTACATCGTACGGGTTTGAATAAAATTGGCATTGAAAATTTGTGGATAAAAACGAAAGGATTTTTGAAATTGAAAGTATATTTTGAGAAATTGACAATGAATAAAGGTGGAAATTGATTTTGAAGTTGTAGATAAAAGGTTATAAGATGATTTTTGAAATGAGAAATATATTTGTGAATATATGAGGAACTAAAATAAAATAAATTTAAAATTTATATTTCTATGGTAGAAATTAACTTTATGGAAATAAAGTGGAAATTGAATATTTTTCTGAGTTAAAGTTTACTTTATAATAAAAGTAAGAAATTTGGCAAGTGACTTTATAAAGTAATCAAAATTTGAATTTTGATTTGGACTAAACAAAGTTATTTATCTTCGTTATATATAATAAAATCTCCCTATTGAATCTTTTGCCAGAAAAAATGATTTTTTTTGAAAGTATTTGAAGTATAAAAGTAAATTTATAAAAGTATAAATTGATTCAAAGATTTTTCAAAACTTTTATATATATGTATTTATAAAAAGGATTTGTGAAAATGATTTTGGAGGAAAGGTTTTGGGAACCTTTGAATTTGGAAAGGCTTTTGATTTTTGGGTAAAATCAATACTGGAATTTGGAAAAGCCTGATTTGTGAATTATCGATTTTGGGAATCGATTTTGTGTAAAGGGAGTTTTATATGGAATTCATACTAGGTGTATGATTTGGAAAATACTATATGTATATAGTATAAAGTGTTTTGAGATTGGCTCTGGAGAAAAAGGCGCTCCCTTGAAATGAACTTCTCAGGAGTGCCACAGGGTGGTACTACCTTGAGCCTCAAAGGCGGAGGTTCTAAAGTTGATCCTGTGAGGAGTCCGGACAAAACTAGTTCCTGAGGATTATTTGTAGCGAAAGTCGAGGGGCTGGTGCCCACAGAGGCATTTGGGTTTTACTGTGACGACAGTTTAACTCGATGTCACTGCGATCTACTACAGACCATAGCGAAAGTCGCGTGTGCCGCTGAGAGCCAACAGTCTACGTTTGATTTTATATCGGTAGACTGCGACACTATGGTAACATAGCGAAAGTCGTGTGTGCCGCTGAGAGCCAACAGTCTATGTTTGATTTTACATCGGTAGACTACGACCTATGTGGGAATGGAGAAGTTTCATTTTGACAGCGTAATCGTGTGTGCCGCTGAGAGCCAACAGTTACATGGACTTTTGCTGCGACGACAACGTAACACTGGATGTAACTGCGATCTGTTGTGGGTTCTATGGTGTAATCAGTTACATGGACTTTTGCTGCGACGGCAACGTAACCCAGGATGTAACTGTGACCATGGATGGGTGTGATGATTTCCAGAGCATTCTCACCAAAGATATTTCCTCTATTTTCAAAAAACTGTTTTCTATATTCTCAATAAAATTATTTTTCAAGATATTTTCACTGGATGTTGGAAACGGGTCTGCCAAGCACTTATAGATTTTCAATCCTACGCCTGATCAACGTATGACCGAATCTCTATGAGAACGAGGATGGACTTGTTGAAACATCGAGTTATTAAAGTATTTTTATAAAACGACTTTAGAATAATATTATATAGATGAAAAAAAATGTTTTAAAATGATCAAGAATATGTATTTGATTTTAAGCATTTTAATAATTCTGGCCTCGTTCTTTTCGAGGACGAAAAGTTCTAAAGGGGGGAAGAATGTGATGACCCAGATTTTTAACGATTGTTAATTAGAAATTAATGGAATTAAATCATTGAAATATTGATATTGATTAGTCAAACAAATAAATATATTGTTTTAAATACTTTAGATAAATGTTTTAAGTTGTTTTAAAAGCTTATTCTAACTTTGGTTTGGATTTTATAATTATTAATAAAAGAATTTCATTTTTTTTTTCTTTTCTTTTTTTTTGAAAGAATAACTTGTTAATTTTAGTTTAAAAATATATATAAGTTTTTAATTCAATTTGTCAAATGTTACTTTGGAGTATATTATAAAATAAATAATTTAAAATACAAAAAAAGGGATAATTTCTTTTGTTTAATCTTTTTAAAATTTGATAAACGAACTTTTATAATATTAATAAAAATATAATTTCTTTTATGAATCGTTTCAAATTTATAAATGTGTAATTTATTTTAAATGATATTATAAGGAAAAATATAAAAGTATTCATATAGGAATACAATACGATAATATGAGTAAAAGTTTACATAAGCGAATTTTATAGTTTGTAAATAATAAAACAAGTATACCAAATAATCAAACAACATATTAAAATAACAACCACTTACATTTCATAATTAAACAATATATTAGAATAACATTTCACTTACACTACATTCTTTTATCAAACTAGTAGCATATTTGTATAGCACATAAGAAAGGAATGCAAGCTAAGAAAAGGAGACTTCCCAGCCTAATACAAATCTGCATAGTCAAACAAATGGTTCGAATATGAATATGCAGGCTTTAAGAACAACAAGATTTGAAGCAAAATAAAATTTTATATGCATGAAGCTTGTAGATTAAGCCAGGCAAATAGAAAAGAAAATATAATGTGTAAAATGAGACATAAAGTACAATAGCATTCAATGCTCTCATTTATTAGCAGCATACAAAATCTATTCGAGTTGTATACAATCCTTTCAGCCTCCATTCTTTTGAAAATCTCTGGCTAAGTGTTTATAAAATAGTTTTAGTACATAAAAATCTTGTATCTACATTGTTCTACAGCCTGTTCACAATCTTTTATATACCACCTTTATTTCATTTTCGTTCACAATATTAAAACTGAGAAAGGAGAAAAGATACAAACTACAACCTGAACACTTCAACTTGATTAACATCATCAATAACATCAAAGCTTAAAGTCTGGAAAGGAAAATTCAAAACTGTGCTCATCTTAAACTGGAATTTTGCCTCTGTTTAATCAATCAGGTGAGTAAACCTTTAGAATCTGGAATATTGGATGTTGTTTGTGATGATGCTTGAGATAAGTTATGAAGTATTTATATGCATGCAAATATATGTGAATATTTAGAGATAACTGGGCATGTTTTAGTATCAGGCATATCTGCCTCTGTGTGCCAGAACTTGTTCAAAAATTTGATTTCTTCTTCGATCATTGTTAGGCTTTAAAATTTAAATACAAGTTGATTATTTAAACCTGATTTAAGTTTAAAGAAAAAATAGATTAGAGCAATAAATCAAAGCTTTCTTTAGAAATTGATAATATAAGAAGAGAGGTGAGCAAACTACCCACTCTAATATTTTGATTTGAGTGTGATAAATACCTGATGCTTGTGATGGAAATCATGATATGAAGTGTGTTTGTATGAATATCTTTGCATGTCTGAATATATGCAAATGTCTGTGAGTTTATGTCTGAGTATATTAACCTCTGTTACATCAACAGAATCAAGTGCAATAAATGGAAGAAAAAAATCATATCTTCTTATCTAAACCAATTCAGGTTATAATTTCTGAAAGAAAATGCTTATAACAATGAAAGGTTATTTTTAACAATAATCCCAAGTAAAGACATTTAGCAAATACTTTAAAATTTTGAAATTACAGGGGAAACTTTTATAATCAAGAAAATCGATGATCATAACTTTCCAATTTGATTTCGTAAGTTGGTTTGTGCCAACAAATGATGAATTTTGATACGAATATCGTGATTTTTAAGGTTGGGATTATTGAGTTATTTTGGGTTGAACGGTAAATGGAAATTCGTCAGTTTCCGGTGATCGATGAAGTTATAGGTCTCGAGATCATAGTCGGAGATGGCTGGAAGGTTGTGTTACTAGGGAAAAATAGTGGAAGCGGCTATCGATGGTTGTGGCATCGGTGGTGGTTAGAACTAGGGTTTAAGGACCCAGTTGAGACGAGATCAGGATTTGGGTTTTTCGCCGTTGACGAAGTATCGAGTCAAGCCGGACGAGGAGGAAACGTGTTTGGGTCATGGACGAAGGTGTGGACGGAGGGGTGGAGTTTCAGGTGATCGGGATGGCCTTGGCGAGGTTGGTTTCTGATGGTGATGGGTTCCAGTAAATGGGTCAAGAAGCTCGATCATGATTCTCGTTTGAATCGCGTATGATGATGATCGAGATAGGTTTCGTGGGTCGCCAGTGAAGTGTCGAGATCGTCGATGGTGGACGTAGCGCCGTGGTTCGTCGTTGTAGGTGCACGTGCACGTTTCTGTGCACCTGTGAAGTTGATGGGAGAAGATGATTCGTGTGCTCGGAGTTTTGTTTGGGATTCAAGAGTTTTACTCGAAGTAGCTGAAGTTGTGGCGAGGCCCGAAGTTTTACTCGGGAAAAATAGGGGTTAGCTCGGGGTAGCAGTTAAAAGTGAAACAGTTTTAAACTTTTAACAAAGTCCAGTTTGAATCTGAGTTTTAGAAGGAAATAATAAAGTTTTTAAAATTTAAATTGGTTTAACTACCTAAATATTGAAGTTGTGCTTAATTTCAAATAGCAGTTAACCTTTAATTAATTAAGGGTAAGGTTAATTAATAATGTGATAAATTACTTGTTAAGATGATTAGTTAGAAGAGTAATAAATTGATGAAGTAATAAGAAGATCATTAATTAATTAATCAAAGTAGGTTAAGTAATTGTTGAGAATGGTTGAGGGTAATTAATCTATAATTAAGGTTTAATTATTTAATGTAATTAAACAGAAATTAATCAAGAATGATTAGTAAAAAGGGATAATTAAAGGATAATTACTTATTGTAATTAAGGGATAATTAATCAAGGAAGATTAATTAAGATAAATAAATAAGATATGATTAATTAATTTGTAATCAAATTAATGTTAAGAAGGTGGATTAAGGTAATCCAAGTGATTAAAGGTAAGTAATTAAATTTAAGTAGAGATTAATTAAATTAATTAAGAGTGAATCAGCTTGTTATGGATGGTTGAAAGATATTGGATTGATTTATCTCTAATAGATGAAATGAGATGTGTTGTGATACGAATGGGTTAAACGGTGATAGTGTAGGTTACCTATCTGAGTTGAATTGTTGTAAGATATTCTGAATATGAATTGTATTGTTTAAACTTAAAACTTTTGGCATAAATAAATGACATGGGATTCGAAGAGACCGGAGTCGGGTATTAGTTAATACCCGAAACCACTTCGATTCTTTGTAGATTTATATGTGAAATCAATAGGCTAGTATGGAATGATTTGAGTGAATTGGACCATTTAATCTAAGTTTTGGGTACTTAGAAATTGATATGTGAAATAAGTGGCGTTTAAATAAATGGTGAATTTGTAAATTGATACGAGTTACCCCGGGTTTATGTAAGTTTTATGCTGTTGTATTCTCTGTTAGATGGGTTTACTCACGCTGGTTTCCAGCCTGACCCGGGTGTTACTTTGATGTAATGCTCGGGTCAGACCGAGTATTACAGATTTTCAGGTAAGGACGTTCTGGGGCTCAGGAGGAGTACTGGATGGCAGGACGTATGGAGTGATTCCGCTGTGACTATTATTTTTGATTATTTGAGACATATTTGATTTATATATGACCATCGTTGTGTATTGGAATATAACTCTGATGTAAATAAATGTAAATTGACAGATACAATATTCTTTTGTAAACTGTTATTATTGATATTATATTTTGTTCCGCTGCGAATGTGAGCATCTGTGTTATGTTTTCTGTTTCTTTCTTCTATCTCTTCTTCTTTTCATAACTATCTGGAATTTTCGGGTTCGAAATTTCCGGGTCGTTACAGTATATCTACCCTGGCATTGCCTAGTTGTGCCGTGTCACCTACCATATCGAGCTTTACTACGAGTTTCTATTTGTGTCATACCTATGGAGTATCTTCTCGTAGCCTCTCGGGGTATGCAGGTACTGTATAGACTATTGGCATTATTTTGTGTTAAGGGCTATATGGGTAACCCCTTATCGCTAGTAAAAACTAAGTTTATTTTATATTAGACATTATTATAATAGCGAATATTACTACATAGTAGATAGTTTAACGGATCCTTAAGAGATATGAATCCCGAACATTTCTTAAGTTACTGCACTCACGTTAGACACTGGATAGGAGATGTCAAACCCCGTAAACATCTCTGACACCGTTTACACTCATATTTATTTCATTGATTTAACTTACATAAGATCTTTTAGTTCCGACTCGAGTGTTTTGTCTTTTCAATTCGATCGGGTCAGCCTGAGCATTTCAGGATTTGAAGGCTCTATTTCTGGAGGACAAAGACGAAGATTTTATTACTACTATTTATTATATTCCACTACACCCTTGTATTCCGCTGCATTAATTATCATTCTCTGGTATGTGTAACTCTGATATGTATTGTATAAGTATAATCAAATGTTTTGTAAAAAAGCTTCATGAACTGTTATTTGATTATTATATTTTATCGTTCCGCTGCAAGATTCTATTTTGTTTCTTTTATTTCTCCACTTTTTCTTATTTACCCCATAATAATCCACCCTTCTGTATGGTTTAAGTTGGCACGTGTGTCTGCTTAAGCATACAAAAAGGTGGGTCGTTACATCTATTTATATCAATACAGTGAATAATTACATATAATTGAACAATATTGGATTGAATGAAACTGTTTAGTTGTCGAAGTTTATATTTCGTAAAATGAAAGTTAGAACAATTTGAATTAAACTAAAACTTATAAAGAATAATAATAATAAGGTTTCTTTTTATGTATAGAAATAAAATGGGAAAACAAACATAGTAAATAGAAACTTAAAGACCCAAAGCCCACATAAGCTAGCCCATACTCCAATTCTCTCTTACCGAGAGGTGGAGACGAGCTTCAAGACATAGGCAAAGTCGGCTATGTTAGTTGGCGGCCTGGATGAATGCAAGAGGGCTGAAGGCAAAGGTTCTATCACGTATAAACATTTGGAGATGTGCTGCTCACGACGTGGATTGGTCGTGCAAATTTCCGTGCGGCGATGATTGAAGGCATGCTAGGGTTTGGAGCATATGTTGAAAAGAAGAACATCGGTGGTGGCTAGTTGATGTTATTTGGAATTTTGACAAGCAATGAGTTCGGTGAGTTATTTTTAACTCACGCTTCTATATCTATCAAATGAATTGAATGACATATTATTGTATATTATGTTTGATGGATTGTGGTGAGTTATTTTATTTAACTTACACCATATATCTAAATCAGTTATATCGTTGTTTGTATACCTGGTTTTTCATAAATATTTGGTAGTGATAGAATGATAGGATTGAAATAAAATAATATGCCATGGTTGTTTATTAAATTGGTGTTTAAATTGATCTAATTATGTGTTAAAATATGGAATTTGAATAAATAGTTGAAATTGAATCAAATGGTTAAAATAAGGTTATACGTTAAAATTTAAATTGTCATTGTAAGTTTGGATTGATGGTTAATTATGGAATGACATGTATATTGAAAACCATGAAAATACATTTGATTTTGTAGTTAAATTATACGATGATTGTGCATTGTTGAAGTGATCGGAGTTGTCGAAAAGCAACTTGGATCGTTAAATAATTCTGTATTATGGAATTATATTTTATACAGCGATGTTGGCTATAGTAATTGCAATTTTGATGGATTACTGGTTCAAATTGTTTAAATCTTTTTCTAAAAGAATTTCAAAAGTGAGATTTAATTTATTTGATCCTTATTGGAAATTTAATTTATAGGATATAGTTAAATTGTACTATTTTTGATTTTCGGTAGTAATTGAGTATTTGAGTTGAAATTATTTTAAATGTTAATTTAAATAAATATATCTATTCGTAGATAAAAAGCCTTGTTTTAAAATGGATTTGACTACGATTTTAAGTTTACACATAGTTATGGTTTTAAAGTGTTTATGAAGTAATATTATATATACATATATATATATATATATGGATTTGAAATAAAGTGAATAATCAATTATTTAAATATTGTTTTGATTCAAAGACCTAATAAAGAAATTTTATTTTTAGACTTAAAACTTTGTAACTCTTTTCTTTTTATATATGTGAGTTATTGGATTTCAAAAGCTATAAAAGTTTAAAAAGTGAATTATAGATAAAATATTTTAGAAATCATTTTCTATATGATAAAATTATATTAATTACTTTAAACTTATAAACTATTATTGGCCTTTATTGTATTTGGCTTTTGGCTATTTTATGCAAGCTTGAATTAGATTTCTATTGAATTTCGTGATTTTCTATGAAACAAAGAATTTTAATAAACGATTGAATTGTCGGGTGGTATGGGACACTTTGTATAATTCTTTCGCTTTTTATTATAATTAGTTAAATAGAGTTTGAGTGAAAATTACTAGCTTTTAGTAAATACTTGAATTTACTTTCTGGTATGGGACAGTTAGTTAAATCTTTGTGATTACTGGAGTGACAGTATTTAATACTTAGAGTTGTATTATCTTAGGGTGTTTGAATTTCAAACCGATAGATCCTCGAGAGAAGATAACTCATTTTCCATCGATTTGAAAATAGATACATTTTTTAGATTTGGGTAGGCATATCTCTTTCGGAAGATCTGTTATGGTGTAAATACGGCTGTCTCTTTTGGAAGGCAGATTTTTACATGCATCGTAGTCTATTGATACTACAACCTATCAGTTTATTTTGTTTTGTATAGTTAGCTATGTTTACCTCTTTCAGATGGTAAATTTGCATAGGATAGATTAGGTACACGGCTGCTCTTTTCTTTGAGGGGTGTCCCTAATCTACAGTCTCATTCAGAAGGCTTCCTTTCTATATAGTGGGTCTCTTTCGATAGATTTCGTGTCACTGTATTAAACTAATAGATGACTACCATTATTATTTCATTATTGATGATTATTTCTTCAAAGATTTTTAGTATGGATATTTTGTATCCTTTATGGCTCTGAGGAATTTTGAATTGGTTATCACCATATTTTGAGATGATAGTCTATTGAGACTTGATATGTTTTTATGAGACGGTGATTTATTATATATGCCTTATTTGAGTATTTTTTGGGCATATTTTGATTATGACTTATTGGTTATTGTTAAGTCATTTATAGATTTATATAGTGAATTTGATTAATATGCCTTATTATAATTGTTTGTTCAGCGTATTTTATATGGCTTATTATATTAAGTCGTAAAGTTATGATATTAGTATCTCACCTATTATTTAGATATAGTCTGACCCATTTACTATTTTAATACTCGGGTCAAGTCAAGACTTTACAGGTACAAGGACCTATTGACCTTTGGATTTTGGGCTAGCATTGAAGTAGGCTATTTTTGATAGTTTTAATTTACTTCCTACTTGTATATATATATTGACAGTTAGGAGTTTATGTCATCTATATTATATAGTAGTGACTTTGTACTTGATATGAGACTTTGGATATGTGTTTATATTTATTTAGGTCTAGTACTCATATTTTGTAGACTCACATTCTATTATGTATATGATAATGTATATTATTCCGCTGCGATCTGTGACTCTAATTTTGATTTATATATATTATATATTGTTCTGAATATTTTTAGTCGGTGTATTTATTACTTTGTATTAATACTGTGCACGTCTTAATTTCAGTTCAGATCCTTAAAAAGGTAAATAAGACGTGTCAGTGTTAGTAAAAAGATATATTCACATTCGATTGCCCTTAGCCAGCCGTATTCTCCGTATTAGAAGACGAGATTACTTGTAATGTTCTTTGCTAAACTGGGCATAGCGGTGAGGTCGTTACATAACTTTAAAGTTTTGTACAAAGATTAGTTTTAACTATATATATTGCAAACTTTTATATAATTCCTTTTATTGTATTAATCACTTAAACTTATTTTTTGTAAATTTGAGTATTATCCTTCTTAACCATTCTACATTTATATATTTTCTGTTTTGTTTTTTAATATACTATGAAATATTCAATAAAAATTCATATTCATGGATTTCGCTAAATTCTTAGTGATATTACGAAACAATGAGGAAATTATTTATGATTTTTCATAAAGTTTATTTTATGTTACAATGTTTAATTTTTTTTATAGATACGGAAATGTTTATTCATAACTATACATTGAAGATGTAATTATTTATAATGTTTATAATTGAAATATTTTAAATATGTAGGCTAATATCAAATATTATAACCATGCAATTGCTAAAAAAAATTAATTGCTTTTGATTTTGACTAGATTAAATTCAAAGAAATTAAAGAATCATATACAGTTAATTCTATTTTATTTGTAATTAATATAATGAGAAAATTAGTTATATATTATGTAACGATGTGCCTTTTTGACCCTCAAAAGTCGACACTAATACATTCACGATATTCATGTGCCGAGCATCCAAGTACCGAAAAGACAGATTGTTGGGGTGAAGAAAGGAAAAGACAGAACAAAATCTGACATTGTGACGAGTAGTATGTAATATTTACATGATCTTTACAAAATAAACCTGTAGTATAGATAGATCAATCATCGTAAACTAACCTATCATCGGCCTGGACAGTTACAATAGCCTATCCTCACAAATGCTGATAAATACAAAATAAGAAATGCAGTAGAAAATAAAATACATGAATAGGTCTTGGAGGCATCCAGCACGTCTCTTGAAGCTCCAAAGCGTCCATATCTAAATCAGAAAGGTACTTGGGTCTAACCCGTGTATTATAAGAAAATAACACCTGTATCAGTCCAGTCAACCAGCATGAGAAACTCAAGTCATATGAATTTTTATATTTATAAAACCCTTCAGAAATAAAGGTATCTCATAAGACCAAGCTACACATGGACACAAATGGGTTTTTACCTTACGATAATCAAACCATTTTTATTAGAAAATATTATGATATTATAATAATGTCTAGGGTTTAAAATAAATATATAACATAGCTGAAATGTTTGCATCTCACATTCTAGCATATTTGGTATACAACTAAGTCCATAAGGCACGCATTGGAGAATGGATTCCAATAATGACAAGGTAAGGGACTATCTTCTGTACAGTACACCTCTAGAGAAAATGTACCGGGGGCCACACATGGACCCCTGCCAACACAGAACTGGTATACCCCTTCCTGGATAGTGGCGAATATGATCATTACCTCGACTGCCAATTTAATAAACCGTTCTTTGGGCCCAACATACATAATCCATAAATATCGATCCAAATACAAGTGATGATCATACCCTAATGGTAGCGAACCACATAGTCCAGCCGCATCTCATATGTTTTAGTCATTTTTGGATGTAAAGTTTAGGGCTACATTTTACTATTTAGAAAATCCCTTTTGGAATGCTAACAATGCTCTCTAGACAAAAATGCAATGCCAACATTCAAACATACAAGTTGTTCTGGGACTGAACAAACCGAAGGCACTACTTTTACTACATCCTTTTTGGAATCACCATTAGAATTAGTATCCAGTAGCCATTGCACTTCAAAGAACTTCGTTTTCGACTTCCATCATCTTTATGATGTCTTCAATTCGAATTCTTATACCGGTTCGAAGTGGGTTTTGGATAACTCATGCTTATCCAATCTTGGTTTCTCCGAACTAACAACTAATAGTTTCAAAACTGGCTAAGTTTTGATTGTTGGTTTTTAACTATCAAACAAGCAAACAACCAAATTAGATATTTAATTTCATATGGAATCCAAGCATTATTAAGCACATAAGAAACCGCTAAGCCTCTTCAATTAATCCTTTCATTAATTAAAAATCACTTTGTAAATACTTGTATTAAATACCTTTTACAAAAGATATACATATGTATACAACTCATTGACTGTACATTTATACTCTTTTAATGCTTGGGAAAATATCCACATACTTATTTCATCGATATAAGTATATTCACAAAACACTACACTTTCAGTACATTGAAAACGTATCCATATACTTATTTCAACGGTATAAGTATATTCACAAAATATTAAGAAAGATTTCATATTTCCAAAGCATACTGAAATGGATCAAAAAAATGTCATTTAAAAATACTGTTTACTATAAATCCAAATCACTTTCCTTTTGGTTTAAGTAAATGTATCATATAGAAATTAGACCAAATATACTTACTACCATTTTGCGATTTCAAACTTGTACTATTTCTCGATTAACAATGTAGTCGGACAAGTTAGCGTACTATCCTTGCCTCGACGTACATTCTTAAACTCTCACATATAGAGATGAATTCCGCTACCTTGGAGTTTGATGTTAAGTATGAAACTAATACTTTCCATACCACCATCAATTATAAAGATCATTTATAGAAATCAAATCTCTTATTCTTGTCATGTTTCTTATATTTCAACTTACTCTATCCTTCGTTCGAAAATGAAGCTAGGTAAGTCAGGGCACTGCTTGCTCCTGGCCTTGCATTAGTTAAAATACTTTGATTCTAGATCTCACTGATAGAGGGTCAATCTACTCATTGGCTTTTAGTGCTAAGTATAGGACTATTTAATTTCCATAAGTAACGGAATTTGTATATTGAAATAATACTTCATATAATTAACATCAATCTTCGATTTCAAACTTAAACTATCCTTTGGTTAACAAAGAAGCCGTTCAAGTTGGGGAATTATTACCTCTCAAACCTTGACTTGATGACATTTTTATCTTTCAGGATAGGTAAAAGTTTCCCTAGTTCAAAGCTTAATGTTAAGTATAAGACTTCATAAATTCTATATATATTTATGATAAACAAAATTTTGTAAACACCCTTTTTCCTTAAAAGGACATTTGCTTTATTATATCAAATAATCCTTTAAATCACTTATATACATTTCAAATCTTCTTTAAAAATAGTTTAAACATAGTCTGAACTTCCATTCAAATCATAAATTAAACCTATTACCTTTTAAAAAGAATAGACTTCGAAAAGTGAAGGGATTTCTTTTGTATAAACTACTTGTTTAAATATCTCAAATTAAATCCTTTAAATCTCAAATCCTTTTTAAACACTCTACTTTTCAAAGTACATATTTAAAATACTTAAATTAAAATTCTAAACTTCTATACAAAACTTACTGTAACGACCCGTAAATTTCAACTGTTTTAATAACGTAATTAGTTAAAATTTTGTGAAATTTTAAACGATTTTATTTTGAAATAAAATTTTATATTTGGAATACGTCTAGTTAAACATAGCAACTGGTAAATTTTCGTCCGAAAATATGGAAGTTTATTTCGCGCGTAAATTCACTTCAATTTAATTAGTTAAAAAGCGTTGAAAATAAAACGTTTTCAAAACCAAAATATTTTTACATAGAAAAATTTTAAACCATCTTCTGAGCAAGATTTCAGTTTGTCGTTTTTCCAAATTCGGACATCTTTGGCTCCGTCGTTCTTATTTTCTGCAAAATAGCAGTATTCTGGTACCGATATCGATTTTTATCGGATGATCGTACCACTGATTTCTATATACCGTTTCGATCGTCTCGTCGTGCTGATCTCTACGGTATATTCGATTGTCAAATTCGGAGTTCCGTTGTACGTTGCACTTTGCGTAACGCCTACCGTATCGGTAGCCGGTTACAAACCTGCTCTGAGACTTTTCGTTATCCTGCGTGAAACCAATAGCCACTTAATAAATTCAAAGTTAATTATGGCCTTTACTATTTCCAACTCTTCAAATTTCTAAACGTTTCAGAAATCAACTTTCATTTTTCCATTCCCAATATCAAACCGTTGGTTCACATTTCTTCTCTGCCACTTAAGTAAAATGCTCATTCCATTCACCTTCTTTCCATTTGCAATTCACTTGCAACCCTCCATCATCTCACCAACCACCGTCAAGCGCACCCTTCCTCCCACTCGCCTTCGCCAAGCGTCACCACCCCACAGCAACTCGACCCATTGCCGCCTTGACAAACCGCCACATCATCATCACGTGAGCCATCCATCCCCTCCAGCAAGCTACACCGCCGTCCCATCCTCCTCGCAGCCCTCCCCTCTGTTCGCCCCAGCCCCACCAACGATCAACCACCGCCTACGCCAAAGCCTCCGACTCAGTCGACCCCACCTACGGACTGCTATCACCCTTGTTCCGCACACTCAAGGCGACAACCCGCTTCGGCATTTTCCCCTACCCTCACCACTCTCCGACCCGCCATCACCATCGCCAGCCTACTTCTCCTCTTCCTCCGGCCTTTGCGTTGCTCGGCCCCAAACCCACTGTGCTCGGCCACCATCTCTTCATTTCGCTGGGCATATATGGCTTCAGCTTGTCCGTCGAATTCGTGCCAACTTGTTTTACTTTGGAATTCGTGCTTGGATTCAAAACTCATTCCATCGTCAAATCTATTTAGCCTCGAAAGGTGAGTACTCACTCACGATTAACGTTCTTTTATTTATTAAATTTGATTTCAATTGAAACGACAATTGAAATATACTGCTATTAGTTAATTACACTGTTATATATGCTATTACCTGTATCAGTTCACATGTGACATCTGACACCATTATCTGTTAATTATTTATGTGATGATAATACAGTTTGGTTGATAATTGATTGATTGTTGATGTTTATATTGGACGTTAAATTGTTAATGTTAAAATGATAATTAGTATGCAATTGAAATTGGTATAGGATAGTTAAATGTTAAATTTGATTAACTGACATTTGTATAATATGACCCCTTTAACTGTTAAATTTATTGACACGTAGGATTTGTTTAATTACACCTTGAACCACTGAATGTATGTTGTTAAATTGATGATGTATGAAATTGTAAATAGATGACAAGTGAAACCGTAATGTAATAATCTTTAATCTACGTGAAATGATAGTGTAGATTCTAGAAATAATTATATTAATTCGTACAAATAACAATGCGAATAAATACGGTTATTTCGGGATTATTTGAATTGATTATTGGATTGATATTGATTATTGTTATTGCTTGTTTATTTACTTTGACACCATCCCTGTTATCACACTGCAAGTTCCCTTTGTTATGTTTTGATTTTGAATTGAATTGGAATCGGGTTGAAATGATAAATACCCAAATTTAACTTTGACCTAGGACAGAAAATTAAATAAAACCCGATTGGTCAATAATTTGATTTAAAAATAAAACGAAGATTTTATTTGAATAAATAATATTGTTTTGAAATGAAGTTGAAATTGGAATTTTTATGAAAAGAAAATGTTAATATATAATCATCTGAAACGAATTATTAACAATATAATTGACGAAAGAATGTTGTTTATTTGAGAAATGATTGAAATTATAATTAAGTTTGAAATGGTTAAACTTTGAAACAATTTGATAATTAAGTTTGAAATTATAATTGAGTTTGAAATTATTAAACTTTGAAATTAATTAATAATTGAGTTTTGAACTATCTAATAATTAAATAAGATTGAATTATTTAATGATTAAATTGAATTGAAATTCTTTAATAAGAAAAATTGGACTTTTGAATAAGTGAATTTACTTCGTAAATAATTGAAATTGAATTTCTTTATTAATTAAGTTTTGGAAAATTATTTAAGAAGTAAATAAGTGAAATTGAAATTCTTTAACAAGAAATGAAATGTGATAATTTTGGAATTAATATAAGACTTGAAATTTAAGAATTGGATTTGATGAATTTAATTTAATTAAATTTATAAGTTGAACTTAAGACATTGATTTAATGATTTGGAAATTTAATAGAAATTGTTTTGAATGATAAATTTACTTTACGAATATTGAATGAAATCGATAAATGAGTTTAAATTGTTTTGGAAGTTTTGAAACGTAAATTATTGGAAATTGGTTTAGAAAGACAAATGAAATGTTGGTTTACGAATTGAAATTGAAATTGAAATTGATTTGGTTTTTGAAATATATAAGCGACCAATCGGTGTAATAATTACGAAAGTTATTAAAGAGACCGGAATTCGGTTATGGGTATACTCTCTATCTAAACCGAAAACCACTTTAATAACTATACGCGGAGTGATGATCCAGAATGAAGTGGTTGGAATGATGTACGTGATGACTGAAGAAAGAGAACGATAATGGATAACCTTGACACTTGCGTCAAATTGGAAATGACTAAAACAGGAGCTGTGCCGGGCCAATGGAGGATTGATACCTCAAGTGGACACACTTCTTCGAACTACTTATACTTATTGTCGATTGGTGCACCCTTGATTTTGGGAGTGTTGTCTCACGGTGTTGCGGGCGCTGCGGCGTTGCGTTCTCACCAGCCCGGATCAGGCGAACGGTAGTATCACTATCTTGGGTATAGCCTCATGTGCCTTGTCATACTTGTATTCCATTTATGCGCGACCACTACGAATTTGTTTTGTACCTTGAGTATATGGATTGCCCTCTGGTGACTTCCGGTTTTGGGGAAACTACGGTCTTGTATATGCTTTTGGGAATAAAAATGTGTTAAGGGTGGAATGGGCCATGACTTAACGCTATTTTGATATCTTCTTATATTACTGATAGACATTATCTACTTAGCGTACATTACTACCTAGTAGATAGTTTAACGGATCCTTAAAGGATGGTTATTCCAAACATCCTTTGAGTTACTTGTATTTCAATTGCTATTTCACTTGAGTTGGATTTATTAATATAAGAATGTTAATCCTGACTCGAGTGTTTTGTTTTTCTTTACGCTCGGGTCAGACTGAGTAGTTCAGCTTTCGAGACTCACCTTTGGAGTTGGAGCTTCGCTTGGAGATCCAGCTATCTATCCAGCTTTCAGATATTCGATGATTCCAGTGATGTATTCTGATTTGTATCTGATGTATTGTATTACTCATCTGTTGTAAACTCTGATGTATCTTATATATTCATATAGTAGCTTCATGAACTACTATCTCTTTTATTTCCGCTGCACTTATTACTCTGTGTCTGTGATCTGTGATTATTTATTTACTGTATATGTTCAGTTTTGCCAAATTTAAATTAACAACGCGGTATTTTGAGCAATTCAACTCCGGCATGAGTGTCTACCTATACACTTATAATGGACGCGAATGGCCTAAAATGTCAACTATTTAAACCCTATAAATTCAAATTTAAATTAATTGATATTCAATAATTGATTTAATTCATTTGATTTTACTAAAGTCAATCTCAACTATTTCTAAATTCATTATCTTATTATCCAATTATCCTCAAATTTACAATTTCTAAAACCATAAATTTGAATAATCTTTTATTATAATCATATTTTCAGCAATTAAATTCTTCTTTATTCCAAATTATTGTTAAATTTATTCTACTTAATATACCTAATCACATATATTTAACCCATATAAATTAATTTAAAACATAAAAGTTTCGATTTAAATTAATTTACATCTATTAATTTCTTTTAAATTCAAGGTATTTTCATATGTTGATCAAATTTCAATTTATTAATTCTTTCAAAACAAATTCATTTCATTGTTAACTGAGTTTACTTATTATCCTATCTAACTCTATTAACATCATTATAATCAAAATTTAGTGTATAACATTTATTATACACTCAAATTTTATTTATAAATTCAGTTTATCCTATATATTATCCAATTACATATTCAACTTCTGAATAATTTAGGTAAGTCGTCTTAGAATGCAGTTGATCAATATACAAATAAAATTTTCCCAATTCAATTATTCAAGTTTAAATATTTATTCCAAATTTTGGTTTTATTTATCATTAAAATCATCTTTTAACAAAATTTAAGAATTATATTTCCGATTTACTTTAAACACTTTAGAGATATATATAATACATTTATATCAAATCAAATTAAATTTTTAAAATAAGATACTCATATATATATATATAAATATAAATCAAATTATACTAAAGAAATTCAAATCAAAGTCTTTTTCAAAACAAACCGTAGCAATGCTACAGAATAATATCTCCACTTCGAAACTCGAAAATGAACGTCGATGATGCGGCCGCCATCACCGAAATTATTTTCCAGCGACAAAGAGAAGAGCGCTGATTTCAACATTTTAAAATTCTTTGGAAACGATTTCTATTCGAAAATACTTCCAATAATATACTTTAAAATTTTAAAAACCAAAGTTCGAAATCACCGGAAACTAAATTCTCAAATTTCTGAATTAAATTCATTTCAAATTTCAATCAATTTATAACTTAAGTTTATAAATTTATTTAGAACAATAAATGATAAGCAAATATTATCATTTCAAACAAACAATTTAATTAACCTATTAAATCCCAGAAAAATTTTACTTATTATTTCACAAGATAATCAAACAAATTTATTTCATTTTCCAAATTTGATAATAGTATTGTGTCAGTTTGCTCTGTTCAAGTGTTTTGGAAATCCTATCGATAGCGTTGATCAGACGTATCGATCGGAAACCCAAATCAACATCAACAACTCAAACAACACAATATATAAAACATTTTAATATTAATTTACAAATACACTTCCTCGCTCGACTATACAAGAATGAATTTCAAAGCAAGGATAGGGATTCAAATTTGATAGACTCAATTCCAAGAGAATTTTGATTTGAAACTAAGTTTGAAACAGAAGATAAGATAATTCAATTACCACAATCGGGAGATGGATGAGTTTATTAAATTCACGGGCAACCTTAACCGGGTCGTCCGTAACTTCAAGAATAAGATCGATGCTGAATTCTGAGGTAAATCAACACTCGATCTCAAGAAATAGAATTCAGGTATAGCAGGAGATAGATAGCATCGTAAACCGAGGATACAGAAATCTCCGGTAAATCAATACCTATTGTAAAGGAGTTTCACCCCTTTACAAATCATTCGAAGTTTGGCGTGACCGCCGATTTATTATAGATATCATTCAAAATGGAGTTATGGGGTGCTCCAGAATTGAAAGAAGACGAATAGTGAGGGACACGAATGAATTTCGGAACCGAGGAGAACGTTCCAAAAATTCAAAGGAATTGAGTCAAAGGAAGAGATTGAAACTTGAATGAGAGTGATTCTGTAAATACAATTACCATATATGTTGAGTTTTGCCTAGAGCTACCAAAGCTCTGATACCAACTGTAACGACCCGACATTTTAGGCCATTCGCGTCCATTATAAGTGTATAGGTAGACACTCATGCCGGAGTTGAATTGCTCAAAATACCGCGTTGTTAATTTAAATTTGGCAAAACTGAACATATACAGTAAATAAATAATCACAGATCACAGACACAGAGTAATAAGTGCAGCGGAAATAAAAGAGATAGTAGTTCATGAAGCTACTATATGAATATATAAGATACATCAGAGTTTACAACAGATGAGTAATACAATACATCAGATACAAATCAGAATACATCACTGGAATCATCGAATATCTGAAAGCTGGATAGATAGCTGAATCTCCAAGCGAAGCTCCAACTCCAAAGGTGAGTCTCGAAAGCTGAACTACTCAGTCTGACCCGAGCGTAAAGAAAAACAAAACACTCGAGTCAGGATTAACATTCTTATATTAATAAATCCAACTCAAGTGAAATAGCAATTGAAATACAAGTAACTCAAAGGATGTTTGGAATAACCATCCTTTAAGGATCCGTTAAACTATCTACTAGGTAGTAATGTACGCTAAGTAGATAATGTCTATCAGTAATATAAGAAGATATCAAAATAGCGTTAAGTCATGGCCCATTCCACCCTTAACACATTTTTATTCCCAAAAGCATATACAAGACCGTAGTTTCCCCAAAACCGGAAGTCACCAGAGGGCAATCCATATACTCAAGGTACAAAACAAATTCGTAGTGGTCGCGCATAAATGGAATACAAGTATGACAAGGCACATGAGGCTATACCCAAGATAGTGATACTACCGTTCGCCTGATCCGGGCTGGTGAGAACGCAACGCCGCAGCGCCCGCAACACCGTGAGACAACACTCCCAAAATCAAGGGTGCACCAATCGACAATAAGTATAAGTAGTTCGAAGAAGTGTGTCCACTTGAGGTATCAATCCTCCATTGGCCCGGCACAGCTCCTGTTTTAGTCATTTCCAATTTGACGCAAGTGTCAAGGTTATCCATTATCGTTCTCTTTCTTCAGTCATCACGTACATCATTCCAACCACTTCATTCTGGATCATCACTCCGCGTATAGTTATTAAAGTGGTTTTCGGTTTAGATAGAGAGTATACCCATAACCGAATTCCGGTCTCTTTAATAACTTTCGTAATTATTACACCGATTGGTCGCTTATATATTTCAAAAACCAAATCAATTTCAATTTCAATTTCAATTCGTAAACCAACATTTCATTTGTCTTTCTAAACCAATTTCCAATAATTTACGTTTCAAAACTTCCAAAACAATTTAAACTCATTTATCGATTTCATTCAATATTCGTAAAGTAAATTTATCATTCAAAACAATTTCTATTAAATTTCCAAATCATTAAATCAATTTCTTAAGTTCAACTTATAAATTTAATTAAATTAAATTCATCAAATCCAATTCTTAAATTTCAAGTCTTATATTAATTCCAAAATTATCACATTTCATTTCTTGTTAAAGAATTTCAATTTCACTTATTTACTTCTTAAATAATTTTCCAAAACTTAATTAATAAAGAAATTCAATTTCAATTATTTACGAAGTAAATTCACTTATTCAAAAGTCCAATTTTTCTTATTAAAGAATTTCAATTCAATTTAATCATTAAATAATTCAATCTTATTTAATTATTAGATAGTTCAAAACTCAATTATTAATTAATTTCAAAGTTTAATAATTTCAAACTCAATTATAATTTCAAACTTAATTATCAAATTGTTTCAAAGTTTAACCATTTCAAACTTAATTATAATTTCAATCATTTCTCAAATAAACAACATTCTTTCGTCAATTATATTGTTAATAATTCGTTTCAGATGATTATATATTAACATTTTCTTTTCATAAAAATTCCAATTTCAACTTCATTTCAAAACAATATTATTTATTCAAATAAAATCTTCGTTTTATTTTTAAATCAAATTATTGACCAATCGGGTTTTATTTAATTTTCTGTCCTAGGTCAAAGTTAAATTTGGGTATTTATCATTTCAACCCGATTCCAATTCAATTCAAAATCAAAACATAACAAAGGGAACTTGCAGTGTGATAACAGGGATGGTGTCAAAGTAAATAAACAAGCAATAACAATAATCAATATCAATCCAATAATCAATTCAAATAATCCCGAAATAACCGTATTTATTCGCATTGTTATTTGTACGAATTAATATAATTATTTCTAGAATCTACACTATCATTTCACGTAGATTAAAGATTATTACATTACGGTTTCACTTGTCATCTATTTACAATTTCATACATCATCAATTTAACAACATACATTCAGTGGTTCAAGGTGTAATTAAACAAATCCTACGTGTCAATAAATTTAACAGTTAAAGGGGTCATATTATACAAATGTCAGTTAATCAAATTTAACATTTAACTATCCTATACCAATTTCAATTGCATACTAATTATCATTTTAACATTAACAATTTAACGTCCAATATAAACATCAACAATCAATCAATTATCAACCAAACTGTATTATCATCACATAAATAATTAACAGATAATGGTGTCAGATGTCACATGTGAACTGATACAGGTAATAGCATATATAACAGTGTAATTAACTAATAGCAGTATATTTCAATTGTCGTTTCAATTGAAATCAAATTTAATAAATAAAAGAACGTTAATCGTGAGTGAGTGCTCACCTTTCGAGGCTAAATAGATTTGACGATGGAATGAGTTTTGAATCCAAGCACGAATTCCAAAGTAAAACAAGTTGGCACGAATTCGACGGACAAGCTGAAGCCATATATGCCCAGCGAAATGAAGAGATGGTGGCCGAGCACAGTGGGTTTGGGGCCGAGCAACGCAAAGGCCGGAGGAAGAGGAGAAGTAGGCTGGCGATGGTGATGGCGGGTCGGAGAGTGGTGAGGGTGAGGGGAAAATGCCGAAGCGGGTTGTCGCCTTGAGTGTGCGGAACAAGGGTGATAGCAGTCCGTAGGTGGGGTCGACTGAGTCGGAGGCTCTGGCGTAGGCGGTGGTTGATCGTTGGTGGGGCTGGGGCGAACAGAGGGGAGGGCTGCGAGGAGGATGGGACGGCGGTGTAGCTTGCTGGAGGGGATGGATGGCTCACGTGATGATGATGTGGCGGTTTGTCAAGGCGGCAATGGGTCGAGTTGCTGTGGGGTGGTGACGCTTGGCGAAGGCGAGTGGGAGGAAGGGTGCGCTTGACGGTGGTTGGTGAGATGATGGAGGGTTGCAAGTGAATTGCAAATGGAAAGAAGGTGAATGGAATGAGCATTTTACTTAAGTGGCAGAGAAGAAATGTGAACCAACGGTTTGATATTGGGAATGGAAAAATGAAAGTTGATTTCTGAAACGTTTAGAAATTTGAAGAGTTGGAAATAGTAAAGGCCATAATTAACTTTGAATTTATTAAGTGGCTATTGGTTTCACGCAGGATAACGAAAAGTCTCAGAGCAGGTTTGTAACCGGCTACCGATACGGTAGGCGTTACGCAAAGTGCAACGTACAACGGAACTCCGAATTTGACAATCGAATATACCGTAGAGATCAGCACGACGAGACGATCGAAACGGTATATAGAAATCAGTGGTACGATCATCCGATAAAAATCGATATCGGTACCAGAATACTGCTATTTTGCAGAAAATAAGAACGACGGAGCCAAAGATGTCCGAATTTGGAAAAACGACAAACTGAAATCTTGCTCAGAAGATGGTTTAGAATTTTTCTATGTAAAAATATTTTGGTTTTGAAAACGTTTTATTTTCAACGCTTTTTAACTAATTAAATTGAAGTGAATTTACGCGCGAAATAAACTTCCATATTTTCGGACGAAAATTTACCAGTTGCTATGTTTAACTAGACGTATTCCAAATATAAAATTTTATTTCAAAATAAAATCGTTTAAAATTTCACAAAATTTTAACTAATTACGTTATTAAAACAGTTGAAATTTACGGGTCGTTACACTTACTTGAGGATCTTTAAATAAAACCCAATTTTAATTTGAAAGATAAAATTTTCTCTTTATAAAATATAAACCTCTTACTTTAATAACTCAAACAAACTCTTAAAAATATATTTAAAACTTCAATCACCTTTTTAAATACTTATAAAACTTTTGTAAACTCATTTGAAAAGCATTTACAAAATATCTAAAGTAGATAACCTTTTATACTTTACTAAAAACATAGATTTCCAAAGTGCATCCATAGCAACTATCGCTATATGGACCGTAAATTTTAACACTTGGTTTTGAAAATCAAATAGCTTTTAAACTCCATTCCATTCTAAAATTTATACTACTATAAGTATGAAAACATTTACTTCAAAATATCCGTAAGTTATAACTTTTCAAATAACGGAAAGAAGCTTAGCAACTGCTCTAGCGCATTATCATGTGCAAATTACTTCTTCATCAAAAAGAAGTCAATTTCAAGTCATAATAAAGTTTACAAGCAATATGGTCACGGTACTAAGCTTTTGACATATAAGCGTTTCACATACACATATATAAATGAAATGTAAATATATAGTTGTGAGGAATCATGTTAGATCCCTCTACAAAATCAAATCTCCGAAGTATTCCCGCGGTGACCTATTCACCGTGAAACATTTTGAGTTCCATTTCCTTGCTTTTGTCTCCTACAAAATAATGTTTATTTATGCCATCCGATTCCAAGTGGGAATCAAATTCGAACAAGCAATATACCCAAGAAAGTCATATATACATACATATATATGGCATATATATAATCAATATTTTACATCCGAATATATATATTTAAAGTGAGAAATCTCACTTTCACTTAACTTAAGTTCTTAAAACAAGCCACTAGATTACAAGAAAACTTTCTACCATCACCTATATGCCAAAGCACCTCCTTCATTCGTCCTCTTCCTCATGCTCAAGCTCCCTCTAGCCCAGGTGCTCATGGCCTTCCCTCCCCTAAAATGCATACGACCAAGTTTGGTTCAAGGGGGAAATGCTCCAAAACTTATGACTTTGAGAAGGTGACGATGTTAACAATATTATTTCAAATTTAATCAATGATTTAGAGTAGAAAAGAATGAGTTTTTCTATAATTTTTTGGAAGAAAATGGTATAGATATAAGAAATGGAGGAAGTGTAAAAGAATAGAAAGAACTTGTAAAAAAGAAAGTGAAGACGAAGGTGTACTTATATAAAATTTTCGAAAATGGAAAATTACTTCCAATACCCTATAACCAAATTAGTTAACTACCCCTCCCCTACCCTTCCATGACAAGCTTTCCCTATGTGCCCAAATACATGTCATCATGATTAAAGTACAAGCCAACAAATCTCCTTAAAAGGAGGCACAAATTAAGGAAAGTAAAATACTTTTATTTATAAGATAATGGGTTCTCAAAATCATTAAGGAAAGTAAGTTTGTTTACTTTATTTTGTACTATTTGCCACTTTATTGAATATTTATAAATATGTTTACAAATATATGTCTATGTGAACAACAACGTCGCAACAACTTTCATTCGGTAAAAAGTCGAAAATTCGAAAAAAGAATTTCATTCTTATTTTCAATTTTTCATTAAACCACTTATTTTTGTAAAAAAAATATTCAAAATGAGTTTACTAAGGTTATTTTATTATTAAAAACCATTAATTCAATATTTAAAACTAATTAAATCTTCACAAATCAAAGTGATAAAATTCCAGGTCATTACATCCTTTCGCCCCTAAAAGAATTTTGTCCTCGAAATTTCATCTCAATTAAATAAGAAAGAAACAAGCCAAAATAAAAATCTTAACCCTTTTACTTAAGCTCGTACGATGTGCGTGAATCATCCATACGCAATATTCAATCTGATCACTTGCTTGGATACATAAATCTCTCATCCAAACAAGTATAGATCACTTAACTTCTCCATTGCGAAACCCTGATCTGGTTCCTTGATCTGATACTTATGTTTTCCTTACATTATTTAAAGTATGATAGAAAAAACTCAAATTATCCCAAGAATCCCTATCAAGTACTCATTGTCGAGAAATCGAGTGAAAACGCCTAGTTCGGACTGGTGTATATCACCTAGAAATCCTATGCTGGACTTTGGATCAAGAACTATCATGCGAATAAAATGGTCTAAGTCCAACTTACAGTTTTATCCCCTTAGGATAACTTAATAATTACTACTCCAATTCTTTTTCCTTCAAAAAATTATTTATGAAAACATTTCATAAAACATAACTTGAGTTTTAAACATGTATAAATACCCTATACATCTTGAGAGTATATACAACTATCTGATTTAATCTTTTGACTTTTCATTTTCCTTAAATTCAGATGCATGCCCAAAATAATTCTGCATCCTAAAACCGAGTTGACCTTTTTGACCTCTTTACCCATTCCGTTTGGTAATTAGCTAAGAAGAGTAGGTTTTGAAGTATCAAACTCGGTCCTAGAGTCTATTTCTCCTTAGACATCTCCAAGGTAAAGATGTTTGTTAGTCGGTCTAATAATATCAAATAGTTTTCACAACTTAGATGTTAAAACAAAATAAATGGTTAAATAAAACAAAGTTTATTAAAACCTTCTTATTAAATTTAACCCATTCAAAAATTTATGTTAAATTATTTCTTCTCTAACCAAGAGTGATATAAACCCATATTAAAAATTCCACTTATTAACACATTCTTTTATCAAAATACCCTTTTTATTTTGAATCCATTTTCTTTAAGGAAACTTAAATACCCAGTTTTTATTTCAAAACCTTTAAGAAATGCTACTATATATTTTAATCTATAGAAAATATACATATTGTAACGACCCGGGATTTTTATCGTCTTGAGTTATGAATATTTATTTTTAATATTCAATAATATGGTCTTTTAATCAAAATAAAACCCCTGTTAAATGACAATTTGTAATAATAAATGGTTTTAAATCAAGATAAGATTTTGAATTTTCCAGGTTTTATTTATAAAAATAGAAAATTTGTTTTAAATCAAAACTGAGGTATACAAATTTCTAGCTTTTGTTTATAAATGGAAATTTGATATTATAATTTGAATTTACTTATAACCACAAGACTTATGTTGATTATAAAGTCATTCATTTTGTTAATATAAATTAATGAGAAGAATATATAGAGATGTAAGTTCAAAAAGGAATATATAATATTTGTAAACTAAATAAAAATAGTATATGAAAGAGAAAATACCATACCTGGTCAAAAAGTGTATGCTATAGTACACTTAAACTCAACCACCTAAATCTTCCCTCAGTGGCTAAATTTCATATAGAAGCCACCAAAATCATTTGTTACAGCAGCCTTAAGGATCTCAAACCCTTTTCGAACTCCAAAATGTTTACAATAGTGGATGGAATACATCATTATACTTTTGCATAGATATATACATATGTGTATGTTAGTTTCAGGTTTCTAAAACCCTGTCAAAAATGAAAACAAACATTATGTTCTTTCTCATTTCCCTTATTTAAATCCAAATTAAAATCCAGTAATCAAAGCTTTGGATCAAATTGTGGATTCCAACAAGGATTTATCATGTTTAAGGTGAGAATTATGATTTGGATGCATGGAATAGTTCTAACATCACTCGGTCATATTTAAAAGAGATAACAAATCATATGTGCTCTAGTTTTTAAGATCATTATCTCTCATTTCGATTTGAATTTGATGATGATGTAAACTAATGAAATGATTGTTCTTGAGTATAAATCACACTAAAAATAGTTTGTAGTTTGTTCATTTAATATGTTGTGTGAAATTGCCAAACGACAGTAAGTAACCTAGGTTTTGATGATTTTCAACATGTTCAAAACATTGAATCAAGTTCGTAATCATGATTGTATTACTAAATCATGAATTTTAGTGGAAGAATCATAATTTTTAGGATCTTAAATCAAGAGAAATTCGAGGTTGAATGATTTTCAATGAAAAATTAATTTTGGGTTTGGGGATGGATGATGCGGCGGTTCATTGGCTTCGGGAGACTGTGGGGTCGGGAGACTTCGGGAGACGGCGGTTCATTGATTTCGTTCTAGTGTTGTGGTTTGGGGGTACGAGCAAAAATTAGCGTTTTGGGTGGTGTAACAACCCGCATATCTATCGATTTTATATTTAAATATTTTATTTAAATATTTTATCGTTAGTCGGATGTTAGTCCAAAAAGCTACTTTTTGCATACGGTCAAATTAGGACTCGAGACCACTTCCATTGAGTTCAAAATGACGTTTGCGATCTTTTTGAGTGTAAACTTTGATATGTTTGGAGATAGTGAAATTTTCGTCACTTTTCCCGCCTTTGACTTTGGTTTGGACCGCACCTTCTTTAGTTCAGCCCAACCCTCTTCTTCACTTCATTCACCATTTGTTTTAACATTCAAGCTTTATCAAAAATGGTGGTGGGAAGTGGAAATTAAAACTCCAAACTCAAATTCTATTGCAAATCCGAGATTCAACTCCAAATTCAAGTAGAAGATAGTGGATTCAAGCTTTGGATTGCTTCTCCTTGCTTTCAATCTCCATCTTCATCCATTTTAGTGAAAGGTGAGATTTTTAATCTCACATCTTGCCTATAACTGTCATTGGGTTGTTGGGAATGATTCCCCATCACTTTAGCATGTTTGTTTGAATTGGATTTGGATTGAATGGGCGAAAAGCCCCAATTTTCCGTGTTTATGGTGATTTTCTGGCACTAGGTCGCTCTGGAGCGTTAGCTCGTCTGGACTTAGGTCGTTTCCGACCTATTATCACTCGGCAAATGTTAGATCGCTTGGCCCGGCATAAGTAGTAGGTCGCTTGGCCTATAAGACGATAGGTCGCTCTACATTACGTCGCTAGGTCGCATGCCTAGTTAAGCCGTTAGGTCGCGAACACTTAGGTCGCCAACTCGCTTCGTGACTTCGTTAGGTCGCGTGAAATTCCTAGGTCGCCAGGACTTAGGTCGTAGGTCATTCAGTTAGATCGTTTGATCTTAGGTCGCTTGGCCTGCTTCGGTTAGGTTGTTTGACCCTTTGCCATTTTAGGTCGCGAGTTCCATAAGTCGCTCGCGAGTTAAGCGTTAGGTCATTCGACCTGCTTACCTTTTAGGTTGCTTAGCTTTATTCCTTTTAGGTCGTAAGACCTTATCCCTTAGGTCGCTCGTCTCTGTGTCTAGATAGGTCGAGTACCCTGTTAGGTCGCGTACCTCGTTAGGTTGCGAAACCCCTTATAGGTCGCGCACCCAGTTAGGTCGCGAACCCCCTCCCCTTTTTGTTTTTGGTCGCGTATTCCTTTAGGTCGTATGATCTTGTTTATGTTAGGACGCCTGGCCCCCAACTTTAGGTCGTTAGACCTACTTCTGTTAGGTCGCTCGACCACAACCCCCTAGGTCGTAGGTCGTCTCCGACCTTACCCTTAGGTCGCTCCACCTGTAGGTCGTTCCAATCGCTCTTTAAGCTTGGTCTTGTTAGGTCGCTTGGATATTTCTACTTGATGGTTTTGGAGCTGATTTCCTTGAATTTTATTCACGTCTTCGAATGTGAAATTATGTGATTCGATTTGTTTCAACAATCGTTTTGTGACTTGTCACTCTAAAGATATGAAGGTTTCAATACTAGTAATAAATATCAAAACTCTTTCATCAAAGCACTTTCAACACTATTTTAAATATCAAAAGTTCGTTTTTCTCAAACCGATTTCCAATCTACTAGTATATACAAGCCTTTACTTCACTCGGATGAGAAATCGACTTAAACGACTTAGTAAAACGAGTGGTATGAAACGCTCGCGTTCACTTCGTCTGTTAGCTCTTGGACTTGTTCGATTGAACCCTTTTTGTGACAATTTCCTAGTGAAGATCTACAGTTTGTTCGTAAATATTTAAGTTAAGCTAGTGGTTATGGGACATGAAGCTAAACTCATATATTTACTGGCTTAGTGTAATTGACACTTCCTTATGATCATGACGATCATTTTTGTGATTTAGACTAGCGATTGAGCGATGTCTCTTTGTCTGCGAGGGAGACTAGACCCCGCTTTTGTGATGTTTCACCATCACATATATGGGGTAGCACCCCATGGTCTTCAGGCCATTCATGTGTCAAAGGCCTTCGGGTCATTCGTGTGTTCGAAAAATTAAATGGATAGCTTCCATGAGATAGCTTCTCGTCCGTGTGCTCGGACTTTCCCCTTTTTAGTGATTTCTGGATTTCGTGTGTTGATTTCTGGGATTTGTTATGGATTTCGTGTGTTGATTTCTGGATTTAGTGCTTCACCAATTTTCATGGTTTTCATTGATATGCTTTATCAATTTTTCTGTATTGGTGAATTCGTGTGTCATTACCTTTTTATGTGTTTGGATCTTTGAGAAGATTCTTGTGATATTGATTAATCCCTTGTTGATTATCATTTACATACTTATAGTAGTATGCCATCATGGTCATATATGTTTATGCCATACCCCTTATTCTATATCATGTCATCTGATATTTATAGTTAGACTGATCCGTTTATTATTTTCTTATAAATAATACTCGGGTCAGACCGAGATGTTACAGGTGCTTCTGCTTGACTTCTCTTCTGGATTATTCTGACTTTTGGCTAACTACTTAGATTAGTAGTTTTTGGTTGTACACATTTGAGATATAGACTCTATGTTGTGTATTTATTCTTTTGTATAGCATGCGTTGCTATTCTTTTGTATTATCATGGATCTTTCTGACCATTACTCTGATGTACACTTTCATGTGTTATATATATATATTCATATCTTCTTCCGCCTTTGTGATATGGATGTCTGTGACTGGTTTCTGTTATGATTATTTCTATGTTTGTTTCCGAAGATTATATATATAGCCACTGTGTGATAGCTTTGAGTTTGTATCGGTATGTCGGATTTCCTCCTTAAATGAAATACATTCAATTCTATCTGACATATCGGTGCTCGCACAAAGAAGTTACATGGATGGTCGCTCCTCCACAGCCTTATTCTCCGCGCTAATTGACAGCACTACATCGTAGTGTTCTTGGTTAGCGTGGGTATAGAGGTAGGGCATCACAGGTGATCTGTTTTTGGCTCTGTAACGCGATTGAACTGCGGAAGGAGGAAGTTGTTGGAGGACATGAGACTTGGCATGAAGAAGGTGATGGGAACAGGGCTTGTGAATTAGTGGTGTGAGGTGTGAGCATTTCGGAGATTAGTAGAGGTGGGTATCTCTGTGGGTTCGGGTGGAAGGCTCGTTCCTTGTTCGATGGCGCTGGAGCTTCGACGAGGTGGGGAGGAAGATCGGGGGACGGAGTGGAGTGGATTCGGGGTGTCGCGGTGGTGATGCCGGCACCTGAATAAGTGTACACGTGAACAGCGTGCACGCGAAGTTTAGCCACGGCGACTGGAAATTTGGGGAGAAAGGAGCTTTGGGTTCAGTCCAGGTGTTAGGGAATGGTCGCGCATGGGTCGAGTCAAGTGTGTGGTGAGGGTTAGGTTCGAGTTGAGTTGGATTTGGGGATTGATCTGGGAAGTGGAAGGTTCAGGCAAGTGCAAAATAGAAGCAAGGGAGAAAAGAGGGAAGGGGAAGAGAAGAGTGGCGGATTGAATAAGTTTTTGGGCTTGGCCCACATAGAAAAATATAAATAAAATGTTTTATTTTAAAAAGGTTTTTGAATACTTAAAAATATAGTTTCTAGCAAACCGTAAATCCGTTTGAGGTGAAACTTGTTGCAATAAGTTCATATCGACGAACAATACATCGTCGTGAAATTTGTTGTCGGGTTTGAATACGTATAAATTTATAGCAATTTGAAACGGACAGAAATTTAATTACACAATTTAAACCAATAACGTCGTTTAAATCTATATGACCTATCTGCTGACGTTATTTGCTCAGATAAAATAGTGATGAGTTAATTCAAGTTAATTATGATGATTAAACGTCTGTTTAGCAGAATAAAACACCGTTCAGCTAATTGTGTTTAATTGGACCCCTATTGGCAGAATAATTCACCGTTTTGCCGCTATTCCTGAATAAGTGTGTTTGTGAACATTGTTTGGCAGAAATAAACCCAGTTCTGCTATTACAAATGTATGGACATCTATTTACTATCATGTTGATTGTATTGGATAATATGGTATTGAGATTGATTGTTAATGTTGGATTAAATTATATATGTAAGTATCAGAATTTGTATTTTTGATTGATATGGTAACTTGATTAAGTACCATTGGAATGTATAAACCTCTTTCTTAATGGGAAATGATTTATACATTCAAATTGTCAAAAATAATTTTTATGTTTATTATTGGTTTAATTGCAAGTTTAAGTTAAAGTAAATTACCTTTTTAACAAATTCTTAAAGGATTGATTAAGAATACATAATTGTTATTTTAATGGTTATCCTAATTTTTTATATTATGTTTTAGTGTATAATTAAAGTCATTTAAAAATATCGTGTTTAAAGGATAATTATTGTTTAACGGTTAATGAGTAATATAATAAGTTTATTTTAAAGTTATTAATTACCTTTAATAGGCTAAATGGAAGAAGTAATTTATTCAAGTGATGTCTAAAAAGTGGAGATGCCTTCGAGATAGATAGCCAATGGGCTTGATTATAAAGAAACGTTTAACAAAGGATTTCAATTGATTTTGAAGTAAGATAGTATAGAAGTTTATAAATAATATCAATGCTTCTAAAAGGGTATCTTACCTAAGTTTAAACCTTGGATTTTTGTAAATGAGTTTATAATCAATCATGAGAGGTTATTATGAAACAAAGATTGTTCTTTGACTTAAAGACGAGTATAATACCTAAGCAGGTTCTAATCCATGAATGGTATTGAACAATGCTATCAAACTTGTTTTACAAGTTTAAGTATTTTGGAAAGAACATCGGGAAAATATATTCATTTTGATGAATTAAGTTTTTAAAGTGATCTCAAATCTAAATAAATGAGGCTTAGTGATTTCCAGTGGGAAAATATTGCATTGTAAATGTATGCTTATTTGATAGTTAAATAACCGACTATCAAATCTGGACTAAAACGTAACTCTGAAAATATCTAGGAAAATTACGGGAATTATATGGTATAGTTACCATCAGGGTGCTATACTGTACATATAAACTTGTTATTTCTAGGATGATGATAAGGAAATCCGTTCTAGCGGTTAGGAGGTGAACTCAGCTCTTATTATAATTAGCTTATTTCCTAAAGAACCGAGATTGAGTTATCGTAAGATAAAATCCTATCGTATTTATGTGTGGCGTGGCCTTTACGAAATACCTATTGCTTTCAAAAGATTTTGATAACAGTAATAATTCAAATTGAGTGTGTTTCGTCACACTGGTTTTCCAGACCGACTTGGGTGTTATTTTATTATAATGCTCGGGTCAGATCGAGTATTACAGATTTAGGTTAGGATGCTATGGAGCTCAGGAGACGAGCTAGTGGATTTCAGACGTATTTCACATACTTGGTTATTTTCCACTGTGTGTTAAACTGTATATTCAGTAATTGTGAGGACAGACTGTTATAACTATCCAGGTTGAAATTGGTTTGTATACTCTGATTGATGTGTGTGTGTGTATATATTACAATTTTGCTTTTGTGTAAAAACTTGTGATATATTATAGATTATTCGTTCCGCTGTGAGATTCTGTGTTGGTTAGTTTTCTTCTTATCTTCTTTCTTCTTCTTTCCCCTAACAATCAGGTTTTCCCGCATTCGATTTCTCGGCATTTGATACAGCGATCATTGTTGATTTTCGAGGGTCGAAAATCAGGTTCGTTACACATATAGACGGCATAACCCCAAAATGATACCAAGGAACTAGGTCCTACCAAATAGTATCATACATCCCTTTACAAAGAATGATAATACTTTAAGAGAATTGTTTACCATCCGAACACATCTCTTGTCCATTTTTAGTCATTTTCAAGCCACTCGAACCAGTTAACATGAAAATACTTCTTCCTAATTTCATTTTGAAAATACTTCTACTTACAAGTACTTTCAAGTAAAATTATTACTTTTCTCAAAAATCATTTGAAATCATTTTTCAAAGACATCGGGATTTAAATTCTCAAAAATCATTTATGAAACACATTTTTATAAACCAAATTTATAAGCTTATCTTTATATAGAATCGTTCCTTCTTGTATCAAAATAAATTTAATAACAACATTACTACCAAACACCTTATAGTCAAATTGTAAAACTTAATTTACAAGGTGTTCGTATTTAATCAAACCAATAAAGGTTTATAAATTAGCTAAGCATAATAATCAACAACCAATACCCAATGCTCCTAATAGGATGAGCATGACTAATCAAATAATAATTGATAATAATTGAATGTTATCATTTCCTAACAAATAATCACATCATAAATAACTATATTAATTTTAGAAAATTATTATTTTATATATATAAGATAATCTTAGGTAAAATTATTTCATTTAGTAATTTCAAAAATAATAGTGTGTCGGTTTGCCTTGTCCAAGTGTTTAGAAATCCCTATCAACAATGTTAGCAACTCATAGTGACCAGAATCCATAAACCACTTAACATACCAATCAACACAACATAAAACATTTTTATAACAATAACAAACAAGCACTCTCATATATGCACACTCAAACTCATTCTAGGGTGTTACTAACCCTGTCTCTAATGTGTTTACTCCACCAAGGCCTAGTTATTCGATCAACCTAAGCTCTAATACCAAGTGTAACGATCCATATTCTCGACCTTCAAAAGTAGACATTAATACATCTACGGTATTCACGTGCCGAGCATCCAAGTGCCAAAAGGATAGATTGTTAGAGTGAAAGAAAAGAGAAGAGGGAAATAATCTCGCATCGTAACGAGTAATATATAATATACACACGATCTTTACAAAAGAAAACTGTAATATACATACATTAATCAGAGTAAACTAACCTATCATCAGCCCGGAGAGTTATAACAGCCTGTCCTCACAAATGCTTATAAATGCAAAAAAAGAAACGCAGTGGAAAATAAGATATGTGAATAGGTTTTGGTTGCATCCAGCTCATCTCTTGAAGCTCCAAAGCATAAATATCTAAATCTAGAAAGGTACTTGAGTTTGACCCGAGTATTATAAGAAAATTACACCAGGATTGGTCTGGTAAACCAGCATGAGAAACTAAAATCATATGGATTTTTATATTTATAAAACCCATTAGAAATAAAGGTATCTCATAAGACCACGCTGCATATAAGCACAGATGGATTTTTACCTTACAATAACTAAACCATTTTTATTAGAATATCTTTCGATATTATAATAATATCTAGGGTTTAAAATAAATATGTAACATAACTGAAATGCTTGCATCTCACATTCTAGCACATTTGGTATACAGCTAAGTCTGTAAGGCACGTATTGGAGAATGGATTCCAATAATGATGAGGGAATGGACTACCTTCCGTACAGTACGCCTCTAGAGAAAATGTACCGGGGGCCACAACTGGACCCCTTACCAATAAAAAATAGGCCCACCCCTTCCTAGATAGTATCGAATATGATCATCACCCAGCTGTCAACTTGATAAACCATCCGTGGGCCTAGCATACATAATTCATAAATATCGATCTAGATACAAGTGATGATTATACCCTAATGGCAGCGAACCACATAGCCTTGCCGTATCTTCCCTTTTTTAATCATTTCCAGTTGTGAGGTTTAAGGCTATGTTTTACCTTTTAGCAAATCCCTCTTGGAATACTAACACTACCCTTCAGGCAACAATGCAATGCCAGTGTTTATCCACACAAGTTGTTCTTAAAATGAACAAACCGAAGGCACTACTTCTACTAGATCCTTTTTGGAATCACCCTCAGAATTAGTAGCAAGTGCTCCTTCCACTTCAAAGAACTCCATATTCGATTTCGATCATCTTCAATAAATCTCCAATTTGAACACTTACACTGGTTCAAAGTGGTTTTGGATAACTCATGCTTATCCGATCCTGATCTCTCAGTACCAGAAGTCGATAGTTTCAAAACTGGTGAAGATTTGATAGTCGATTATTTAACTATCAAATAATAAAATAACCAAATTAGAGTTTTGTTTTCATATGGATTCCAGGCATGGTTAAGCACATAAGCAACCACTAAGCCTCTTTAATTAATCCATTCATTAATTAAAAATCACTTTATACTTGTATTAAAATACCTTTACAAAAAGACTACACACTGACCATTTATTTATACTCTTTTAATGCTTGGAGAAATATCCATTTACTTATCTCATTAGTATAAGTATATTCACAAAACACTACACTTTCAATACTTAGAAAACATATCCATATACTTATCTCAATGATATAAGTATATTCACAAAACAATAAGAAAGATTTCATATTTTAAAAGCATACTTACATGGGTCAAAACAAATGTCATTTAATATTGTTTACTATAAGCCCAAATCACTTTTCTTTTGGTGTAAGCAAATGGATCATATAGAAATTAGACCAAATATACTTACCACCAGTTTCTGATTTCAGACTTGTACTACCTCTCGATTAACAATGTAGTCGGACAAGTCAGTGTACTATCCTTGCCTCGACGTACATTCTTAAACTCTCACAGATAGACACGATTTTTCCTACCTCGAAATTTGGTGTTAAGTATGAAAAGACTATTTCCATACCACCATAAATTATAAAGATCATTTATAGAAAGAAAATCTCCTATTCTTGCCACATTTCTGATATTTTGACTTAGTCTATCCCTCGCTCAGAAACGAAGCCAATTAAATCACGGCACTTCTTGCTCCTGCCTTGCCTTAGTTAAAACACTTCGATTCTGGATCTCATGATAGAGGATCAATCTAGTCATTAGCTTTTAGTGCCAAGTATTGGACTAGGTAATTTCCATAAGTAACCGAATTCGCATACGGAACTAATACTTCATATACTTAACATCAATCTTCGATTTCAAACTTAAAATATCCTTTGGTTAACAACGAAGTTGTTTAAGTAAGGGTATTATTACCTCTCAAACATTTACTCGGCGACATTCTTATCTTTCAAGATAGCTATCAGTTTCCCTACCTCTAAGCATAATGTAAAGTATAATAGTTCATAAATTCTGTATACTATTTATAATAAATAAAATATTGTAAACACCCTTCTTTCCATAAAAGTACACTTGCTTTATTATATCAAATAATCCTTTAAATCACTTATATACATTTCAAATATTCTTTAAAATAGTTTAAACAAAGTTTAAATTTCCATTCAAATCATAACTTAAACCTATCACCTTTAAAAAAGAATATGACTTTGAAAAGTAAAGGGATTTCCTTTATATAAACCACTTGTTTAAGTATCTCAAATTATATCTTTTAAATCTCAAATCTTTTTTAAACACTCTACTTTTTAAAATTATATTTTTAATACTAAAATTAAAATTTAAAACTCTTATAAAAACATACGTGAGGATCTTTAAATAAAACCCAACTTTAATTTGAAAAGATAAGATTTTCTCTTTATAAAATTTAAACCTCTTACTTTAATAACTTAAATAAATTCTTAAAAATATATTTAAAACTTCAATCTCCTTTTTAAATACTTATACAACTTTTGTTAAATATATTTGAAAAGCATTTACAAAATATCTAAAGTAGATAACCTTTTATACTTTACTAAAAAATTGATCTCCAAAGTGCATCCATAGTGACTATCGCTATACGGACCATAACTTTTAAAATTGGTTTTGAAAATCAAGTAGCTTTTAAACTCAAACTCCATTCCATTCTATACTTTATACTACTATAAATATAAAAACAATTACTTCAAGATATCCATAAGTTATAACTTTTCAAATAATGGAAAGAGGCTTAGGGACTATTCTAGCACATTAACAAGTGCAAATTACTTCTTCATCAAAAAGAAGTCAACTTTCAAGTCATAACAAAGATTACAAGCAGTATGGCCATGCTACCAAGCTTTCGACATACAAGCATTCACATATACATATATAAATGAAATGTAAATCAATGGTTATGAGGAATCCCGTTGGATCCCTCGACAAAATCAAATCTTTCGTAGTGTTCCCGCAGCGACCTATTCACTATAAAACATTTCGACTTTCAATTCCTAGCTTTTGTTTCTTGCAAAATAATGGTTATTTATGCTATGCACTTCCAAGCGGGAATCCAATCCGAACAAACAGTATATACAAGTAAGTCACATATACATACACATATATATTCCATATATATAATTGATATTTTACATCCAAATGTATATATATTTAAACGGGATATTTAAAGTGAGAAATCTAACTTTCGCTTGACTTAAATTCTTGCAACAAGCCACTAGATTACAAGAACACTTCCTATCATGACTCACATGCCAAAGCTCCTCCTTCCTCCATCCTCTTGCTCATGCCCAAGCTCTCCCTAGCCTAGGTGCTCATGGCCAAAGCCTTCCCTCCCCTAAAATGCGCACGACCAAGCTTGGTTCAAGGGGGAAATGCTCCAAAAATTGCGACTTTGAGAAGATGATGATGTTAACGATATTATTTCAAGTTTAAACAATGATTTAGAGGAGAAAAGAGTGAGTTTTTCTATAGTTTCTCTTAAGAAAATAGTGCGGATATTAGAAATCAAGGAAGTGTAAAAGAAGAGAAAGAACCTATGAAAAAAGAAAGTGAAGGTGAAGGTTCACTTATATAGACTTTTGGAAAATGGCAAATTACTTCGAATGCCCCTTAGCCAAATTATTTAACTACCCCTCCCCTACCCTTCCATGTCAAGCTTTCCCCATGTGCCGAAGTATATGCCATCATGCTTAAAGAACAAGCTATCAAATCTCCTTAAAAGGAGGCACAAATTAAGGAAACTAAAATACTTTTAATTATAAGATAATGGCTTCTAGATATCATTAAGGAAAGTAAATTTGTTAACTTTATTTTGTACTATTTGAAACTTTATTAAATATGTATAAATGTGTATACAAATATATTTATATGTGTGCAATAACGTTGCAACAACGTTCATTCGATAAAAGTCAAAAATTCGAAAAACGAATTTCGGTCACATTTTCAATTTTTCATTGAACTACTTATTTTTGTAAACAAATATTCAAAATGAGTTTACTATCATTATTAAATACTAAAAATGAGTTATTTGATTATTAAAAACCATTAATTGAATATTTAAAATTAACTAAATCTTTACAAATTAAAATGATAAAATTTTGAGTGGTTATATATTAATTCTCTTTAATGCTAATATATTATGGAACTAAACTATAATGAATTAATTCTTTATAATTGTTTCCATAAGTAATTCCTTGAAATTAGTACTATTTTTATGTGTATAAATAAGTAAATTTTATAGTGATGCATTATTTCGTTTTGAATTATGTTAATTTTTATATTGTTTCAGTTATTACGTCTACGCATATGTTTGAAATAAAGCAAAAATTATTTGATTGTTCCAAAAATTAACCAACACAAGATTTATAGTCTATGCACATCTATCATGTTATGTTATGCTATATGTAATAGAAAATATTACATTTTAAGCTATAATAATATTCTTCTAATTCGATTAACCTTAAATAGTATCAAAATTATGACGAGCTCTTTACTTTATACGTTTCTCTTTGCAAAATTTGCATTTCCATCTACAACACCCATGCATAATTATAGTTTTTCTATCATGTTAGGTTTTTTTCTACTTAATTACACATCTCAATATTTATCTTTATTAAATCATGTTGTGCTATCATTATTCGTAATATATGCACATTTCTTACAAACCAAGATCATGTCCAGGCAATTAGAATCATCATAATGGGAAGATGCATAGTTCACAAGTCAATTTTCTTCAGGAAGATAATATACTAAAATGATTTATTAACTTGAATGATATGTTAGGTGCAAAAGTTAGCAGGTCAAGTTCTGAGACTATTAATTCTCATTTATGCTTTCAATTTTAAAAAAGTAATGTTATGTTTGTTTATTTTACATTTTAGATTTTTAAACCTAAATGCTTAGTTTAAAAAATAGATTATTTTTATAAATTCACAAAAGTATATTTGTAATTAATTGATATGAAAATCCGATCAAGAAGTTAAGAGAAGGAACCGAGAGCGATGACTTAAAGGATTTCAGTGTTGACCAGAATGGGTGGTTGAGAAAAAAAGGGAAATTATGTGTTCCGAGTGTAGGAAACATAAGGAAAGAAGTTTTGGAGGAATGCCATCGTTCGAAGTTTACTATTCATCCAAAAGGAACGAAGATGTATCAGGATATGAAGAGAAGTTTCTTCTGGGAGGGAATGAAGAGGGATGTTGGCTTATGGGTGAAACAGTGTTTGAACTATCAGCAGGTGAAAGCCGAGCATTAGAAGCCACGTGGGTTGCTTCCGCCATTGGATATCCCAGTATGGAAGTGGGATTCTATATCTATTGACTTCATTGACAGGTTGCTGAGATCTAGTAGAGGAAATGAAAGTATATGGGTCATAGTGGATAGATTGACCAAGAGTGCCCATTTCATTCCAGTTAAGTTAATTAGGACGGCACCTATTTTAGCGAAGTTATTTATGAAGAATGTAGTTAAACTTCACGGAATTCCTAGCAGTATTGTTAGTGATAGAGATTCTTTGTTCACTAGTGAATTCTAGAAGAGCCTACAAGATAGTTTAGGACCAAGTTCAAGATGAGTACTGCTTACCATTCGCAGACTGATGGGTAAACGGAAAGAGTTAACAAGATCTTGGAAGACTTGTTACAAGCTTGCGTATTAGACTTCGGGGGATCATGGGAAGACCACCCACACCTAGTTGAGTTCTCGTATAATAATAGTCATCAGACTAGTATAGGGATGGCACCGTTTGAAGCTTTGTATGGGAGACCATGCAAATCCCCTACATGCTGGTTAGAGACCGAAGATAAATTAGTCCTTGATTCTGACTTGGTAAGAGAAGCAGCAGAAAAGATTGAGCTGATAAGGGCGAGAATGAAGGAAGCTCAGTCTAGGCAGAAGAGCTATGCAGATAGAAGACAAAAAGATTTAGAGTTCTCTGTTGGAGATCATGTTTTCGTCAAAGTATCGCCGATGAAAGGTGTTATCAGGTTCGAGAAGACAGGGAAGTTAGCACCGAGATTCATAGGACCGTTTCCTATTTTAGAGAGGATCGAGAAACTCGCGTATAGAGTAGAGTTACCGAGTTGTTTGGCAGGAGTCCACGATGTTTTCCATGTATCTCATCTAAGGAAGTGTGTTAGGGATCGAGACACTACTATAGCATCGACTGTGTTAGAAGATTTAGTAGTGGAACCAGACTTGACTATAGTTAGGAAGCCTATCCGGATAGTCGCAAGAGATGAGAAGAAGTTGAGGAACAAGACAGTCAAATTAGTGAAGGTCCAGTGGGATGACGATGATAAGGACTGTACTTGGGAGACTGAGAGCAAGATTAGAGATTCTTATCCTGATTTATTTGATGGTATGTTTTACCTTTGATTGTTTTGTTGTGTACCTTATCGTAATTTCGAGGATGAAATTCTTTAAGGAGGGGAAATTGTAACACCCCATATTTTTAGTGACATTATTTAGGAAATTTAATTAGTTAAATAAAATAAAATAATGTGGGTTGATTAATGGATTGAGATTTGTGATTTAATTAAGGGGGTAGCCGTGCCATGTTAATGAGTAAACAATGAATCGAAGAATTAAGGTGTTAGGAAATAAGGGAGGGAAAAATAGGAAAATGATTAAACTTATACCCTAAACCCTTGGGAAACCAAAACACACGTTTATTTCATATTTTCTTAAACAAAAACACTTCTAAGGCCGGCCACTATTAACAATCTCAAGAGAAGATAAAGTTAGGATTAAAGAGAAGAATCAAATCAATTAATCAAGATCAAATCTCACATCCTTAATCACAAAAGCTAAGGTGAATAATGACTACATCTCACTTTTCTAAATGTTTTCGGTTTTAAGGTAAAATCCAAATTATTTGCATGATTATACCATGTTTTGGATGATTAAATGATTATATATGCTTGTTGATGATTTAAGCTTATTCATATGGATTTTATGATATGTTTTAATAAGAAAACCCTATTAAATGACATCCAAATGCCTTGCAATTTTTGATTTAGATCAGAAATGATATTTTAGAGATGGGTTTCAATTTTCATAATTTTCTAAATTAATGTGGATTTTATATAAATTTTCTAGTGTAGAAAATGATTATTTAGGTTATAAATTATTTACGGCTAAATAATTATTTATTTGGGTCTGAAATTTATATGTGTTAGAAAACATATTAAAAAGGATTTTCTGGAATTTTTGTAGAATTTTCCAATGTATTTTGATGAATATATAAAATTATTTAAGGTATGGGAGTTAAATGTTTTATATATTTATTTACAAAAGGAGATGGGGTATTTTGTAAATAAATAAAATTGTTATTTCTAAAATTATGGCAATGCTTTTAGAAAAGAAAAATTAGCAACCAATGAGGTTTTGACAAACAAGGCAGGTTAGTTAAAAAATTTACTTAAAAAGGTTAAAAATCAGTTTTTTATGCCAAATGCATGTTTCGCCAATTTCGGCACCCTACCTTCGATTTTGATGGCTTTCGACTTAGTAGTTCCACCTTTATTACCATCGAAACCAATTCGCCTGGTATCAATTCATTGGTATGTAGCGAATTGGATAAAGGGTGGAAGGTACAAGGTCGAAACCAGGGGTTCCGATGTAGGTCGAAGCATCACTTTGCTATAAATGAAAATTGTGCCTGCTTTGCTTTCGATTGTATAGCATTCGACATAGTTAAAGGTTTTACAGAAATGGTTGCGCCTTTGTTTTGAGCAAACTGCTTTCAACCTGGTTGTCTTTCGACCAGGTCAATGGTTTATAAAGAATGGTTTTAAAGGGGTTGCGCCTTTGTTTTTAAGTATAGGCTTTCGACTAGGTCGAAACCTTAGTTGCCGCTTCATACCTATCGAAGCAATGCCTTCTAAAGGGTATACTTGCTTTTATAAAACCCTGCCGCTTTTCCACTATTTTCAGAAGGGTGGTTTCGACACCATCACTTCTTTGCTTTGTTTTTGGCTTTCGAAAGAGTTGCTTTCAACCCTGTTGTTGTGACCCTTAGAGATTTTTAAAAGATTAACCCAAAGGTTTCGAAAGAGATGGTTTTGAATGGTTTCGAAAGGTGTTTCCACATGTTTTAAAATTGAACCCAAATTCTTTCGATAGGTTTAAGGTTTTGATGCTTTCGAAAGGTTTTCTAAGGAAGATTTCTAGGGGGTGGTTCCCTAATGGTTTCGAAAGGTATAACAAGTGGTTTTGAAAGGTTTAAAGGAAAGGTTTTCCAATGGTTTTGAAAGGTTTAAAGGAAAGGTTTTCCAATGGTTTTGAAAGGTTTAAAGGAAAGGTTTTTCTAATGGTTTCGAAAGGCTATGTTTAGAGGTTTTAAAGATAGGATGCCCAAGGTTTTTAACTTTCAAAGGAAAAGGTGTTTCAATGATTTCGAAAGGTTTATGCAAATGGTTTCGAAAGGAAGGTTTTGGCCTTTCAGCCTAGATAAAGGAAAGGGTTTATTTGGTTATGAAAGGGGTACTTTCAATGGAATCGAAGGGGTACTTTCTAAGGTTTAAAGGTTTTCATCAACAAAGATTTGGGTAAAGTGTATATATATATATATAACATGGCAAGGTAATTTTGAGTAAGGCATGGAGTATACGTTTTTTCCTTGTTTAAGTTTGGTTTAAAAGGTTTTAAATCAATTTCAGATAAAATGGTTTTCAAGGAAAATTTTAGGAAGGTATCCCTAAGTAAAACGACTCAGATATTAGAATGCCAAATGGGACTGGTATAGGTTCGTGCCCTATACATTAGCTATTGGCCGCAGCTAATTTAGTCCAAAATTCCAGTGTGTAGGGATTTGTCATAGGTAAGACTAAAATTATGATTACACACAGAAGGGAATATATGTTTGTATACAGATAGGTTATTGGTGAGCCCGCAAAACAATTAGGATTAAGTGACCCTGGGAGATGTTAAGTTAGGGCCAGACTGTCCAGAAGAGAAGTATTTAACAGATAGTTAAAGACAAACCGTCCAGAAGAGGAGTGTCTAACAGATGTTAGATTATTTTGTTATATTGTCTTGTAGGTCCGAGTCAGCCAAAGGTTAGTAGTTAGCCAAACAAAACTATAGCGTTCGGACAGATAGTCCATTTGTTACCTGATATGTAAGTTTATATAAAATGCTTTACAATTTTATCCAGTTTTGGTTGCAGGATTATGATTTGCAACAGATATGTTTTAAAAGGATGTTAGTGAGGGGAAACCCGTTCCGCTAAGCGGCGTGGTCTCACTTATACCAAATACCGAGATGTATGGTATTATTCACACCCGGCTTTATGTCTGACTTGAAGTTTATGTTTTCCCCTTAAACTCTCGAGTGCTCAAAATTGATTTGAGTAGGCTGAGGGTTGAGGTTTTACAGGTTTTATTAGGTTGATGAATAAAGCTTCAGGAGACGAGCAGGTGGCTGACGGATAGCTATTTAGGAGTTGCATTTTATTTTGTTTTATTCCGCTGTGTTGTATTTAAGACAGTTATGTCTATTTAGTACTCTGGTCAACCAAGGGGGCATCATCATATTTCGCTCTTGGCGGATTTATGTAATAATTATATTTTATCTGAACTTGGGAAACGATTATGGGATTATGTAATTTGAATGTGAAACATATGTTTTGGAATGTAATATGAAAAGATGTTTTTGAAATCTGTGATTTTGTTTCATATTCAAATGCTTCTGATATTATGGATACCATTAACATTATAGTCGCCGGAAGTTAATACTAAGGATGACTGCAACATCTGTAGCGCTTAGCTTTGAACCTCTAAATAGGGGATGTTACATATGTTTTGTGCAAACTTCAAAGTATGATAACTTTCACATAGGAAGTCAGATTGAGGTGAAGTTTGGACCATTGTTCACCAATTTTCAAGTGCTACAAGCTATGAAAATTTGGTAGGTTTTGGAGTAATATGATTTTGGGATCCATGTGGGATCCACCTCAGTACATATTCCAAAACCGTAGATTTTGAGGTAGACGAGGTGGGTATACTGGAAGAGTATTATGACATTGAGGTCATGCATTCAATTTAGAAGGTGATTTGGGTTAGAATGGGGCTTCGATAGAGTTGTCTAGTGGATTTTTAGGCTGTGGAGGTTGGAGCCGTGCATGGCGATTCCATACATTACATACGGAGTGAGTCAACACTCTAAGATTTCGACCTTAGAGTAATATACGATTTGTTTGGTGTCGACTTGTTGTGACACACCAAGGGTATGGACTTATGTGACCTACCTAGGGTATGGACTTATGTGACCTACCCAGGTATCGATCTTGTTGTGATGTATCTAGAGTGTTTTTGATGGCCATGACACACACGACACGGTCTTAGAGGGACCATGAATAACTTTATCTTGTTATGATCGCTTGGATGTTTTCTTGGTCCTATGTTCATAATGTAACGAAAGATTGGTCTTAGCAGTAGTGACCATACCCATTGTGGCGTACATTTTTGTTCTTAGAAGTAGTGACCATACACATTGTGGCATACCTATTCGGTCTTAGCAGTAGTGACCATACACGTTGTGGCTTACCTATTTGGTCGTAGCAGTAGCGATCATACACGTTGGGATGTATCTTATCGATCTTAGTAGTAATGATCGTTGTTTTGGGATCACCATATGATCTTGGTATGTTTTACTATATTATTAGTATTTTTGGCTGGTGCAGTGCAATGAAAGATATTGTGCTAGCTTGTTGTTACAGGGGAAGAGCATGTTATGGTATGGTCTCCTACTTTTGAGATGGATTTACTATACTTGTTTATAGGCAGTCTGGATTACCCCTGAGCCACGTTTGTGGAGAGGGCCGGTTGTGATTTACTAGTTCCTTCTTATTTGTATATAGTTTTAATATACAGTATTTTGAGATAGTTCCCCTCATACAAGACTTTATGTTTGATGCACGTTTTATCTTTGTCTGCATATGTCATGAGAACTCTCGAGTACTCGATTGAGTTGTTCAAGAGTCGGGTGCTTTTTGGGATATGCTAGTAGAGTGTGCAGCTGGAGCATTTTGGAGGCATGGCATAGATATATATATATAGACACATTTTTTATTTTATTTGTACATCAAAGACCTATTATTTACATATGAGACTATTGTATGAGATATTCATTCAGAACTCCATGCTTTTGGGTGTTGATGTATTCTGATTTTCTTTACTGATATTTATGTGTCAGCTGCTTCCGCTAGTGCAGTCTCTTATATATTGTTATTCTATTATGTTCATGTATGTTCAGTATATTATATGTTGTCATTATGTTGTGAGATCTTATCGATGTCTTGGTTTAGTGTTCTGTTCTAATTTTACGCCGACGATCAGTCTGTTGTGGTATTTAAAAGTCATGCGATGATGTAAGGCGCTGATTTTCGAGTATTACGAAGTGTGGGTTATTATAGTTGGTATCAGAGCTTAGGCTTAGTACTTGGACTAAGTAGACCAGTTTGATTTAATCAATCTGGTAGTAGGAGATACATTGAGAGAGCGTACTTGTATTTTTCTACTATATAATACTGTATACACCGCTTGTCTTGTGGACTTGATTTGTTTCTATCACTATTTGCTAAGGTATTTTCGTCAAGCTATCTGTATGAGTAGACGAAATACAGGAGCGACTTTGGATAGGCAGTCTGAGATGCCTGATTAGTTCAGAGACTCTTTAGCTACCGCAAAAGATGTTTCTTGCCGGTGAACATTTCCAACTGATAGTGGTTAGCACCAGAAGTGGTGTGGCTCTTTGGGCATTAGTATTTTTAGCTCCACCAGCTTTAGACTCTTCGAAGCGATGCCGGAATTTCCTTAGCACTTGGTGTGGATCCATATCTAAGCCCTGAGACTGTTGTTGAGGCGCGGTCTTGGACACATGCATGGAAAGGCTTCCATCGATACAAGTCTAGGGAATGTTCTTATAGGTGAGATTTTTTCTCAAGCAATTGGGAAAGGGAGACTTTAGCGGGGTAGGATGCAATGTTTTTGTGGCTGATAAGCAGATCTGTGATTTGGAATTTATTCAGGTGTCGCTTTAAGTTCTCAGTTCATTTCTGAGATCGAGAAGAGCGCGTAGCTTGAGTACTCCATCCATCTTGAGCATGATAGCTTATCAGTAAAGGGTGTTGGCTTTTTAACCTTTTGTTTTTGGAGTTTGAGATGGTCAGTAATCTGTTGTTGTGAGCAAAGGGATTTGCCTTGGATTTTAAGCATTGGTTGGGGGTTCGTTGCTTAGCCTTATCTCTGTTAGGGTCCACTTTTGAATATCTCGTTGGGATGGTTCTCCTGTGTGAGAATACTTATGAGATACCACTGAGGTAATGAAAGTGGAAAGCAATAGAAACTCCAACCGGGGTGTATGACCATGATACATGGAAGATCGAGCTTGTTCGAAAAAGAAAAGCTGGCCTGGTATGTCGCTTCTATGGCGTAAGTGCTTCATTTGCAGTCGGCTTGATCACTTGAAGAAGGACTATCCTACATTTTTTGAAGCATGTGTAAGTGATGATGACTTGTGCCTCTCAAGTATTATCGAGTCCTAGTGGGCTTACGGCTTAGGAAAATCGGAAGGATCTATGTAGTGAGGGATGCTTTATTTTTGGAAACTCACTTCTGTTCCATCTGATACTTGAGTAGTATTTTATCCATTGCTAGTTACTTAGTAGATAGGCTAAACTTGACGCCTTTCATAGTAAGTAAATTCTTTGGTAGAGATAAACCTTGCATGAGCCACCTTAGTTGAAAAACTGAGGTGAAGCGACCGAAGTGTTACGATTCAAACTTAATGCATGAGGTTTCAAGTTGAGTGGGTTCGGTCGATGAAGTGTGACTTAGATTTATATTTGGGTAAGGGTTCAGTGGATGCCCAGTAATGAGCAGAGACCGAGCGGATGACTTATGTGAATTTGCCTAGAGTCATTCGAGTTATAATTGTTTTCTTTGTGCCAGTAAACCTCAGGTGATGGGATTAATCCCATGCACCGAAAGGGAAATTTTCTAAAGAGTTTTCCATTCACATGCCAATTCTTAACCAATAATTCGAGCGTAGATTTTCTAGGTGATTTGCACCAGTTAGGATAGAGTTTTTCACTTGATTCTAATAGGCGAGAACTTAAGTCGGATTCTTGGGATGACCAAAAGATTTCCAAAACACGACCTTACTTGTGCTAGGAGATTTCAGTAGTTGGATCAAGGAACCGTATCGAAATTTGCACGTATAGATTCAGGTGGCCGACCCTAATTTAACAAAACAACCTTGCGAGCAAACGAAGAGCTGGAAAGGGTATAGTGTCATTTGGAATGATCTTTAGAAATTATAAAATTTTAGTGTAGCATAATTATTGCATGGGGGAGTTCGGGGAAGGATTTCTCGACAAGTTTTGTGGCGATTTGGATAATCTCCTAAGTGATGAGATGATACTCGCCTAGGCGAGCATCATAGTACACTTACTATATTATCCTTATTAACATTGTCTAGTCGAGGTGAGTTATAGCCTGAAAAAATCCAGGAATTGTAAATCTTCATTTTTATGATGATTTAAGTAGTATAATTTCTTATTTAGAGAACGTGTTTTGTTCAAAAGAAAAGGAACGTAGAGGCATTAGTTACTGGATTTATTCGAGAGTTTGGAGACTTGACGATCCTGCATACCGTATAGGTTTTCCTCTTTGTAGCCGAGAGGTATAGTAATCGTTTGTGTGTTATATTCACGAAAGGCATTGCACCACTTAGGCATTTATTCCTATTGAATGTCCAATAGACTCATGGGAATTTACGGTTCAACATGCGCATTTGACTCTTGATGGTTACCAGGCATGTTGGTATAGACTCTTTTAAATATTTCATTGTTTTGTTGCTTGCTATTGCTTGTTGTTTGTTATTGCATGTTGCTTGCATGTTTAATAATATGTATGATAGTTATTTTCGCTGATTCTTACTTGTTATGATTTGAGCATTGCTCGTTGTCTGATTGTTGTTTGTTGCTGATTATTATTGATTGATTAGAGGTTAGTTTTATGATATAATTAAGTGCATATCATTGATTGGCAATAATAAAATTTCTACCTTTGGGGGTTTACTCCAATGTACGTATAGTTATACAAATTATATCGGTCTTATATTACTGACTGTACGTCGTATTGGTCTTATGTTAGTGACCATGTACAGTATTGATCTTATATCAGTGATCATATATTGTAGTGGCCATGCCTATTACTGGATGATAGACGTCAGGGTACGTCAGTGTACTAACTCCATTTATAATTGAACCGTGACAAATGTCTGAGTACGTTAGTGTGCTGGCCCTGTTTATTTGAAATCGTTGGATCGCGATAAGTGTCCATTGTTGACTAACCCATCAGTAATGACGGGTATTGATTTGTATTCCTTGGCTATCTAGAATAGATCGCATATTATCCATGCCCTCTATAGGGCGAGATAAGATCTATACGAGTTCACTATCATTTGATGTGATCGGTGTCAATGGTATATTTTGAGACTGACTCACCTGAGCTTACTCTCCAATTTACTATCATGTATGACTATGGTAGTATTGGTTACTATACTGAGGTTATACATGTTTGAATTCTGTGTTAGGGCAATATCCTCTTAGTATAGTACGATTAGGTACTTGAAAGCTGATGTATAGCTATTTAAATGCTTATTTGCTTTGATTGACATTAGAATAGTGAGAAGCTTTCTTAAAAGAGGTATGGATTCTTTGGGAATGTGGGATGACGCGGGTCATCGCATATTTCCTTGCATGTGATTCATTCTAATTTGGGAGTTTCGAGATGCTGATAGCATAAGGGAAGGTACAGTTGAAATTTTTGGAAACTGAGATTTAGGAAGTTTAGTCAGTCCTATTACTTTCTCGCACTCATGAGAATTTCGAGGATGAAATCCTTTAAAGAGGGGGAGAATGTAACAACCCGCATATTTAACGATACTATATTTAAATAGTTAATTTAAATATTAAGTTGTTATTGAATTGGAAGAAAAAATGTGACTTTTTACATATTATCGAACTAGGACTTAAGACCACTTCCGTTAAGTTTGGACTGACGTTGTGAATCAAAATGAGTACAAGCATCGATATATTTCGACCGATGAATTTTTAGCTAGTAGCCTGCATTTGATTCGTAAATCGATCCAAAAGGCTAACTTTTGTGTATGATGGAATTAGATTCTGAAACCTCTTCCATTCAGTCTAGAATGGCATCCAGAATTTGATTAAGTGTAAGGTTCGATATGTTTGGAGTCGATAATTTTCGAAGATGAATAGTGTTGTATGGAGAATGTTGTGAACTTAGCCTTTTAGCCTATAAGGGCTAACCTCTTCATAAATCTCATTCACTTATTTATTTCACGTTATCTTCTTCTTCTCCTTTCTAATGTCTTCTCTAATCAACCCTTAATCACCTCCAAATCACCAAACCCTAAACCTATTAAATAAATTTCCTAAAATCAAATAAAAATCACCGGAAATCTTCTCTCCTCATTCTCTACTAAACTCGTCAAGGATTGACATGAATCGGAGCTTTGGTGTTGATTTCAAAAATTAAAGAGAGCTTATTTGGGTTTTTGTTGAGTTGGAGCTTGATTTTGGAAATAAGATGTGAGTGGGATGATTCTCTTATTAATTTGTGTATTTTACTTCATTGATTCATTTATTTATAATTATGAAGTATTATGGAATGATTTGGAGCTTTCTATGTTAGGTTTTGGACTTGTATTCATGTTATAAACATGTTTCCCTTAGCAAATTAATAGTTTAAGACCCTAATACTTTGTTTTAAAAATAGTTAGTAAGCCCTAGATTTGATTTGGCCTAATAGGGTGATTTGTTGTGATGTTATTGTTGATTTGGGATTAATTTAGTGTAATGATGTGCATGTCATAATAAAAAATTAATTAATCCATTTGAATTGATTTGTAAAATGTTAGTAAGCTAATTTAAGTGGATTGTGAACTCTATGCTTATGTTAAAAAGATTAGAGACTAATGAAGCTTAATTAGTATCTATAAAATGGTGTCATGATTATATAAATAAAGAATATATTTTATAAAATAGATATGAGATATTATAAAATGGTTTAAAGTGATATTTTAATTTTATTTAAAAGATTAGTAAGTAAAAGTAATAATGGATCTAGTAATAGGTGTAAATATACGTGTGTGTGTGTGTGTGTGTACGTGCACGAGTGGGTATGCACACATGTGTATTTGGAGCTAAGCAATGCTCAAAACGAATCTAGTGTTGTGACTAGAATTGATGAGATTGTGTACGAACATCTATGTATTGAATTATATATAAGTATGGGAATGTCCATATGTGTATAGATATGTTACGAGCGATCTCATGTAGCCACAGCGACCACCGGGTGCGCTAAGTTGCATGGGAAAGTACCGAGTCGAATAATCACACCGGTGAAGCTCGAAATGTAATTTGTGTTGATATGTGTGTTTGTGCATATGTGTGTGCAAAGGCATGCAAAAATGAGTGTATCGACACACATATAAGCTACGCACAAGGTAAGGAGGCTGGGTATGTCGTTTTGGCGTGTTAGAGGAAGCCGGGTCGCTATAGTTGCCATTGAACTCTACTCGTGCGAAGAGTGAATTTTTGTATCGAAATTGGTTTTCGTATACTTTAGAAGCCACTTCCAAAACATCAACAAATGAACCCTGTAGATGTTTAATGGGATGGAGACAGGCTCCAGTAGCAAGGAGAATTATCGGGTGAAGCATCAGAGGAAATGACGTGCGAATTGGTGATCGTTTGGTGTGATTTGCCCCTGCCCAGGCTCACTCTTGGAACCAGTCAGTTCAGTCAACTAAATTGGTCCATTCGGTCGAATGGTCTAGAGGGAACATGTCATCTCTACCATTGTTCAGTCGACTGAATGGAACTCCGGTCGACTGACCAGTCGACTTACCTACTATGTATTGTGCAAACTTCAAAACGCGATAACTTTTGCATGCGAAGCCGGATTAAGCCGAGGTTTGAACTACTATTTCCCATTTTTTAAGCGCTAAAACATGTAAAATTTTTGTAGTTTTTGGAGTATGCTGATTTTGGGACCCACGTGGGACCCACCTTGGCACATATTACAAAAACTTAGATTTTGAGGTAGACACGGAGGATATAATGGAAGAGTATTATGACATTGAGGTCATGCATTCTACATGGATGGAGATTTGGGTTAGCATGAGGTTTTAATAGAGTTGTCCGGTGGATTTTTAGGCCGTGGCGATTGGAGTCTTGCATGGCGATTCCAGATGTTACATACGGAGTGATTCCATACTCTAAGATTTTGAGCTTAGAATAATATACGATTTGTTCGGTGTTGACTTGTTGTGAAATACCAAGAGTATGGACTTATCTAACCTACCCAGAGTATGGACTTATGTGACCTACCTAGGTATCGACCTTGTTGTGGTGAACCTAGAGTGTTGTTGATGACTATGACACACTCGACACCATCTTAGAGGGAACATAAATAGCTTTATCTTATTGTGATTGCTTAGACTTTTTTGGGTCCTACGTTTGTAATCTTACGAATGATTGGTCTTAGTAGTAGTGACCATATGTGTTGTAGCGTGCCTATTCGGTCTTGGCAGTAGTGACCATTCAAGTTATGGCGTATCTATTTGGTCTTGGCAGTAGTGACTATACATGTTGTGGCATACCAATTAGGTCTTAGCAGTAGTGACCATATGCGTTGGGGCGTATCTTATCGGTCTTAGCAGTAGTGATCGTTGTTTTGGGATCACAGTATGATCTTGGTATGTTTGTACTATATTATTAGTATTTTTGGCTAGTGTAGTGCAATGAAAGATATTGTGCTAGCTTGTTGTTACAGGAGAAGTGCATGTTATGGTATGGTCTCCTACTTTTGAGATGGATTTACTGTACTTGTTTATAGACAGTCCGGATTATCCCTGAGCCATGTTTGTGGAGAGAGTAGGTTGTGATTTAGTAGTTCCTGTTTATTTGTATACAGTTTTAATATACTGTATTTTGAGATAGTTTCCCTCACACCAGACTTTATATTTGACCCGGATTTTGTCTTTATCTGCTTATGTCATGACAGCTCTCGGGTACTCGATTGAGTAGTTCGAGAGTCAGGCGCTTTTGGGGATATGCTAGCAGAATGGGCAGTTGGAGCATTTTGGAGGCGTGGGATCGATGTTTAAAGATATATATACTTGTTATTTTATTTGTATGTGACAGACATGTTATTTGTATATGAGCCTATTGTATTAGATATTCATTTAGAACTCCGTGCTTTTAGGAGTGGATGTGTTCTGATTTTCTATATTGATATTTATTTGTCAACTGCTTGCTCTAGTTCGATCTCTTACATATTGTTATTTTATTCTATTCATGTATATTCAGTATATTATATGTTGTCATTCCGTTATGAGATCTTATCGATGCCATGGTTTAGTATTTTATTATAATTTTACTTTGACGATTTATCTGTTGTGGTATTCGAAAGTCATGCGATGATGTATTTGTCCACTGCTTCCTCTAGTGGGGTGTTACATTAGTTATTTTAACCAATACAAAACTATAGAGCGATCTTTCCATGATTATCCAATAACTAGGAGTACACGACCCTTTAGTACACCCAAAAACCATGAGTAATACATTGTCCAAAATTTAGAAAGTATTACGTATTCTAGTTTCAACAGATGTATCGATATCCAGTCTCGATACATCTTGACTAGAAATATTTAAAATAATATGTCCATTATATTGTAATAAATTGATCATGATTACACACATTGTAATTACTATCACAAAATATATCGTTTATGCATTTTTAAATATACTTTAGTTAAATAATTATTTAATATAACACATTATAACAAGTATATAATAGAAAGAAAACCACCTCTTATTTCGAACAAGATTTTATTACAGAGTTAATAAATTTACAATAAATTATATAATTGCCTCTAGGACATACCACTAACTCTATCAATCTCTCACTTGCACTTGGGGTCAATTATGGAATCTCAATCTCATCCCTTTGATCATCTTGAAGAGAACTAACTGAATTTATCCCTACATGAATGGATTTGTTATGTTGTTCTTCATATCTACTCTTTATATCATGACCACTTTCTTCACAAAGAATTCTCCGACTAGGTGGAACTTTCGAATAATGTGTTGTAATTTCTTATGTGCTTTAGGCTCCTTTGCGATTTGTATCCCCACATTGTTTTCACAAAAAAATGCCATTAGATTCTCTATGTAAGGAATTACTCCAAGCTCACTTAAAAACTTGTGCATCCATATCGCTTCCTTAGTTGTTTTATTGAGGATGATGTACTCGGCGCCTCCATCGTGAAATTTTCTACTGTTTTCTTTTTGGAACTTTTCCAATCGACGGTCACACCGTTTATAGTAAAGACGTAATCCGACACTGACTCACTATCATCGATATAATTTTGAAAGCTAGAGCAAGTATATCCCTTCATAAGGAGGTCCCTATTCCTATATACTAGGAATAACTCTCTAATGTTTCCTAAATACTTTTTAATAATCCTACTTTCTACACCGTAATAATAAATAAATTTAATTAAAATAAAATATTTGAATTTGATTTTTAATTACTATTATTTATGAAAATAAAATTTATTTTATTAATTTCTATTTAATAAAAGATTTTGTTTTAATACATAAAATTAAACTAATAAATTCTTTTGGATAATATTGGAATTGAATAAAATATATAAATAAATATGAAATATTTTTATATAACAAATGATTTTCAAATGATCAAAATAGCTGAAAATTAAACTTACTTTATGTTAACATAATGGATAATTAAATAAAAATAAATAAGGATTAAAATATTAAATTGATACTCGAAGAAAATTAATTGAAATTAAAATAAATTAGAATTTAGGCCCAAACTAGTAAGCCCCAGCCCATTTCAAATCCAATCTCTTTTTATTTCCCCAAATCAAAACCTGTTATCCATATTCTCCATTCTATAGCCTTAGAACTATTTGGAAATGAAATCAACAAGCGAAAAAATGAACGATGAAATCGAAGTCGCCTTTGATTGGAGGGGTACGACGCCATCCGAGTGTACCACAATGATGGCGATAATACTAGAAGGGAGGCAGGTGGCATTGAGGCTGAGGCATATGAATGGGATTGTGTGAGCATAAGTGGTAGAGTTGACGATGGTGGTTGATGGTTGCTGTCCGCGATGTGGGAGGTGCGGCTTAATGACGTTGTGATTTTGGTCGATGCTGTTGCGAGTGGATTAGGGCTGTGCGCATGCAAGAGATAGGTGGCTGGTGTTTGGGCTTGGTTGGTCATAATTCTTGACAATAACAAGCAGGCTGTTCGGCGATGAGGGGGAAGTTCCGTGGAGACTACGATAGTCGAAGGCAGTGAAATTAGAGATGATGAAAGAGGCGGAGGTTGTAAGTCTTCATTCAACAAATTTGGTGTGTATTCTATGCTCACAACTATATCTATATCTTAGTATTTATAAAATTATCTAGATAATTAAATGAATGGTTTAGTTGAACGAATTGCTTATTATATATTGGATAGGAAAATTGAATTGAACGTTCTGATATTAGGTATGTTTTTGGATTAGATTTTTGAGAATTTATGTACATTGGATTATCAAAATACAAATGAGATGCTGTCTGATTGCATTTTGGATTGCGTAATTATCTATATGTTTGTGGAGTAATTTTACTCTATGATTTTTATATATTTAGATATTTAATTATTTTCTTATTTTAAAAGGATGTTTGAAAATTTTTGGAAAAATTTATTTAAAGGTTTTAAAATTTTATTAAAATATTTTTATAAATATTTTCACTAAATTTTTATTCAATTTAGCTATTTTCATATTTACAAGTATGTTTTTAACTATAAATATAAATATAGTTTTCTTTTGGTTATAAAAACCTTTTTACAATCAATATTAGAATATATTGTAAGTTTTGAATTGCTTTAAAGGAAAAAGATAATATATTGCTATTTTTTAAAATATATTATGGAAATAATAAAATTCTTTCAAGTGATTTTTATTATAAAGGTTATTTAAGTATTATTGGAAGAGTTTTCAAACCTTGGAAAAATATAGAATCCTTTTTGTAAAATAATTAAATGATTTTGGATATGTTTTGAATATATAAAATTCTCTTTCTATATTATGAGGATTTCAAATATGGTATAATCTAAAAGAAAATGTTCTATTTCAAAATAATTTGAGTATAAAGTGAGAATATTGAATTATATTCTATGGTTTGAAATAAATATGATTTATTTTGAAATATATATATTTATTTAACAATAGCAACTAATTATAGAAATTATGGAAAGACTTCTATAAAGGATATTTGATTTGTAAAGTGACCTTGAATGTTTTAAAATATGTAACGACCTGAAATTTCAAACACTTCGTATGTAAGTATCTGAATTATTTAAATATTTGAATCCAAGATTTAATATGATTAAATATGATTTTATAACCTTATTAAACACTTTTTAATTAATAACTAATGTTAGAAAAATTACTTTTGAAATGTGTTTACAAAAACATACACTTTGAGTAAATACTGAAAATGTGACCGGAAAATGTTTTGTTAAAAATCAACTTTTTATTCAATACAAGTTGTGTAAACATATTGCAACTTGAATAGTTGTCATGTGTAAACATATGATAAGAGTCAACACATCTTTTCCTAAGTTAAAGATTAACAAAACTAAAGTATAAATTAGCAAAAGTAAGTGGAAACATAAGACTAAAAGGACCTTTAAATCAAGGCACCAAACATGGAAAGCACGCTTGTGTAAGAGCATTGTAATGATCCGAAATTTCATTGCTTTGATTAATGAATATTTAATTAATTTTAAATATTCAATATATAGGTTTTAAAATGAAAATAAATTCATTTTAATTAACTATTAATGATGGTAAAATCATTTTCAAAATTTGTTTACCAAATTAAATAGGTCGTTGAGAAATAGAAAATGTGACCGAAGAACGTTTTCCAAAATTTCGACCTTTCAACACCGGAAAGTTGTCGGGAACGTTATTCGTCTTTGTTCACTATATGTACATATATATAAGAGTTAATTAACTAGATAGTAATGCACTTAGAAATAAATTATCTTATATTAATTTATGTTAGTAAGTGATGTGACAAGACATAGTTTTAAAAATAATACACATTTTTTTAAATATATATCAAGTATTGTCACATCTTAGATTTTGCAATCATTAAGCATAATTATCTCTTTTTACATCTTAGTTAATTAATAAGTAAACTTATATATATATATATAAGAAAGTGATGTGACTAAACATAATAATTATATATATATATATAATGAAAGTGATGTGACTAAAATAATAATTATATATATATAAGTGATGTGACTAAACATAGTTATATATATATAAAAGAGTGATGTGATTAAACATAATTAGATATATATATATATATATTATAAAAGATTTGTGATGTGACTAGATATAATGATGACATAGGAAATTTGCTTATAAATAGCCATATGTTTCTCCATTTTTCATCCTCTTTCCACCAACCTTTTCTTCCTCATTTCTAAATCAAATTGAGGTTTTATTTTGCTGAAACCGTGTGAAATTTTAAATGGATATAACAATCTAGTTGACCATTTTTTTAAATTTCTAACATAGCTATGTCAAAATACCCATTCTTTACAAAGCAAATTTTCACCTAGAATTTCAAGTCCAAAAATTACTCTTCTTCTTTTGATCATAACTTCTTCAAAACTGATCGAAAATGAATGATTCTTTCTTTGAAATTATAGAGAAAAGAAATTCCAATAACTTTCTCTTTGCATTTTGAAATTCCGTAAGCAGATAGCCCAAATGTCAGTTGCTAAATGACCTATTTTCGGATTTATTATTGAGAAATCGATGTTTATCCGAAGTCGCTCTACATTACCAAAACATGTCTCACTTTCTTGTTCATCCATGGTCTAGCCTACCTAGTACATTTAGGATTCAAGATTTTTTCTTAGGAATGAAAGTGCTAGGTCGTACTCAAGTCAATGAAAGTTTGGATAGCCTTCGGTGAGTAAATTCCTTAACTTTTTGGAAAAGAATTTACATTTATATATATGGCCGTTATATGGTTGTATTTGTGATGTTAATATTTGGATTATGGTATGGTTTGGATGTATATGTGTGTGTTAATTTGTGGTTTAGCATTAGAACTTTGAATTGATGATTTATGTGGTGTTTTAGTTATAAAATTATGATCTTTAGCTTGGAATTGGAAGTGATATGGAAAGTTAGTAAGTAAAATTAGCAAATGGAAGAGTTAGTGAGCAACAAGTTGGAAATTACGGGTATCCATAGCGATAGTCGCTATGTATGTAGTTCGTTTAAATATTCTATTTTCGCAAAGTTAGGTGTTTATACTTCAAATTGTTTTGTAAATGGTTTATAAGCTAAATAATGATATTTTAAAAGGTAAATTAAGAATTTAATAATAAATTTTTAATTAATTATATTTTGATAATTAATAATTAATTAAGGATTAAACAAGGGTTATTAACTTTTATTAATTAAAGGTTGGTTGTTAATTAATTATCTTTTAAAGTTAAGATTTATTTTAATTAATTATTAATTAAGTTAATTAATTATTAATTAAGTTAATTAATTATTAATCAAATTAATTAATTATTAATCAAGTTAATTAATTATTAATCAAGTTAATTAATTATGAGTTAAGTATATGATTTATTTTTAATTAACTATTATTCGAATATAGGATTAAATATTAATTAATTATTAATCAAGATTTTAATTATTTTTAAATTATAAATTAATTAAGGTTTAATTTATAATAAATTATTTATTAAAGGTTTAATTTATTATTTAAATTTAATTAAAGATTAATTAATTAATGAAGATTAATTAATATTTAATTATTAATAAAGTTTTAATTAATTATTTAATAATTAATTAAGGATTAATATAGATTTAATTAATAGTTAATTACTGTTAACTACTTAATTAAATTAAGTTAAGATTCAATTAAAATTAATTATGATTTAAATAAGGATTTAACTTATAATTAATTATTTTTAAAAGTGTTTAAAAGTTTTAAATCCTTTGGTTTTCAAAAGTAAAATTGTTTAAAGGTACTTCGTTTTTAAAGATGGTTTTGGATACAAGTGATTCAAGTGTTGATACCATTAAGAAACCATATAACTGTGAATGAGTTATAATGTAGATCGTTGGGTTGTTTGGACATGTGTTAGCATAATAAATCCCGATTCTGCTCTAAATTGATTGTTTGTTTGTTAGGTTGTTTGGACATGTGTTAGCAGAATAAATCCCCGTTCTGCTATAAATTGATTGTTGGTTTTTTTTGTGTGGACATGTGTTAGCAGAATAAATCCTCGTTCTGCTATAAATTGATTGAATTGTTTGGACATTTGTTTAGCAGAACAAATCACCATCCTGCTATTATGTTATTTGGACATGTATATGATAATTAGTTCATATTGACATGTTATTTCCTATTTTGGATATGAGTTGTATTTACATATATGTTGACCTATGTAAATAACTATTTAGTGAATTGGAATTAAAATTGAATGGTAACTAAAATTAGTACAATTGGGATTGCTAAACCTCTTTTCGAATTATTAAAGTATGTTTTTGAATAAACATTAATACTTAAATCAATTTTGGTTTAAAGGTTATAAATGATTTTCAAATTTTATCATTATTTTATAAAGTTATTTTAAATAATATCTTGTTTTTAAAAAGGGGTTTATTAAATAAAAAGTTTTACCTTAAGTGATTTTCAAATGATATCTTGAAAATGACATTTTATAAAGGAGATTCTATAAAGAAATTATGAAGGAAGATTTTTGAATAGTTTTAAAAATAGAAAGAGATTTTATAAATCATTTTAGACATTTTTGAAAGAAGTTTTAAATCTAGTTTGAAAACTTTTAAGTGGTTTGAAATGTGAAGTAAACTTATAAAAAGAATTTTTATAAGGAATAAGTAATTGTGTTTTATAGGAGGTGATGTTTTTGAAAGGGAATTGTTTGGCCATTTAATATGGAATTTTGAGGAAATGGGATTTCCAAAATGTTTGGTAAATACTTATATTGTTTTTTTTCAAGTAAAAAGGAATGTAAGAGGTTTGGAAATAGGGTTTGAAAAGATCTTTTGATCAGGTTTTATAAAGTGATTTTATTAATTAAAGTTTAATTAATAAAGGCTTAGAGAATCCCATATGGAAATTAAACTATGACTGGATGTTTGTTTATTTGATAGTTAAATAAACGACTATCAAGTTTGACCCAATTTGACTTAGGAAGTATGAATGTAAATTCGAGTTCCACGATAAGGTCTCGAGTACTTACTTCCAAAAGAACCGGGATTGAGTCAACCGGAAATTATCGGTTGTTGATACGGAGAGACCGGCATCAGATCTATATCCGAAAACGACTCCGAACCAACATGTACGTTCGAGTGAAAGACATCTTGATGATGATTGAAGATCGTGCTCTTTGAAGTGCAAGTGGTATTGCTGCTAATCCTGAGGGTGATTCCAAAATGGATGTAGTAGAGTTAGTGCCTTCGGTTTCGTTCAGACCCAGATCGAACTTGTATGGATGAATGCTGACATTGCATTGACGTCTAGAGGGCAGTGTTAGCATTCCAAGATGGATTGCTATTCAGATAGGTAAAACGTAGCCTCAAGCCTCACAACTGGGAAGAATGGAAAAAACAGTGCATGCAGCAGAGCTATGTGGTTAGCTACCATTAGGAGCGGTCACCCCATTCTAGATGTCGCTTTTAGAGTTGGTTTGCGCTCAAACACCATGGTAGTATATGGCCTCGGTGTCAAGGGGGTGAGGTAATCCGGTCTGTCAAGTTAAAGGGGCAGCCGGCTCTGTGTTAGCATCGGTGCATTTTCTAGAGGTGTATCATCGGAAGGTAGTCCCTTACCTTTCCATTGTTGGGATCCAATCTCCAATACGTGCCTTACATTTTCGATTGTAGAACCTAGTATGTTGGAATATGAGATGCAAGCATTTCAGCTATTTTATCTATTTACTTTAAACCTAGACACTATGATAATATCACTGGATTTTGATATAAAATGTTTTGGTTATCGTAAGGTAAAAACTTGTCCGTTTTTATATGCGATGTGGTCTTACGAGATACCCTTTGTTTGAAAAGTTTTCAAATGTAGAAATCAATTTGGTTGTTACTTGTTATCGAGTTTTACTCACGCTTATTTACCAGACTGACCCGGGCGTTATTCCATGTAATGCGTAGGTCAGACCGAGCATGTTTTTCCAGGTTTAATTGGATACTTTGGAGTTGGAGAGAAGCTGGATGGTCAAGACGTATTCACGTATATTTTTCTTCCGCTGTATTATAGAGTCTGTATGTTTGTCAATATAAGGATGGGTTTCCATAACTATCCAAATTTAGGATAAGTCTAGTGTACTTTGATGTTGTATATTTGAATAAAGATGTTTCCTTCTTGTAAAGATCATTATTGTATTATATATTATTTGCTGCGTTGTGAGATTCTGTGTTGTTTAGTTTTCTTCTATCTTCTACCTTCTTCTTTCACCCTAACAAATCGGTATTTCCGGCACTTGAATGTTCGGCATGTGATACAATGGAAGCATTAGTGTCGATTTTAGAGGGTCAAAAATCTGGTTGGTTACATTTGGTATCAGAGATGAAGGATAAGCAAGAACCTTGGATTTGGTGGGGTACGCTCATTAGAGATAGGTAAGTGATACCCTAGAATGAGTTTGAATGTATATTATATAAGAGCGCGTCTTTGTTAGTGATATAAAAATGTTTTATATTGTGTTGTTTGATCGGTTGAGTGGTATATGAATTCTGGTTGATGCGTTTGGCCAACGTTATCGATATGGATTCCTAAACATTTGAACCAGAACAACCGACACAATATTTGTAACAACCCGGGATCTAGCTTCAAATTATAATCGTCATTAAATGATTGATGTTACTAGCTAATTGCTATTAAGAATTTTTATCAGGAGGAAATTCTTTAGAAATTCGTTAAAGAATTTTGTGGGCTTTATAAATAAAATTTTGGCCATGTTTCCTTTGTTTTATTTTGGGCCGTGATAATTATCATTGCCATTCCCTTTTCTCTACACTCGAAAACCCGTCCCCTTGAATCGCTTAATTCATTTCTTCGTTCGAAACCAACCCTAAAGAAACGAACGAAATAAAGAAATGGCGGCGCCGTTCGTTCGTCCTCATTCCTAAAAAATTAGGGTTCGTAAGATTTAAAGGCACCGTCTTTGTTGTTCGATCGAGAAGATGATTCTCATCCCTTTGCTTGTCGTTCGACCGCCTCCGTGTAGATTGCTCGGCTGCTTCCATTCGATCAGGCTCGTCTTCGATTTGGGTTTGGGGTCTTCGGCAAAGGTGAGTAATTTCTTAATTACTCACATCTTATTCGATCTTATGTATGTGTGATTTTGTGGTATCGATCTTGAATTTTTGGGTAATTCGACTTCGGTCGTGATTTCTTGACTCGTTTTGAGTTTTGCTGTCGTTGGTTTGGTCCTTGTTGTCTTTCGATGTTAAACTCTTTTGACGATGCTGATTTCAAGTCGACTTCGACACTTACTACTATTGACTTAACTTGTTTAATATCGGCCTTGGCATTTTTGTGACAGTTGATTTTGATCCATGAGTGCACTCGACTTTTAATTTCTGAATTTGATTTTGACCACTACTGTGATATGTTTAAACCCCTCTGGTCATTTGCCTTGACATGTTCACTTTGATCACGGCTTTGACATTTTTCTGGTATGATACTCGTCGACATTGCTATCCTCTTCACTGTGAGTTAAGACTTGAGTTTTTGGGCCCCCTGTGAGCTTCGCCTCTGGCCATCTTCTCTGGTTGGTTTAACTGAACTTCACTTGAGCATTTTATTCTTAAAGTTTGATGTTGTCTGGTTGTTCACTTGGTCCATGAGGCATGTTGCATTGTTGTCTGATTATTGTTTCATCTCTACTTGTTTGTAGCTGCTGCACTGCTGTTCAATTGTCTGGTTGCACTTTGATGTTGTTTATGTGTTCACTCTGATTAGCATTGTATATTTGCTTTTGTATCACCTGATATCTGTTGTGTTGTATATCTCTGGTGCATTGTATAACTTGAGCTTGGTTTGTCATTTGGTCTACATACCTAAGCTTGACGCTGTTCACATTTTTAAGTTGCTCGGCCCTTGTTTGTACTACCTCATATGAATTGATTCATTGTTCCATTTAAGATGCTGTCTGCACTATGATATTTTGTAGCCTTGCCTCCATGATTACAACTATAGCTTGTTTATTGTTTTCGACTACGGTCTTGCATTCACTCCAAATATGTCGACCTCTCTTGACAATATGCATCTGTTCTTCATTGCTAGTGTGAAGTTGTTCAACCTGTAGTTGCATTCATGTACACAGGTCGGGGTTTTGAACTGTCTGTATTCATAAGTGTTGACCACCGTACTTTTGTTGTTTGATTGTCTGTAGATGGTTGGTGCATTCATGTGTATTGGTTCAGATTTGTACTGAACTTGTTTTTGTGTCTCTCTTCCATTTTTGTTTGTAGTTGTGTTGAGTCCGGATAGCCGTGACTTGACCCCTGTAGTATTGATTTGCTGTCAATAGTTGGAGTTATGAGGACGTCTTGTACTGGGGTGGCGAGGCAGTACACGCATGCGTGTATTGCAGGCACACATTTTAATGTGGCGAGGCAGTGCACGCGTGCGTGTACTGCAGCCACACAGTATTGATATTTTAATTGATATTTCGATTATTTGAATTGTTTTGCCTTTAACTCAATATTTTGAATCGGATTTTGATTTGGTTTAATCTAATGATTTTGTGTTAAATTGCCGTTTAGGCAATTCTGATGTATTCTAAATTATCTTCATTGGCGATCTTTTTATTTATCTTTGTTGATGATTCAAATTTGCTGATTTGTTGTTTACCACTGTTTAGTGTTATATCTGCCGTTATCCGATTCTTTTATCGAGGAGTCGGATATACGAGATTTCTGTGACTGTCGTCTATTTGATATTGATTATTATTGCTTCTGTGCATTAATAACTGATTTTGAATTAGACTGACCCATGTATTATTTTCTTTTGAATTTAATACTCGGGTCAGACCCGAGTTATTTCAGGTGTAGATTTCCTGCTTTGAGTTGCTGTTCGGGCTATGAAGACTTTTTATATTTTCTGAGGTTGTTTTCGTCGTTTTGTAGAAGTCGTGTCATTGTATAGGATGATATGTATTCATGTATATTAGCTGATAATGTACTTGTATATATAACTTCCAGAGTCGACAGTTGTAGTTGTATCATATGTATTGTGTCAACTATATTGTAACTGACATCAGTTATATATATATATATATATGAGACTTTTGTTTTATCTGTGTTCCGCATTTGTATTATCTGTGTTATTATTATATCTAATGTCCTAAACTATTATGAACCATCGTAGTTTGTTTTATACTGATAATTGGGTATGTCGATGGGAGTAAATAAATAAGATGAAAAATGAAAAGTATATACCACTCCTATCGAGGTAACCAATATTAGCGTAAGGCCAACTACGGATGGCCGCTCCTATCCAGCCTTATTCTTTGTGATAACAGACAGTATTGCTTTTAATACTCTTTGTTATTGTGAGCATAGAGGTGGGGCGTCACAGTTGGTATCAGAGCTTGAGGTTTATGGACATAATATAAAACTTAACTCGGATGGAACATATGTTACAACTATCAGTCGATGTTTTATTTGTGCTTTAAGTCAAAACTAAAGTTTAAAATTTTGATGAAAGTTTTTAAATATCATTATTTAAAAATAAAGAGTAAATTTGTGTTCTGATGATTTGATTGATTTGTGTAACGACCTAGTATTTTGGACCATTCAAATCGACAATAATCCACACATGTCAGACTTGAATAATTCAAAATAATAGATTGTTAATTTAAATTTGGCAAAACTTAGCATATACAATAAATGAATAATCACAGATCACAGACACAGAGTAATATAACAATAATGCAGCGGAAACAAAAGAATAGTAGTTCATGAAGCTACTATATATATAAAACAGAGTTAAACAAGATACAACAGAGGTCTCGAATACATAGATATCTCAATACAAAAGTAAAATACAAGGTCTGAATACATCACTGGAATCAACTGAATAACTGAAAGCTGGATAGATAGCTGGATCTCCAAGCGAAGCTCCAACTCCAAAGGTGAGTCTCAAATACTGTATCACTCAGTCTGACCTGAGCGTAAAGAAAAACAAAAACACTCGAGTCAGGATTAACATTCTTATATCAATAAATCTAACTCAAGTGAAATAACGACTGAAATACGAGTAACTCAAAGAATGTTTGGGATAACCATCCTCTAAGGATCCGTTAAACTATCTACTATGTAGTAGTGTACGCTAAGTAGATAATGTCAAATCAGTAAAGTACGATATCAAAATAGCGTTAAGTCATGGCCCATTCCACCCTTAACACATTTTTATTCCCAAGGGCATATACAAGACCGTAGTTTCCCTAAAACCGGAAGTCACCAGAGGGCAATCCATATACTAAAGGTACAAACCAAAATCGTAGTGGTCGCGAATAGGATAATTAGTATGACAAGGTACATGAGGCAATACCGACTAGGATACTAGTAGTTGCGTGATCCGGACTGATGTTGGGTATAGCAGCTACTACCCCAACACCGCGAAACAACACTCCCATAATCGAGGGGTGCACCCAAATCGAATCACAAAAGTAATAGATTTGGTAACGAAGAAGTGTGTCCGCTAGAGATGGCGAACCTCAATGGCCCGGCGCGGCTCCTGTTTTAGTCATGTCAGGGGTCATCCAAAATCGTTCTCTTTCTTCAGTCAACGCGTTCACCAAACCATCCACTTCATTCTGGATCAACACTTCGCGTATATTAGTTATTAAAGTGGTTTCGATATCGATAGAGAGTATGTCCATATCCGATCCCGGTCTCTTTAATAACTGCGTATTATTACACCGATGGTCATTTAATAATATTTCAAAATAGTTATATTTCAAAACTAACATATCATTGCCATTTCAAAACCATATCAATACGATATCACCTTTTCTTTAAATAAATCCATTTCCAAAATCATATCACTTTCCAAAGTTACATCGCTTTCGAAATCGTAAGTCTTTTAAAATCATAACACTTTGCAAATCAAAACTTGAAATTCATAACACTTTGAAATCCTAACACTTTCCTCTTAACAGTTTAGATATTAATTTTTTTTTATATATAGAAAAATAGTTTGTAAAATAAAATAGTTTATATAAAATAGTTATAAGTTAAAATAAAATAATTTATATTGAAAATGATTTATATTAAAATAATTTATATTAAAATTTATAAAGTAAAATATAAATAGTTTTTGATATAGTTTAAATACTTTATATAAAAATAACTTCCTCAAATTTCACAAATCAATTCACATAAACTCGAATTCCAAAATTAAAATTTAATTAAATCTCAAATCATCAATTTCAATTCAATTTAGTTTCTCAATAAACCCTTTCAAATTATCGATTTCAAATGCCTATTTGAACCATAAATAAACCATTTCAATTTCAATATATTTCAAGTTTAAATATTCGACATTTCAAAACTAAATTCAATAATTCAATTTATGTCCCAATTTAATTTCATTACATTTAGTTTCTGAAATAATTCTTTAATCATTTCAATACATCAAAATACAACTTCAATTTACAAATTTATATAGCCAAAATATCCCATTTAAATTTATATAAGTTTGAAATATTCATATAAGCCACTTCTTAATTAATTCAAGTTATAAAACATATCTTTAAATTTCAAATTTACTAGATTTCAAATCAACTTATTTAAGTATAATTCTTAAATAATTAAGAATTCCAAATCAATTCAAATTTATCTTTCAACCTGAAACATTATAAATTCTATATTTAAAAATATAAATTTTACATAAATACTTAAACATATTTCATATTGATTTAAATCAACTTTATTAAATCAACTTTAATAAATCTTTAAAATCAATATTTATTAAAACCATATATTTCTTTTCAAAACCATAGAAATCAATTTCAAAATATTTATATATATAGACCAACGGTGTCTGTATATAATTTTCTATCCTATGGTCAAGTGATACGGATATTTATCATTTCAATCCGCAATTTAAAATATATACGGGTATATATCTTTTCAACCCGTAATCCCAAATTCAATTTAATTTGAAAATCGCTTGGGTTTATCATTTCAACCCATAACGATTTTCTCCTATTCTAAAGTCCGTTCGAGTATGTATCATTTCAACCCATAGTGATTCTATACTAATAGGGAACTTGCAGAGTGATAACAGATATGATAATAATATAACAATGGTAACATGCATATATCATCAGTATAAATAACAGATAAGGGTGTCAGATGTCACAGGTGAACAGATACAGATGATGGCATATATATATATATATATCAATATAAATAACAGATAATGATGTCAGGTGTCACAGGTGAACAGATACAGATGATGGCATAAATATAGCAATATAAATAACTAACAGCAGCATATTTCAATTGTCGTTTCAATTGAAATCAAATTTAATAAATATAAGAACATTAATCGTGAGTGATTGCTCACCTTTCGAGGCTAGAGATGCACGAGAAGATGACCCGGATACGCACATAGATATGGACAAAGAGATTGAGTTACGAATCCAAGCAAAACAAATCAGCACGAATTCAACGATCAAAGCTGATAACAGAAATCGGTGAAATCAAATCAAAACATTCAACATAGCAACAAATAAAACATGTCCTGCGTCAAAGTTTAACAATATAATTCTATGTGCTACCGAGATCGAAATGGACTGAAATTTGGTATGAATAAAGATCAAAACTTGTATTTTAAACTGCAAAAGATTCACTTGTTTTGGACAAGAGACGAGAAAAGTTACGATGTCACGAACATAGACTCAGGCCATGTTTGCAGCGGTGTAAATAATTTCTAAGTACAAAAGAACAGCTGCCTGGGTCTAACTTCCAGATCCTCGACCACTAATCAAACGATGTCGGATTTTGCTGAAATTTGATAGGCATAAACTAGGTAACTTCGACTTCTTTTTAAAAATAAAATCAACCCATTCCGACGTAAGACATAAGAGATACGATGCGCCAAACATGAACTCAGGTCGTGTTTGCAGCAGTGTAAAATAATTTCTAAGTACAAAAGAATAGCTGCCTGGGTCTAACTTCCAGATCCTCGACCACTAATCAAACGATGTCGGATTTTACTGAAATTTGACAGGCATAAACTAGGTAACTTCGACTCCTTTTTAAAAATAGAATCAACAAGCCCAAACTTTAAAAATATATCTTACAATCAACAGGTTGAATGACTTACAGAACTTACATGCAGTAATATATATATAACTCGACAGACTAGTATACAGTGCCTATATAACTTATATTACATGAACTTATACATAGAAGATTTGTGAAATATAATATGACTTATATAGCCAGATTATAGAATAGATAACCTATATAAATAAATAAAATAGTATATGCAACATATCATTTAAGATAAATATTTGTAACATAGTTTAGGCTGATTTTATGAATACTAATATATATACAGGCTTCTCACAATCCAACTTATATATACTACTGGCTGTAACAGGATCATACCTTATAACATAACATATGTAAACAACCTGATATGTAAAACTGTATGCACTTATATATTCATACAACATATATAAATTTAGTATTTAACTAAACAAAATATAGGCAAATGAATCCATGTATATAACCTTTACACTGACTCAATAACTTAAATTATACATATAACCTTTACAACTCACGTTTATAATATATAACCTATATATAAAGTATAACATATACTAACTGTAATATATAGAACTTTATTTAGATCTGCCACTACAACATAAATAGCATACATATATATATATTCAAAGAAGGGGAAGGAAAGGCTTACGGCATGAAGTGGGAAGGGATGCTTCGGCAGCGGAGGAGGAGGTGCGGCTGCAAATTAAAGGGAGGTGGTCTCGGTTGAACCGGTGGCGGAGGCACAGAGCTCCGCCTGAGGTGATCGGAAAAAGGAGGAGGAAGAAGGAGGCGTAGGCTGTTTCACGGTGGAGGCTCGAGAGATGGCCTGGGTATAGGCGCGGACTGCCATGGCGAAGGGGCTGACGCTATGGGCAAGGCGGTGGAAGGAAATATGGGTTGCTCGGCTGCAGTGCACGGGCGGAGGGTGGTGCTAGGGGGCGTGTTTAGGTGGGTCTGGAAATGTGGCCGATGCTTGATGTGGAGGGGCGGTTCGGTGTTTGGTCGGTGAATGGAAGGGAGGTGGAAGACGAGGCAGGAGAGAGAGAAGGGGATGGGGAAGCTCGACTATGTAGATGGTGGCGGGCTGCATGGGTAAAGAGAGAGTGAGAGAGAGGATGGTGGGAAGATGCATGGGTTTGATGGAATTGGAGAGGAGATGGAAGAAAGGAAAAGATGTAGATCTCCCAGAATATATAATTTATTGCCTTCAGAACTAAGTAAATGAACGAACCAAGAAGAAAACAAAATAAAAGCTTAAAAAGCAAACGTCAATAGTCAGTAAAAGCAAACGTCAATAGTCAGTAAAAGCAAACGTCAATAGTCACAATATGAATGAACCGTTAATAGCTAGTGGCTATTACATTTCACAGAGGAAAAATGAAAAGATCCAGACTCAAAAGCCAAATACAGAACTGATACGGAATCGTTTTACTGACTTCACAACACATCAGGGTTCGAATAATGGAAATGAATATACCGCTGTGATCAGCACGTTGAGATGATCAAAACAGTATACAAATATTAGTGGTATGATTGAATTATAAAAATTTGAATTTTCTACTAGCGGAAAATGCAAGAAAAACGCTGAAAAATAAGACCGACGGAGCCAAAGATGTCCGAAATTGGAAAAACGACAAACTGACATCTTGCTCAGAAGATGGTTTAAAATTTTTCTATGTAAAAATATTTAGGTTTCGGAAACATTTATTTTCATCGCTTTTTAACTGATTAAATTGAAGTAAATTTACGTGCGAAATAAACTTTCATATTTTCGGACGAAAATTTACCAGTTGCTATGTTTAACTAAACGCATTCCAAATATCAAATTTATATTTCAAAATTTTATCGTTTAAAATTTCACAAAAATTCAATTAATAACGCTATTAAAACCAGTTGAATTTACGGGTCGTTACAATTTGAGTACTGTTTATCAGAGTGCGCAGCGGAAACAGTGAAGCTGTCTTCGCTGAGTACAACTGATAATCTATTTGATTTAAAAATTGAAATATGAAATTTAAAATTTCATTGGTTTTTTACATAGGTGTAATTATTTTGTTTCTTTGAGAATTTCGAATCCGAATTGAGGATTCAAAGAAATTACAGTTATGTGATTTTTGTTGAAATTTCCGCTGGCTTTCTTTTGTACTAATCATCTATTGATTAGATTTTGCTGTTTTGAATTGTCTTCATTGAAGATACATTTGAACGATTTCTTTGTTTATATTGTAATGTGCGTGCAAATATGAATTGCACATTACTGCATTAATTTTACGTTGAACCGATGCTTGGTTATGAAACGTATTTTGTTGCCGTTATTTTTATAACGGGATTTTCACACCAGTGCTATATTTTTGAAGCACGGTGTTTTGTTGACAATTTTAATGAATGAAAATTCACTGATGTCACATTTTGATGTGAATTATTTTGATGAGATTTTTGATGTTTTAAAAATTACTATCGCTTTTGCTTCAGTAACCGTCAGATTTTAAAAGTGGATTTTCAAGCGGTTATTCCGCAATGCTGATTTTGAAATTCGTTTTACGATGTTTTGAGAAGTACAATTTCCTTTTCGAAATTGCTACTGATGTGCTGCTTTAAATCACGTGATTGGCAAATCGTTTTAAAATGAAAAAAATTGATTTATAAAATTTCTAACAGTTTGCGCTTTCAAAAGGATGAGAAAGCGACTTAAACGATTCAGCAAAATCGAGGATTATGACCCCTTTCTTTTACTGATTCGCTTAACTCCGGACTTGTCCAGTTGAGAATGTGAATTGTTATTTAAAATAAATAAAATTGTTTTCAGAAATTTTACAGTTTGCGATTTCAAAAGAATGAGGAAGCGATTTAAAAGTTTCAGCAAAATCGAGGACCATGACCCCTTTCTTTTACTGATTCGCTTAATTCCGGACTTGTCCGTTTGAGAATGTAAAGTGTATTTTTACAAAATACACAACTTTGCACTTTCAAGGAAACGATGAAGAGAATCAAACGATTTAGTAAAACACGTAGTATGGGACATGTGCGTTTGCTATTTCGGTTAATTCCGGACTCGTTAATTGAAATATTTGATGATTTTGTGTGCTTTCGAGTCACTATGAGGACCTTCGGGTCATTTGTTGGACCTTCGGGTCATTTGTTGGACCTTCGGGTCATTTGTTGGGCTTTCGGGCCACTCTGCGGACCTTCGGGTCAAATACCAGTACTAGACCTTCGGGTCACTCTGCGGACCTTCGGGTCAATCTGATGGGCGGAAAAATTATTTTGAGTACTTGGTAGGCTTCGGCCACTCTGAGATGCACGTGCGGCGAATTAAAAACTCGCCATCTGATGGGATCGATCCAACCTTTTATGTTGATTTTCTAGTCTTCTTAATTGATTTCTAGATATTTGTTGTTTCCAATTATCTGCAGGTAATTGGATATTTATTGATATGAGTTCTGATTATCGTTTTTGATAATCGAATATTTGTTGATATGAGTTCTGATTATCGTTTTTGATAATCGAATATTTGTTGATATGAGTTCTGATTATCGTTTTTGATAATCGAATATTTGTTGATTTGAGTTCTGATTATCGTTTTTGATAATCGAATATTTGTTGATTTGAGATTTGATTATCCTTTTTGATAATCGAATATTTATTGATTTGAGATTTAATTATCGCTTTAGATAATTAAATATTTGCTGATTTGAGATTTAATTATCGCTTGAGATAGTTAAATATTTGCTGATTTGAGATTTAATTATCGCTTTTGATAATTAAATATTTGCTGATTTGAGATTTAATTATCGCTTTTGATAATTAAATATTTGCTGATTTGAGATTTAATTATCGCTTTTGATAATTAAATATTTGCTGATTTGAGATTTAATTATCGCTTTTGATAATTGAAAATTTGCTGATTTGAGATTTGATTATCGCTTTTGATAATCGAATATTTGCTGATTTGAGATTTAATTGTCGCTTTTGCTAGTTGAAAATTTGTTGAATTGAAATTTTATTATCGTTGTTGATAATCGAATATTTTTGAATTGAAATTTGATTATCGTTGTTGATAATCGAATATTTGTGAATTGAAATGTGATTATCGTTTGGATAATTGAATATTTGTTGTCGTTTTTGATAAGTTGATAATTGATAATTTGATAATTGTTGATTTGTTTTCTGACCATCGTTAGATAATTGGATGTTTGCTGATTTTATTGATACGAGATTTTCTAGTCTCTAATTGGATCTAGATTATGCTGATTTTTATTGAATTGCTGTTTTCTTTCTATCTCTGTTGATAATTAGAGTTTGCTGATATGGAGTTTGTGTTTTCTAGTTAATTGTTGAATAACTAGATATTGGTAGTTTTGCGAATTGTGATTTGTGTTTCATAATTATCTTTGTTGATAATTAGATTTTTGTTGTTTTCTAATGATCGTATTGATAATTAGATATTGCTGTTTTGTGATTTCTGTATTATAATTATCTATTGGTAATTGAATATTGCTGATGTTTGCATTTATTCCGTTTGCTGTCTTCTGATTATCTTTTGATAATTGGACTTTGTTGAGATATTGTGAATTTCTTTTATAGAATTAAAAGATTACTTTGGCATTTGAATTCTCGACTTTTATTTTTCTAGCTTAACTAGTTTATGTTAAAAGAATAATAGAGGTTGACGACCTTAATTATGAAAATTGCGGGAACACAATTTTTATAAGGAGGGGAGTCTGTAACAACCCGGGATCTAGCTTCAAATTATAATCGTCATTAAATGATTGATGTTACTAGCTAATTGCTGTTAAGAATTTTTATCAGGATGAAATTCTTTAGAAATTCGTTAAAGAATTTTGTGGGCTTTATAAATAAAATTTTGGCCATGTTTCCTTTGTTTTATTTTGGGCCGTGATAATTATCATTGCCATTCCCTTTTCTCTACACTCGAAAACCCGTCCCCTTGAATCGCTTAATTCATTTCTTCGTTCGAAACCAACCCTAAAGAAACGAACGAAATAAAGAAATGGCGGCGCCATTCGTTCGTCCTCATTCCTAAAAAAATAGGGTTCGTAAGATTTAAAGGCACCGTCTTTGTTGTTCGATCGAGAAGATGATTCTCATCCCTTTGCTTGTCGTTCGACCGCCTCCGTGTAGATTTCTCGGCTGCTTCCATTCGATCAGGCTCGTCTTCGATTTGGGTTTGGGGTCTTCGGCAAAGGTGAGTAATTTCTTAATTACTCACATCTTATTCGATCTCATGTATGTGTGATTTTGTGGTATCGATCTTGAATTTTTGGGTAATTCGACTTCGGTCGTGATTTCTTGACTCGTTTTGAGTTTTGCTGTCGTTGGTTTGGTCCTTGTTGTCTTTCGATGTTAAACTCTTTTGACGATGCTGATTTCCAGTCGACTTCGATAGTTACTGCTATTGACTTAACTTGTTTAATATCGGCCTTGGCATTTTTGTGACAGTTGATTTTGATCCATGAGTGCACTCGACTTTTAATTTCTTAATTTGATTTTGACCACTACTGTGATATGTTTAAACCCCTCTGGTCATTTGCCTTGACATGTTCACTTTGATCACGGCTTTGACATTTTTCTGGTATGATACTCGTCGACATTGCTATCCTCTTCACTTTGAGTTAAGACTTGAGTTTTTCGGCCCCCTGTGAGCTTCGCCTCTGGCCATCTTCTCTGGTTGGTTTAACTGAACTTCACTTGAGCATTTTATTCTTAAAGTTTGATGTTGTCTGGTTGTTCACTTGGTCCATGAGGCATGTTGCATTGTTGTCTGATTATTGTTTCATCTCTACTTGTTTGTAGCTGCTGCACTGCTGTTCAATTATCTGGTTGCACTTTGATGTTGTTTATGTGTTCACTCTGATTAGCATTGTATATTTGCTTTTGTATCACCTGATATCTGCTGTGTTGTATATCTCTGGTGCATTGTATAACTTGAGCTTGGTTTGTCATTTGGTCTGCATACCTAAGCTTGACGCTGTTCACATTTTTAAGTTGCTCGGCCCTTGTTTGTACTACCTCATATGAATTGATTCATTGTTCCATTTAAGATGATGTCTGCACTATGATATTTTGTAGCCTTGCCTCCATGATTACAACTATAGCTTGTTTATTGTTTTCGACTACGGTCTTGCATTCACTCCAAATATGTCGACCTCTCTTGACAATATGCATCTGTTCTTCATTGCTAGTGTGAAGTTGTTCAACCTGTAGTTGCATTCATGTACACTGGTCGGGGTTTTGAACTGTCTGTATTCATAAGTGTTGACCACTGTACTTTTGTTGTTTGATTGTCTGTAGATGTTGGTGCATTCATGTGTATTGGTTCAGATTTGTACTGAACTTGTTTTTGTGTCTCTCTTCCATTTTTGTTTGCAGTTGTGTTGAGTCCGGATAGCCGTGACTTGACCCCTGTAGTATTGATTTGCTGTCAATAGTTGGAGTTATGAGGACGTCTTGTACTGGGGTGGCGAGGCAGTACACGCATGCGTGTACTGCAGCGACACATTTTAATGTGGCGAGGCAGTGCACGCGTGCGTGTACTGCAGCCACACAGTATTGATATTTTAATTGATATTTCGATTATTTGAATTGTTTTGCGTTTAACTCAATATTTTGAATCGGATTTTGATTTGGTTTAATCTGATGATTTTGTGTTAAATTGCCGTTTAGGCAATTCTGATTTTTTCTAAATTATCTTCATTGGCGATCTTTTTATTTATCTTTGTTGATGATTCAAATTTGCTGATTTGTTGTTTAACACTGTTTAGTGTTATATCTGCCGTTATCCGATTCTTTTATCGAGGAGTCGGATATACGAGATTTCTGTGACTGTCGTCTATTTGATATTGATTATTATTGCTTCTGTGCATTAATAACTGATTTTGAATTAGACTGACCCATGTATTATTTTCTTTTGAATTTAATACTCGGATCAGACCCGAGTTATTTCAGGTGTAGATTTCCTGCTTTGAGTTGCTGTTCGGGCTATGAAGGCTTTTTATATCTTCTAAGGTTGTTTTCGTCGTTTTGTAGAACTCGTGTCATTGTATAGGATGATATGTATTCATGTATATTAGCTGATAATGTACTTGTATATATAACTTCCAGAGTTGACAGTTGTAGTTGTATCATATGTATTGTGTCAACTATATTGTAACTGACATCAGTTATATATATATGAGACTTTTGTTTTATCTGTGTTCCGCATTTGTATTATCTGTGTTATTATTATATCTAATGTCCTAAACTATTATGAACCATCGTAGTTTGTTTTATACTGATAATTGGGTATTTCGATGGGAGTAAATAAATAAGATGAAAAATGAAAAGTATATACCACTCCTATCGAGGTAACCAATATTAGCGTAAGGCCAACTACGGATGGCCGCTCCTATCCAGCCTTATTCTTCGTGATAATAGACAGTATTGCTTTTAATACTCTTTGTTATTGTGAGCATAGAGGTGGGGCGTCACAGTATTGTTTTGAAATTAGGGTAAATGAAATAATTTTACCCAGGGTATATTTTATATATAAAAAAATGATTTTTGAAAATAGTATAGATATTTATGAGGTGATGTTGTTGGGAGATAATAATACTTTATTATTATCATATAGGGTTTGGTTAGTCATGCTCCTCCAGATTGAGTATTGACTATTGTGTAAATGTTTAGGTACTTTCCTTTGAATAAGATAAGTCCTTTAATTAAAAATAATTTAGGATGAAAACTTGAGAACCTATTTCCTAGTGTTTTTGAAAAATGATTTTCAAGGTTTTGAAAATAATAATAGTATTTGAAAGCAACTTTGGTTCAAGTATGAAATATTGGGAATGAAAATTTAAGTAAAAAGTGATTTTCTTTGGATTGGTTAGGGGGAATGAGTCTTGATTGTTTTGTGATGATCATAATAATCTTCTAAGTGACAATCAGATGTTTGTCTGGGCGAACGTTGTAGTGCACTTAGTAAATTATTCTCTTTATCATTGTACATCGAAACAAGTTCAACCCGAATGAGCCCAAAGTAAGTTGGTGGTAAATGTTTTGTTGGAAGAATAAAAAAATTATTTCAAAAATGAGATTTTGAAATAAAAATAGAAATATTTTAAAGTTAACTAGTTCCAGTGGCTTGAAAATAACTTAAAATTGAGAAAGAAATGTGTTCGGATGGTAAACATTTCTCTTGAGTATTACCCTTCTTGGTAAGGGAATGTATGATACTATTTGGTGATACCCAGTTCCTTAGTATCATTTTGGAGTTACTCGAGCTATATGTATGTCATGTTATATGATTGAAATATAGAGTTTCATTTCAATTTTTTTTTGAAATAATAGCCTGGTATTTGGATCTTGAGTTTTCTTAAGGAGATAAATTCAAAATGGAATAGTGGAATCAGATAGGGGTATATACTCTTAGGCCGTAGTAGGGTATTATCCAAGTTGAAACAAAGAGTTGTTTATGAAATGTTTTCATAAATGATTTAGTGGGAATATATTTGGTATTGGGAGAACCAATTAAGTAAGTGCGTAGGGTGGACGTGGATCATTTCTCCTTTCCATAGAGTTTTGATCTAAGATTGGAGTAAATGACTTTGAGGTGTTTGCACCATTCCAAATAATGATCTATTACTCGACTTTTGATGGAGAGCACTTGATGAGGGTTCTTGGTGTGTAACCAAGGTTTTCTATCATAGTTACAATTATGTAAGGAGGACAGAGGTTCCAAATCAAGGAGCCTGATCGGAGTTCGCACTAGAGAATCGAGTGAACGATACTAGTTCGGAAGTGAAGTTATGTAGTCGAGTTATGATCGAATTAGACTTGGTATAAGAATGATCTATGTACATCATATGGACTGATGTATAGTGTTAAGTGTTTTCTGGGATAGGTTGAGGTGTAATTTCGGGGTCGAAATTCTTTTAAGGGGGGAAGAATGTAACGACCTAGAATTTTACTACTTTGATTAGTGAATATTTAATTAATTTTAAATATTCAATATATAGGTTTTATAATGAAAATAAACTCGTTTTAATTAACTAATAATGTTGGTAAAATCATTTTCAAAATTTTTTTATCAAATTAAATTGTTCGTAGAGAAATAGAAAATGTGACCGAAGAACGTTTTTCGAAATTTCGATCTTTCGACGCCGGAAATTTGTCGGGAATGTTGTTCGTCTTTGTGCACTATATGTACATATATATAAGAGTTAATTAACTAGATAATAATACCCTTAGAAATAAATTATCTTATATTAATTTATATTAGTAAGTGATGTGACAAGACATAGTTTTAAAAATAATAAACATTTTTTTAAATATATATATATATATACATACATATAGTATTATCACATCTTAGATTTTGTAATCATTAACCATAATTATCTCTTGTCACATCTTAGTTAATTAATAATTAAACTTATATATATATATATAAAAGAAAGTGATGTGACTAAACATAATAATTATATATATAAAGAAAGTGATGTGACTAAATATAATAATTATATATATAAGAAAGTGATGTGACTAAACATAATTATATATATATAAAATAGTGATGTGATTAAACATAATTATATATATATATTACAAAAGATTAGTGATGCGACTAGATATAATGATGACATAGGAAATTTTCCTATAAATAGCCATATGTTTCTCCAGTTTTCATCCTCTTTCCACCAACCTTTTCTTCCTCATTTCTAACTCAAATGGAGGTTTTCTTTTCTTGAAACCTTGTGAAATTTCAATGGCTACAACATTCTAGTTGACTATTATTTCAAATTTCTATCATAGCTATGTCAAAATACCCAATCTTTGCAAAACAAATTTTCACCTAGAATTTCAAGTCCGAAAATTACTCTTCTTCTTTTAATCATAACTTCTTCAAAACTAAACGAAAGTGTGTGATGCTTTCTTTGAAATGATAGAGAAAAGAAATTCCAATAACCTTCTCTTTGAGTGCATTTTGAAATTCCGTAAGTAGATAGCCCAAATGTCAGTTGCAAAATGACCTATTTTCGGATTTATTATTGAGAAATCGATGTTTATCCGAAGTTGCTCTACAATACCAAAACATGTCTCACTTTCTTGTTCATCCATGGCCTAGCCTACCTAGTACATTTAGTATTTAAGACTCCATTTTTTTCTTAGGAATGAAAGTGCTAGGTCGTACTCAAGTCAGCGAAAGTTAGGATAGCCTTTGGTGAGTAAATTCCTTAACTTTTTGGGAAAGAATTTACATTTATATATATGGTTGTATTTGTGATGTTATTATTTGGATTATGGTATGATTTGGATGTATATGTGTGTGCTAATTTGTGGTTTAGCATTAGAACTTTGAATTGATGATTTTAGTGGTGTTTTGGTTATAAAATTGTGATCTTTAGCTTGGAATTGGAAGTGATATGGAAAGTTAGTAAGTAAAATTAGTAAATGGAAGAGTTAGTGAGCAACAAGTTGGAAACTATGGGTATCCATAGCGATAGTTGTTATGGATGCAGTTCGTTTAAAAATTCGATTTTCGCAAAATTTGGTTTTTATACTTCAAATTGTTTTGTAAATGGTTTATAAACTAAATATGATATTTTAAAAGGTAAATTAAGAATTTAATAATAAAACTTTAATTAATTATGTTTTGATAATTAATAATTAATTAAGGATTAAACAAGGGTTATTAACTTTTATTAATTAAAGGTTGGTTGTTAATTAATTATCTTTTAAAGTTAAGATTTATTTTAATTAATTATTAATTAAGTTAGTTAGTTATGAGTTAAGTATATTATTACTTTTAATTAACTATTATTAAAATATAGGATTAATTATTAATCAAGTGTTTAATTATTTTTAAATTATAAATTAATTAAGGTTTAATTTATTATTTAAGTTTAATTAAAGATTATTTAATTAATTAATTGAGATTTATTAATATTTAATTAGTAATAAAGGTTTGATTAATTATTTAATAATTAATAAAGGATTAATTTAGATTTAATTAAAAGTTAATTACTATTAACTATTTAATTAAATTAAGTTAAGATTCAATTAAAATTAATTATGATTTAAATAAGGATTTAAATTATAATTAATTATTTTTAAAAGGGTTTAAAAGTTTTAAATCTCTTGGTTTTCAAAAGTAAAATTGTTTAAAGGTACTTCTTTTTCAAAGATGGTTTTGAATATAAGTAATTTAAGTGTTGATACCATTAAGAAACCATATAACTGTGAATGAGTTATAATGTAGATCGTTGGGTTGTTTGGACATGTGTTAGCAGAATAAATCCCCGTTCTGCTATAAATTGATTGTTTGTTTAGTTGTTTGGACCTGTGTTAGCAAAATAATTCCCCGTTCTACTATAAATTGATTGTTGGTTTGTTTGTGTGGACATGTGTTAGCAGAATAAATCCTCATTCTACTATAAATTGATTGAATTGTTTGGACATCTGTTTAGCAAAACAAATCACCATCTTGCTATTATGTTATTTGGACATGTATATGATAATTAGTTCATATTAACTTGTTATTTCCTGTTTTGGATATAAGTTGTATTTACATATATGTTGACATATGTAAATAACTGTTAAGTGAATTGGAATTAAAATTGAATGGTAACTTAAATTAGTACCACTAGGATTGCTAAGCCTCTTTTCGAATTATTAAAGTATGTTTTGAATTGACTTTAATTCTTAAATCAATTTGGGTTTAAAGGTTATAAATGATTTTCAAATTTTATTATTATTTAATAAAGTTATTTTTAAATAATATATTGTTTTTAAAAAGGGGTTTATTAAATAAAAAGTTTTACCTAGAGTGATTTGCAAAGGATATTTGGAAAATTATATTTTATAAAGGAGATTGTGTAAAGAAATTATGAAGGAAGATTTTTAAATAGTTTTAAAAATAGAAAGAGATTTTGTAAATCATTTTATATATTTTTGAAAGAAGTTTTAAATCTAGTTTGAAAACTTTTAAGTGGTTTGAAATGTGAAGTGAACTTAAAAAAGAATTTTTATAAGGAACAAGTAAATGTGTTTTATAGGAGGTGATGTTTTTGAAAGGGAATTGTTTGGCCATTTAATATGGAATTTTTGGAAAATGGAATTTCCAAAACGTTTGGTAAATAGTTATATTGTTTTTTTTCAAGTAAAAAGGAATGTAAGAGGTTTGGAAATTGGGTTTGAAAAGATCTTTTGATCAGGTTTTATAAAGTGATTTTTTAATTAAAGTTTAATTAATAAAGGCTTAGAGGATCCCATATGGAAATTAAACAATGATTGGATGTTTGTTTATTTGATAGTCAAATAACCGACTATCAAGTTTGACCCAATTTGACTTAGGAAGTATGAATGTAAATTCGAGTTCCTCGATAAGGTCTCGAATACTTACTTCCAAGTGAACTAGGAATGAGTCAACCGGAAATTATCGGTTGTTGATACTGAGAGACCGGGATCGGATCTATATCCGAAAACCACTCCAAGCCAACATGTACGTTCGAGTGGAAGACATCTTTGATGATGATTGAAGATGGTGCTCTTTGAAGTACAAGGGCTACTACTACTAATCCTGAGGGTGATTCCAAAATGGATGTAGTAGAGTTAGTGCCTTCGGTTTCGTTCAGACCCAGAACGAACTTGTATGGATGAATGCTGACATTGCATTGATGCCTGGAGTGCAGTGTTAGCATTCCAAGATGGATTGCTATTCAAAAAGGTAAAACATAGCCTCGGTCATCACAACTGGGAGGAATGACAAAAACATGGCATGCAGCAGAGCTATGTGGTCAGCTACCAATAGGAGCGGTCACCCCATTCTAGATGTCCCTTTTAGAGTTGGTTTGCGCGCAAACACCATGCTAGTATAGGGCCTTTGTGTCAAGGGGGTGAGGTAATCCAGTCTGCCATGTTAAAGGGGCAGCCGGCTCTGTGTTAACATCGGTGCATTTTCTAGAGGTGTATCATCGAAAGGTAGTCCCTTACCTTACCATTGTTGGGATCCAATCTCCAATACGTGCCTTATGTTTTCGATTGTAGAACCTAGTATGTTGGAATTGAGATGCAAGTATTTCAGCTATTTTATCTATTTACTTTAAACCTAGACACTATGATAATATCATTGGATTTTGATATAAAATGTTTTGGTTATCGTAAGATAAAAACCCATCCGGTTTTATATGCGGTGTGGTCTTACAAGATACTCTTTGTTTGAAAAGTTTTCAAATGTAGAAATCAGTTTGGTTGTTACTTGTTATCGAGTTTTACTCACGCTAGTTTACCAAACTGACCCGGGCATTATTCCATGTAATGCACGGGTCAGACCGAGCATGTTTTCTCAGGTTTAGCTGGATACTTTGGAGTTGGAGAGATGCTGGATGGTCAAGACGTATTCACGTATATCTTTCTTCCACTGTATTATAGAGTCTGTATATTTGTCAATATAAGGATAGTTTTCAATAACTGTCCAAATTTAGGATATGTCTAGTGCACTCTGATGTTGTATATATGAATAAAGATGTTTCCTATTTGTAAAAATCATTATTTTATTATATATTATTTGCTGCATTATGAGATTCTGTGTTGTTTAGTTTTCTTCTATCTTCTACCTTCTTTTTTCACCCTAACAAATTGGTATTTCCGACACTTGAATGTTCGGCATGTGATACAGTGGACGGATTACTGTCGATTTTCGAGGGTCGAAAATCTGGTTCGTTACAAGCATGGTATAACATGCTTAACTTAATGGCTAAGGAGGGGTTTATTCATACTTATCCATCCATTTCCTAACACTATAAATACACATGCATACACACTCATTTATTCACAAACCAAAAGTTCCAAACTTTACATTCTTTTCATGTATTTTTCTCTCTAACTTTCTACAAGTCTATGCAAATAAACTTCTTTCCCTTCCAAACTTTCACAAAGATCTTAGACCATCATTAGAACGTGCTTTAGCTTCTAGAAGTGAGGAAATGACGGAGTTTTGGGAGATCCTTCCCTAAGGCCGTGAGCAATAATGCCTCTCTAGGCATAGGCGTGAGCAAAATAGAGGCGAGGGTAGGCTTGGCCGTGAGATAGGAGCAAGTGGAAGTTAGTGGAGGAGTGGTTGTTTGTTTGAATGTTGGTAGGAAGAGATTTAGTTTGAGAAAAGTGAGTTAATCTTACATAGTTCAAAGTTAATAAACTTGCTAATTGCTAGTTAAAGTTGCTTGTAAAATTGCTTGCTATTATAATAAGAATAGACATTAACTACTTAAAGCTAGAACCCTTGATTATATGCTTATTCAAGTATATAAAATTGCTAAACCATTTGCCTTTAAACCATTGAGAAGTATAGTTTAAAATAAGTGCATTCGAATGCTTAAAATGGATATGTTAACTTGTATATAGGTTAATACATATTTAGTAGTGATATGGTTTGAATTTGGAATCATATATGTGTAAAAAAGAGAATGACACAAGATATTGAATTGAATACAGAATTGTCCGTATAGCGATAGTCGCTATAAGCGCACTTTGAATTCCTTGAACTATAACTTATAAAAATGGAAATTTAATGACATATCTTAATAATAACTTGTTCGGTTATTATCTACACTTCTATAAGTGTTTAGAAAAGCAAATAATATGTTTTTGAAAGTTATAGAAGAAGTAAATCAAAGTAACAAAATATTGAAGTAAAAAGGTCGCTATAATGATTCTTTTTATTTAGCGAAATAATGATATTTTTCTACAAACTTCTTTGGAAGTTTCTTTTTATATTTAAGGAGTAAATAATATATTATTATTATTGGAATTTTTTTGAATCCTAATTCATTTGATAGCTAGTTAAACGAAATGCAAAAAGTTACAGCGAAATAGTCGCTATAAGTGCAGTTCGGTATTACTGTTTTTCGGGAAATTTTCTAAAATAATTGGAAGTAAATCTTTAGGATTTTTCTTTATAGTTTTCAAGTACCCAAAGCAAACTAACAAATGTAAAAAGAATGGATCAAAAATCATTTGTTAAGACGGTGAAATCTAGGCGCAAAGTTGTAGCAAATTCACCTTAAATGACAGCCCAGGACTTTTGACGCACTTCTGAAGTGCTGTCTTTGCTTCTGAAACACTTTTGAGCTGTTGCGAATTATTTTAGTGCATTTGCAAAAATGCTATCTTTGTTGTTTGAAACAATAAATTGTTTAAAAATGATATTTATGTTTATAACTAAATTGGTCACAAACACCCAAGAATATGTTTGTGTAGAGAAGAGAAGTAAATGAAGAAAACTAAATTGAAACAGAGGAATATAATAAACATGAAATTATTGTCAAGGACAAAAAATTTCAGCGTTTTAGCCTCAAGGACAGATCTTCAATATTTTAGCCTAAAGGACAACTTTCTTTAGGTATCATTTTTTAGTTATTGATAGTAGTTTTTAGGTATCAGTTTGTAGTTATCGGTAGCAGTTTTTAGGTATCAGTTTTTAGTTCGGTAGCAGTTTTGGAAGAATGTTTGTCCTTGTGAATAGTTTTGGAAGAAATGTTTGTCCTTATGAATAATTTTTAGGAGAATGTTTGTCCTTGTGGTTAAAATATTGAGGTCGTGTCCTTGAGGCTAAAAATATACACATTTTTGTCCTTTAAATTAATCCCCCTATAATAAACTAGTAAGCAAATCAAAATAGAAATCAAGAACACCAGGATTTATAGTGGTTTGGCATCATCTGCCTACGTCCACTTTGAATATTCTCTTCATTGATTCACTATAAACTTGATATTAGTAGCAAATAGCAAGAAGTGAGGAAGAAAGTTGATTACAATAATGAACTATGTAACCAGCAGCATAAAGATCCTCAGAATGACCCCCTAGGCCAGAATTTATAGGTGAAGGCGACCACCAATCTCTCTAAAACTTCGGCTACAGGACCTCCTTAACCATATGGATCCACCATAGGGGTTGCTGGGCCCAAATCCCAATGAATAAGGATCGATACCGATCCCCTCATTGGTTGATTATAGGGCAGCGATCCTATGATAGCTTCTTCATGCTTAGATATGATGGCTCTCCAAATATCATGTTGATTGGATATGTGGAGCTCGTGATTTTTCTTAATCTTTGTTTTAGATCCATATTAAAGTTTTTCCTGCTGATTCCTTCTAAGTGGATTATGCCGATCCATGCTCTTCCACAGTGTTATGCCGATCCCTCTAGTTCTACAAGGCTATGCTAATGCATTCTATTTCAGCCGATCCTTCCTATCTCCCAAGGTCATGCCGATCCATTTATTTCATAAGGCTACATCGATCCCTCTTACTCTATAAGACTATGCCGATCCATCTTGCTCTATAAGGTTATGTCGATCCCTCTTATTCCTTTAGGCTATACTGATCCCTCTCATAACCATCCATGCCGAGCCATGCACCATCAACTATGCCGATCACTCTTTCTCCATAGGACTGTGCTGATCCCTCACATAACCAACCATACTGATCCCTAGGGTTCCACAATGCCATGTCGATCCCTTGTTAATCCAAGCTAATATCCAAATTTCAAGCATCCTGCATCGTCTATCGACTAACTTCATTCAATCCTGGCTTCATATAACCTTCTGAACTCTACTTCCGGGTCCTATAGCCATCACTCCATGGTCATCCTTCTTGACAACAGTCAAATCTGTCCTGCACAATCAGTCCAATTTAGTCGGGTCATGATACCGGGTGACACTTGCCCCCAAAGTATGTCTTGTGAGTAACATGGCGTGCTTTGAATTGAAACAAATCTGAATTGTCGGTAAATAGTCCATCTAGTTTTCTTGTTTGTTTACTATTCTTTTTTCGAATCGCTTTCCAAGGCATTTAATCCTCCATTGATTTCCATGACGCTTGGTCGATTTTCAATAATATAAGTCCAATGTTGTATTCTGTCAGCATATACAAATCCGGTCATGAGGGGCTTATGAGCCTTTTATTATCTGATCCAGCCTCGAACCTAAAGGTTTCAGGTTTAATTTCAATTTCTGTTGATTTCAAAAAGATTCATATTTTAAATCAATCATGCGTATATTCAAATACACATTTCTATTGTTGGTTCCCGGACGTGTTCGAATGTTCACAGATGGTTGCCAATTTTTGAATGTTCACGTGTATAGTCAAACATTCATGATCACTATTTTTCATTCATCCATTATTCCATCCATCATTTCTTCTTTTTCATTTTTCACTTCACTCATTATATATATATATATAAGGTTATGCAAATAGGGATCAGCATATTCCAGTGCCGAACCCTCTCCATACCTTTGACTCATTCAACTCCCCCCTATGACCGGTTCCTCTCCCATTCATCCATATATATAAACCTTCTTTCGTTTCTTTCCTCGCTTTTTTATTTCACCTGATTTTGCATATAACTTCTCTGCCAAACCCAAGTTCTCCACCAACACTCGTGCCTTTAACTTTTTACAAATCCATCCATCTCCCCCTTAACTGATTCTTCCTCGTCTTTCAACGCCACGCCCAGGTAGACACTCGCCTCCACTCTAGCTCACGCATCCTCTCATAGGTAAAGTTAAACGACATTCTCCTGCAATCATGTGATATGATTATCTACCTTGAACTATTAGCATGTAGTAACAGTGAACGATTTTGGCGAGGCCTATATTTGATGTAGTAGATGTTTGGTGGGTTGAATTAGGTGTGGAAATCTCAAAGGGAGAGGAGAGATGAGGGTTCAGTGAAGGCTTTTGGTGGAGAAGGAGTTAGGAATGGAGTATGGTAGGGCTCAGTCTACGGTGAAATGGTAATGACAGGTGTCGGCATATGAAGGTTCGGTTGTTTAGCCGCTTTTAGTTAAGGTGATGATGTTAGAAGGAAGGTTGAGGTCTGGAATCAGAAATGAGAAGTTCTGAGTGGGGTCGGTATAAGATAGGGATTGACATTAGGTTGTGATGTTATAGAACAGGGATCGGTAGGAAATGGTCTAGAAGAGTGGTCGGTAGGAAATGGCTTACATGAGGGATCGATAGGAAGTGGCTTAGATGAGGGATCAGTAGGAAGGCTTGGGGAAGGGATTGGCAATAAAGTCAAGGGATCGACATTCATATTATAGACTAATCTAATCCAACTCATTCGAGCATTCAATACTAATTTGCCTTGCTAACTTTGAACATAAGATGACAATAAAAATTATAACATGCATACTTGAATTGTTGAACTTGAGATTGAACGACCAAACTTCCAGAATTCTCAATATGGACTACGTAATAAACCTTCTAACAGACTTAGGTAACAGATTTCATAATCCAATATGCCAATAATCGATCCCATAGATTTTGTTGCCGATCAATTTTCTTGCCAATTAAGACGGTCAACGGTGATGATCTCTCTGAATAAAACTCCAAGTCTCGTCGTTTTATTTTTGCTTTTCTGGTTTCAAACTATTTATGCCTGTTACACACTGCACTACACTGCACTAGTTCACACTTAACACAGGGCGAATAGGTTATTATTTCTAATCTCGATTATCTACTAAGTATAGCTAATATAGATTCCAAACACACGAAGCGTTCAATTGACACGTCTTTCGATTCGGCGACGCGACATATTTGTTCTGAAGCGAAGTCAAGTTCTGCAACTATATCTGGAAGGCCTTCTCCCAGCCGTCATGTAGAATGAGCAGAAACTTATAACCCACAAGTCGATCTCTTCTCTGACATTCTAGTCCTTTTGACGAAAATCATTAGCCCTGCTCCTGATGCTATTGAGGGCGCCATTCTTCTTGATAATCCAGTGGATCCACAAGCTTCTTGAATGGGCGAAGCCGCTCTTTGTCAGTTATGCTCAATCCACAGAATTCCATTTGAGGATGTCCTACTTCCTAAAAGAAAAGATAGACCTCACTAGCCCCCATCCGGATATACAGCACGAAACAATTTTATGTGTTGGGCTGGATGCGTTCCGCCTTTCAATTCCTTTGTCCGGGAGATATTAAGATATCTCGGGATCGCCCCTACACAGCTGCATCCCGACAGTTACGCTTTCATTCATGATACTATCTTGCTATTCATGAATATTCTATTACATCCACTCACTCCTGTAGACATCATATTTATTTATAATTTCAAAAGACGATTGGGAAGCCGCTGTTACGTTTTCCTCGAACCTTCACCAAATTGCTAGGTCCCGACAGGCGCTTGGAATAAACTTTCATTATTTAAACATGAATGTTTCTATGTGCGATGCCCTCGTGGATTCGCAAGAAGATGGTTAGAAGGACGTAAGTGTTACTTCCACTTTTCTCTCAAGTTCATTGACTCAAGTCGTAACTTTTCCTTTGAATTTACTAACATCCGGAGTTCTCACAGTTGTTTGTCCGCGTCCCTAAGGCGCTAATTTCTCTAGAGCCATTACTGCCATTCACGCTACCCCCGTTGAAGACCGGGACATCAAATTACTTGTAACCGATGAACTGCTACCTTTGTTCAGGCTGTTGGAAGACGGCCGCAGAATCGGACTTCCTGGAAGTGTGGCAGTTCGAAAATATGTTCCAGAACGAAGAGAGGAAACAATTAACCTTGTCGTGCCCCCTACTGAGGGGTCTCGGGAAGATACTGAGGAGGGAGAAATTAAAGACTCTCACATCGAAAAACCGAGAGATGACGATGCAGGCCTTGTAAAAGTGCCTATGGTTGAACCGTCGTAAGTCGGGCAATCCCAAACTCCTACAAAGAGAAAAAAAGTGGTTGGCATACAGACTAAGCAGAAGAAAGACCGCATCAGACTTGGAGTTTGTGATTACTCCTCTCGAAGAGGAATCATCGTCTCAGCATCTAGAAAGTTTGTTAAAAGGATTCTCAAATCTTCAAATTCTGGACGACATTATGTCTTACAACTTTCCAAATATTAATATTGAAGGACTTAACTCTCCTGCAAGAAGCGATAAGGGCATCCACCTTCTAATAAAGAGGAGAACACACCGTGAGCAAAGCTACCATCACCGGTCTGTTGGGGGGAGCACTAAGACACTCACAATCACTTGCACCTCACTATACACTTGTTATTGATATCTTGTACAACAATTTATAATACGCTCTTATTTGGTCTTTACATGTGCAATATCTCAGTCGCGAGCCTTTGATCGTCTTCGAAGCTCCTCAGCATACCATCGTCCAAGCTTGGATTCTGAATCCACTTGACGTAGAGAAAAGGATGAGGGACGGGACAAAGATTATTATTCGAGGGAGTCTTCTTCCTCTTTTAAGCGAAAATCTCAATCTCGCACGTCTCGACAAGACGAACATTCTAATCTTTCGGTTAAGAGTGGAGAAAAACATTCTTATTATGGCCCTTGTTCTCACGAGCAACACTCTGGCTCTTCAAGTTCAAGACAAATACCCACTGGCTAATTCTGATCAGGCAAACACCCACTCGCTACTTCTGATCCACCCCTGACGGCCACTGCTCCTGATACTTCTCTATAGAAAAGTTGGCTGAACTTAAAGCCACTTTCCCGAAGATTTGCTTCGATGGTCTTAAATTCCTCCCTTCAATTCAAATTATTCCAGGGCATGCCAAGGAAAGCTCTCTGTCATGCGTGAATGACGTATTTGTCCAACACCAATCATTCATACACTTGGCAGAAAAAGTTTCTGAAGTTTTTATTGAGCATCAACATGAAATAGATCGTCTAAAGTTAGAAGCAATTCTTAACAAAGATATAATCAAGCACCAGGACACTGAGTTGCTAGAATTCAAAACCTAACTTGCCTGGAAACTTCTCACAAAAAGGAACTCGACGTGGTGCATCATCCGCTGGGACACTCGCTTTAGAAAAGGACTCCTTGCAAAAGGAGAAAGACTCTTTAGCTCACTGCATTGAGGAACTAGAAGAATTGTTAAAGAAGGAAAGGGAGGAAAAGATTGAAGCCGAGGAGGAGTCACAGAAATACTGCAAAGAAGTCATTGGGGCTAGGGGCTTGAAGGAAAAACTTGACGAGCAATTTGCTAAAATTTAAGCCCTTAAAGAAGAGACCCGGGAAGAGGGCATAAAAGAGATGCTCGGACAAGTCAACTCCCAGGTGGAAGTCGCCATGGAGTCCTATAAGAACGAGATCAAGGACTTATTCGATCTGCTGATTATTGAATACAATGCAAAAGTCCTGCTCCACCACGACTTAAGTTTTCTTGGTGAGGGTTTTCTCAAATCGCTTGCTGAAGGCTGGAAGCATATTGTTAAGATAAAGAAAGAAGAGATGGGTGAAGCCGAATTCAATGAGGAAGAACTAGTGAGGGAGGTTCTTCGAGGAAACGAGCCTTCGGATCTGGCGGCAGCAAAACTTCAATTTTTCAAGGATTCTGCATCTATTGAAGGAGGAGAGGATATTGTGAGGTACTCAGGAACTAATCCCAAGGGTTCCCCTCCAACCCAAGTAGCTGGTCCATCAATTTCTCCTGACACGGAGCAAACTCTAGGCTACGATCTGGATAAGCTTAGATTTGAATCAAAAATGCTGTCTCCCATCCTTGAAGGAGGCACCTCGACGACTACAGAGATTCAACTAGATACTGGTATCACACTTTACTTCTTAGTGCATGAGGAGTCTTGCTTTTCACACGTAATGGTTTTAGGCTAATTCCAGTATTTTAACAATTTTTGCAGGTCCTCCAGGCCCCAGCCAGAGTCCTAAAAGCGGTGTGGCTATAGAACAAGATGAGAAAATGACCGAGGATCTAGCAGGAGCTGATTTTCCAAGGCCTTAAGCTCAAGTCATCGAAGCACTTGATGACAATAAAACTGAGGATCCGCTCCATGACGATGACCCCGATGACGTCATGATCACTGGTGCCTCCGAGCATACCACCAAACTCAGCTTGAAATAATAGATTGAAAAGGAGGAGTTGCTAAAGAAAAAAAGCTAAGTCTGAGCCCGTCGAGGTGAATATCAATGACCATGATCTTGTGCCATTGCAAATTATTCCACCAGGTGGGTCGATCCCCAATGAAATTCCTCCTACTTCCTTAAGCTTTTTGGCGAAGGGCGGCAAAGGGTCTCGAAAGAGAAGTACGAGTGGCTCCACCCCTGAAAAATCCAAAAGAGAAAGAAAATCGAAGAAGAAATTCTACTCCAAGTTATTGTACATAATTTGCATAATTATTTCTTTCTCTAGTCGTAGTTGTACTGGTATGAATCTCAATTTTTTGTAATAACTTGTACCAAAATTTTGGCACCTGTGTATAAAAGTTTTTGTTTTCGATTAAGCATTGTGTAAATTATTATTTAAATAGTTGAACGATTACTTTCCATTCAATATACTTGTAACTCGTTGCTCGTCGTTTAGGTTGGAATGATAGTCAATTGCCCATGAGCTTGGGCATGGATTCAATGATTCTATCTATAGGCATCCTTTTGGTCATAGCCTCGAGTTATTGTAAACACTGGATATGAGTCGCAGTATTGAGATATCACAGTCATTCTTTGGATGATCACACTTCTGCCCTTGGTCTCGGGTTGATAAATGTACTGCATGGACGGTCGAGTCTCGTCCTAGTCATGTTTATATTCCCACCTAAGCTCCAAAGACTTAAAGTTAATCAATGAATGGTCGGTTCACATTCATCTTGTTTCTCCCATTCACACTCCGGTGATCGAAGTTTTTCGAAGATGTCCAGGTCATGTTCGTTTGTGTTTGGTGTGGATCGATATTGACCGTCGACCCAACGGCACAATATTTTGGTGTGGATCGATATTGACCGTCGATCCAGCGGCACGATATTTTGGTGCGGATCGAAATTGACCGTTGACCCAGCGGCATGATATTTTTGTGTGGATCGATATTGACCGTCGACCCACCGGCACGATATTTTGGTGTGGATCGAAATTGACCGTCGACCCAGCGGCACGATATTTTGGTGTGGATCGACATTGGCCGTCGACCCAGCGGCACGATATTTTGGTGTGGATCGACATTGGCCGTCGACCCAGCGGCACGATATTTTGGTGTGGATTGATATTGACCGTCAACCTAGCAGCACGACGACACGATATTTTGGTGTCTCCCGTAACTTTGGACACTGTTCTAATTAGTTTTGTATTAAGGCCTTCTTGCGGTCATTGCTTTAACTCATAAAGAACACTAAGCCGGAGCTATAGTGAGCTATCGTATTCAGCTTTTAGTAGTTTGTACTCCTGCCCCCAGTCTTGGGCTAACGGAGTTAAGTTATGGATGGTCGAATTCCATCCATAGTACGTGTATACTCCTCCTATCGATTTCAGGCCAAAGTTTATAGAATACAGAATGGTCGAACTCCACTCATCTATTTATTCATGTTTGTATCCACACTCTGAGGATATGATTTAGTTAGTGGGTGGCCGGACCACACCCAATTTGAGTTTATACACTAGTCCGCGCTACGAGGACTTAGAGTTATTTCAGGAGCAATTAAGTCGTACTCCTTTTGGTTGCCTTGATTTCGTTTCTGTCCCACAATATGGGCAGAAAATTTTCAATCTCCAGATTGTCGGCCATATTTGTTCCTTATCGTGTGTCCCATTCTTTGGATCATTTACAGGAATTGTTAATCGAGCAAATTAATGGAGCTCATCTTATTTGATCCCATCGGGGATTAGTATGACTAATCAATTTCAAACTCCGGGAGCCTGTTCACACATATCGATATCAATCAGTTTCGTTATGTACTTAGCATACAATGCAATAACAATCATATGAACAAAGGAAGATTGAAACTTTATTCATTAAATGGAAATGAACAAACTAATATGTCTTATTACATATTTGGAAAATAAAATGCTAAAGCATGATTCTAAAAGTAAATAGAACTGAAATGTAAAGAAAATAATCTAAATGAAATAGCATCGTAAATGAACGCTATTCCACGCTCTCGGAAGTGTAATGCCATCGACAGTCGCTAGCTTGAAAGTTCCTTCTCCAAGCCTCTGTTTAATGATATACGATCTTTTCAAATCGGATTCATGTGTGACGGGGTATGAAAAATCCGTTTCAGGACGAGATCGCCAACTTCGAAGGTTCTTGACCGGACTTTAATGTTGTAATATTGGGCAACTCGATGTCAGTGTGATGCTGCTCTCAAATCGGCTCCACGTTCTTCTCAACTATAAAGTCCAAAGATTCCAAGAGAAGATCTGTGTTTGTTTTGGGATCGTAGTAAGTTACTCGATGAGAAGGGACTTCAAGTTCTACTGGAATAACGGCTTCGGAACCATAAGCAAGTGCGAATGGAGTATGGCCAGTCAAGGACTTATGAGTGGTTATGTAGGCCCAAAGTTCCATAGGAAGTTCATCCACCCACTTGCCTCTAGCCTTCTCCAAACACTTTTTCAGAATAGACTTCGTAATTTTATTTACGACTTCAACTTGTCCATTTTCTTGAGGGTGAGCGACCGCTACAAACCTCTTTTCAATACGATATCTTCGACAAAAGTCTTTAAATTCATCACTATCGAATTGAGTCCCATTATCCGTTACAATAGTTCGTGGAAGACCAAATCAACATATGATGTTTCAAACAACAAATTTGATTACTTTCTTGGTTGTTATTGTAGCTAATGGTTCCGCCTCAGCCCATTTAGTGAAGTAATCAACCGCAACAATAACTTACTTCGCACCACCTTTAGAGATTGGAAAAGAGCTGATGATGTCAATACCCCACATAGAGAATGGCCATAAACTGATCATTTTCGTGATTTCTATTAGCGGAGCTCTCAGGACTTTCGCATATATCTGGCATTTGTCACATTGTCTTACATAGTCGGCAGCATCCCGGTTTACGGTTGGCCAATAATATACATAACGGAGTATTTTCTTCCCCAGAGTTTGCCCCTCAGTGTGATCGCCGCATTCTCCCTCATGAACATCTTTCAGAACACGCTTTATCTTGTCGTGAGCGATGCACCGTAGTAGGGGACTGAGAAACCTTTCCTATACATAGTTCCTTCCTGCATAATATACCGGGAGCTTTGCGAAGAATTTGTCACTTTTCATTTCTCCTTTCAGACTATATTCCTTATAGTAAATAATCTTTAAACGGAGTCATCGACGATTTCCTTTCGGACTCTGCTTCCAGTATTTAATCGATTTCCATCGCATTTATATTTGGAGTATTTAATATCTCGATCGGAACAAAGCCCATATGTTGCACATCGCCAGTACTAGCAAACTTGGCCAAAGAATCAGCCTCTCCGTTTTGGTCACGTGGGATATATGAAATGTCATAATATTCAAATTATGCCAACAAATCTTAAATTCGGTTAAGATATGGGGCAAGCTATTGTCCTTTAGCCTAATAGTCTCCTCTAACTTGATACACCACCAACTGCGAATCGCAAAAGATTTCAAGAGACTTGACTACAAGTTCTCTAGCAAGTTTAAGTCAAGCAATCAACGCCTCATACCCAGCCTCGTTGTTTGTAGCGGGAAAATCAAGCTTTAAAGCATAACAAATTGACCAGTTTTCAGGGGTTACAAGCACAATCCAAGCTCCGGAATAATGGTCATTAGATGCTCCATCAGTATAAAATTTCCATCTTACAGTTGGGATTTCGCTACCTTCGGAAGATCGTCTTGCACGGTAAATTATGCTATAAAGTCCGCCAATGCTTGACCCTAGATAGCTCTTCGAGGAAGATATGTAATGTCCAATTGGCTGAGCTCAATATTCCATTTAAGTAACCTTCCAAATGTCGCAGGTCGTTGTAGGACTTATCGTAATGGCTAGTCGGTGTAAATGTTGATCGGATGTGCCTGGAAGTACGGACGAAGCTTCTGTTATGCAATTAGCAAGAAGTACGCCAATTTCTCTATCTTTGGATAGTTCCTTTCTACTCCTGTTAATCGTTTACTGACGTAATACATCGGCCACTGAATCTGATTCTCCTCGCGAATCAAGGCGGCACTTATAGCGTGTGCTGATACAGCTAAATAAATGTACAACTCCCCATGATCTACCGGCTTTGATAAGACATGGGGTCTCTCCAAATGATTCACCAGAGCTCGAATCGCGTCTTTGCAATCCTACATCCATTCAAAATTTCTTTTTCCCTTCCTAATCAAATAAAAGATAGGAATGCATTTGTCGATTGCTCTAGAGATAAATCAACTTAAGGCAGCAACCTTCCCATTAAGGCTTTGCACTTGCTTAATAGTCCTTGGTGCTTGGATATCTCGAATAGCCTGGATCTTCTCAAGATTAGCTTCTATTCCACGAGCATTGACAATAAAGCCCAAGAATTTTCTTGACGCTACACCGAACGAACATTTCAAAGGGTTGATTTTCATGTTGTAATATCGGAGGATGTCGAACATCTCTGCCAGGTCTCGAATATGGTTGTTGGATCATCGTGACTTCACGAACATATCATCCACCTAGACTTCCATTGTCTTCCCAATCTGATCTTTAAACATCCTGTTAACTAAGCGTTGATAGGTTGCTTTGGCGTTCTTCAATCCAAACGACATCACCATGTAACAATACAATCCGACATCTGTAACAAAACTGATGTGTCCTGATCGGGGACATGCATCGGGATTTGGTTATACCCTGAGTACACATCCACAAAAGATAACAATTCATGTCCTGCATTCGAATCAACTAACAGATCTATCCTTGGAAGGGGAAAACTATCCTTAGGACATGCCTAGTTCAAGTCTGAATAGTCGTTGCATGTTCTCCATTTCCCATTCGCTTTCTTTACCACCACGGGATTGGATATCCATTCGGGATAGAGGGTGTCGCGGATAAACCCATTGACTTTCAGTTTATCCACCTCCTTCTTAAGACCGATGGATCTCTCCTGATCCATGCCTCGTCTCTTTTGTTTCACCAAAACATACTTTGGGTCAATGTTTAATATATGGCTCGCAATGGTAGGCTAGATCCCACACATGTCAGAATGAGTCCAAGAAAATACATCTAGATTTGCTTGGAGAAAACAAGCAAGTTCTTTCATTATTGCGGGGCTGAGTTGCGACCCAATCTTCAAGACTCGTGATGGGTCGTCGTGGCTGACCGTAATATCAATCGTCAGATCAACCGACGTAGCCTTGGTCTCTTTGGGCTCCTCTTCGTCATCCCTTAGATCTATATCTCTATTGAACCGACTGTGGCACCCAAGCCAAGGCTTAGGTGCCAATTGTCAATCTTCAGTAACTTGGATGCAGATAGATTTGTCCACACCCTTTCCCTTCTCCTTACGCTGAACTTCCCTCAACTCAGCTACATAACAAACACGTCCAGTCACCTGGTCACCATGAACCACTCCTACACCATTATCAGTTGGAAACTTTAAAGTTAAACACCACGGGGCAAGAGCTGCCCGAAATTCTGCCAGGGCCGGTCGGCCCAGAAAAACATTTTACGTGAGTCAACATCCAAAACAATAAACGGTAGGATCTGTACTCTCCTACGTTCACCTTCTCCCAATTTAATAGTCAACTCCATATAACAAACAGCTTTAATCGCCATGCCATTAAAACCATGTATGCAAGCTTTAGATGGTTTTAAATCTTTAGCCTCCATTCTCATCTAATCATACGCCTTCTTGAAAATAATATTCACCGAGCTTCCACAATCAATTAAAATCCTTCTCACTAAAGCAGGGATGATCATGGCAGAAATGACCATCAGGTCAATTGTAGGGGCCTCTAGTTTATCTACATCCCTGCTTTTGAACAAATATCATCCGACATCGTGCGTTGTTGCTTCTTCGGAGCTCCGTCCTCCATATTTGAACAATATTCAAAGTCCACTTGCCTTATCGCGCTAGCATAACGCTCCATTTCTTGCCAACTCCTATCCACAGGGTGCGGTCCTCCAACTATCGTGTTTATCACTAGTCTTCCACAGGTCCGTGCAGGCTCCTCAGCCCTACGCGAATCTTGTCCTCGATTGGGGTCAGATGTCCCATGTTTGCCATCCTGTGCAGCTTTCACAAACTGCTGCAATTTCTTTCCCGAATCAACTTTTCGATAGCGTCCTAGTGATGCCTGCACTCATTCATGTTGTGCCTATAATACTTGTGAAACCGACAATACTTACCAGTCTGTTTCTGTCTCTCTGACGAAACTTTTGGAAGCAGCTTTCTATATTGTACGATATTGCAAGTGGATAGATAAATATTTTCCAGGGATGCATTTAGTGGTGTGTAGTTGTCATACATAGGAATCCTAGGTCTTGGTCTCCAAGACTCCCTCTTCTGGTCTCGATTCCTGTCCCCATTTCTCTTTTGTTGATTCGGCTTGTTCTGAACATTAACCTGGACTTTCCTGGAACTATCATTAGACTACTTTATTGGAATGTTTCTTTATACCGCTTCTCCTCTTGGTCCCACGACATTGTTTTTCCTAGAGGACCCGGCTTCCTCCTTCCTCAGAAACCGAGTTGCCTTTGAATAGAAGCGCTCGAATAGGGCCGACGGTTTTCCAGCTAGCCAGTCACCAAACTCAAGTTTCGGATCAATCCCTCTCGTCATGACCGTAAGTGTAGCATAATCATTTGGCTTACTGACTTCCATAGTGGTGGTATGAAATCTTTCCAAATGGTCCTTCAACGATTCCCCTGAAGCCTGGATTACGCTGGAAAGTGACATCACGTCTTTAGGACGAGTAGCATGCATTCGGAACTACTCCATAAACTTGGTTGCTAGCTCATCAAACCTTGACTTAGACCGTGGGGGTAGTCTCGTGAACCACATCGTCACTATTCCAAAGAGGGTTATAGGAAAGCATATACATTTGGTCGTGTCATTAGCTCTCACAGAATCCATCAGCCATTCGTATCTCATAATGTGCTGTCTGGGGTCGGTTTTTCCCTCATAGGCAGGTATTCAAGGCATGTTGAATCTTCTCAGATATTCCGTATGCAAAACGTTGTCAGTAAATGGGGTATGGCTTCTTGAAATTCCCCAGTCATCATTGGTCAAACCTTGGTTCTCTCTCGCCAACTGTTTGACCATCGCCGATAAGTCTGGCATCTAGATGGGTGGTGCCAAGTGGTGGTCAAGCTCCACCTCGCGTGATTGGTCCATTCAATGTCTACGGGCCATTTCACGCCTTCTTGGTCCACCATCCACTTGATGTGCATCTTGGACATTCATCTTGTCGTCATTCCGGTAGGGTACCTGGTCAACATTTAATTGAACTCCAACATCCAGGCTTTCGATCATAGCTCCTGCTTGATTCCCCGAGTGTAGCGCGGGAATCCCTCCTTTGGAGGAGGGATCAGTACCGACCCGTAGGAAGGGATCGGCACCGATCCGTCTTGGCAGGCCATATTGGTCTGCCAAGCGATGCTCTGATGTTCCTGCATGATCTCCTTTAACCCTACGACGCCTGTGCCTATGGTATTCATCCGATGAGCTGGAACTCTTTGATGCCGAGTAAGGAGTGGGACCCCTTCTGGCCTTCCCACACTGTTGCTGAGCAATCCGGTTCATTAGGCTAGCATTAGTCTGAATTTGTTCATTTAGCTGTCTACGGCATTCCATCAACTCCCTCATCAAGTTATTAAAATTAACTCTGGTTATAGAATCAGTGGGGTTCTGGATTTCAACAGGGTCAACATTCAGATTTGCAGGTTGGTTGCTCGGAGCTCCTTGTTGAATGTTGGTAGTTTCATTCCCATCCACATTCTGAGAAGTTGACCTGATATGTCTCACCATTATCGATTTCCTGCTTAGATTTTGGTAAATCCAAATAGTATATGCAGGTTTATGAAGATGACTATGGATCTCCTTTGGGGGATTTGTTCAATCCATTAGCAACAATGGGGATCCTAATGCGCTGAGAATCAGGCTCTCAGTGAAAGCACTAAAAAATTTGCAACCAAATTGATCACAAACACGCAAGAATAGGTTTGTATAGAGAAGTAAACGAAGGAAACTAAATTAAAACAGAGGAATATAGTAAACTAGTAAGCAAATCAAAACAGAAATAGAGAACACTAGGATTTATAGTGGTTCGGCGTCGTCTGCCTATGTCCACTTTGAATATTCTCTTTATTGATTCACTATAAACTTGATTACAGTAGCAAATACCAAGAAGTGAAAAAGAAAGTTGATTACAATAAAGAACTATGTAACCAGCAGCGTAAAGATCCTAAGAATGACCCCCTAAGCCAGTATTTATAGGTGAAGACGACCATCAATCTCTCTGAAACTTCGGCTACAGGACCTCCTCAACCATACAGGCCCACCATAGGGGTCGCTAGGCCCAAATTCCAATGAATGGGGATCGGTACCGATCCCTTTATTGGTTGATTCTGGGGCAACAATCACTATGATAGCTTCTTCATGCTTAGATATGATGGCTCTCCAAATATCATGTTGATTGGATATGTGGAGCTCGTGCTTTTGCTTAACCTTTGGTTTAGAACCATATTAAAGTTGTTAGTGTCGATCCCTTCTTAGTGGATCATGCTGATCCATGCTCTTCCACGGGTGCTATGCCGATCCCTCTAGCTCTACAAGGCTATGCCGATGCATTCTATTTCAACCGACCCTTCCTATCTCGCAAGGTCATGCCGATCCCTTTATTTCATAAGGCTATGCCGATCCCTCTTACTCCATAAGACGATGTCGATCCATCTTTCTCCATAAGGTTATGCCGATCCCTCTTATTCCTTTAGGCTATGCCGATCCCTCTGATAACCATCCATGCCGAGACATGCACCATAAACTATGCCGATCCCTCTTGCTTTGTAACGACCCGCTATTTTGGACTATTCGCATCCGCACATGTCGGACTTGAACAATTCAAAATACTGAATTGTTAATTTAAATTTGGCAAAACTGAACATATACAGTAAATAAAATAATCACAGATCACAGACACAGAGTAATAATTGCAGCGGAAACAAAAGATAGTAGTTCATGAAGCTACTATATACATATCAGAGTTAAATAAGGTACAACAGATGTCTCGAATACAATAACCAAATACAAGAATCAGAATATAATCACTGGAATTAACTGGATATCTGAAAGCTGGATAGATAGCTGGATCTCTAAGCGAAGCTCCAACTCCAAAGGTGAGTCTCGAATACTGGTACACTCAGTCTGACCCGAGCGTAAAGAAAACACAAAACACTCGAGTCAGGATTAACATTCTTATATCAATAAATCCAACTCAAGTGAAATAGCAACTGAAATACAAGTAACTCAAAGGATGTTTGGAATAACCATCCTTTAAGGATCCGTTAAACTATCTACTATGTAGTAGTATACGATAAGTAGATAATGCCTAACAGTAATATAAAGTATCAAAATAGTGTTAAGGCGTTACCATTATCCCCCTTAACACATTTTATATAAGCGTTATAGTCTATACAGCACTGTAAACTCCACCGTAAACTAGTGGGATATCAGGGAGTACTCCATAGGTATAACACAAAACAAATCGTAGTGGTCACGTATATAGGGATACAAGTATGACAAGGCACATGAGGCAATACCCAAGGTAGTGAAACTACCGTTTGCCAGATCCAGACTGGTGAGAACGCATCGCCGCCGCGACCGCAACACCGCGAAACAACACTCCCAAAATCAAGGGTGCACCAATCGACAACAAGTAATGAGTAGTTTTCGACGAAGTGTGTTCGCTCGAGGCAGCTAACCCCATTTGGCCCGGCACGGCTCCCGTTTTAGTCATTTCCAATTTGACACAAGTGTCAAGGCTATCCATTATCGTTCTCTTTCTTCAGTCATGACGTACATCATTCCAACCACTTCATTCTGGATCACACTCCGCGTATAGTTATTAAAGTGGTTTTTGGTTTAGACAGAGAGTATGTCCATAACCGATTCCGGTCTCTTTAATAACTTTCGTAATTATTTCACCGATTGGTCGTTTAATAAATTTCAAAACCAAATCAATTACAATTTCAATTAGAATTTGTAAACCAACATTTCATTTGTCTTTCTAAACCAATTTCCAAAAATTTACGTTTCAAAACATCTAAATTACCGTTTCAAAATCTTATAATACAATTTCAATTTTTTTTATATTTAAAACCATTCCAATATTCATTAAATTCGTATATAAGTTTCATTCCAAAATTATTTAAAATGATTTGATCTACATTCAAATCAATTTAAGTTCATTTATCGATTTCATTCAATATTCGTTAAGTAAATTTATCCTTCAAAACAATTTCTATTTAACTTCCAATTTATTAAATCAATTATTTAAGTTCAACTCCATTGTATCAAAACTTACTAATTGCATTAAATTAAATTCATCAAATCAAATTCTTTACATTTTAAGTCTTACATTTATTTCAATAAAACACATTTTATTTCTTGTTACAGAAATTCAATATCACTTATTTATTTACTTAGTTACAATTTCAGAACTCAATTAATAAAGAAACTTAATTTCACTTATTAAAAAGTTAAATTTCAATTTTCAAAGAATTCAATTTTATTTAATTGTTAAATAATTCAATCTCATTAAATTATTAAATAATTTCAAAACTTAATTATTAACTAATTTCAAAACTTAATTATTAATAATTCCAAATTTAATTATTAAATAATTAATTTTAAAACAATGTTCATTCATCATCTACTATGTTAATATTTTGATTCAGATTATTAAATATTAACATTTCCTTTCATTAAAATTCAAATTTCAACTTTGTTTCAAAACCATATTTTTTTCAAGTAAAATCTTCATTTTATTTTTATATCAAATTATTGACCAATCGATTTTTATTTAATTCTCTATCCTAGGTCAAAGTTCAATTTGGGTATTTATCATTTCAAACCGATTCCAATTCAATTCAAAAATCAAAGCATAGCAAAGGAAACTTGCAGTGTGATAACTGGGATGGTGTCAAAGTAAATAAATAAGCAATAACAACAACCAATATCAATCCAATAATCAATTCAAATAATCCCGAAATAATCGTATTAATTCACATTGTTGTTTGTGCAAATTAATATAATTATTTCTAGAATCTGCACTATCATTTCATGTAGATTAAAGATTATTACAATAATATTAATACGGTTCTTCATTTGATATCAATTATTCAGTTTCATACTACATAAATTTTACAACATACATTTAATGGTTCAAGGTGTGATTAATACTATTTCTACGTGTCAATTTATTTAACATTTAAAAGAGGTCATATTATACAAATGTCATCAATCAAAGTAACACATATATCAAATCTAACTATCCTACGTCAATTTCAATTTCATATTATTTATCACTTACAACATTAACAATTTAACGTCAAATGTGAACATCAGACAATCAATCATTTAACAACCAAAATGGATTATCATTGTATATATAACAGATAATGGTGTCAGATATCACAGGTGAACTGATACAGGTAATAGCATATATAACAGTGTAATTAACTAACAGCGGCATATTTCAATTATCGTTTCAATTGAAATCAAATTTAGTAAATAAAAGAACGTTAATCGTGAGTGATTGCTCACCTTTCGAGGCTAGAGAGATGAACGGGATGGAATGTGTTTCGTATCCAAGAACGAATTTCAAAGCAAAGCTAGATGGACACAAATTTGGCGGACAAAGCTGGTAATAAGGAATTGATGAAACAAATCGAATTAGCTTGATATAAACGGAAAATACATATATACATACGTACTATTATTATCATTATTAAAAAAAATATCAACATTTGAATTAAGACAAATAATAAATAAATAAAATTCAAAATCATTATACTTGAACTCAAATATTAAGATCAAAGTATATATAAATTATATCTTAAGCCGATACCTGAAATCAACGTTATCATAAATTTTGATATAAACTTACTTTGCTTTAATAAATGTGCGGGCATGAAACAGATTCCAGAAAAATATATTCTTCTGTTATAATAATTCATACTGCAAAGATAAATACTCTATCTATATCCCCTAAAGCCAACCCATATCTAAAATACTATCTTTATATATGCACACACTAACAGTAAACAAAATCTTATAAGCTCATATATGTACTTTTGTATATAACTATCTGTAAAACACAATGCACGATAGAAGAATAAAAAAATTTGTTTACTACCTATATATATACACTACAGGTGATCAATATGTATATCATAATTTAAAGCTCTTCCCATAATTTAAAGATCAAAATCTCAATATGTATATAATAAAACACATCGATCCATATATATATAATAGTACTATATATAACTTTCTTAAATATTCAACAACAGTACAGGTACATGACTTATATAGCCTTAACAGTATATGTACAAACTTAGCTAAGCTTTATATATATGCAGATCATATATGAATATAAATATATATAGCTTGATATATAAACACTTAATATATAACTTGCATCCAGTTATCCAAACTCTATGCTAACCTGAACGTATGTGGACATCCCAATATATTACCCAAAGTTTAACAAACCATTATATTATAGTACTGTAACTAAAATAGTAGACTTACAAAATAAACATACTCGCAGCCACTTACATATGTAATTTATTCTACCATAGATATAACGTATGACTTGTAGAATATATATAAACATAATAAAGACTATACTATAATATATATATATATATATAAAATATAAAACAGAATGCTTGCTAGTGATGGGTTGTCAAGGCGGTCATGTGGTGTTGAGGTGGAGATTACGGCACTAGGTGGCAGATTTTTGGAAGTCGGATATAAGGCGGAGGCTGCGACTGGCGGCTGCGCATGGGGTTTGATAGGAAGTGGATGGGTGTAGGCTACACGCTCCAAGTCGGAGGAAGGAGGGTGTGTCGGTGGCGGGTGGAGGGGAAGAGCGGGTGGCATTGGCTGAGAGGGCACGGCGAGTTGATAAGGTGTGGTGGTGCAAGCACACGAAGGCACAGCAGGTTTCAGGCAAAAATGAAGATAGGAGGAGGAAGAAGGCTTCAGACAAAAATGAACATAAAAAAATTTAGATCTACTTTTAAAAAAAATCAAATGAAGAGACTGCAAAAAGGCAGAGAAACGACACAGTGAATAATAAATGGAAATGATGAAAATGTAATAGCTGGTCCTTGAATTATGCAACTAATAAAAGCTAGCGGCTGTTTAATTTTTAACCGTTGGGAAAAATTTAATCGGACACAACAATTAAATGTTAAAACGGACATTGATATGGCTGTCTGTTCTGAACATATCACCGCGTATCGGATGTCAAAACAAAGATATGAATATACTGCAGAGATCAGCACGACGAGACGATCAAAACGGTATACAGACGTCAGTGGTACGATCAAATTATAAAATTTCGAATTTTCCTACTAGCGGAAAATGCAGCAAAAACGCAGAAGAATAAGATCGACGGAGCTAAAGAAGTCCGAATTTGGAAAAACGAAAAATGACGTCTTGCTCAAAAGATGATTTAGAATTTTTCTATATAAAAATATTTAGGTTTCGAAAACATTTATTTTCATCAATTACTAACTGATTAAATTGAAATAAAATTACACACGACATAAACTTTCATATTTTCGGATGAAAATTTACCAGTTGCTATGTTTAACTAGACGCATTTCAAATATTAAATTTCATTTCAAAATTTTATTGTTTTCAATTTCACGAAAATTCAATTAATCATATTATTAAAACGGTTAAAATTTTACGGGTCTTTACACTCTTCCCCACTCAAAACTTTTCGTCCCCGAAAAGGAACGAGGTAGGAGAATAGAAACAATCAGAAAGAAAAACAGATTTGAAATACAAAATAACAATTAATTTAAATCATATAAATTCAAATTTAAATTAATTGATATTCAATAATTGATTTAATCCATTTGATTTCACTAACATCAATCTCAACTATTTCTAAATTCATTATCTTATTATCCAATTATCTTCAATTTACAATTTCTAAAACCATAAATTTGAACAGTCTTTTATTATAATCATATATTTTTTCAACAATTTAAATTCTTCTTTATTCCAAATTATTGTTAAATTTATTCTACTTAATATATCTTATCACATATATTTAACCCATATAAATTAATTTAAACCATAAAAGTTTCGGTTTAAATTAATTTATATTCACTAATTGCTTTTAAATTCAAGGTATTTTCATAAGTTGATCAAATTTCAATTTATTAATTCTTTCAAAACAAATTTATTTGTCTCATCTATTATTCAATTACTTATTATCCTATCTAACTCTATTAACATCTTTATAATCAAAATTTAGTGTATAACATTTATTATAAACACTCAAATTTTATTTATAAAGACACATTTTTTTTATTGTACATTATCCAATTACATTTTAACTTCTGAATAATTTAGGTAAGTTATATTGAAATGAAATTGAGTATTATACAAATAATTTTTTTACAATCCAGTTATTTCAAGTTAAATATTTATCCAAGAATTTTGACTTCAGTTTATAATTGAAATCATCTTTAACCTAAAATTTAAGAATTTAAATCTCTGATTTTCTTCAAACAATTTAGAGATATATCTATATATTTATATCAAATAAAATTAAATTTTTAAAATAAGATACCTATATATATAAATCAAATTATACTGAAGAAACTCAAATCAAAATATATTTTTTCAAAACAAAACCGTAGCAAAGCTACAGAATAGTCTCTCCACTTCGAAACTCGAAAATGAATGTCGATGATGCGGCCGCCATCACCGAAATTATTTTCCAGCGACAAAGAAAAGAGCACTGGTTTCAACATTTTAAAATTCTTTGAAAACGATTTATATTCGAAAATATTTTAAATACTATACACTTTAAAACTTTCAAATCAAAGTTTGAAATCACCAGAAATTAAATTCTCAAATTCTTTATTTAAATTACATTCAAATCCGAAATCAAATTATAACCAAGTTTCATAAATTCATTTATTTATATTATGCAATAATCAATGGTTTACAAAACAATAAATGAAAATCAAATATTATTATTTCTGACAACAAATTCATTAACAATTTAATTTCAGAAAACTTATATTTATATATAATATAATCATACAAAACTTTTATTTTATTTACCAAATTTGAAAACGATATTGTGTCAGTTTGCTCTGCTCAAGTGTTTTGGAAATCCTATCGATAACGTTGATCAGACGAATCGATCGGAAACACAAATCAACATCAACAACTCAAACAACACAGCATATATTAAAACATTTATACATATTAGTCTACAAATACATTTCTTTGTTCGACGATACAGGAATGAATTTTCAAAATAAGGATAGGGTTTCAAATTTGATGGACTCAAATCAAAGAGAAATTTGATTCGAAGATAAGTTCGAAACAAAGATATGATGATTAATAACAAAGTAGGAAGATTGATAAATTTATATAAATCACGGGCAACCTTAACCGGGTCAACCGTGACTTCAAGAATAAGATCAATGTAGAATTTCGAGGCAAATCGACATTTGATCTCAAGAGATAGAATTTTGCATAACCAAAGATGTCAGCATTTAAACTAAGGATATATAAATCTCCGGTTAATCGATTCTATCGTAAGAGAGTTTCACCCCTCTACAAATCAATTTGAGATTGGCGGGAGCGCCAACTCATTATAAAGATCATTCAAAGTGGAGTTGTGTGTAACGATACAGATTTTTCGCGTTCGAAAATCGACATCCATACTTTACATCGTACTCGAATGCCGTAGATTCGACAGTTCAAATCCGAGTCGCCGGAGCTTATAACCCAATTAAGTAAACAACACAGCGGAAAAGAAAAATAATATAGATATACAACATCTGATACAATATCCAGATACAATGATGATACAATGAATATCTATATACATCAGAGATATGATACAAGAAATAGCAGCGGAAAAGAAAAGATAACACCAGCAGTGGATAGAATATCTTCAATAGAATGCTCCAAGATAAGCAACGTCAGTCCATGAACTCCAAGAACTGAACCAGCTCCAGATAATCTACTAAACCTGAATATCTGATAAACCCAACTCTAGACTGCCCGTGTGAAAAATGGTGGGCACCCAGAGTTTAGGAAGGGAACAATAAACTCCGGATCAGTCATGGGACTGGTGTGAGCAACAAAAACAGTTTATCTTTAAAACAAGCAACAAAGGCTTTTAAACATTGAAATCCGCAATGATTTTCGAAAATGAAACTACCATAAGACCTCCCACCACACACACAATGCAATCGCAGAATTGGAGGAGATTTCTTCTTATGATAGTCAAAAATGCTTACTACGCAAAATCATTCGATATTATTATCATTAGTGCATAGTGTCGAAAACATTTCGAAAATATAATATAAATCTTAGCCAGCATACAACATTTCATCGTATGCCTACTATAGCTACTGCGTTCAATAGCAGGTTACCGCCACATTCCATAGCAGGTAATACAACTAAAACCGTACAGGGTTCGTATTGTTTCTTTGGATTTCCAACAAATGATCAGGCTAAGGAACTTCCTTACCGAAATAGAAACGCCTCTGGAAAGACGCCTCGGATCCTAACCGGATCTCCGCAAACAAAAGGTCGACGCTACCTCACGCTGTACAGCTGTAACTAGGTAACTAACACACTGACGCTACCTCACGCTGTACAGCTGTAACTAGGTAACTAACACACGAGTCATGTCATCCCCCGGTCGTTACCGACCTTTATCCGCGCGCTCGATAACCAACATCACACATAATAAATAAAGTGTATCCACATGAGTAAGTATCTGGGCTCCATACCATGATACTACCCTTTATCCAGAAGGAAATGACATACCCTAGGGGCGCTACCCCTACAAACCTTTGCCGCAACATTCCTGTTTCGACCATTACCGGGTTGTGAGGCTCGACGAAGTCTCGTCCACAAAGCCACGCTTTTTCACAAAGCCACGCTTCGATCAACAAATGATCAGCAGCACTTCGTATGCCACATTACCAAATTGGGAATGTATCACTAGTAACCATCAACTACATAACCTCTGAGCTCGTACGTCTCAGAGAAGGGTGTTAAGCTAAGAGAATAAATTCTCCGCCACCAACAGAAATGTATTTGATAGAAACCAGCTTTTCATCTCAAAGTGTAATGTCAGACACACATCCATACAAGTCTGTTCCGGGTTCGAACAGAACCGAAGGCACTTCCAAAGAAGCCCTTGCAAATCCGGGTATTCACAATCTCGATCGGACTTCCCATCACTTAGGGAATCTCTATACCGGAGCCATGATGCAGAGAAAATCGATAGGTCATCATATCGCTCTCGCAAATACCCGGTCTTCACCACCGGTCTTCAAATGCGATCCATATCGTCGTATCACTATTCGAAATGGGTTATATGACACAAAGGTCCTCTCCCGGCTAAACCGAATAACGAGCGCAATTAAAAATCATATGGATACTGGGGTCTCAGTTAAATCACAACTTAAAGATTAAAACTTTTCATTCGAATGGTAAAACAAATTACCATTTCCAATCTTTTAAACAAAAAGATTTATTTCAAAAACCTTCAATGGTTTAAACAATTTCCACACTTTAATCTTTTAAACAAAAAGATTTATTTCACAAAGTTAACCCCATTCACAAAGATTCATTCATAGATTTTCAAATCGATTTCCATTTCAATTTGGTTAACTCGTTTAATCTTTAAATCAAGATTTGACTTATAGCTTTCAAAACTCGTTTCCAAAGATTCATTCATAGCCTTTCAAAACAATTTTATTTCAAGTTAGATTAACTCGTTCGGTCTTTGAATCAAAGACTCATTTCATAAATTTCAAAACATTTCAATTCTATTTCAAACTTGAAACCGTTCAACACAATTTGGAAATCCTTTACTTTTGTGAAAGCTTTTACTATTTGAAAAAAAATAGTTCGTTTCAGAAAAATCCAGTTATATTTACACGGGTTAAAACCCTTGAATTAAAATTCAAATTCCCAAATCAATATCTATAAAATGGTTTAACCCATATATAACTTGTACAGCATCTTTAATCCTTAGTTTCAAATCATAGAATTCAATTTAAAACTTGAATTCAAATTTAAATCAAATTATTTAAATTCTCAAAACTCGATTAAGTTATTCAAAATAACTTTTATCTTTGAAATTCTATTTCAAAATCTTTTCACTTTAAACCCAAGTTTCTAATTTCAAAATCAATTGAAATTAAAATTTCAATTTCAAAAACATCGATTTGAATTATCTGTGACTTAACCGATTTCCACGTGAAACCCATATTTGTGTGTGTAAAGTGTAGTCCAGGGGTTTCACACAATAGTGCAACATCATCAATCATCACAGATATATCAATATCGATAAGCGGTATAATCCACAACGCTTATCTTCATTTACAATTTCATAGATAAAATAAACTTATCAGTCACAAAGATTCATCATTACAATTCGATGTGGATTTCGGATAACCAACTGGAATCCGACTCCCTGTCGCATCGAAATTCAAGTGTCGTTTTACGGGCCAAGGGATTTCATTTTCATATAACAGTATATTCATCACAGATATAACAGCTCAATACAAAACATAACATAGCATCACATCGCAGAACCAATATATCAATCCATCACATAGCATGTAATAAAATATTAAACATCTATAAGTAAGATCAGTTAATTGTTTAAGTAATCCAAATCAGTTTTAATTACTTACGAAAATTACTAATCCTGGTTAATTAATATTAATAAATTACAAAACATTTTGATTAATTATTCTTTGATCATTTATAAATTAACCATCAATAATTAATTAACCTTTAATTGTAATTCATCAACCATAAATTATTAAATAATTATCCCTAATTATTTAATTCCCCATTTAATAAATTGTCTTCAATTAATTAATTAACCCCCAATTTTTATCATTAAATTAATTATCCTTAATTAAATCAAGACTTCAATTAATTAGAGGTAAATCTTATCTAATGCTTGAAATTGGTTAATACAAAGATCATTTTCATTTTTTATTTTTTTTATTTTTTTTGAAACCCATTTGGGATTAAATAAGATAATCAACTTTAATACACAATCATATAAACCCAAAACAATTTTAGAACAATTTCCTTTAAAGTTTAAATCGTGAAACTTGTTTAACATTTCCCTGAGTAAACCATTTACTTTGTTTTAAGTCTTCAAATATTTTTTTTTATTGTTTATAAACCTGCTAACTTTAATACCAAAAGAACCCGAGCCTGTGCCTATATACTTCGAGTAAACTAGCGAATTTCCTGAGTAAACCTTTCATTTTCTTAGAGACAAACCCCGAGACCCCTGCTTCTTCTCCAAAGCAAATCCCAGACACACAGATGCACGTGTGCATCGTGCACACCTATCTGGCAAACTCCGACTAACCTCGCTACCACCAGCAAATCGACGTTGACCCCGTTGTCCACTTCGACCACCCAGAAACCCACAAGGGTTCACGAATCCAAATTGAATGAAAACGAACCCCATCAGTTCGAAACCGACCACCCAAAATGCCTTGTTCCCCTTATCTCCGATCATCAGAGATCACGTAAACGAACCCGAAGCTCCATCGACGTCCAATGCCTCGATTCCCACTGTCCTGGTCCAATCTGATATAATGTCGAAGACGTGTACTTAATCGAATTCCGACCCTACCACAAAATTAGGTTTAAGCCCTAAAACCCCGCTGTATCGCCGCCTCGATGGTCAGAAAAATCTCGGATCATTTTTTTCCGAGCTCAACAACCTCCCAGACACCCTCAGAAACAACCACTATCGCCTATTCAACTCTGATCGTCCCAAACTGTCCAAAACCCATTTTGCGTTCAGCTTTGAAATTCTCAAAAGTTACTGAATTAAAAGTCATGATTTTTCTTTTAGAAATCATTATTTCAAATTTGTTTCTAGATTTAAAACATGAAATTAGAATAATTAATTTTCCTGACTTATAGAAGTTATCACCGTATCCTGTCATTCTCAAATATAATTACTTAATATAAATTCTGGAACTATTTTTATCATTGATGTTATAGTCTAAAAAAAATTTCTTCTTCAAAGATCATAGCTTGATATTGATTATACAAAGTGAAATTAGAATTTGAACTTGATTTGAAAGCCTGTAACCAAAACAGAACTCTATCTTCAAGGTACCAGACCTATACATTCAGATATACAGTCATGCAATGAAAATCCACATTCACACAATAAATTTCACAACATGGTTTCAGGCACATGAAATTAGAGATGAACAGAACAAGGGGCTAGAGGTTTACTCACAAGCAACAAGAAATCAAAACAGGGTAAGTTTCTAAAAATAGGAGTTGCTCACTTTGGTTTTCACAGAAAGGAAGAACAGAGCTTGATAATGTTGAACAGGCTTGAGAAATTTGCTTGCTAAAGATCTTCTTTGGTTCTCTTCTATGGTTTTGATGAATTATTGTTTGTTTTAAGTTTAAAGATGATGTTTTCTCTATATTTTCTCAGCTCGAACTGAAATGAAGAATTGATATATATGAAATGAGTACAGGGTGATATTATTTTTGTTTGTACAAAATGAGCAGAGATTTTTCTTTAGTTTTGGAGGCTGATGAGATTTATCTTGCGTACTAAAGATGATGGCATTAATTAATATGTACAAAGTTATCTTCATTTCGGCTGTACATTAATTGACTTGTACAAAATACATATATTTATCTACTTGCTGAATCTTCCTTTACAAGCTTCATTCATATGTATATGTTTTGTTTTCTTATTTTTTTCAAGTGTTCATACATTTTTATTTCAAGTTCTAACTTAAATATTCTATTGTCTTGTTACTTTGAAATACAATGAAGTTCTACTTATCTTTATATAAATTTCTATTTCTAGTATAAATATAAATTATTATTATTTTTCTTCATTTTTATTATCAATTTTACTTTAATACTATTTGTCTTGTATTTCAATATTTATCTTTAAACCATTTATATTTAAGATTTTAAATTCAAATCAATTTACCAATTTTTAATTCAAAAATACAATTAATTATTAATTTAAATTAAATTAAAATCTAGGGTCGTTACTGTGATATCCCGGAATTTTGGCAATATCAATTTAATAATCTTTATTAATAATTAAATTGATTTGTTGATTTTATTTTATAAATTGACAAGTTTAATTCTTTTAAAAGTTAATAATATTTTAAATTGGCAATACTTATTAATATCTTTTCTAAACAATTTAAAATTGGTAAGATTTATCTTCCAAAGCTTATATAATGTTTTCTATTTATAATGTATATATATTGATGTATATATTATAAATAGGGAGTCTTTAATTTAATAAAGGATATGTTTTCAAATTTTAATATATATGTATATATATTGTGATTGGAGTTATGTTATAAAATTCAAACATAAGATAAATTGATTTGTAAAAATATATATAAAGTTAAAATAAGTTTCTCAAGCATATAAAAATATATTATAAATATTTGATCAAAGCATAAGCTACTATAAATAATTGTTTTCATAAATTCATATTTGTATATTTATATAGAAATGTAAAAGCTTATTTATAAAAAGATAAATACATTATATACATGTAAATATTTTATAAGTACATAAGTATAGCTTAAATAAATTAATAAAAGACAAGATTTACACTTGTAAACATATGGAGGCTTGGATTTCATATGTCTAAGATAAGTAACAACATAAGAAGACAAGTGGCTATTCTTCTCTTTAAATTAAAGTAATAAATAAAATTAATATGAAAGAAGAAAAAAAAATCTGTTTTCACTTTTCAGTTTAAGTTCATCTTTTCATCAATTCTCTACTAAAAATAAATTCGTATCAAAAGAAAAGATAAAGACTGGAAATCAAATTGCAAAGAGAAATGAAAATCTGGAAAATCTGGGAATCTAAGATCTGAAATAAGAAGATCAAAGGCAAATTAAAACAGCAGTTTCAAATCTTCAATTGCAATTTGAAGACATGCAATCAAATAAGGAAATCAACAGCAAGTTTATCTTCAACTAAGCAAAAGAAAAGGAAGTTCAAAATCAAATTCAAAAGTCTGGAATAAGCCTGGAAACAAAAACCTGTCATATGTTCTCTGTTTAAAATAACAGGTGAGTAAACTTATTTTTAAAAATAGTTTTAAAATGTTATTATAATTGGATGAATGTGATGAAATCTTGTAGTAATATGGTAGATAATGTTGCATGAATGTATGGGTATGAATGCATGTGTATATATATATTGATATGCCTGTGAATGACTGTGAATATGTACATATATAAGCTCTGTTTATATTACAGACTCAACTTCTCTAAAGGAAAATTCAATTGCTCTTCATACAAGTGATATTAGGCTTCGATCTTTAAATGAAAAATGATTGTAAGATTGTAACTGCATTTTTAAAAATAAATTCAAGTGTTTATATTAAGAAATTATTTCAAAAATAATATAGTTACAGTGAAAATCAAAAATGGGTTAAAAATCGATCATGATGATTTCAATTTTTGATTATGGAACCAGATGCGTAGTAGAAAATAATGAATTTAGATAATCGAATCATGATTTTTAACATTGAAATTATTGAGGACTTGTGAGATGATCGGAATTGGTATTTTCGTTGATTTTCGTCGATCGACGAAATGTTAGAGGCTGGGCTTGTTGTCAGAGGTAGCTGGAAAGACGGTGGTCAGAGGAAAAATGGACTGGTGATTTTAAGATGGCCGTGGTGGTCAGGGAATGTCGGAGTAGGGTTTAGTCGACAGATTGGGTTGACAACGTATTCGAGGAGGTTGCGTCGCCGTGGGGAGACCGGACTCGATCGCATAGGGTAGGATCGAAGCATGGTGAAGTGACGCTGTTCTGGACGAAGCTGCGGGGGTTCCGGTGGTGGCGATCATCAGTGGCGAGGGGATTGGTGGATCGAGCTTCTGCAGTTTTTTTTGAGCAATAGGTCGAACTTCAGTTTGAATTGGCATTTTTGTTTCTAGGTTGAGGTAGTAGTTGTCGAGGTCGTTTGGGGTTGGTCGACGATCAGTTGGATGGTCGGAGGCGTTCAGATTAAGTGTGCACGTGTACGTGTACACGTTTGGGTGTACAGGAGTTCGAAAGTTGGGGAAGAAGGAAGAAACTCGGGAAGCTCTCGTGAATATCGCGTGGAAGACTCGGAGTAGGTGAAGTCGCGAGTGACTCGGGGCAAACTCGTGTGGTTTTGGGTTTTACTCGGGAAATTTAAGTGAGTTACTCGGGTTGGTTATTTAAGTAACCAGGTTTTGAAATTTTAAAGCAACTCATACCTGGGTTTTGAAATTTAAGGTATGAACAAGTTTTTAAGTATTAAAAACAAGTTTTAGATAAATAATTGTTTAATTGGATTAAACATGTTTGAAATGTTTTTGTTTCAAAGATTTCAAGTATATTAAAAATTAAATGTTTGAATTACTTTGATTAAAATAAATTATATTTCAAAAGTGATTTCTAAATTTGGTTTTAATAAAGTAAATAATTTGAGTTTAATTAAGGATAAATAAATAAATTTAATTAAAAGTTAATTGCTATTTGTAATTAAAATATATTTACTTAATAAAGTAATTGATTAATGAATGTAATTAATAAATAAATGAATTAGAGATTGAGGAATTAATAAATTGATTAATAAATTAAGGTAATTAATTTTAGATTAATTAATTAGCTTAATTAATTTAAGATAATCAATTTATAATTAAGTGAGTAAATTTCTTAATGAAGTAATTAATGGATAATTACTTAAAGTAATTAGGAGGAGTAAATTACTCAGGGGAGAAATTAGCTGAGGTGATTAATGGGTAATCACTTAATGTTATCAATTAAAGAATTAATTAATAACGAGATTAATTACTTGTTTAAGGTAATTAGTTAAGAGAGATCAATTAATGAAGTAATTAGAAGATAATTACTTATATAAGTAATTAAGAGTTAATTACTTAAGTAAATTAATTAATGTGATTAATTAAATGTGTTTAATTTAAGATTAATTACTAAGTATAATTAATTTAAAAGTAATTAATTAATAAAGTAATTAATTAAGGATTATTTGTTAATAAAATTGATTAATAATTACTTAATGAAGTAATTAAAGAATAATTAATTAGATTAATTAATCAAGGTTAATATAAATAATTAAGAAGTAATTAATTAAGATAAGTAATTACAAATTCTTAATTACTGATTATGATTAATTAAGACTAATTAATGAATGAAGTGGTTGATTAAAATTAATTATTTAATTAATTAAAAGGTTAATTAATTAATAAGAATTATTTAATGAATTAATCAAGGTTGATTAATAAAAGTAATTAATTTAAGTATGATTAATTAATTGTAATTAATTGAGGATTAAATTAATTATAGTTAATTAATTAATGAAGGTTCATTAATTATTGTAATTAATGATAGTAATTAAAGGTTAATTACTGTATTTGGTTAAGTATAATTAATTTGTGAAATTAATTAAGGTTAATTACTTAAATGTAATTAAAGTATAATTAATCAAGGTGATTAATTAAGGTGGATAATTAAAGATAGAGATAGTTAATTTAATTCATTTTAAATTAATTATGTTGTGATTAAGTAAATCATTGCTTATATAAGAATGGATGACATTGATTGTCTTGAATGGATGTAATCTCAGAAATGAGATAAGAAGTTGTGTGATATGAATGCTTGGTTGCATTATGATGATAATATAGATTAACTATTGTGATATTGATATGGATTACCTATTTGGTTATGAATCATCTGTTTAATTGATAATGTGATTATCAGTTGTGAATTGTGAATTATCTATCTGTATGAATATAGATAAGTTAAATTGTTTAAACCTTTAAACAACTTGGCCTTAAAAGATACGTTTTGGGATTTCGATGAGACCGGGATCGGGTTTCCGTATACCGGTATTCCAGGTCTGGAGACCCGAATACCACATCGATCCAAATTAACGATAGGTCGTGAATCTCAAGTGAAGATGAAGATTCAGAGTGCAAGGGTTATTGTCGTTAACTCTGAGGGTGATTCCAAAACGAGTGTAACGAAATAATGCCTTCGGATTCGTTCGAACCCGGAACGAACTTGTATGGATTGAATGCTTTCAGCACATCGTCAGGCGGACGATGAGCATTCTAAGTGATATGTTCTGATTTAAAGGTAATCGTAACCTCAAGCCTCATCAACCGGGAATGGCTAAAACAGGGGAGGTGCAGCAAGGCTTCGTGGGTAGCACCCACTGAGAGCAAGATAGATCCCTGTCTAGAGGTCCCTTTTCTTTTATTCGGCTTAGTGTGTGGTTGGTCGCGCCAACTACGGGATTATCTTGTTCGGAATTATCCAGTAAGGGATGGTTCCGGCTTTGTGTTGCAGGGGAGCGGGCGTACTCCTCGGTACGGTGATCTAGGCCACGTACTGTGACGGGCGGTACCCCAGTAGCCCTGCCATTGTATGGAATCCAAACTCCAATAAGTGCCGTACGTATTAGTTGTGCCCAACTATGTTGGAATGTGAGATGTAAGCATTTCAGCTATTTCTGTATTTTACTTGAAAACCCTAGACCCTATTATAATACAATCGGATTTGCTATCAAATGTTTTAGTTAGCGTAAGGTAAAAACTTACCCATGTTTATTTGTGGGAAGTCTTACGTGATACTTTTGTTTCAAAGGTTTTCAAAGTTAAGCAATCTAACCGTTTACTCACACCAGACCCATGTCTGACCCAAGTGTTTATTTTCTGTTTTATTAAACTCTTGGGTACTCAAATTTGTATGAGTAGTCAAGGGGATTCAGGTTAGTCTTGACGAATTCTGGAGGAGCTGAGGAGCAGGAGGCTTCAGCGTGTAGATACATAGAGTTTCCGCTGTGTATGATGTATCGTATTTATGTAGTTGTGTTGTATAATAGACAGAAGTTTATAACTGTCTATATTGTGATGTATAAATCGTGTACTCTGATGTATATGATACTATGTAATATCTTATGTGATAATATATTTCTCGTTCCGCTGTGAGATTTCTGATGTGTTGTTGTTCTCTCTTCTTTTCTTTTCTTCTTCTATCCCTTTCTTTCTTCATAACGATGCGTCTTTCTGGGCAAAGAAAGCCGGGTCGTTACAGTTACAGACTTCCCCCCTTAAAAGAATTTCGTCCTCGAAATTACCAAGAAGACACAAAGATAGATGAAGAATGTTTCATCGAATCAAACTGAACGTTTATTCTGCATTTGGCTTACCAAATCAGAATATTGATAATAGATACAAGAACGAATCTGTTTAACACTTCACAAGATACGCGGGTTATCCAGATCTACGAAATATACAATGACATCGGTTAGTTCGAAGGGATAACTAACCATTCGTAGAACATATCGGGACCCAAAGAAGTAGATAGATATATGGATAAAATTTCAAAGCTTTCAGTTTAGAAACCAAATTATACCTATCAACCATAGCAAACAAAGCAATCAATTCATCCAAACAAACAGTTTTGGTCAATTCGGAGTTTACGTCCCATATTAATATATATCGAATCTTCTTTCTGGATCTACCAGAAACCATCGAAGAATTGAGAAGAGATGACGAACAAAAGAAATTGATAGAGAAAAGATTTGCTTCCATTGTTGTTACAGAGTATTGACCATTTATAGTCATATTCTCCTGTCCCCTATCTCGTCCTCTTCTTGCACTCACACTCACTATCAGTGGATAGTAAGAGAATTTACTGAGACATTCGAACGGATATCTGAGAATACTCATTCTAGAGTTTACTTCACTCTATCTCTAATGAGCTACTTAACGTGTTACACTCCTGAGCTAAAGTTCAACCTTAGCTCTGATACCACATGTAACGATACGGATTTTTCGCGTTCGAAAATCGACATCCATACTTTACATCGTACTCGAATGCCGTAGATTCGACCGTTCAAATCCGAGTCGCCGGAGCTTATAACCCAATTAAGTAAACAACACAGCGGAAAATAAAAAGAATATAGATATACAACATCTGATACAATATCCAGATACAATGATGATACAATGAATATCTATATACATCAGAGATATGATACAAGAAATAGCAGCGGAAAAGAAAAGATAACACCAGCAGTGGATAGAATATCTTCAATAGAATGCTCCAAGATAAGCAACGTCAGTCCATGAACTCCAAGAACTGAACCAGCTCCAGATAATCTACTAAACCTGAATATCTGATAAACCCAACTCTAGACTGCCCGTGTGAAAAATGGTGGGCACCCAGAGTTTAGGAAGGGAACAATAAACTCCGGATCAGTCATGGGACTGGTGTGAGCAACAAAAACAGTTTATCTTTAAAACAAGCAACAAAGGCTTTTAAACATTGAAATCCGCAATGATTTTCGAAAATGAAACTACCATAAGACCTCCCACCACACACACAATGCAATCGCAGAATTGGAGGAGATTTCTTCTTATGATAGTCAAAAATGCTTACTACGCAAAATCATTCGATATTATTATCATTAGTGCAAAGTGTCGAAAACATTTCGAAAATATAATATAAATCTTAGCCAGCATACAACATTTCATCGTATGCCTATTATAGCTACTACGTTCAATAGCAGGTTACCGCCACATTCCATAGCAGGTAATACAACTAAAACCGTACAGGGTTCGTATTGTTTCTTTGGATTTCCAACAAATGATCAGGCTAAGGAACTTCCTTACCGAAATAGAAACGCCTCTGGAAAGACGCCTCGGATCCTAACCGGATCTCCGCAAACAAAAGGTCGACGCTACCTCACGCTGTACAGCTGTAACTAGGTAACTAACACACTGACGCTACCTCACGCTGTACAGCTGTAACTAGGTAACTAACACACGAGTCATGTCATCCCCCGGTCGTTACCGACCTTTATCCGCGCGCTCGATAACCAACATCACACATAATAAATAAAGTGTATCCACATGAGTAAGTATCTGGGCTCCATACCATGATACTACCCTTTATCCAGAAGGAAATGACATACCCTAGGGGCGCTACCCCTACAAACCTTTGCCGCAACATTCCTGTTTCGACCATTACCGGGTTGTGAGGCTCGACGAAGTCTCGTCCACAAAGCCACGCTTTTTCACAAAGCCACGCTTCGATCAACAAATGATCAGCAGCACTTCATATGCCACATTACCAAATTGGGAATGTATCACTAGTAACCATCAACTACATAACCTCTGAGCTCGTACGTCTTAGAGAAGTGTGTTAAGCTAAGAGAATAAATTCTCCGCCACCAACAGAAATGTATTTGATAGAAACCAGCTTTTCATCTCAAAGTGTAATGTCAGACACACATCCATACAAGTCTGTTCCGGGTTCGAACAGAACCGAAGGCACTTCCAAAGAAGCCCTTGCAAATCCGGGTATTCACAATCTCGATCGGACTTCCCATCACTTAGGGAATCTCTATACCGGAGCCATGATGCAGAGAAAATCGATAGGTCATCATATCGCTCTCGCAAATACCCGGTCTTCACCACCGGTCTTCAAATGCGATCCATATCGTCGTATCACTATTCGGAATGGGTTATATGACACAAAGGTCCTCTCCCGGCTAAACCGAATAACGAGCGCAATTAAAAATCATATGGATACTGGGGTCTCAGTTAAATCACAACTTAAAGCTTAAAACTTTTCATTCGAATGGTAAAACAAATTACCATTTCCAATCTTTTAAACAAAAAGATTTATTTCAAAAACCTTCAATGGTTTAAACAATTTCCACACTTTAATCTTTTAAACAAAAAGATTTATTTCACAAAGTTAACCCCATTCACAAAGATTCATTCATAGATTTTCAAATCGATTTCCATTTCAATTTGGTTAACTCGTTTAATCTTTAAATCAAGATTTGACTTATAGCTTTCAAAACTCGTTTCCAAAGATTCATTCATAGCCTTTCAAAACAATTTTATTTCAAGTTAGATTAACTCGTTCGGTCTTTGAATCAAAGACTCATTTCATAAATTTCAAAACATTTCAATTCTATTTCAAACTTGAAACCGTTCAACACAATTTGGAAATCCTTTACTTTTGTGAAAGCTTTTACTATTTGAAAAAAAATAGTTCGTTTCAGAAAAATCCAGTTATATTTACACGGGTTAAAACCCTTGAATTAAAATTCAAATTCCCAAATCAATATCTATAAAATGGTTTAACCCATATATAACTTGTACAGCATCTTTAATCCTTAGTTTCAAATCATAGAATTCAATTTAAAACTTGAATTCAAATTTAAATCAAATTATTTAAATTCTCAAAACTCGATTAAGTTATTCAAAATAACTTTTATCTTTGAAATTCTATTTCAAAAGCTTTTCACTTTAAACCCAAGTTTCTAATTTCAAAATCAATTGAAATTAAAATTTCAATTTCAAAAACATCGATTTGAATTATCTGTGACTTAACCGATTTCCACGTGAAACCCATATTTGTGTGTGTAAAGTGTAGTCCAGGGGTTTCACACAATAGTGCAACATCATCAATCATCACAGATATATCAATATCGATAAGCGGTATAATCCACAACGCTTATCTTCATTTACAATTTCATAGATAAAATAAACTTATCAGTCACAAAGATTCATCATTACAATTCGATGTGGGTTTCGGATAACCAACTGGAATCCGACTCCCTGTCGCATCGAAATTCAAGTGTCGTTTTACGGGCCAAGGGATTTCATTTTCATATAACAGTATATTCATCACAGATATAACAGCTCAATACAAAACATAACATAGCATCACATCGCAGAACCAATATATCAATCCATCACATAGCATGTAATAAAATATTAAACATCTATAAGTAAGATCAGTTAATTGTTTAAGTAATCCAAATCAGTTTTAATTACTTACGAAAATTACTAATCCTGGTTAATTAATATTAATAAATTACAAAACATTTTGATTAATTATTCTTTGATCATTTATAAATTAACCATCAATAATTAATTAACCTTTAATTGTAATTCATCAACCATAAATTATTAAATAATTATCCCTAATTATTTAATTCCCCATTTAATAAATTGTCTTCAATTAATTAATTAACCCCCAATTTTTATCATTAAATTAATTATCCTTAATTAAATCAAGACTTCAATTAATTAGAGGTAAATCTTATCTAATGCTTAAAATTGGTTAATACAAAGATCATTTTCATTTTTTATTTTTTTTATTTTTTTTGAAACCCATTTGGGATTAAATAAGATAATCAACTTTAATACACAATCATATAAACCCAAAACAATTTTAGAACAATTTCCTTTAAAGTTTAAATCGTGAAACTTGTTTAACATTTCCCTGAGTAAACCATTTACTTTGTTTTAAGTCTTCAAATATTTTTTTTTATTGTTTATAAACCTGCTAACTTTAATACCAAAAGAACCCGAGCCTGTGCCTATATACTTCGAGTAAACTAGCGAATTTCCTGAGTAAACCTTTCATTTTCTTAGAGACAAACCCCGAGACCCCTGCTTCTTCTCCAAAGCAAATCCCAGACACACAGATGCACGTGTGCATCGTGCACACCTATCTGGCAAACTCCGACTAACCTCGCTACCACCAGCAAATCGACGTTGACCCCGTTGTCCACTTCGACCACCCAGAAACCCACAAGGGTTCACGAATCCAAATTGAATGAAAACGAACCCCATCAGTTCGAAACCGACCACCCAAAATGCCTTGTTCCCCTTATCTCCGATCATCGGAGATCACGTAAACGAACCCGAAGCTCCATCGACGTCCAATGCCTCGATTCCCACTGTCCTGGTCCAATCTGATACAATGTCGAAGACGTGTACTTAATCGAATTCCGACCCTACCACAAAATTAGGTTTAAGCCCTAAAACCCCGCTGTATCGCCGCCTCGATGGTCAGAAAAATCTCGGATCATTTTTTTCCGAGCTCAACAACCTCCCAAACACCCTCAGAAACAACCACTATCGCCTATTCAACTCTGATCGTCCCAAACTGTCCAGAACCCATTTTGCGTTCAGCTTTGAAATTCTCAAAAGTTACTGAATTAAAAGTCATGATTTTTCGTTTAGAAATCATTATTTCAAATTTGTTTCTAGATTTAAAACATGAAATTAGAATAATTAATTTTCCTGACTTATAGAAGTTATCACCGTATCCTGTCATTCTCAAATATAATTACTTAATATAAATTCTGGAACTATTTTTATCATTGATGTTATAGTCTAAAAAAAATTTCTTCTTCAAAGATCATAGCTTGATATTGATTATACAAAGTGAAATTAGAATTTGAACTTGATTTGAAAGCCTGTAACCAAAACAGAACTCTATCTTCAAGGTACCTGACCTATACATTCAGATATACAGTCATGCAATGAAAATCCACATTCACACAATACATTTCACAACATGGTTTCAGGCACATGAAATTAGAGATGAACAGAACAAGGGGCTAGAGGTTTACTCACAAGCAACAAGAAATCAAAACAGGGTAAGTTTCTAAAAATAGGAGTTGCTCACTTTGGTTTTCACAGAAAGGAAGAACAGAGCTTGATAATGTTGAACAGGCTTGAGAAATTTGCTTGCTAAAGATCTTCTTTGGTTCTCTTCTATGGTTTTGATGAATTATTGTTTGTTTTAAGTTTAAAGATGATGTTTTCTCTATATTTTCTCAGCTCGAACTGAAATGAAGAATTGATATATATGAAATGAGTACAGGGTGATATTATTTTTGTTTGTACAAAATGAGCAGAGATTTTTCTTTAGTTTTGGAGGCTGATGAGATTTATCTTGCGTACTAAAGATGATGGCATTAATTAATATGTACAAAGTTATCTTCATTTCGGCTGTACATTAATTGACTTGTACAAAATACATATATTTATCTACTTGCTGAATCTTCCTTTACAAGCTTCATTCATATGTATATGTTTTGTTTTCTTATTTTTTTCAAGTGTTCATACATTTTTATTTCAAGTTCTAACTTAAATATTCTATTGTCTTGTTACTTTGAAATACAATGAAGTTCTACTTATCTTTATATAAATTTCTATTTCTAGTATAAATATAAATTATTATTATTTTTCTTCATTTTTATTATCAATTTTACTTTAATACTATTTGTCTTGTATTTCAATATTTATCTTTAAACCATTTATATTTAAGATTTTAAATTCAAATCAATTTACCAATTTTTAATTCAAAAATACAATTAATCATTAATTTAAATTAAATTAAAATCTAGGGTCGTTACATTATGGGATACTCCAGAATTAGAAGACGAATAGTGAGGGACACGAATGGATTTTTTTGGAACCGCAGGGAATGTTCCAAAATTCAAAGGTATCGAGTCAAAAGGAAGAGATGCAACTCGAATGAAAGTGATTCTGTAAATACATTTACCCTATATGCTAAGTTTTGCCTAGAGCTACCAAAGCTCTGATACCAACTGTAACGACCCGCTATTTTGGACTATTCGCATCCGCACATGTCGGACTTGAATAATTCAAAATACCGAATTGTTAATTTAAATTTGGCAAAACTGAACATATACAGTAAATAAAATAATCACAGATCACAGACACAGAGTAATAATTGCAGCGGAAACAAAAGATAGTAGTTCATGAAGCTACTATATACATATCAGAGTTAAATAAGGTACAACAGATGTCTCGAATACAATAACCAAATACAAGAATCAGAATATAATCACTGGAATCAACTGGATATCTGAAAGTTGGATAGATAGCTGGATCTCCAAGCGAAGCTCCAACTCCAAAGGTGAGTCTCGAATACTGGTACACTCAGTCTGACTCGAGCGTAAAGAAAACACAAAACACTCGAGTCAGGATTAACATTCTTATATCAATAAATCCAACTCAAGTGAAATAGCAACTGAAATACAAGTAACTCAAAGGATGTTTGGAATAACCATCCTTTAAGGATCCATTAAACTATCTATTATGTAGTAGTATACGATAAGTAGATAATGCCTAACAGTAATATAAAGTATCAAAATAGTGTTAAGGCGTTACCATTATTCCCCTTAACACATTTTATATAAGCGTTATAGTCTATACAGCACTGTAAACTCCACCGTAAACTAGTGGGATATCAGGGAGTACTCCATAGGTATAACACAAAACAAATCGTAGTGGTCGCATATATAGGGATACAAGTATGACAAGGCACATGAGGCAATACCCAAGGTAGTGAAACTACCGTTTGCCTGATCCGGACTGGTGAGAACACATCGCCGCAGCGACCGCAACACCGCAAAACAACACTCCCAAAATCAAGGGTGCACCAATCGACAACAAGTAATGAGTAGTTTTCGAAGAAGTGTGTTCGCTCGAGGCAGCTAACCCCATTTGGCCCGGCACGGCTCCTGTTTTAGTCATTTCCAATTTGACACAAGTGTCAAGGCTATCCATTATCGTTCTCTTTCTTCAGTCATCACGTACATCATTCCAACCACTTCATTCTGGATCACACTCCGCGTATAGTTATTAAAGTGGTTTTTGGTTTAGATAGAGAGTATGTCCATAACCGATTCCGGTCTCTTTAATAACTTTCGTAATTATTTCACCGATTGGTCGTTTAATAAATTTCAAAACCAAATCAATTACAATTTCAATTAGAATTTGTAAACCAACATTTCATTTGTCTTTCTAAACCAATTTCCAAAAATTTACGTTTCAAAACATCCAAATTACCGTTTCAAAATCTTATAATACAATTTCAAATTTTTTTATATTAAAAACCATTCCAATATTCATTAAATTCGTATATAAGTTTCATTCCAAAATTATTTAAAATGATTTGATCTACATTCAAATCAATTTAAGTTCATTTATCGATTTCATTCAATATTCGTTAAGTAAATTTATCCTTCAAAACAATTTCTATTTAACTTCCAATTTATTAAATCAATTATTTAAGTTCAACTCCATTGTTTCAAAACTTACTAATTGCATTAAATTAAATTCATCAAATCAAATTCTTTACATTTCAAGTCTTACATTTATTTCAATAAAACACATTTTATTTCTTGTTACAGAAATTCAATTTCACTTATTTATTTACTTAGTTACAATTTCAGAACTCAATTAATAAAGAAACTTAATTTCACTTATTAAAAAGTTAAATTTCAATTTTCAAAGAATTCAATTTTATTTAATTATTAAATAATTCAATCTCATTAAATTATTAAATAATTTCAAAACTTAATTATTAACTAATTTCAAAACTTAATTATTAATAATTCCAAATTTAATTATTAAATAATTAATTTTAAAACAACGTTCATTCATCATCTACTATGTTAATATTTTGATTCAGATTAATAAATATTAACATTTCCTTTCATTAAAATTCAAATTTCAACTTTGTTTCAAAACCATATATTTTTTCAAGTAAAATCTTCATTTTATTTTTATATCAAATTATTGACCAATCGATTTTTATTTAATTCTCTATCCTAGGTCAAAGTTCAATTTGGGTATTTATCATTTCAACCCGATTCCAATTTAATTCAAAAATCAAAGCATAGCAAAGGGAACTTGAAGTGTGATAACTGGGATGGTGTCAAAGTAAATAAACAAGCAATAACAACAACCAATATCAATCCAATAATCAATTCAAATAATCCCGAAATAATCGTATTAATTCACATTGTTGTTTGTGCAAATTAATATAATTATTTCTAGAATCTGCACTATCATTTCATGTAGATTAAAGATTATTACAATAATATTAATACGGTTCTTCATTTGATATCAATTATTCAATTTCATACTACATAAATTTTACAACATACATTCAATGGTTCAAGGTGTGATTAATACTATTTCTACGTGTCAATTTATTTAACATTTAAAAGAGGTCATATTATACAAATGTCATCAATCAAATTAACACATATATCAAATCTAACTATCCTACGTCAATTTCAATTTATATTATTTATCACTTACAACATTAACAATTTAACGTCAAATGTCAACATCAGACAATCAATCATTTAACAACCAAACTGGATTATCATTGTATATATAACAGATAATGGTGTCAGATATCACAGGTGAACTGATACAGGTAATAGCATATATAACAGTGTAATTAACTAACAGCGGCATATTTCAATTATCGTTTCAATTGAAATCAAATTTAATAAATAAAAGAATGTTAATCGTGAGTGATTGCTCACCTTTCGAGGCTAGAGAGATGAACGGGATGGAATGTGTTTCGAATCCAAGAACGAATTTCAAAGCAAAGCTAGATGGACACAAATTTGGTGGACAAAGCTGGTAATAAGGAATTGATGAAACAAATCGAATTAGCTTGATATAAACGGAAAATACATATATACATACTATTATTATCATTATTAAAAAAATCAACATTTGAATTAAGACAAATAATAAATAAATAAAATTCAAAATCATTATACTTGAACTCAAATATTAAGATCAAAGTATATATAAATTATATCTTAAACCGATACCTGAAATCAACGTTATCATAAATTTTGATATAAACTTACTTTGCTTTAATAAATGAGTGGGCATGAAACAGATTCCAGAAAAAAATATTCTTCTGTTATAATAATTCATACTGCAAAGATAAATACTCTATCTATATCCCCTAAAGCCAACCCATATCTAAAATACTATCTTTATATATGCACACACTAACAGTAAACAAAATCTTATAAGCTCATATATATACTTTTGTATATAACTATCTGTAAAACACAATGCACGAGAGAAGAATAAAAAAAATTCTTTACTACCTATATATATACACTACAGGCGATCAATATGTATATCATAATTTAAAGCTCTACCCATAATTTAAAGATCAAAATCTCAATATGTATATAATTAAACACATCGATCCATATATATATATAATAGTACTATATATAACTTTCTTAAATATTCAACAACAGTACAGGTACATGACTTATATAGCCTTAACAATATATGTACAAACTTAGCTAAGCTTTATATATATGCAGATCATATATGATATAAATATATATAGCTTGATATATAAACACTTAATATATAACTTGCATCCAGTTATCCAAACTCTATGCTAACCTGAACGTATGTGGACAGCCCAATATATTACCCAAAGTTTAACAAACCATTATATTATAGTATTGTAACTAAAATAGTAGACTTACAAAATAAACATACTCACAGCCACTTACATATGTAATTTTTTCTACCATAGATATAACGTATGACTTGTAGAATATATATAAACATAACAAAGACTATACTATAATATATATATATATATATATATATAATATAAAAGAGAATGCTTGCCAGTGATGGGTTGTCAAGGCGGTCGTGTGGTGTTGAGGTGGAGATTACGGCACTAGGTGGCAGATTTTTGGAAGTCGGATACAAGGAGGAGGCTGCGACTGGCGGCTGCGCATGGGGTTTGATAGGAAGTGGATTGGTGTAGGCTACACGCTCCAAGTCGGAGGAAGGAGGGTGTGTTGGTGGCGGGTGTAGGGGAAGAGCGGGTGGCGTTGGCTGAGAGGGCACGGCGAGTTGATAAGGTGGGGTGGCGCAAGCACACGAAGGCACAGCAAGGTTTCAGGCAAAAATGAAGATAGGAGGAGGAAGAAGGCTTCAGACAAAAATGAACATAAAAAAAATTTAGATCTACTTTTAAAAAAAATCAAATGAAGAGACTGCAAAAAGGCATAGAAACGGCACAGTGAATAATAAATGGAAATGATGAAAATGTAATAGCTGGTCCTTGAATTATGCAACTAATAAAAGCTAGCGGCTGTTTAATTTTTAACCGTTGGGAAAAATTTAATCGGACACAACAATTAAATGTTAAAACGGACATTGATATGGCTGTCTGTTCTGCACATATCACCGCGTATCGGATGTCAAAACAAAGATATGAATATACTGCGGAGATCAGCCCGACGAGACGATCAAAATGGTATACAGACGTCAGTGGTACGATCGAATTATAAAATTTCGAATTTTCCTACTAGCGGAAAATGTAGCAAAAACGCAGAAGAATAAGATCGACAGAGCTAAAGAAGTCCGAATTTGGAAAAACGAAAAATGACGTCTTGCTCAGAAGATGATTTAGAATTTTTCTATATAAAAATATTTAGGTTTCGAAAACATTTTATTTTCATCAATTACTAACTGATTAAATTGAAATAAAATTACACACGAAATAAACTTTCATATTTTCGGATGAAAATTTACCAGTTGCTATGTTTAACTAGACACATTTTAAATATTAAATTTCATTTCAAAATTTTATTGTTTTCAATTTCACGAAAATTCAATTAATCATATTATTAAAATGGTTAAAATTTTACGGGTCGTTACATGCTCCATAGGACTGTGTCGATCCTCACATAACCAACCATACCGATCCCTATGGTTCTACAACGCCATGCCGATCCCTTGTTAATCCAAGCTAATATCCATATTTCAAGCATCCTGCATCGTCTATCTACCAACTTCGTTCAATCTTGGCTTCATATAACTATCTGAACTCTACTTTTGGGTCCTATAGCCATCACTCCATGGTCATCCCTCTTGACAACAGTCGAATCTGTCTTGTGCAATCAGTCCAATATAGCCGGGTCAGGATACCGGGTGACATTTTAAATTTTATATTTTTCTCTAATCTTTTTAGGACTACTTTCCAACTTATAATAGAGTTTTTTAAAATTGGTTTCAAGTTCAAATATATTTTTAACACTTAACTATGAATTTTTAAACTAAGTAGCTTTTAAAATTAAAACTTGTTTTCTATTTATTTCAAAATTCCTTATTTTTACATAATATTCTATATAAATAGTTATCATATATTTTAAGTAGTTTTAAAAGTATTTTAACATATTAATAAGTATTTTAAAGATACTTATTACGGATCGAAAAGTTCATAAAATCTTTAGTTTTTAGCGTTGTTTAGTCATTTCAGATTTTGGCAGAATTTACAAGTCCTAAGTCGTGACCGACTTATAGATTGGACAAGTTAGGAAGTTAAGTCGTAGACTAGGGGATCCGTTAAGTCGTAAGATGGGCTGTTTCACTAAGTCGTGAGTCGTGGTACTTCTTAGGTTGTAAGCAGTTAGGTTGCGTAGTGGTTTAGGTCGCGTGTTAGTTTGGGACGACCTATAGGATGTTAGCGACCTAAGGGAGATGCGAGCTAAGGAGTATTCGACCTAGTGGTTAGCGTAGTTAGGTCGTCTAGACGACTTAGGAGTTAAGTCGGATTACCCTATGTGTAGTTAGGTCGTTAAACGACCTAAGGTGTTAAGTCGTTAGGTGGTAACTCGTTAAGTCGAGTAAAGTGATAAGTCGTTAAGGCGCTTCTCAGTTAAGTCGCGTGGGTTTTAAGTCGGAGGCTCTGTTAGGTCGAAGACTCTGTTAAGTCGTAGGACGCGAGAATGCGCGCGTATGTTGAGTCATATCCTCTGATAAGTCGTATCTTGGTTAGGTCGTAACATTGCTAGGTCGGCGAAGCTGCTAAGTCGTTAGGTTCTATAGGCACGTGTGTTAAGTCGTTACCGACTTAGGGGTTAGTTGCTGAGTCGTAGGTCGTAAGGCAGAGGGAGGCTTAGGTCGGAGATGACCTAAGAAGGCAGACGAGTTAAGGAATTTCAGCTATAAATACTCGTCCATTTTCTCACTTTTTGGGATCCGGATTTCGAAGCGACGAAGTGCTGCCATTTTGAGAGCTCGACTTCTACACTTCTTCACTTCTTTTCTCCACTCTAATCTAGTGATTCCATCCATCTAAGTTAAAGATCAAATCGAAGATCGAAGAGCTTAGATTAAAGATATACATTCTTCGAAGAGAGATTTCATCGTTTGAAACGGATTCGTGATAGATCAAGTTAGATCCTTCGCTGTCCAGATCTGAAGCGTGTTGTTTTGGGGTTGTTTAGGTGATTTGGTGAGTGGTGATTATCTCTCACACGGATCCAAAGGAGTATATCGGATCGTTGGTTTGATTTGGTGTTAAAATAGTGATTTCCATGCATTTTCCTAATCCTATGTGTAGATCCATATAGATTCATTGTTCATGATGACTTGACATCCATTTTACTACATGTTAACCTATGCAAGTTCATTCATCAAGATTATAGAGACATTGCTCATGTTTTCATGCTTATTAGACTTTCGACTCTTTAACTACGAGATTGCCATTATTTTTATAATTGTCTACGTAGATCATATTTGAATGCTTGATTTCTTGGATTAATGTTTGACTTGATTGATTGCTATGAATTAGATGATTGATGACTTGATTTAGACAAGTTGGTCAAAGATGATTCAAAAGCCAAGGGAAAGGCTCTTGAATTGGAAAAGCTGCTCGTGGCATATGTAGTGGACGTTGAAGCTCATATGGATAGATTTGATGATGATGTTGAGATGAAGCTTTGCTATGATGATGATGAGGCGAAGCATGATATGAGATGAGATAGTCTTGGTCTAATCCAGACGGGATCATTCCAAGCATGTTGTTAACTCGGTGATGTTGTTCGAGTTAGAGGATAATGGTTTGCTCGAGAGGCGCTTGAGCTAGTGTGGAAATAGTCGTCAAGGAGGATGACTAGAAGGCTGAGATCTCATCGTTGTTGAAGGTTCTAGCATGCTCAAAGCAAGAGTACGTTGGGCAGATTCGATAGTCCCTGAAGGCTAATGATTGATAGTCAAGTACTCTGGGCAGATTCGATAGTCCTAGGCACGGGTCACGATGACGTGCGGGGGTTATGTCTAGAACCGGGGTTTCCATTAGCCCTTGACGGACGGCTGAAAAAATGTGTCGATCATTCAATTAACGATGATATCGAAGCAATGATAACAGTGATAGCCAGAGTCATGGATGTTTGGTTGTATCGTCATTCGGTCTCAAGAGCGGTATTTTCTGGTTGCTTATCTGATCTTGGTTTAGGCCTTGGGGGTTTGTACTCGGAAAACATCGCCCTTGACTCGAGTGATAATTGCCTTACCTTAAATTGTGTGCTTTGCTATGTTTGCTTCTACTTAGTGTGTGTCTGGGGGCTATCACTGTAGAAAGAGGTGGAGTGGGAGGGTTGTATTCCTATTCTTTTTCCTTTATGCTCTTTTGGTATGTTGTTAGTTAATTTACTGCTCACTAAGACTGTTGTCTGACTCAAGGATTTATGTTTTAACTCTTATTGCCTTGGGCTGTTCGTCCATTTTGGGACGGGCAGACTAGGTAGCAGGTGACAGGTGCTGTTCTTGCTTTCCACGGTGTTGATATCGAAGACGAGCTGGAGGGTTGCATATTATCTTCTTATTATATGTACTGGATGTTCCGCTGTTTGTATTTTCTCTGAGTGTTATGTAGTGAGGCTTGATGTATTGACTATTTTGATGATTGTAATCAACTATTATGAAGTTTTATTGATGAGATTCTATTCTGTGAAGCTTCACTATATATATATTTTCTATTGTATTTTGTCCATGCGCTGTGAGTAATACGATAGATTCTGTTATTTTAATTTACCCTGGCAATCGTCCATGGTCGCCTGGCACACTTTACAGCGCACTATCTCTAGGTTCAGTGCAGGGGTCGTGGGCGGTCGTCACATTTGGTATCAGAGCTTTGATTAATCGATTTTACCCAACGCTCGCTGACGTAACTACGTATGAGAGACGCAATTGTATTTTGATGGATGATTACTATATATAATATAGTAGCTTAGTAGGGTTTGAGTCCTTTATGCAGTTGTTTCTCTAAGATGTTCTGATCATTCCTTTTTATAGATATTGAGAATGAGTCGAAGAGGGAGACTAGCTGCTAGGGAAGGCTGTGCTATTGAGGGGGCTGCTGATTATGCTGCTATGTTCGAAGCTATGATGACTTCGATCATGAGAAGGATGCCAGCTCCGCGGCCATCGGTGGATGTTGGAGTTCAAGTTCAAACTCCAAGACCGGTGGATTTTGCTAAGCTGTGTAAGGACTACACTGCTCTTGGAGGAAAGGTTTTCGTGGGAACAGAATCAACTATTGAGGTCCAGAGATGGATTGATGCTTGTAGAAGGATTTTTGGTGATTTGGGAATTGAGGATGCAACTAAGAGGAAGTTGGCATCAAGACAGCTTCAAGGGAGAGCCTCTGATTGGTGGAACTCTATTACCATCAATACTCCGGAGGAAGAGATTACTTGGGAGCAATTCCAAGCCAGATTTGAAGCTAAGTTCATTTCTACAGCTCAGAAGTCTGTTCTGTTCAAGAAGTTTGTGGAGCTCAAGTAGGGAGGAAGACCAGTTCTTGAGTATGTTTCTGAGTTTGAAGCTTTGTCCAAGTATGCCCGGTCGTATATTGAATCTGCTTATCAGAAGAATGAGAAGTTTGTGACAAGCTTGGATAGTTATCTTGGGAGGCAGTTGGTGGATCATTTGGATGATTCATTTGAGAAGCTTGTGGAGAAAGCTCTCAGGCATGAGAGTCTGTTTCCTAAGGAAGGATTTGTTGTTGCTGTGACCAGGGGAGAGTCTAAACCACAGCAGGGTGGAAACAAGAAGAGGAAGCAACAGCAGCAGACGGGTAAGGATGGCCAGAAGAAGCCGAAGGGCGAAGTGACTTGCTACAATTGTCAGCAGAAGGGCCATTTCTCGAAGGATTGTAAGAATCCGAAGGTATCGATGAAGTGTCACAACTGTGACAAGCCGGGGCATATCAGGAAGAATTGTCCAGAATCGAGGAAGGACAAGCAGATTGTGCAAGCTTATGCTTTGGGAGCTGTTCCGTCGTCTTCAAAAGCTCCTACCGCTGAAGAGAAAGGGAAGAGTGTGGTGGTTCAAGGTACTCTTTTCCTATGTGGTGTTCCAGTTAGAGTGTTGTTTGATACTGGGGCGTCGCATTCGTTTGTTTGTAGCAAACTTGTAGGCCGGTTGGGTATAGAACCGGATATTGTTGATAGGCCATTGGTTGTGACTAATCCAGTTGGGGGTTCGTCTTGTTTGTGTATGTTATGCCGTGGTCTGATTGTGTTGAGTCATGGTTGCTCTTTTGTTTGTGATTGTTTTGTTCTGAACTTTGCGGGGTTTGGAATTATTTTGGGTATGGAATGGCTTAGGAAGTATGCGGCAAAGGTTGATTGCGAGAGGTTGGAAGTGACAGTCGAGAATGTGGAGGGGCGAAAGATTGTGATACGATGTAAGCATGAAGAAGGCGTCTTCATGAGCTTCATGTATTCGCTGGTTGTTCCACGGGATGGACTGTCATCAGTGCCGATCGCTAATGGATTTGAGGATGTGTTTGACGAGGTCAAAGGGTTACCGCCGCATAGAGAGATCGAGTTTCGTATAGATCTAGTAGAAGGAGCCAGACCAGTTGTGATGCCTCTTAGGCGGATGGCGCCTAGGGAACAGCATGAGTTGAAGGTGCAAGTTGATGATCTTTTGAAGAAAGGATTCATTCGGCGTAGTGTGTCCGAATAGGGTGCACCAGTTGTGTTTGCAACCAAGGCAGATGGATCGTTGAGATTGTGCGTGGATTATCGTGAGCTGAATAAGGTGACTAAGAAGAACAAGTATCCATTGCCGAGAATAGATGACTTGTTCGATCAGCTTCACGAAGCGAAGGTGTTTTCTCAGATGGATTTGGCAACGGGATTTCACCAGTTGAGAGTGGCTAAGGATAGTGTGCCGAAGACTGCTTTTAGGACACCATCCGGTTTCTTTGAGTGGCTGGTAATGCCGTTTGGATTGACTAACGCACCAGCATATTTTGTGGATCTTATGAATAGAGTGTTCAGAGATTAGTTGAACAAGTTCGTGCTTGTGTTCGTAGATGATATTCTGATTTATTCCATAACTGAGGAAGAGCACAAGACGCACTTGCGTATTGTTTTGGAAATCTTGCGGAAACATCAGCTGAAGGCTAAGTTTTCGAAGTGTCACTTCTGGAAGAGTGAAGTGAGGTTCTTAGGCCATGTTATTTCTAGAAGTGGAATAGAGGTTGATCCCGCTAAGGTGGCAGCAATCCAGGATTGGGTTAGACCTAAGAATGCATCTGATGTTAGAAGTTTTCTTGGATTAGCAGGATATTATCGACGGTTTATCAAAGACTTCTCCAAGGTAGCTGCACCGTTAACAGGATTGACAAAGAAGAACCAAGTGTTCAGATGGAAAGATAAGTGTGAGCAAGCTTTCAGAATCCTGAAAGATAGATTGACAAGTGCTCCTGTTTTGACTATTCCAAGTGGGAATGATGAGATGGTGGTTTACACCGACGCATGTGGTACTGGACTGGGAGCAGTGCTGATGCAGAGGGATAAAGTTGTTGCGTATGCAAGTCGACAACTGAAGCCATATGAAAGGAATTACCCGACTCATGACTTGGAGTTAGCGGCGATTGTTTTTGCTCTGAAGATGTGGAGACATTATCTATTGGGAGTTCGATTCGAGTTGTTTACAGATCATAAGTCGTTGAAGTATCTTTTCTCCCAAAAGGATTTGAATCTTCGGCAGCAACGATGGCTAGAGTTTTTAGCATCATATGAATTTGGTATAGCCTATACTCCGGGAAAGGGTAACGCAGTGGCAGATGCGTTAAGTCGAAGACATGCAGGATTGGGAGCCATGTTTTCAGAATGGAAGAATCTCGAGTATTTAGCTGGATTTGACTTCAGGCCCAGATGCGAATTGGAACCTGAGATGTTGGCAAACTTATCGATAAGACCGACTCTTGTGGAAAGGATTGGCGAGAGTCAAAAGCGAGATGATAAGATTGTCAAGATTATCCGTGAATTGGAATCTGGATTGGATCCAAAAAAGGATAAAGGATTCGAGGTCGATCGAGAGGGTTGGCTTCGGAAGCAAGGACGACTAGTTGTTCCCGATATGGATGAATTGAGGAGTGAAGTGCTGAAGGAAAGTCATCACTCGAAGTTGACAATTCATCCAGGTGGAAATAAGATGTATCGGGATATGAAGAGAACCTATTATTGGGAAGGCATGAAGAAGGATGTTGGAAATTTTATTTCCAAGTGCATGAACTGCCAGTTGGTAAAATCCGAACAGAAGAAGCCAAGTGGATTGCTTCAGCCATTAGAAGTTCCTACATGGAAGTGGGAACAATTATCGATGGATTTTATTGATGGGTTACCTAGAACCAGAGCGGGAAATGAAGGGATTTGGGTCATCGTAGATCGTTTGACTAAGAGTGCAAGATTCATTCCTGTTCGATCGACTAGGACTGCATCAAAGTTGGCCGAGTTGTATGTCAAGTGGATAGTTCGATTCCATGGTATTCCGAAAAGTATAGTGAGCGATCGAGACCCATTGTTCACTAGTGGATTTTGGAAGAGCTTCCAGGAAGTTTTGGGAACCGAGTTGTGTTTGAGTACAGCTTATCATCCTCAAACAGATGGTCAGACCGAGAGAGTCAACCGAGTTTTGGAAGATCTCCTCAGAGCTTGTGTTTTGGATTTCGGAGGATCATGGGAAGATCACCTTCATCTGGTGGAGTTTTCGTATAACAACAGTTACCAGTCGAGCATTGGTATGGCACCGTATGAGGCATTGTATGGAAGACCGTGTAGCTCTCCGACATGTTGGTTAGAGACAGGAGAAAAGCTGATACTTGGGCCAGAGATGATTCGACAGACTTCAGATTGCATAGAGATCATTCGGCAGCGAATGAAGGCAGCCCAAGATCGTCAGAAAAGTTATGCCGATAAGCATCGTAAGGATTTGGAATTCGACGTAGGTGATATGGTTTTTGTGAAGATTTCTCCACTGAAGAATGTTATTCGATTCGGAAAGAAAGGAAAATTGACTCCGAGATTTGTTGGACCATTCCCGATCATCGAGCGAATTGGAAAGCTCGCCTATAGATTGGAGTTACCGAAAAAGATGTCGAGTGTGCACAATGTTTTTCACGTATCGTATCTACGGAAGTATGTGCACGACTCGAATACCGTGGTTTCTGCTGATAGCTGTGAAGACTTCGAAGTTGATCCAGTCGATAAGAGACCTCGTAAGCCGCTTCGTGTTGTGGAAACCGACATGAAACAGCTTAGGAGGAAGATAGTTAAGTTTCTCAAGATACAATGGAGTGACGATGATAACGACTGTACGTGGGAGGTGGAAGAGAGGATGAAGGCAGCTCATCCTGAACTCTTCAAGGTATGGCCCTAAGGTGTCGTGTCATCTCACGATATTGTAACTTGTTCTAGTATTAGAATTCTATACGCTAAGCTAGAATTGGATGCATGGTTTGTTGATTGCTATGGATGGTAGGCGTGCATAATAGTCTTTGATTGCTTTGTTTGTTTGGAATTTCGGGGGCGAAATTCCTAAGGGAGAGAGAATGTAACGACCCGTATTTTTACGGATCGAAAAGTTCATAAAATCTGGAGTTTTTAGCGTTGTTTAGTCATTTCAGATTTTGGCAGAATTTACAAGTCCTAAGTCGTGACCGACTTATAGATTGGACAAGTTAGGAAGTTAAGTCGCAGACTAGGGGATCCGTTAAGTCGTAAGATGGGTTGTTTCACTAAGTCGTGAGTCATGGTACTTCTTAGGTCGTAAGCAGTTAGGTCGCGTAGTGGTTTAGGTCGCGTGTTAGTTTGGGACGACCTATAGGATGTTAGCGACCTAAGGGAGATGCGAGCTAAGGAGTATTCGACCTAGTGGTTAGCGTAGTTAGGTCGTCTAGACGACTTAGGAGTTAAGTCGGATTACCCTATGTGTAGTTAGGTCGTTAAACGACCTAAGGTGTTAAGTCGTTAGGTGGTAACTCGTTAAGTCGAGTAAAGTGATAAGTCGTTAAGGCGCTTCTCAGTTAAGTCGCGTGGGTTTTAAGTCGGAGGCTCTGTTAGGTTGGAGACTCTGTTAAGTCGTAGGACGCGAGAATGCGCGCGTATGTTGAGTCGTATCCTCTGATAAGTCGTATCTTGGTTAGGTCGTAACATTGCTAGGTCGGCGAAGCTGCTAAGTCGTTAGGTTGTATAGGCGCGTGTGTTAAGTCGTTAACGACTTAGGGGTTAGTTGCTGAGTCGTAGGTCGTAAGGCAGAGGGAGGCTTAGGTCGGAGACGACCTAAGAAGGCAGACGAGTTAAGGAATTTCAGCTATAAATACTCGTCCATTTTCTCACTTTTTAGGGATCCGGATTTCGAAGCGACGAAGTGCTGCCATTTTAAGAGCTCGACTTCTACACTTCTTCATTTCCTTTCTCCACTCTAATCTAGTGATTCCATCCATCCAAGTTGAAGATCAAATAGAAGATCAAAGAGCTTAAATTGAAGATCTACATTCTTCGAAGAGAGATTTCATCGTTTGAAACGGATTCGTGATAGATCAAGTTAGATCCTTCACTGTCCAGATCTGAAGCGTGTTGTTTTGGGGTTGTTTAGGTGATTTGGTGAGTGGTGATTATCTCTCACACGGATCCAAAGGAGTATATCGGATCGTTGGTTTGATTTGGTGTTAAAATAGTGATTTCCATGCATTTTCCTAATCCTGTGTGTAGATCCATATAGATTCATTGTTCATGATGACTTGACATCCATTTTACTACATGTTAACCTATGCAAGTTCATTCATCAAGATTATAGAGACATTGCTCATATTTTCATGCTTATTAGACTTTCGACTCTTTAACTACGAGATTGCCATTATTGTTATAATTGTGTACTTAGATCATATTTGAATGCTTGATTGCTTGGATTAATGTTTTTCTTGATTGATTGCTATGAATTAGATGATTGATGACATATGTAGTGGAAAAGCTGCTCGTGGCATATGTAGTGGACGTTGAAGCTCATATGGATAGATTTGATGATGATGTTGAGATGAAGCTTTGCTATGATGATGATGAGGCGAAGCATGATATGAGATGAGATAGTCTTGGTCTAATCCAGACGGGATCATTCCAAGCATGTTGTTAACTCGGTGATGTTGTTCGAGTTAGAGGATAATGGTTTGCTCGAGAGGCGCTTGAGCTAGTGTGGAAATAGTCGTCAAGGAGGATGACTAGAAGGCTGAGATCTCATCGTTGTTGAAGGTTCTAGCATGCTCAAAGCAAGAGTACGTTGGGCAGATTCGATAGTCCCTGAAGGCTAATGATTGATAGTCAAGTACTCTGGGCAGATTCGATAGTCCTAGGCACGGGTCACGATGACGTGCGGGGGTTATGTCTAGAACCGGGGTTTCCATTAGCCCTTGACGGACGGTTGAAAAAATGTGCCGGTCATTCAATTAGCGATGATATCGAAGCAATGATAACAGTGATAGCCAGAGTCATGGATGTTTGGTTGTATCGTCATTCGGTCTCAAGAGCGGTATTTTCTGGGTGCTTATCTGATCTTGGTTTAGGCCTTGGGGGTTTGTACTCGGAAAACATCGCCCTTGACTCGAGTGATAATTGCCTTACCTTAAATTGTGTGCTTTGCTATGTTTGCTTCTACTTAATGTGTGTCTGGGGGCTATCACTGTAGAAAGAGGTGGAGTGGGAGGGTTGTATTCCTATTCTTTTTCCTTTATGCTCTTTTGGTATGTTGTTAGTTAATTTACTGCTCACTAAGACTGTTGTCTGACTCAAGGCTTTATGTTTTAACTCTTATTGCCTTGGGCTGTTCGTCCTTTTTGGGACGGGCAGACTAGGTAGCAAGTGACAGGTACTGTTCTTGCTTTCCACGGTGTTGATATCGAAGACGAGCTGGAGGGTTGCATATTATCTTCTTATTATATGTACTGGATGTTCCGCTGTTTGTATTTTCTCTGAGTGTTATGTAGTGAGGCTTAATGTATTGACTATTTTGATGATTGTAATCAACTATTATGAAGTTTTATTGATGAGATTCTATTCTGTGAAGCTTCACTATATATATATGTTCTATTGTATTTAGTCCATGCGCTGTGAGTAATACGATAGATTCTGTTATTTTAATTTATCCTGGCAATCGTCCATGGTCGCCTGGCACACTTTACAGCGCACTATCTCTAGGTTCAGTGTAGGGGTCGTGGGTGGTCGTCACATTTGGGTCCTATAGCCATCAACCCATGGTCATCCTTCTTGACAACAGTCGAATCTGTCTGGTGCAATCAGTCCAATATAGCCGGGTCAGGATACCGGGTGACAATTTAAATTTTATATTTTTCTCTAATCTTTTTAGGACTACTTTCCAACTTATAATAGAGTTTTTTAAAATTGGTTTCAAGTTTAAATATATTTTTAACAATTAACTATGAATTTCTAAACTAAGTAGCTTTTAAAATTAAAACTTGTTTTCTATTTATTTCAAAATTCCTTATTTTTACATAATATTCTATATAAATAATTATCATATATTTTAAGTAGTTTTAAAAGTATTTTAACATATTAATAAGTATTTTAAAGATACTTATATATATATATAAGTTTTAAATATTAAATTAAGTATTTTATAAATATAATAAAGGGAGTTTTTATTTTAACACTTAAGTTAAAATAATGGTTTTGTGGAATTACTTAAAAGTGTATTGCCTTAATTAATAAGTATGGATATGATTTGATCTTTAAATAAATGTTTAAAGTTATTAATGGATAAGTAAATAGTTTTGGGTTGTTGTAAACAGTGTTTTTAGCAACACTTGTTTTTAACCCTTATTATTAATTATACTTGGGAAAATCCTCGATAGTTTCTATATATGATCATTTTATATCCTCAATAGTTAGTTTCTCGTCTATCAGTTACTTCAACTTCTTTATTATCGTCATTCTAAGATGATTTATTGCTCCGTTGAGCATTGTTATCCTTTGTCGGAAATGACTAAATCCAAAGCGCGAAAGGGAGTTAAGCTTTGTAGGGTTGTTCCCAGTAGGGTATTTTCACATCTTATCTTGATTTGATTCGGTTGTGCACTTAGATGTGAAAATATTCGAATACTCATTAAGTTTTGGCGGGGTTCGGCTTGGAGGTTCTTAAGAAGTGTCACTAAGTGTATAAGGTTCTCAGAAGTATATTACTAGAGGTATACTTCAAGGAGGGTTCACCTTCCTAGTCATTTGATGGAAATTTTCCTTTCCTTATTTCATTCGAACCTTCAAAATTGTTTTTCTGTAATTGCAACGGGAAGAATCAACTACGCTTCACGATGTTTAATTATAGGTTTTGTCCATTCTATCCAGTTTGGACTGTTATCTTGTTTTATCTATTTTGTCCAGTTTGGATTTTGTTTAGACTTCCATTCTTTCAAGTCTAGATCTTTATACTATATTTGCCCATCATCTATGTTTGGATTTGTTTCCTATTGTTCTTTTTAATTCTTATGTTTGGTTGTTGTTTATGTGGGAGAAAACCCATTTTGTGTTAGCGGCGCGGCCCTATATATTAATGTTAAATACACTCCCTTTTATTTCAGAGTTTTACTCATACCAGACATACTATCTGACCCGAGTTGTTTATTTTCCCAAAACTCTCGGGTACTCAATTATATTTGAGTAGTCCGAGAATAGCAGGTTTTTCTTTGGAGCTCTTTGAAGACGACAGATGAGCAGGCGGCTCATTAGTTATCTAGTTATTTATTTCCGCTGTATAATTAAGTTGGTATATTTGGTATTTGAAAATTTTAAAGTCAGAATGTATAACTGCCAATCTGTTAGGTGTAGTACTTTCGTATAACTTTGATAACTCCATGTAAGGAGTAACCTTTTGTACTATATCATTTGTTATTATATGTAGCCATTCCGTTGTGAGGTTCTACTATTATGTTCTTTCTGTTATTTACTTTCCTCATAAAAACTTATCTTTCGGATGCTTGGGCAATGGCACACGAATACCAAGGATGTATTAAGTGTCGTTCCCAAGGATCAGAAAGGTGGGTCATCACAGATGGTATCAAAGCTTAGGTTTAGCGAACCCCTTAGTCCTGGTGGGGTAAACTCTATAAGGATAGGATTAGTAATGTCCTAGGATAAGTCTGAGAGTATAAATATGTATATATATATATATTGAGTGCTTATTTGTTAGTGTTATAAAAATGTTTTATTTTGGGTTGTTGATCCGTTAAGTGGTATATGAATTTTGGTCGATGCGTCTGATCAACGTTATCGACAGGTGTCCCTAAACACTTGAACAGACACCGATACAATATTGTTTTAAAATGGTAAATGAAATAGTTTTGCTTAGGAATATATTTTATATATACAAGAATGATTCTCAAAATTAATATAGTGTATTGATGAGTTGATTATTATGAGATCATAATATTTTACTATTATCATTTAAGATTTGTTTAGTTATGCTTGTCCAGTTTGAAAATTAATTAATGTTGAATAGTTCATAAGAGATTTTCCCTAGTAAGGTATAGGTTAGGTAAATAGGAATTTGGTAACCCTGAGAATGAACCCCTTGTGCATTAAGTTTCACAGTTTGACTATAAGGTGTTTGGTGAAAGGGTTAAGTTAAAAGTCATCTTTTAACAGTGTTAAGCTGAAAGTTAACTTTTAATAAAAAGTTGTTTATTATAATCTGAACGGTAGGATAATACATTTAGAGGATAAATATTTGAGAAAATTTAATTATCATAAAGGAGAATTATTTAAATGTAAGTTTAATTCACATCCAAAATTACTATGTCATATCTGTGATGCTATAAACTATTATTGATTCTGGGATGATAGTTAAATTGGTTGATTGAATGTTTAATTGAAATTAATCTGGATATTCCATTTAAACTGTTTAAGTGTCATTATAGCAATTTTCGCTATACCGTCATTTATTGAATATTATCCCCTAAACCCTTGTATGTGTGTTTGAACTTGAGCTTGTGTTTTCACAAAAGTGGATGTTTAAAATTCATTAATCATTATGATTAATGATATTTTAAATTAATTAATCATTTTAACTAATGATTTTGGAATTAATTAACCAATTTACTTAATGATGTTTGAAGTTGGTTAATCTTTTGATTTAATGAGATTTGAATTCAATTAGATTAATTTAAGTAATCATTGTTTAAATTTAGTTAATTGTTTTAAATAATAGTATTTTGAAATTTAATTAATAACCTTAATTTCTGATGTTTGAATTTAACTAAATAATTTTAATCAATGATATTTGAAACGTAATTAATCATTTTAACTAATGATCATTTTGAAACTTGTTCCATTAGGTCTAGAATAGCGGTATAACATTAGGAACGACATGCAACACACCTCGATAGGGGTTCGAATAAAATATATAGATATTTTGGAAATTTTAATATATATTGTTATATTCACATCGGCCGTTAAAACGTTCCCATCAGCCACCCTAGATTGTACGCGAGCCACCCTACCTATTCGCTATAGTACTTCTCTTTTTTAAAAACACGTCCCTCCTGTATCTCTTCACAAATTCAAACAGATAACCAAATCGATATATATATATATACCAAATGAAATCGTGCATTCTTTCTCCTTTGTTTTCAAAATCGAAAACAGTTCTGCAGATAAGTGAAAAAGGAAAAGAGGGGAGACGCTCGAATGAAATCATGTACTGGCCTCTTCTCTTTCTTTTTTCTAAGCGAAATCAGTTCAATAAAAAAAATGGCACGGCGTATTCAAATTGATGGAGTTCGATTTGGAAATTGTGCGCGCAAGGGATGGTTGTGGTTAGCGAAGGTGCGACACAAGATGGGCGAGCTCGCGCATAGGGGAAAGGAGGTCGCGGCGGCAGGCAAGGACGTGAGTCGCGATGAAGGGTTGGAGGGTGCATACATGGAGGCAGGCGTTGTGGAAGTGGCCGAAGTGGATGAAGTTTTGGCTTTCGGCGATGATAAGTTTGGGTTCGCATTGGGTTTGGGGCAGCGGCAGTGGTTCAGGTCGAAGGTGGCGATAAGGGGCTCGTGGGGGAAATCGAAGACGCGATGGAGGGTTGGTCGATGGAGAGGTGAAGCGGCCAATGACGACTGACAAAGGAGATGGGGTCTGGGTAGAGGCTGGAGTGTCATGATCGAAGAAGGGTTAGGCTCGGTAATTTCATGATTAAGCTGATGAAGGTGATTTCCTTAAATTATTTTTATCTTAATTAAATTATAAAATTCAAGTGGTTATTAAGCGATATCTCTCTCGTACGAGGTTGAATTAGAGTGTGGATTTTTACATTGGAATCGTGATGACGTAGCTACAAAATAAAATTGGTTCGGAGATTTTTCGGAGGCAGCTGGAATTTTAGAATAATTAAAAATCTGGACGTTTGACAAATTTAAAATCAAGGTGAGTAAATCTCACTCATTTTGGATTTACTGGATTTAATCTACAATGATTTAAATTAAATATTGGATGATGGATAAGTTGATAATTATTATTATCAGTTGGATGTTTATTATATATATAGTAGTATATACATTAGTAGTTGGATATATTTCCCACCGTTGGAGCGGATGAGACACTATGCGCCCCACATAATAGCGAATGACCCTATATTACCGCGATATCCCCCGAGAAGTGGGATTGGTATTTTATGTTATCTAACATCTGTGGATGCAGGGACACGGGTTGGGGGGATCCAACTGGATTCCTCAAAAATGTGGATTTTAATTTCATATATAGTGTTATATGATGTGTGTGCATAATCTGTTATAGATTATTGTTGTGATGTGAATTATTAGATGCTATAGTAGCACTGGCCTAAATTTTGGTATTTTAAATACCATAAATATTATTTTGAATTTTTAAGAAATTAAAAGGAGATTTTGAATATAAAAATATTTATATCGAAATTTGTATTATTTTAAAAGAGATTGATTTGGGTAAAATGATAAATTGATTTTTGGGTTGTACTTAACTATTCGTAAAAATATTTTAAGTAGAGATTTTAAAATAATTTATATAGAGGATTTTGAAAAATGGATTTTTAAATAGTATTCTGGAGAAAATGTGGGAAAGAAGTTAAAAATCGATACTTAAATAGATGTGAAAAATAAATGGGATTTATAGGAAATGGATTCATAAAATGGAATTTTATAAATGGGATTATTTTTATAAATAAGTAAAACCCAAAGGAGTTATAAAAATTAATAACGATGTTATAAATAAGGGAAATGATACCAGTTGATAAATTGGGAATATAATTTCACAGGTTGAATTTATATCGGGATATGAAAATAGTTTTAGGAAAAATGGTGGATTCTATTTTGAAAAGTGAAAATGATTAGGGAATCCGAATGGAATCGATGTGTTAGGAATCGAGATGGATTTATAAATTGAAATTGACATTGGAACTTTAAAAATATATTTTATCGAGAAGTTAAATTTTTTTTAAAAAGGAAAATTTTATTTATTAAACTATGTAATTTAAACTGGTTTAGTACTGAAATTAAATTCTATTTTTTTATAATCAGCTTTGTAAATCAATTAGTTATTTAACAATGAATTGGAAATTAATTATCGATGTTATATAAAGTGTTTTAATATTTTAAATAATTACATAAATATGTTTTAAAAATGAATTAATATTTAAAAATACTTATTATATATATAGTTTTGAAATGATTTAAATTTATTTATAATCCTCTCGAGATTTGTGAACGAGGTTTATAAAATGGATATGATGTTAGTAAGAGGAATTTTATAAGGGATTTGGAGGAAATGGAATTTCAAAAATGTTGAATATGGGAACTTCGAAAATGAAATCTGAATTCATAAAAGAAGTTATAAATTGTTGAATGGGATTATAAATAAATATACTAAGTTTTGGAAATTGTAAAAGGGAATTTATAAATGATTCCAGAGACTTATGAGATAAGACGAAATATTCTCTTAAGTGTTGATATTTGAAATGATTTTGGAAAATAAGACTTATAATATTTTCCTTAGTATTAAAATGGAAATTTGGAAATATCCTGTTATGGATTTAAGTATTTTAAATTGTTTTCAAATATTAGAATATGGAAAGGAATTTGAATATATATCTTATAAAGATATTTTGGAAATAAATTTTGGAAAATTATAATATAGGCCTCGTGACTACTTATGGATGTTATATTGATAGTTAAATACCGACTATCAAATATTGACCAATTTCGTTGATCGTTTCGAAGAGACCGGGATCGAATTTAATTATCCGAAAACCACTTCGATCTAATTTGAGCATTACGAATGGATATCGTGAAGATAGTGAAGACGGTGATTCGGTTTGTCCAGACCGAACACAACTTATATAGATGAATGCTATCATTGCATCGTTGCCTAGAAGGCAGTGTTAGCATTCTAAGAATGAATGATATTCTAAAGGTAAATGTTAGCCTCAAGCCTCATCAACCAGGAATGACTAAAACAGGGGAGATGCAGCAGGGCTAAGTGGGTCGCACCCAATTAGGGTATGTTATCGCTTTTCTAGATACCCTCGGATATATATATTAAAGTTATGGAAATGGTTATGCATGGAAAAGAGAGCGCTCAATTAGGGTGGGAATACCCGGGGTGATAACATATTCGATACTATCCAGTAAGGGGTCGGTCGGTCCTATGGTGGCAGGGATCGTTAGGTACGATCTCGGTATATTTTTCTAGAGATGTACTATGACGGGCGGTACTCCAGTAGCCTAGTCATTGTATGGAATCCAAATCTACTATGAGCCTGTACGTTTTTGATTGTGCGCAACTATGATGAAACGTGAGATGCAAGCATTTCAGCTATTTTCTAATTTACTTTCTATATATATACTATTATAATATCAGATGGTTTTGATATAAAATGTTTTGGTTATCGTAAGGTAAAAACCCATCATATTAATGTGTGGCATGGTCTTACGGGATACCTTTGTTTCAAACCATTTTTATAACAGTAATAATTCAAATTGAGCGTGTTTTCTCACGCTGGTTTTCTAGACTGACTCGGGTTTTATTTTATTATAATGCTCGGGTCAGACCGAGTATTACAGATTCAAGTTAGGATGCTATGGAGCTCAGGAGATAAGCTGGAGAAGTCTCAGGCGTATTCCACGTACTTGATTATATTTCGCTGTGTGGGTCATGTTGTATATTCTATACATGTGTGGTCAAATTATTATAACTATCCAGATTGATTGTTGACTATTGTATTCTGATGAATTTGTGCATATTAACAGCGACAGATTCTTTTGTATAAAAATATGTTATTATATATTATATTTTGTTCTGCTGCATTTGTGAGATTCTGTGTTGTTGTTGTTTCTATTTCTTCTTTTATCTCCTTCTTCTTCACCCCTAGCAATCGGAATTTTCGGCACTTGAATATTCGGCATGTTATACAGTGAACGTATGGATGTCGATTTTCGAGGGTCGAAAATCCTGGTTCGTTACACTTGGTATCAGAGCTGAAGGTTAAGTGAGAACCTTGGCTTTGGTGGGGATTACTCATTAGAGGTAGGGTCAGTAGTACCCTAGAATGAGTTTTAGATTATTAATAGATATGAGCACTTATTTTTTAGTGACTATAAATTGTTTTATATTGTGTTGATTTATCTGTTGAGTGGCATATAAATCCTGGTGGAGCAGTGGGACACCACTATATCAATGGGAGTTTCTAAACACTTGAACCAGGTAAACCGACACATTATGGTTTTGAAGTGGGTAAATGAAATAATTTTACCCAAATTATATTTTTGATATAAAAGGAATAATTTTTTGAAAATTATTATTGATGTGTTTGGTTGTTATTAATATAATCAAAACAATATTATAAAATTTAAATTGTTGTATATAACCAAATAAAAAAATTGTATAAGTATGAATTATACAAATGGATTATAATTAAAATGGATTTAAACCCGAATTTAGAAATTTAAATCCCGAAAGGTTTGGAAAATATTTTCAGAAGTGTTTTGGAAATGAAATTGGTGTTATTTTGGGAATTTTTTTTGAAATAAATAATGGTAATATTATTGTGAAATGTTTTTGAATAGAAAATGTTTTAAAAATGGATTTTGGAAGTGATAAGCACCGAACTCACTTCAGTCGCTGGAAATTAATCCTTGTGATGTCTGCGCAGCATCATCAGTTTTCATTTTCGAGTTTCTAAGTGACAGATTGCTAACGAAATAATTTAAGATGGAGATTTTTGTTGAAAAACTAGTGTTCTTTCAGAAAAGTCCAAAGGAATTTTTTTTGAATGAAACCAAGTGGATTTTGGAAAATTCCAAGGAGATGGTTTGTTAAAAACAAGAGTTATATATTTATATATATACATATATCTATGATTTCAAAATGATTTGAAATAGAACCGGGTAATTGAATTCTGAAATTTCCATTTAAATGAGAAGTGAAAACCAAAAGAGAATAAGTTTTTGAAATAAAACTTGGGAAATGTGAATTTAGTATGAAATTAAAATTTAACTTATGTAAGTTAAATTGATTAAATTTGTAAAAGAAATTATAGGGACTTGAATTTAACTCAAGCTAAGTTAAATAAATTGGAATGGATTGAAAGGAATATTTAATAGAATTTAATATTTAATATGGAATCTAGTTAACAATAGAAATTCGACTTAAGAGGGAAAAATGAATTAAATATGGTTTGTAATGTGTAGATTGTAATAAAATAATGGTGAAATGAAATTGAATGAATTAAACATAAATTTGCTTGGAGTGAAATTTAATTTAAGTATGAATAATTCGAATATGATTTTGAAATGTTGGTTAAAAAGAATTGAAATCTAATATAAATTGAATTGGATTGGATTAGAAATAATATCGAATTGAAGTGAATATAAATTTTGAGTTGCGAAATAATTATATAACCATAAGTTATAAATTTTGAGTGAAATAGAATTTAAGTGAAAATTATGGAATTGTGAATAAATAAGTTTGAATAGCTTACAAAATTGAAATTAATGGAATAAATATATATTTAAGCTATAAAGTGATGTATAGTCTTGAGTTAAAAATAAAATGTGAATATACTCGAGTATAGAATTGATGGAAATGTGAAAAATAAGTTATGTAACTTATAAAATTGAAAAATAGAATAGAAATAAACAAAATAAAAATGGATTTGAATATAATGAATGTGGATATGAAGGGAATGCAAATGAATTGATCGAGAATCGATTTGAAATGGAATAAAATTGAATATAAATTTATTTGGAATCAATTTTTAATAGCTATAAACTGAAATGATTATTCTATTAAATGAATATCGCTGAATTTGCATGGAAAATTGTCGTTTGTAGTAAACGGGAGTAAATAAAATTCTGTGAATCAATGGAAAGTGAACCAATTGATTTTTAAATCAATTTGGAATGGATATGAATTTGTTAGGTATAAATGTGTAGTGAATGCAAGCAAATTTGGTTGTAAATCATTCGAATTGAATGAAATGGTATATGGATCGATTGAAAATAATTAAATGAGTATTGGAACCTTATAATTGATTATAAATATATGTTTAGCATGTTGGTTTATGAAATTTATGTGTTTAACTATTTATATGAAAGAAATGTTATTAAATTTCATGTTTTGGTACTTACGTGTTAAATTGAGTAAGTACAGGTACCAAAAGACCATTTGGCTAGATTTTGGTCGCGCAAATTGCATATAAAATAAGCCGCTCACTTAAAAACGCTACATAAAGGTACGTTTTCGGATTAAATACCGCAATAATATAAATATTGATATATATATCGTGTTTTCCGACCATGTGGGTCGATGTATATATTTTTATCTCTCTTGTCATATTGCAAAAGGATCTCCGTACAAGGGAGACTCTGCCAAAAAAATTCGGAAATTTAGGGTGTTGGAAAATTTTGGAAATTTTGAAAAATTTTGTTAACTAAAAAGTTGATTTTTGAATTGGAATTGAAATAGAGTGTTTTGAATTAGTAATGTAAACTAATTGTTATGATTGGAGCTAAAAGATTTAGAAGAGTGAAATAGCAGGTTAACTAAGTGGGTTTTGAAAAAGTAATGGGTTTGGAGCATTTTTCCTGCTTTAGCAATTTCGGGGACGAAATTCTTTTAAGGGGGAGGAATTTAACGACCCGGATTTTTCGTCGTTGATTTCGAATATTAAATGGTTTAAATATTGGATTTGGAATTATAATTTAGTTAGTAAGATTTTAAAACTGAAATTTCAAGCGATTTCGTAAATTTGAAAATCGTTGATTTTATCAACGTGTTAAAATAGTGAACCGGGGCATAGTCTCGGAATTCGATGAAACCAGTTCCATTGGATCCGTAATAGTGTATTATTATCGGATTTAAAATTTCATAACGTTTGGATGTGCCTTTTGGTCGTACGATCTGGAAACGCCTAGAATAATTTAATTGAATTTAAATTAAATAGTCAATTTAAATAGTTATCTTCTCCATACGATCGAACTAGGTTCCGAAACTTGTTCCATTGAGTCTGAAATAGCAGTATAAAATTAGGAACGACAGGCATCATGCCTCGATAGGGATTCAAATAATATATATAGATATTTTGGAAATTTTAATATATATATATATATTGTTATATTCAAATCAGCCGTTAAAACGTTCCCATCGGCCACCCTACCTATTTGCTACAGTACTACCCCTTTTTAAAAACACGTCCCTCCTCTATCTGTTCACAAATTCAAACAGATAACCAAATTGAAATACACACACACACACCAAATGAAATCGTGCATTCTTTCTCCTTTGTTTTCAAAATCAAAAACCGATCTGCAAATAAGAGAAAAAGGAAAAGAGGGGGACGCTCGAATGAAATCACGTACTGGCCTCTTCTCTTTATTTTTTCTAAGCGAAATTAGTTCAATAAAAAAAATGGCACGGCATATTCAAATTGATGGAGTTCGATTTGGAAATTGCGCACACAAGGGATGGTTGTGGTTGGCGAAGGTGCCACACGAGATGGGCGAGCGCGCACATATAGGAGAGAAGGTCGCGGCGGCAGGCAAGGACATGAGTCGTGATGAAGGGTTGGAGGGTGCATTCGTGGAGGCAGGCGTCGTCGAAGTGGCCGAAGTGGATGAAGTTCTGGGTTTCGGCGATGATGAAGTTTGGGTTCGCGTTGGGTTTGGGGCAGCGGTAGTGGTTCAGGTCGAAGGCGGCAATGTGGGGCACGTGGGGAAAACCGAAGACGCGATGGAGGGTTGGCCGATGGCGAGGTGAAGCGGCCGGTGGCGACTGACAAGGGAGACGGGGTCTGGGTAGAGGCTGGAGTGTCGCGATCGAAGAAGGGTTAGGCTCGGTAATTTCGTGATTAAGCTAATGTAGGTGATTTCCTTATATTATTTTTATCTTAATTAAATTATAAAATTCAAGTGGTTATTAACCGACATCTCTCTCGTACGAGGTTGAATTCAAGTGCGGATTTTTACGTTGGAATCGTGATGATGTAGGCTACGGAATAAAATTGGTTCGGAGATTTTTCGAAGGCAGCTGGAATTTTAGAATAATTAAAAATCTGGATGTTCAAGAAATTTAAAATCAAGGTGAGTAAATCTCACTCAATTTGGATTTACTGGATTTAATCTACAATAATTTAAATTAATTATTGGATGATGGATGAATTGATAATTATTATTATCAGTTGGATGTTTATTATATATATATATATATAGTAGTATATATATTAGTAGTTGGATATATTTCCCGCCGTTGGAGCGGATGAGACACCATGCGCCCCGCATAATAGCGGATGACCCTATATTACCGCGATATCCCCTTCGCAGTAGGATTGGTATTTTTATGTTATCTAACATCTGTGGATGCATGGAGACAGGTTGGAGGGATCCAACTAGATTCCTTAAAAATGTTGATTTTAATTTCATATATAGTGTTATATGATGTGTGTGAATAATCTGTTAAGATTATTGTTGTGATGTGAATTATTGAATGCTATAGTAGCACTGGCCTGAATTTTGGTATTTTAAATACCATAAATATTATTTTGATTTTTTAAGAAATTAAAAGGAGATTTTGAATTTAAAATTATTTATATCGAAATTTGGATTATTTTAATAGAGATTGATTTGGGTAAAACGATAAATTGATTTTTGGGTTGTACTTAACTATACGTAAAAATATTTTAAGTAGAGATTTTAAAATAATTTGTATAGAGGATTTTAAACAATGGATTTTTAAATGGTGTTTCTGGAGAAAATGTAGGAAAGAAGTTAAAAATCGATATTTAAATAGATGTGAAAAATAAATGGGATTTATAGGAAATGGATTCATAAAATGGAATTTTATAAATGGCGTTATTTTTATAAACAAGTAAAACCCAAAGGAGTTATAAAAATTTATAACGATGTCTATAAATAAGCGAACTGATATTAGTTGATAAATTGGGAATATAATTTCATGGGTTGAATTTATATCGGGATATGAAAATAGGTTTTAGGAAAAATGGTGGATTCTATTTTGAAAAGTGAAAATGGTTAGGGAATCCGAATGGAATCGATGTGTTAGGAATCGAGAGGGGTTTATAATTGAAATTTGGAAATTGTAAAAGAGAATTTATTAATGATTCCGGAGACTTATGAGATAAGACGAAATTTTCTCTTAAGTGTTGATATTTGAAATGATTTTGGAAAATAAGACTTATAATATTTTCCTAAGTATTAAAATGGAAATTTGGAAATATTTCTAAGTGTTAAGACGGTCTGGAAATATCCTGTTATGGATTTAAGTATTTGAAATTGTTTTCAAATATTGGAATATGGAAAGGAATTTGAATATATATCTTATAAAGATATTTTGGAAATAAATTTTGGAAAATTATAATATGGGCCTAGTGACTGCTTATGGATGTTATATTGATAGTTAAATACTGACTATCAAATATTGGCCAATTTCGTTGATCGTTTCGAAGAGATCGGGATCGGATTTAATTATCCGAAAACCACTTCGATCTGATTTGAGCGTTACGAATGGATACCATGAAGATAGTGAAGACGATGATTCGGTTTGTCCAGACCGAAGACAACTTATATAGACGAATGTTATCATTGCATCGTTGCTTGGAAGGCAGTGTTAGCATTCTAAGAATGAATGCTACTCTAAAGGTAAACGTTAGCCTCAAGCCTCATCAATCGCGAATGACTAAAATAGGGGAGATGCAGCAGGGGTAAGTGTGTCGCACCCAATTAGGGTATGTTACCACTTTTCTAGATACCCTCAAATTTATATTAAAATTATGGATATGGTTGTGCATGGAAAAGAGAGCGCTCAATTAGGGTGGGAACACCTAGGGTGATAACATATTCGGTACTATCGAATAAGGGGTAGGTCGGTCCTGTGTTGGCAGGGATCGTTAGGTACGATCTCGGTATATTTTTCTAGAGATGTACTATGACGGGAGGTAGCCCAGTCATTGTATGGAATCCAATATCCACTACGAGCCTGTACGGTTTTGATTGTGCCCAACTATGCTGAAACGTGAGATGCAAGCATTTCAGCTATTTTCTAATTTACTTTCTATATACACTATTTTAATATCAGATGATTTTGATATAAAATGTTTTGGTTATCGTGAGGTAAAAACCCATCGTATTTATGTGTGGCGTGGTCTTACGGGATACCTTTGTTTCAAAGGATTTTTATAATAGTAATAATTCAAATTGAGTGTGTTTTCTCACACTAGTTTTCCAGACTGACTCGGGTTTAATTTTATTATAATGCTCGGGTTAGACCGAGTATTACAGATTCATGTTAGGATGCTATGGAGCTCAGGAGACGAGCTAGAGAAGTCTCAGGCGTATTCCACGTACTTGATTATATTCCGCTGTGTGGGTCATGTTGTATATTCGATACATGTGAGGACAAGTTATTATAACTGTCCAGATTGATTATTGACTGTTATACTATGTTGAATTTGTGCATATTAATAGCTACAGATTCTTTTATATAAAAATCTGTTATTATATGTTATATTTTGTTCCGCTGCGTTTTTGAGATTCTGTGTTGTTGTTTCTGTTTCTTCTTCTATCTCCTTCTTACTCACCCCTAGCAATTGGTATTTCGGGCACTTGAATATTCGACATGTTATAGAGTGAACGTATGGATTTCGATTTTCGAGGGTCGAAAATCCTGGTTTGTTACAGGAAGTAGTTAACTATTTTATTAAAGTTATTAAAGATAATTGATTTGTTTATTAAAGGAAATTGTAAATTTGATTTATTATCTTTTGGGATAGTTAATATTGTTCTAGATTTATAAAAGAGACTATAAATGTGCTTAATTATCTTTCGGGATAATTAATATTGTTTGGAATTTATAAATGGTATTTAAATTATTTTATTATCCTTTGAGATAATAAATATTGATTTAAATTATTTTATTATCCTTTGAGATAATAAATATTGATTTAAATTAATAAATGACAGTATATTTTATGAGAACTTTAAAATAGTATTGTTTATAAATATAGCTAAGTTTAGATTGTTTGGGTTTATAGTAAACCATGTTTAAATGACAATTGTTTTTGGCCCTTGTTTTAATACACTAAGTATTATATATTTGTCTCTTAAAGAGGACATTTTAAAGATTTTTTGGAAAATTTAAATCCCAGAATTTTTTAAAACGATTTCTAAAGATTTTGAGAAAAGTAATAGCGGTATTATTTGGAAATATTTCTAAAGTATAAATATTTTGGAAAAGAAATTTAAAGTAGAATGCTTTTTCTTTGAATAATTCGAAGGAAAACATTTCGGTTAGTTTTGTGGTAATCTGAATAATCTTCTAAGTGACGATCAGATGTTATTTAGGCGAACGTTGTGGAGTACTTAGTAAATTATTCTCTTTATCATTGTGCGATCGAAATAAGTTCAAATCCGAACTTACCCAAAGTGAGTTTTAGTAAACATATTGTCTGAAGTTATTTTTTAAAAGAAATATATGTAGTATTCTTTCAAAGGCGAGTTTTGAAATTTTTAACTGGGTGTTTAATCTTTAAGTTCCCTTAGTATGGAATTTATTAAAAAAATAAAAATAAAAATAAAAAGTATTTTTGGTAAAAGATTGATTTAGATAAATAAATTTTTACGCTTAGATAAGATAAGGGATAAGTTAACACTGATTTAAATGGGTTAGATTGGATATGAAGGTTTTGATAACATTGTTTTATCAAAACCATAGATATTATTTAAGCACCCAAGCAGTGTAAACTAATTGGTGTTATTGAGCCAGTCCATAAACAACATTCATTATAACACCTTAAGATAAAAAGGTAGGGGGGTTTTAATAGACATTAAAACCATAGCTTTTATTTAAAACATATAAGCTGTAAAACTATTTGTTATTTTGGATTAACCCACAAACATTGACTATTTTAACACTCTAAGTAAGGAGGTCGAGAGGTTGACTCGGTTTTAAAAGACCCAAATTTTGATTAGATCTTCGCCTAACTTGTGAAAAGCAAAATAAATTTTATGTTTTGTATATACTTTTAGGATTTATAAGGGTATTATACAAGTAAATAAAGTGGAATAAGTTATTATTTGGTGTTTTATAAAGAAATGACTTTATAAAATATTTTTAAACTTAGGTGAAAATTTATGAAATAATTAATAAATGATTTTGTAATGAATAAAATACTAAATTCAAATTAAAGCGATTTAGAAATATTGGTATAATTTAGAAACCAATAATTTTAGAGAGTGACTTTCAATTTTGTCTGAAGGAGCATAGGTAATCCTCTAAGCAATAACCAAAGGCTATGGAGCAAAATGGTACGCTTAGGAAATTATTTATATTCTTAGACAATCAAGAAAGGTTTGAACCTAAGTTAAGACTTGGTTATTAGTCGTTTAACATTTTAAATAATGTTGAGTGTTAGATTTTCCTTAACGAATTATGGTTGGTTTGATTGAGTTGATTGATTGGGTGATCTTATATACCATAGTTTGTAGAGTTAAAATTTATAAACCAAGGTTTTTGAATTGTTGTTTATTAGGATTTAAATCCCAGTGCTTTGGAAATATGATTTTGGAATTTTTTTGGAAGGAAATAATAATTGTTCACTCTAATTGTTGTATTAGGAGGAATCAGAATACCATTGGAAGCTCTATATTGTTTTTATTCTAGAGTTTAACATGTTTTGTTAGGAGGAAACCCTCTTTGACATTTTTGGTTTTGGTTTTTGATTTACTTCTATTTTTGAGGAATTTGAAAATAAAATTTTAAAATGTTTTGAATATAAATCCCGGGCATTTAGTTCTAAATTTTAGAAGTATTTTGAAAAATGTTGGATGCATATCATTTATTATAGAATATTCTCTTTATTTTGTTGCATATGTTTGTTACTTTAGTTTTGGTTGCATCAGGTTACCTGATTGCATATGGTTGTTACAGTGTTTATATTGCATTTTTTACGGTAGGAAAAATGTAACTAATCAGATTTACTAAAAAGCAAGTAAGTAAATTGATTTTTTTAGTAGTTTATTACTTCTTCCACTCTGTAATAATTTCAAGGACGAAATTCATTTTAGGAGGGAGAGTGTAACGATCCGTAAATTAATCGCTTAGTATTTGAATATTTAAATCATTTTTCATATTTAAATAATGGATTTTATAACCGAATAAACATCTTTTAAATAACAATTAATGATGTTAAAGTCGTTTTCAAAATATGTTTACTAAAATAGTTAGTTCAACTAAAAATAGAAAATGTGTCCGAAAAACGTTTTCCGAAATTTCTACTTTTCGACATCGGAAAGTCGTCGGAAACGTTTTGCACATTTTTTTATAACTCATGTACACATGTACACACATGTACATATGTCATGTGATAAGTTAATTATTGTGTTAGGGTTAAATCATGCTTAGTTTAAAATTAAACATGATTTGACCTTAATGTATTAAAATAAGCTATAAAAGTACACAGAAGTACCCATAAAGTGCATCTACGCCTAACCACCATGCCTTACCATGTTCATGAAGAGGAAAAGGGGTAGAGGGGTACAATTCACGTGTAAAAGGAGGGATGGAGGAGGTATGGTGCTGCATGATACATGCACACTTTATATTATTTAATTCCGAAGTCAATTTACTAAAATGCCCTTCTCATTTTCCTATAAATACATGCCTCCTCTCACCATTCTTCACTTTACATCTCCACTTCCATATTCATTTCCATTCTCTTCATGTATTCATAAATTTCCATGGCTTCATTTGTATGTTCATAGCTTAAAACTATAGTTTTTCCACTTTCATCCACTTAAAACTAGCTTATACCTTCTTACATACCAAAACAACACCATAACTCCCCATTTCAACCATGGTTGAGCCCATAACAGCCCATGGCCGAACCCAAACAGCCCATTTATGGGACCAAAGTCCGAGCTTGAGTGGAGTGAAGTATAGCTTGTGTGTCGGCAAGATGTTGTAGGAGTTCGGCTTAGTTCGGTTGCATTTTTGTAAGTGAAACTTCACCTTTAAACCAAAAGTTTTTTAAACATACTCATGTTCATATTTGTTGCTATTGAAAGCTTGTTGTATGTATTTGGTAGTGTGGTAGTTTTTGGTTTGATTCATGCTTCGAAAAGTTGACATCTTGGTCGTAGTTTAGTAACTTGTAAAGTTAGTAAGTAAAAGTTGCTTATAATTTTGGTTCATGATTATTACATGTTGTATCATATTAAATTACCATGTATATATGCTCATATCCTTGCTATGTAATGTTTGGTTGTAATGATACTGCCATAAACTTGTTTGCTGAACTGCCCGTATAGCGATAGTCGGTATATCGGCACGTTCGGAAAATCAATTTCTGTCCAAACCGTTTGGTTCCATCTTCATGCTTGGAATTATTTTACAAGTTAAGCAAGATTTTGATTAATGATGTTTTCAAAAGTAATTAACCATTTTAATAATGATTATTTAATCTAATTAATTATTTAATTAATAAGGATTAAGGTTAACTAATTGCTTAGTTAATGATGTGTTTTCAAATTAACTAATTACTTAGTTAATGATGTTTTAAAAATAATTAATCATTTTATTTAATGATGTTTAAAGAAAATTAATCATTGAATAATGATGGATTAAAGTTAATAAATCAATTAACTTATGATGTTTTTAAATTAATTAATCTTTTTAACTAATGACTTCTAAAAGTTAATCAACTTGTTTTAACTTTGATTAATCTTTCTTTAAATGATGTTTTAAATTAATTAATCATTTTATTTAATGTTGTTTAAGGCTAATTAATCTGTTGATAATGATGGGCTAAAATTAATTAATCAATTAATTAATGATGTTTTTAAAGTAATTAATCTTTTTAATTAATGACTTTTAAAGAGAAATCAACTTGTTTTAACTTTAATTAATCATTCCTTAATGATGGTTTAAATTGATTAATTATTTTAAATAATGATATTTAATTTTATTAGTTAATTAAATTAATGATGTTTAAAGGTGATTAACTTCTTTTGATTTAAGGGCTATTGAAGTCAATCAATCAACATAATTAACGAAGTTTAAAAGTTAATTAATCAATGTAATAAGGATGGTTTAAGATATTAAATCCCTTTTATAATGATGTTTAAGTTAGTGAACTCTTTTAACAAAGTGTTTTAAAGCTAATACTTGTAATGTGAAGCCAAGCATGAATTCAGGTTTTTAAAATAAAAATTTGATTCGTTTATGGAAATTAATTAATTTCGTAAAGCGATTCACTTATATGAAAATGATTTATTTGTATAATTAGCACTAAACATCGAAGAAGTAGACTTGCTATTTCGTAAGTTAAGAATAATCGTGAGACATGACTTTGAGGTAACACTACCTTGACTTCTCCGGTATTATTGTTAACCAAGAAATAGTACAGGTTTGAATTCGATGAGTGGTGGTAAGTGTACAAGACTTAATTTCCATATATGATCATTTTATATCCTCGATAGTTGATTTCTCGACTATCGGTTACTTTTGCTTCTTTATTATCGTTATTCTAAGACGATTTATTGCTCATTTTAGCATGTTATTCTTTGTCGGAAATGACTAAATCCAAAGCGCGAAAGTGGGCCAAGCTTTATGGGGTTGATCCCATTAGGGTATTTTCACATCTCATCTAGATTGGATTCGGTTGTGCACTTAGATGTGAAAATATTCGGATACTCGGTAAGGATTGGCGGGGTCTGGCTTGGAGGGTCTCGAGAAGTACCACGGAGTATATGAGCTTCGCAGAAGTATATTACTAGAGGTATACTTCAAGGGGGATGCACCTTCCTAATCATTTGTTGGAAATTTTCCTTTCCTTATTTGATTTGAACCTTTGAATTGTTTTTCTGTAATTGCAATGGGAAGAGTCAACCACTCTTCATGATGTTTAATTATAGGTTTTGTCCATTCTATCAAGTTTGGACTATTATCTTGTTTTATCCAGTCTGTCCAGTTTGGATTTTGTTCAGACTTCCATTCTTTCAAGTCTGGATCTTTATACTGTTTTTGCACATCATCTATGTTTGGATTTGTTTCCTATTGTTCTTTTCAATTCTTATGTTTGGTTGTTGTTTATGTGGGAGAAAATCCATTCCGTGTTAGCGGCGTGGTTCCATGTATTATTGAATACACTCCCTTTTATTTCAGAGTTTTACTCATACCGGACATATTGTCTGACCCGAGTTGTTTATTTTCCTAAACTCTCAAGTACTCAATTATATTTGAGTAGTCCAAGAATAGCAGGTTTTTCTTTGGAGCTCTTTGAAGACGACGGACGAGCAGGCGGCTCCTTAGTTATTCAATTATTTATTTCCGTTGTATGATTAAGCTGGTATATTTGGTATTTGAAAAATGTAAAGTTGGAATGTATAACTGACAATCTGCTAGGTGTAGTACACTGTATAACTCTGATAACTCCATATAAGGAGTAACCTTTTGTACTATATCATTTGTTATTATATGTAACCATTCTGTTGTGAGGTTCTTCTATTCTGTTCTTTCTGTTATTTACATTTCTCCATGACAACTTATCTTTCGAATGTATTAAGTGTCGTTCCTAGGGATCAGAAAGGTGTGTCATTACACTTGTTATATATTGGTTAGAAAAATTGAATTGAATGTTTTAATATTGGGCATGTTTTTGGATTAGATTATTTAGATGTTATGTATGTTGGATTATCAAAATGAAAAGGAGATGCTATTCGATTGCATTTTGAATTGCGTAATTATTTCTATGTTTGTAGAGTAATTTTACTTCATAATGTATATATATTCAGAAATTTATTTGTTTTCTTATTTTAAAAGTTGTTTTGAAAAGTTTTGAAAAAATTAGTTAAAAGTTTTGAAAATTTTATTAAAAGAATTTTATAAATATTTTTACTAAATTTTTATTCAATTTAGCTATTTTCATGTTTACAAATATATTTTTAATTATAAATATAAATATAGTTTTCTTTTGTTAACAAAACTATTTTAAATTCAATACTATAAGAAATTATAAGTTTGGAATTGTTTTAATGGAAAAATATATTACAAATTTATAAAATATATTATTGAAATAATAGTATTATTATAAGTGGTTTTTATTATAAAGGTTATTTAAATATTACTAGATGAGTTCTCAAATCTTGGATAGATATAGAATCCTTTTTATAAAATAATTAAATGATTTTGGATATGTTTTGAGTAAATAAAAATCTCTTTCTATAATATGAGGATCTCAAATATTGTATAATTCAAAAGAAAATGTTCTATTTCAAAATAGTTTGATTATAAGGTGAGAATACTGAATTATATTCTAAGGTTTGAAATAAATATAATTTATTTTTAAATATATATATTTATTTCAAAGTAGTAACTAATTATAGAAAATTGTGGATAGACCTCTATAAAGGATATTTGATTTGTAAAGTGATCTTGAATGTTCTAAAATATGTAAGTAGAAATTTGGAAATGATTTTTGGTATTTAAATCTTTATTTTGGAATTATATAAATAAAGTTAAGGTACTATTCAATATATAATATATTGAAAGGATTTTTATTAAATTTAAAATATAAAATTGATCTAGGAAGTTACAAGCGCTCACCTCATAAGAGGAACATTCTTTTATCAAAAAACAATTTGATGTAAGAAGTTTTATCTAAATTTAATTATTAATTTATTGAAAAGAAAATTTTATATATTTTATGTTAGTTAACCATTTAAAAAGCTATAAAATTATGAAAAAATATGAAATATTTTTCGATTAATATTTTAGATATTTTAAAGTGTATTTTACAAAGAACATGTGTTATCCATCCTTTTGACCAGGTAGCATACAGACGAACTTCACAAGCAAAACTTGAAAACTATCAAGGTAGAAGGCTCGGAGTGATAGCCGTAAATTCCAAAAACCAAGCACAACCAAGGTTGCAAGACAAAATCAAAATCAATCCAAGAGTTCAACAATTGGATCCATTAACTTAATGGATCGGTACCGAAACACAGCTGTGGTCAGAACCAATCCATAAAACCTCATCAAAATTACCCTATTTTCCACATGCTACTTAGTCTCGATGCCAAAAGCTTATTCCATGATCCATAGATCATTCGCATATCAATGGCTATTGAATGATCCAAGCACTAGAAGCTAACAAGTTTGATCCTCCATCGATCCATCCAATTGATTCGGAAACAAGCTCATAACTCTACAAACAAGTTTGGAGACACAAAGCTAATGATATATCACTTTGATCCAAAGTGGCTAGAACCATCCATAAGTCATGCCTATGGATCGGTACGGATCCATAGCCGATCACTGACTTGGCCACGTTTTCTCGAGTGCTGCTGCTGCTACATCATGGAGATCGTGGAGGAGAACGTGGTGGAGCATTTTCCATTGACCTACAACTATAAATAGGCATGGAGGGACATCATTTCGAGGATCTTTGAGCTCTCAAGCAATATTTTAGATATTTCTTATAATTGGCTATCAAGTGGGACCGAACCATAAGAAAAGCACTTGCAAACAACAATATCATCAAAAATACTCAAGTGGACGTAGGCCAAGATTAGTCGAACCACTATAAACCCTATGTATCCTGCTTTTACTTGTTTTTATTTAGTTTTTTCACTCTTTTCTCTACTATACTCTTTTTGGTGTTTGTATTTGGTTCAAATATTTAGTTGGTTTCACTGTGAAATACTTGAACTCGCTGATATGAGATTTGAAAAGGTTCAAAATTATGAGGCAACCTGCCAATAAGACTACTGCTGGAGGAAATCAACAAGGGGGCAGCCGGGAGGTGTCCTAAGGATCCAAGTCCATATCCATCTACATAAATAGGGATGAGATAGAGACCATGATGAACGAAATGTAGGAAAGGATGATAGCCTGTTAGGAAGAGACGACGAAAACTTTCTTTAGGAGGATGGAACAAATAGGAATAGCCGGAGTTGCTGCAAACCAGAATTGAATACCTAAAGCTGTAGCAAATGCGCTTGGGATCAAAATGAAGCAACATGGAACAACCCCCAACGGAGTTGTATGGATTAGTACCGATCCCCGAGGACCGATTTGAACCGAACCCCAAGAACTCGGGCACATACCCTATGTTTCCTTGGGAAGAAATGGTAAATGTCCAGGGAATGATGTTGAGCAATTCAATATGAATCAGAATGTGGATGCTATTATCCTACCTTTTGGCAAGCCGTGACACCTAGAACTTGACTAGAAACCAAGGACAATCCGTTCCGAAGATCGGTTATACACAGGTCTACTATGGATACTGGCTAATTTTTTCCGAGTCTGGATCAAGCTACAATTAAAATGGTATGACAAGCAAAGCTATGAAAGCCAACGTTCCCAATTTCAAATCAATCGGAGTTCGTATGCTCAAGATATGAATCGATCGAAATCAAGGAAGTCAACCTCATTCGGATCCATGGTGTTCGTATCTATCATAGGCCAACCACCTTCGTATCCATCAACCTAGAAGCAAATATTTCATATCCATCCCTCGAGTTACTTTAGTTCATATCCATAAAGCAGAAGCGACCTGGTTCGTATTGGTCACTCACTTGATCGATACGTAGGATAGAGTAAACGATCGATACGAGAGGAGTCATAGCAGATCAATACGAAAAGTATAATCAAGTATTGATATGAAGAAATAAGTGCGCACTGATACAAACCGGAATGAAGATCATCGATACGAAATCAACATCCTTCATCGATACGAAATCATATTCAATCGATACGAAAAGCATAAGTTCGTATCGATACGAAAAGCATAAGTTCGTATCGATACGAACTGGAATGAAAGTTATCCATATGAATGAAGTTACATGGAATCGATACAAAGAACGTGGTCAAAAGGAGGAAACGGTCGCTCGGCATGAGAAGTGGATCGCTCCTAGACTATCATTCCACGTCACCCTGATTGTTGCGCATAGCATCGATACGAACAGCTATCAATACGAGTTGATCGATACGAACTCAATAGCCTATTGCAAATTCAAACTTGGATCGATCATAACTCAAGATCTACAAGTCCAAATGCCACCAAATTTTCATAGGAGCTTGCTTACCACCTCAAGAATGTCTATGATTGATCTCTGCCCAAAAGGAGCTATTTTTGATCGATACGAATGGGGTAGGGATCAATCAGGGATCGATCCCAAATGACCCTGGATCAATCAAGTGGGCCCACCCATATGGGAGAAGACATATTCCGAGATATAAGTCAGGTATTTTAAGCCTACATTTATAAACAGCAGCCCTATGCCTTCAGAAAAGGGACTTTTGATTCTGTTGCGCCGATACACTGCCGGAAACCCATTGTAACTCGAGTGCTTGAGTATTCTTTGTTGCAATCAGTTAGTAGACATCAATAAAACAACAAACTTTCCAAAGTGGACGTAGGCTACAATGCCGAACCACTATAAATTCTTGTGTTCTTGCATTTCTGTTTGTCGGTTTTGGCGTGTTTGTTAGATTAGCCTCTTTTTTGATTTATATTTTTCATTTTAATATCTTCAAATACGTCCGAAGAGTATTGTGCCCAATTTTCGTACAAACACTTTGGTGCTTTCACTGAGAACCCAGTTTTTTCCTGCTCATTGGATCTACTGCCGTCGTTGGATTGCAAAATCTAAGGAGGAGATCCAGATCTGATATCCAGTAGTTCGTTCCATCCTATTTAGATTGCATCAGATCTAGGAAGGAGCTACGCCAACCATGGTTAACACAAGGACTGCTTCAACTACTGCTAACCTAGAAGGACGGGATAGGTAGAACCCCGCGCAGTTGCCTGCTACAGGTCAGAATTCGGCTGGACCCTCAGATCCACAAGGCCCTATCACCAGAGAGGAGTTCCAGATCCTTATGTTAGAGCTTACCCAAACACGTCAGGAGCTCACCCAGCAGATCTGTGCCAACACGGAGCTAGCCAACCAACTAAATGAGGAAAGACGAAGGAGATTCCGAAGGGATCGTGCTTCCTATTCATCCACCGAAAGCTCGGCTTCTTCTGATTACAATCATATATCTACACGCCCACAGCTGGATGGGATCTATGCGCAAGCCTCCGGGCATCAACGTGCTCTGAATTTCGGACAAGCCGGAGCTGGTCCTTCTACGGGACACCAAGTTGGGCCCTCTTCCCAAGGAGGGGCACTTCCTTATCACACTACTAATAGCCATGCAGCTGCTGCCGCGGCAAATATGGAAGCTCGACTTCAGAATCAACCAGACCCAGCCTTTCATCAACACAATCATGCTCATGAACCCTATGTGCCCGAAGGTCTGGAGCCAAGGAGGCGAGGCACGGACCGTCGACCGCACTCGGACCGTCCTCGCAACGTGGACCCGACCATGCCTTGGCCCAGAATGTCCAAATGCCAGACATTCCAACCATGATCCGTCAAATGATCCATGAAAGTCAAGGCCTCACAAATGACGATTAGGGAATCTCCTGGAATCATACACCATTCACTAACGACATCCTTTATGCTGAACCACCCCACCGATTCAGAATGCCAACTTTACCTGTTTACGAAGGGAGTTCAGACCCTAACCAACACATCCTGAAGTTTGAATGGCTCATGAACGCCGCACGAGCTGACGATGCAGTCAAGTGTAGAAGCTTTCCTATCTCCCAAGGGGGCATCGCAACTATGTGGTTCACCCGTTTACCACCCAGATCCATTTAAAATTTTGATCGGTTGGCCAAAAAGTTCGTTGAACAATTCTGTATGCATGTTACGAGGCCAAAGGATGTCAACACCTTGTCCAGCGTTACCCAAGCCCCAGGAGAGACACTTAGATGTTATCTGGAAAGGTTTCATGCTGCCTATGCTGAGTTCAGCAACCCAAGTGACAATTCTATCTTAATGGCATTGACTAAAGGAATTGATCCCGATTCCGAGTTCGGCAATTGGTTGGTTGGAAAACCCCCCGCGTCGTTGGATCATTTCTATGCTATGGGGGCCCAGTTTTTGAGGAGAGAAGACGCTAGGCGATCTAGGAAGCAGGATGATGTGGGGCCCAGTAGTGAAGGCGTTTAAAGTAATGTTGCTATGAAATAGACCGGTGAGAACTCCGGCAACGTGCGATTGAATATACAGAATAAGCAGAGCCAACAGAAAGGCAATGGAGGTCAGGGTAAGAAGCGAGATCAAAATCGCGGACCGCGATACAGAGCTCCAATGTTTGACCAATATACCCCTTTGAATACATCCCTGGAGAATGTTTATTTGCAAACCTGTAATACTGGCCAGTACAAGAAACCAGCTCTAAAACAATCATTCGAAAAGCGGATTCAAACTGGAAAGTTCTGTAGATTCCATGATTGCTATGGCCACAATACTAATGAGTGTCGCCATTTACAAGACATCATTGTGAAACTGATACGAGAAAGGAAGTTGGAACAGGTTTTTAGGGCACCGTAGGCTGGAGGTGCGGGCCCATCGAACCAAAATCAAGGCCAAAATCAGGCTAGACCGGAGGAACCCGCACGTACTGGTAGGAGATTGGTTATTAATACAGTTAGTGGTGGTCCTCATCCAACTGATCGAAGTTGGAAGGAGATGCAGTCGTATGCTAACTTTAATACGCATACAGACTTCGAATGTTACAGTAATGTTGATGATGGGGTTTCGACGAAACAACAAAAGACGATGACAGACGACATCGTTTTCCGGAACAGAGACGCCGATAGAGTCAAATCCCCACTATCGATCCACTAGTCATATCGGCTCAAATAGGTCCTGCTTGGATGAAGATGATCTTGGTATATATGGAAGCTCCGTAAATATTCTTTTCAAACGAGCTTATGACCAGATGAAAATGGAAGCGAAGGACTTAATGTCGTGTCAGTCTCGCATACATGGATTTAATGGGAGTGCAATGATACCCTCAAGGATGGTGGAGTTGCCAGTTGAGTTAGGAATCGGAGATTGCCGGAGAGTCCGGATGTTACAGTTCGTTGTGTTAGACATTAATTCTCTGTATAATGCTTTCTTAGGCCGACCAACCCTAGCGAATTCAGGGCAGCCATTGCCCCATGGTTTTTAACTCTAATGTTCCCCACTAATAACAGGGTTGGAGTTGTTCAAGGAGATCAGGCTGCTGGATGCGCCTGTTATGTTGTTGAACTGCGAGAGGCGCAACGTAAAGAAATGGGCAAGGGCGTAGAGGAATTTCTCTGCGTCCGTTATTTGAAAATTGACAGTTAACGCCTGGGCCTGGGCCCGGGCGCCACAACCAATTCCTGAGAGATCTTGATCCGCGAGATAACGACAATGAAGAGGAAGTCAAAGACAGTCAGGCTTCCCTGGCAGAGTTGATGATCGGTGTTCCAATCGATGATGATGATGACTCCAGAATGATAAAGGTCGGATCTCAGCTAAGCCAACAGACGAGAGAGGAATTGGTTGAATTTCTCCGGGCAAACCTCGACGTGTTTGCTTGGACCCACTCAAACATGTGTGGGATCTCGTCGGACATCGCGAGCCATGCATTTAATATTGACTCGCGGCATGTCCCGGTCAAACAGAAAAGGCGCAGTATGGATTCAGATAGATCTGCCGCCCTAAAGGAAGAGGTAAACAAACTCAAGTCAAACAGGTTTATTCAAGACGCGTTATATCCAGAATGGGTATCCAACCCGGTGCTCAGCAGGAAATCCAACGGGAAATGGAGAACTTGTGTGGACTATAAAGATTTGAATAAAGCATGCCCTAAAGACAGTTTTCCACTTCCCAGAATTGATCAACATGTAGATTCAATGGCCTGACATGAGCTCTTATCTTTTATGGACGCATATTCCAGCTATAATCAAATACTGATGCACCTACCTGACCAGGAGCATACCAGCTTTGTCACCGATCTGGGAATCTACTGCTATAAAGTGATGTCGTTCGGACTCAAGAATGCTGGGGCAACTTATCAGAGACTCGTCAAACGAATGTTCTCTAACTAGATCGGAAAAACCATGGAGGTGTACATGGACGATATGCTTGTGAAGTCGCGACTGTCCATCGATAATGTCAAAGACCTGGAAACAGTGGTCAACATCCTCCGAGAGTACTGAATGAAGCTCAACCTACTGAAATTTCACTTTGGAGTTGCATCCGGAAAATTCCTTGGATTCATTGTCAATGCTCGAGGAATTGAAGCCAATCCTGAGAAGATCCAGGCGATTCGGAATCTTGAGACTCCCAGAACCATAAAGCAAGTACAAAGCCTCAATGGGAAGGTGGCAGCCTTAAGCAGATTCATCTCCAAATCCACAAACAAGTGCATTCCCTTCTTCAATCTGATCAGAGAAGGATAGCGGAATTTCGAATGGACCGAGGAGGGTGAAGGCGCATTCCAAGCACTGGTTCAACATCTGGCGATGCCACCTATTTTGTCAAAGCCGATCAATCATGAGTGACTATATATCTACCTAGCGGTTTCAGCGAACACAATCAGATCTGCATTGAATTGGGAGGAGGATCGGATACAGCGACTGGTCTATTATATCAGCAATCGATTAACAGGGGTGGAAAGAAACTACCCGAAACTAGAAAAGTGGCTTATTGCCTCGTCATTGCCTCGAGAAATCTCCGTCCCTACTTCCAGGCTCATCCAATCACAGTCTACACCGACCAGCCGTTACGACCAGGTCCTTACACGGCCTGAGACGTCAGGTAGGTTGCTCAAGTGGAACATTGATTTGAGTCATTTTGACATCGTTTATACACCGAGGCGAACCATTCAAGGACAAGTTATGGCAAACTTCATAGCTGAGTTTACTATACCAGAGGACTTGCCTAAAACCAGTGAATCTCCTAAGTACATATGGAAGCTATACACGGATGGTGCATCAAACGATCGTTGCTCAAGCGCCGAAGTAGTACTTGAAACTCCAGAAGGTCGATCCATATGCTACGCCTTGAAGTTTGATTTCCACGCAACTAACAACGAGGCCAAATACGAAGCTTTACTCGCCGGCTCAAACTTGCTAGAGACTTGAGAATTATCACCATGGAGATTTACTGCGACTCACAATTGGTCGTATGTCAAGTTCGGGGAGAATACCAAGCTAGAGACCGGAGGTTGGCTGCTTATCTTGCTCGGGTTCAGGAAGTGTTGAATCAGTTCGATTACTATGCCATACTCTGTATACCCCAGGAGCACAATTAGAAGGCCGATTCTTTGGCGAAACTGGCCAGCGCTGGTGAAGCACGACAAATTGGACTCGTCCCCGTTGAGACACTTACCTCTCCAAGCATCAACCAGATAGAGGCAGACTGTATGCATGAGGCAACGCCCGAAAAGGAGTCATGGAGGACCCCATTCAGAAACTATCTCGAACACGGAGCGTCGCTATTCATTATCCAAAATAGAGTCATGTACAGGAGAGGATACTCTATTCCGTTACTCAGGAGTATCGACCATGACGAAATCAGACAAGTTTTACATGATGTGCACGAAGGAAAATGCGGCGATCACACTGGGGGGCAAGCCCTTGCTAAGAAGATACTCCAATACGGGTGTTATTGGCCGACTGTGAATCGAGATGCATCGAACTATGCCCATAGATGTGACAAATGCCAGAAGCATGCTCAAATTCCAAGAGTCCCTCCTACCGAAATTACTCAGATGGTTAGTTCATTGCCGTTCGCCACATGGGGCGTCAATATAATTGGGTCTTTACCTCTGGCTAAAGGTGGTGCGAAGTACGCCATCGTTGTGGTTGACCACTATAGGATCGTTTTCACTTTAGAGGGGGGGAGGTGAATAGGGTGATACTAATAATAATAAAAATAATAACAGTAAATAATGCAGAAAAGATCACACACAAATTTACGCAGCTTCGGCAAAACTCTGCCTACGTGCTGTCCCCAAGGTTTCTACTAGAAATTAAGTAGTCAGACGCTTACATATGTAAACTTGCGACACCCGCTAATGACTAACCTAACTCTACGCTCAAAACCCTACCACAACTCAGCCACTGAGTTGCAAATTCTCGAACTACACCGCCGTAGTTTGTAACCTAGTCACACGACTAGAGAATTACACAATTTTTAAAAGAAAATTGCAAAATAAAATTAAACTAAAACTAAAACTAAACTAAACCCTGAAGCTCAAAATAAAATAAACAACACCGGCCCACTAATAATTAAAATGAAGTGCGTCTCCCTTTTTCATTCCTGACGCCTTTGTTTTCCACTCTTCAAAAATTAGGGTTCGTGATTTAAGTCGCTGCCTTGAACAATTTGAGCTCGAATCGAATACTAGTATGCTCTAAATTCACAAATATGATTCAATGCTTCTTCAAGTTTCTTGCGTACATGCGGTCGCTTTGAGTTCGAAAGATAATTTGGTATGTGATATTCGCTCCTTTTTTATTTTCGAATATGTTCGAGTTTATGCTCTGATTAATTGCTTGGGCTTGAACTCCAATGTGCCGATGATGAGATTGGGTTTTAATTTATAGGGGTAACGTCCCTAAATATACGTTCATATATTTTTGTTTGAATTCTTCCATGATTTGCACTTATCCATCCGATCTTTGCTTGAGTGCTTTTGATGAGTTCTTGACTTGTTCATGTTGAATTTGCTTGATATATTTTATCAAGTCGGTTCCATTCTTTTTGGCATTTGAATTTGTTTCTAGTTCTTTTCCTCTATAACTTGTTCGTCTGTTCCTTATCACTTCTAATTTTGTTTAAAACTTTACTCACGGCTTCACAGTAACCTGCGACATTATTTTAAACTGCTACTGACAATTTTCTGAATTTTTCATGACCCACGGCTTCACTATTAAATGCTAACACTTGTTTTTCGAACTGCTAAATGCTCTGTCCACTTCAGTGCTTGTTCATGTTGAAACTGGACTTGTTCATTTTGAAATTCAATATATGTATGTATATATGTGTACGATTTGCCTATCCACTTGGTTTGCTTGATGTGTCCACTATGCTCATTGCTTTTCTTTTGATTCATACTTGTTGTCACATTGTTGTCCTTGTTCTTGTTCGAACCGAACTATTGTTGAATTGCTTGGTTGGAGTCTATAACTTGACCATTGTGTTGTGTGATAATATATATCACTGTCTGGTTCATTTTGTATGCGTGTCACCATGTACACACTCCTGTCTGGTGTGGTTGAACTTTGTATGGTGGTGTGGTTGATATTGGTTTGGTCTGATTACATTGTGTGGTCGTGTCATGTTAGAACTGTGCTTGATATGTCTTGGTTACACTTCATTCTGTTTTGCATTTTATAGTCTATTGCACATGCTTCGAGCTTCATCTATTTTCTCTGTTGTCATGTTGTATATGTTTCTTTGTTGTTTCCCACACCAGTCTTTGTTAAGTGATTGAGGCAGTTGTCATTTTGATCTTGTTATAATCTGACCTGGTCTTTGTTGCTCCTGATATGTATACATGTGTGCATAAAAATGTATATATGTATGTGGTCAGACTTGTTTTTATGTGATCATTTTCTGTTGTAGTTTTGAATTCTTGTTGCATGAGAACTTGTACTTGACCATTTTGTGATGTTTTTGTATTGCACCTGAGTTAAATCCACCATTTGGTTGGGTTTGACCTTATGCTCACCCGTCCCTGTAGTTTTAACACGCAAGTGTATATCGGTGTGCACGGCCTTGTGACATGCACAGTGATACACTGTGCATGTTACAAGCTGTTCGTGTAAGATGGATTAAAAATTAATGATGACGAACAACCCAAATAACCGAGGCAAACAGTACTTTCAAGCACACACTTCATTGTACACTACAAAAATATTTCTTTTTCAATTTTACCGCGTTAGTGTTTATTTTGCAGATAATTTAGATGCTGGATACAAACTGGAATAGAGTTGAAGATCAAATATGAGTGTTGAGTGAATTATGTAGGGAGGTGTAAAATGTATGTAAAAAATTGTATAGTGAAAATTGTGTTGTAGTATGAAATTTTATTGTAATTGAAAATGTGAAAATGTAGTGAGAGCTCAAATTTGTACCATTTGGATTTGTAATAAAATATTTGTTTGAATAAAATATTTGTTTGAATATGAATTCTGTGTTTTTTCTATTCAACAAATATTTATTTAATTATGTGAAAAATAAAATAGTACAATAACAAATACATTTAAACGAATATATATATATATATATATATATATGTTTATTATCGTCAAACAAAAATCATGGGCTATTGTATTCCACAACTACTTTACCAAATGGGCGGAAGCCGAGCCCCTTGCCACGATCACGATGAAAAAAGTAATCAACTTTGTAGTACGCAACATCATTTGTCGTTTTGGCCTCCCGTGAACAATTATCACTGACAATGGAGCCCAATTCGATAGTGTGGAGTTCAAGAATTTCTGTCAATGTTTCCACATCTAGAAGAAGTTCTCGGCAGTTGCTCACCCTCAAGAAAATGGACAGGTCGAAGCTGATAATAAAATTATAAAGTCCATTCTGAAGAAACGACTAGAGAAGGCTGGAGGCAGCTGGGTCAATGAACTTCCCATGGCCCTATGGGCATATCGAACCACCCACAAGTTCGCGACCGGCCACACTCCATTTTCACTTTCCTGCGGCTCTAAGGCCATTATTCCGGTTGAATTGGAAGTACCTTCTCATCGTGTGACATATTATGATCCGAAGATGAACGCCATATTACTTACTAAATCTCTGGATTTATTGGATGAGAAGCGTGAAGATGCTGATTTGAGGGTAGCCGCACACCGAAGTCGAGTCGCCCCATTATAAAATGCTAAGGTCTGACCCAGAACCTTTGAGCTTGGCGATCTCATACTTAAGAGAATCTATCTGGTCCCTTCACATATGAAACCAACATGGGAAGGACCATATCTTATCGAGAGGAGACTTGGAGACGACACATTCAAATTATCAACTGTTCATGGTCTCACTTTGCCGAGAGCTTGGAATAACGAGAGTCTCCGTCGCTACTACACATAACATGCTTTATTTATTCATTCAGTCTGCTTTTCATTTGAAATTTATTTATGCATTTCAAAATTTGAACTTGTAATAAGGCAACTGACTTTGCCATACTTTCTTATTTTATCAATAAAGTGCAAACTCGTCAAGCCAGAGTGGCGATTCTTGAAATGCGTCGTGCGACCATCACAATGCACGGAGAGCTAAGTTCCATCCTACGGTGGGACTTGTTTAAATAGGGAGTGAATGTGATACGGCCGGTCACCCGCTAAGAGAAACCCCAAGCTCGGGGGCAAGCTACCACACTAAAGCCAAAAAGGATTGATACGCAACAATCCTCTAACAAACTTTGGTTCCCAGAGTGCGAGCCAGAGTATAAACTTCGAATTCGGAACATGGAGTCGAGGAGGGTGGATCCGTCCACCCACGACTTCGCCCATGTACAATCTAAACCCAAGGAGGATGGATCTGTTCATCTACGACTTCGCTTGTCTACTCAGGGTGGATGTGATTCGACCATCCACAATCCTGATCAATTCATCATTCCTAGAGTGCGAATGAGATCCTAATATTTAAACAGATGTGATAAACCACCCATCGGCTAACTCTGGTCCCCAGAGCGCGAGCCCGAGTATAAACACCAATTGGGTGTGACTTACCATCCATCGACCAACTCTAAGTCCCTAGAGCGTGGACCGGAGTATAAACACAAAACGGGTGTGACTGACCACCCGCAAATCAGCCTAAGTCCTCGGAGTGCAAACATAATTCTAAGTATTAAACGGGAGTGACCGACCGCCCGTAAAATAACTTAAGTCCCTGGAGCATAGACATAATTTCAAACATTAAGCAGGCATGACTGACCGCCAACGTGCAAGTTCAATCCCTAGAGTGTGGATGCAATTACCAGTATATGAGCGAGTGTGATTTGCCCACTCGAACTCGTTTCACCTTAACTTTGTTCCGACTAAGTTAAGTGCAATTGGTTGAAGGAAGAAAGCAACTGTCAGCCGACCACTTCAATTCTCTCCAGAACTGGGGGCATAGCTCAAATACAAGCCGCTAACCAAGACAGCGCAACGTTGGGGCTCAACTTGATGTTTGGTTATGACCCGAAGCCATGACTTCAGGACTTAACAACTGAACTCAAGTCCGATTCAGAAACTAAAGCCTCGCAAGTACAATGAATTGAAATTTGAGTGCCGAAACACTTAAGAAAATAAGCGCAGAGCTATGCTGAAAACAAAAGGAGATTTTATTTCTGCTATTCCTTGGAAAAAAGACAAGTGCAAAAAATTATTCCTAGAATTCCTATAAGCAGGGGCCGAACCCGCATCTATACACAGCCTGCAAAAAGCAAAATGAAATCCTATCCTACCTATCTACCAAAAAGAGGGAATAAGAAGGCATGTCTACTCCTTTGACTTCTTCTTCTTCTTCCTCGGCATTGACCCACTAAAGCTGCCGCTCGGATACCTCTTCGAGCTTTTGCCTTTTGTTGTTTGGTCTCCGGTCGGGGGGATTACAGAGGTCTCTTCCTCCAAACTCATGGGGATCGGGATACTTTCTGAATGCGGAGCCGGAGGAACGGTGGCACTTTCAATGTGAGAGGATGAAGGGGGCACGCCAGTGTCGACGATTGTGCCGCTAGGAGAAATCATACGCATAGGGACCGGACCAGGGCCCGCCATGCCACCACCGATGCTACTAGCCTGCGTGACTCTTCCCATTTCAGCGTTAATCTCTGTAATTATAGCCTCATCCTGATCCGCTTGAGTGCCTACTGGAATGCTGCTAGTCAGGCCTAAGGAGCTAGCCATAAATACATCTTCACATATATCAAAAGGCAGATCAGTGATTGGGTTGCTTTGGTGGCCGAGGAATTCTTCCATTATTTGTTTGTCAAAAATGAAACTGCTCTCGTAAACTCCCCCAGTTGATATAGCGGCCATTGTGGTCGTTGCCTCCGTCATAATGGCCTCATGTTCATGATGCAATTCTTGGGTTGTAGGAGGAACGACAGGTGCAGCATCTATAACTGAATAACGATAAGAGAAGATATCAGTGACATCTTCCGACAACGCTCCTGCATTTAAGCAAATGGACAAAGTGTTCAGAGTACCTTCCTCAGATTGGCTCACGTACTAAGCCAACGCGCCTTCAGAAGCATGTTCAAGTACCGGAGATATGTGCGGCCTGTTAGGGTCGTACGCCGAAATAGCCGGAGGGTCAACTGTAGAAGTAAGTTCGGGTTGAGTTGTTGTAGTCATTTTAGAGCTTCCTTCATGGTGCTCAACTCCGGACCCCTCTCCAGCGTCCGGTTATTTAGCGACTAGTTTCTCCTTTTCAAAAGCGACAGTGGCATCATGAAGAACTTTTCTTTCATCTTCGGTTAATATCCGATTCTCTAACTCAAAGTCATCAATAGATGTAGTGTTGCGAACCGCTTTCTCATCTTCTACCAAGTGGCACCAGGCATTGTATAGATGTAGTGGGTAGGATCGAGCCAGCCCAGGTTGCGATGTTTCAAAACATTGACATTATAAGTGACCAGGAGGTCTTCGATATCATCCTCCAACCTGGTCTCTGCCGCTCTAACCTAGGTCTCAATTTTGGCCTCGTTTTCTTGAACCTTTAGCTTGGCCACATCCCACTCATCCCTGAGTACCATAGCCCGCTCACACGCCTCTTGGGAAGCTCTATTAGCATCGTCTTTTTCCATAGCGACTTCAGCAAATTTGGCTTTTAGCTCCTCAAGCTCTTTTAACGCCGCATCTTTTCCAGCCATGACTGTGGTGGTCCGGTGCCCCATTTCCTTGACCAAGGCTAAATGTGTTCGCCTCATCTCCTCCATCTTCCGGGTTGCCTTGTCGGCTCTCTTATTAGCCTCCGTTTTCGAATTCCTCGAAGACTCATTCTCGTTGTTGAGCACCTGAATTATGCAGTCCTTTTGAGCGAGACCAGTTTCTAGTTTCTCGATTGTCTTCGCCCGCTCATAGGCCACCGTCGAAACTTTCTCTGCAGTCTTCATTCATTCTCGATATTGACTGTAAACATCATATATGCAGTGATGCATCGTATGTTCTGCCTTATTGGGAATTCGCTTTAATTAAGGAGGAAATATGAAGTCGTCGAAGCAGACATTTGGGAAATCCTTTTTCAACTTAGCGATTCTAATCGCTCCTTCCCCAGTAGGTTCTGTATCAACTTATTCTATAGTAACGGGGGTCTCAGTCTCAATCCTCCGACATTGCTCATCGGGTCTTGAAGTTTGAGGAGGTGGTACTTGACGTGAAGATTCTGAGGGAAGTTTACCAAAACCAGAAGGTTTGGAAGGAATTCTAGGTGGCGGAGAGCGCGACCGTGAGCGGCGCCTATAATCCCTTTCCTTCTCCCTTTCATGACGCTCATGCTCTTGACTGGAATGGCTAGGGTCATAGTCTCTACCAGACTCACGCCTGTGAGACTCGAGTAAGAACTAGAAGAACGGCGCGTAGAGCGGAGAGTGCCAAGCATCGTGCCTTGCCTTACCATTGTGTCTGTGAAATGAAAAGAAAATTGAAATTAGCTATCCCCTGAAATCGGAAAACATGTGATGATAAGTTGTGAGGTGTCGTGTGTGTGCATGTGCAAACCCCCTACCAACCAATTGTGGCAGCTCTGCTTGTAGGAGTCAGCTCCCTTACATGTAAAGCACTCCAGCCTGCCTCGGTTTCCAACCCAAAGTCTTGAAGTGAAGTCAGATCATCTGGGATTGGGACATCCGCCCATCCTTCCAACGAGCTCTCCATTTGTGGAGGAGGAATCTCCTGACTAGTAGCGGGCAAAGACACCATGATGGTTTTGCGCCTTAGAGATTTGCGGGCAACAGTCTTGCCTTTTCTTTTTCCTGATGCTTGAGGGTCCTGCGAAGGCATAACCATGGGCTCGTCTCTAGCTGGCAAACTCTCGTCATCGCCTTGTTCAGTTATAACAATTCCAAGAGCTCTTCTTCTTATTTGCCTCGCAGGAGCCATCCTAAGAACTCCTGCTAGTCCTATGCTCTAGTCTCTATCAGTCAACCCCACGACAATTAGATTTTCGTCTGTGAGGACTTCATCGATTTCTCTTTGCGCGACAGGCACCTCTTGAAGAACCCTTACTATTCTTTAAACCGAGCTCCTTCAGGTCGCGGAATTGAAGCTGTATAAGAAGCAAAGTGTTAGACTCGGCATCGATTAATCTCGTCCTGTTAATCAACAAAGAAGTTGAAGCACTTACGTCTGACTAGCCACCTCCTGGCAAATCCCGGTGGACACCGGATGAAAAACCATGTGGTTTTGAAGTAACTCAGTTTGCTCCAAGCTCCGGCCACAACATGAAAATTTCTAACTGCTTCTAGGAAAGTAAAGGAGGGGTTTTCCCCGTGACTTTTTATGTTGAATAAGTATTTGATTTCTTCTACGGTCGGAGGACAGAAGAGGTGTTCCATAAAGATAACGAATAGGCTGTTGAGCAAAGCGTACCCATTCGGGTGCAACTGGGATGGGGTGATTCTCAAGTAAAGCAACACTTCCTGCATGAACTGATTGAAAGGAGGAAGCGTCCCGGCTACACACATGAATTTATTGCAAGCCGTGTATCCCTTCAGGGGGTCGTGAGCTTTATCTTCCGCCCTGGTAATAAGACATCATTTTGCGGCAACCCGTGTCTTAAGCAAATCCTGCCTAACATATCTTCGGAGATATTGGAGCAGACAGAATCCTGCGAATCCATAATAAAAACTGCTTCCGGTAGCTCATCCGAAGCAGAGCTAATTACTTCAGCTGTGATAGTCGGCATTTCAATTACGGGAAGAGGCGAACTCTGAACATCTTGCGATTGAGAACTTTCGGGTTCCATAGCTATTAAACTCAGTAAAAATCATCGTTAGACGATAATAAACTCGTGTTCCCCTAGTGTGAAGTGAATGATCGTGTTGTGTAGTGTAGTGCTACATAATGCTTTAAATTTCTACAAGTTTAAGAGATGTTCAAACGGCAAGACTTCGAGATTCAACCGGAGTGACCGTCATCGCTGACTGTCAAAACCAGGCCATTCGAACTTCGGAGAATGATCCAAGTTAGAGTCCATCAAATTTATCGAGTTACAGTTCCATCGACGAGCTTCAAAAGTTAGTCAGATATGTAGTTACACAGTTATGTCCAATTATGCAAAGCTGAAGCTCGTCGGAGTCAAATGTTCAATTATGCAAGATTTCGTATCCATTAAAGTTTAAACTTGGATCGATCACCAGATGTGCAATTCGTGTCGAAGACAACATCTTGTATCGATCACCAGAAGGTCCATTCGTATCGACCCAAAACGCTCAACTTCGTATCGATCAAAAACAGCATCTTCGTATCGATCGCCAGATCTAAGTCTTCGTATTGATCACTCTGGGTCTATACAAACTCCCATCATCAGTCGATATGAAGCTACTTGCTTCATCAATACGAAGATTCATTATGCCTGTATCGATACAAACTCGTTCTCCATCCACAATCGATACAAGTACGTCCTTCATCCGCCATCGATATGAGTAATTCTTCGTATCCCTTTACACTTCTTCTTCTCCAAACAACATAAGCGCCATTCCAACCTTCCTCGACCTTGCTTCGGTCTAACTCCAACCTCGTCACCACCGGGATCGGCCACGAATGTGAATGGATTGGCAGTCGAACTCTAATCTCATCGTTTTAATGTGGATTTATGGGTTGATTACCTAGATAAAGAAGTTAGTTTAAGGGATCAAAGAATCTGATAGCTCGAAGATGAAGGCAATTTCTTTTTTTGCTCTGATCGATACGAAGACAGTGTGTAGGAGTGAAAGCAAATGGAAAATTTTCAAAGTCCCAAGCGTATTTATATGGACTCGAAACCACGGAGAAAAAACGCTTCGTGTCCTAGTGCTAAAAACCGGTAGGAACGGTCACCAACCTCATCGATACAAAGAGCTGTCTTCATATCCATTCACCCAGATCGATCTGGAATATGGCTATTCATATCCATCAACAATTAACCTCATATGTCATCGATATGAATGCCGCTGTCGAGTCATGTTTGGTTCGATCAAATCCATTGATACAAAGTAACAATTTCATATCCATCTACTTGAAGACCATAGGAGTTCGTATCCATCGATATGAAGCATTTCGAGGAACCAATTACTTCGTATCGATAGCCGTCGATACGAAATGCATATCCCAACTTCTCAAATCGATCTAGGAGAGGGTCGATACGAGGAAAGGACTTAAAACGACCGTCAAACGTTGTTACAACTCGAATTTCACATCGATCCAGGAGAGGATCGATACGAAACTCGATTCCCAAAAAAACTAAAAGACTCGACAACAACCCGTGAACGTGCAAACGTGAATAAGAGTCAAGTTAACTTACGTGCATGTATGACGGACTAATATTCAACTTTAAAAATTGACAGGGATTGAATGCTTACCTAATGATAATCAAAACAGTGAACGAAAAATTGCTAGCACTCGACACTCGGTTACAACAAAACACTGCATGACCATTGGCAATCAACAATTCAGCATTTATATAACTGAAAATCAATCAAAGGTTACATCTCTTAATGAAAAGGCAACAGCTATTCAACGAATCAGATAAGACCTTTTGAGAATAAAGTTTGCAGATTTTCAAAGCACGTCATGTTCACACAAGATGTACTTTGGGGGGCAAATGTTATCCCGCCTTTTTGCAAGGCCGTGACACCAAGAACTTGACTAGAAACCAAGGACAATCCGTTCCCAAGATCGGTTATACACAGGTCTACTATAGATACTGGCCAGTTCTGTCCGAGTCCGGATCGAGCTACAATTAACATGGTAGGACAACCAAAGCTATGAAAGCCAACGTTCCAAATTTTAGGTCAATCGGAGTTCGTATGCTCAATATATGGATCGATCGAAATCAAGGAAGTCAACCTCATTCGGATCCATGGTGTTCGTATCCATCATAGGACAACCACCTTCGTATCGATCAACCCAGAAGCATATATTTCATATCCATCCCTCGAGTTACTTCAGTTCGTATCCATCAAGCAAAAGCGGCCTGGTTCATATCGATCACTCGCTTGATTGATACGCAGGAGAGAGTCAACGATCGATACAAGAGGAGTCATGGCAGATCGACACGAAAAGTATAATCAAGGATCGATACGAAGAAATAAGTGCGCGTCGATACAAAATGGAATGAAGATCATCGATACGAAATCAACATCCTTCATCGATACGAAATCAACATCTTTCAATTAATACGAAGAGCATAAGTTCGTATCGATACGAACTGGAACGAAAGTTATCGATAAGAATGAAGTAACATGGGATCGATACAAAGAAACACGGTCAAAAGGAGGAAACAGTCGCTCGGCATGAAAAGTGGATCGCTCCTAGACTATCGCTCCACGTCACCCTGATCGATGTGCATAGCAACGATACGAACAGCTATCGATACGAGTTGATCGATACGAACTGAACAGCCTATTGCAAATTCAAACTTAGATCGATCATAACTCAAGGTCTACAAGTCCAAATGCCACCAAATTTTCACAGGAGCTTGCTTACCACCTAAAGAATGTCTATGATCGATCTCAGCCCAAAAGGAGCTATTTTTGATCAATATGAATGGGGTAGGGATTGATCAGAGATCGAGCCCAAATGACCCCGGATCGATCAAGTGGGCCCACCCACGTGGGAGAAGGGGTATTCTGAGATCTAAGTTAGATATTTTCAGCCTACATCTATAAATAGCAGCCCTATGCCTTCAAAAAGGGACTTTTGATACTGCGGCACCGATACTCTGCCGGAAACCCATTGTAACTCGAGTGCTTGAGTATTCTCTTTTGTAATCAGTTAGTAGACATCAATAAAACATCAAACTTTCCATAGTGAATGTAGGCTACAACGCCGAACCACTATAAATTCATGTGTTCTTGCTTTTTTTTTCGGTTTTGGCGTGTTTGTTATATTAGCCTCTTTTTTCATTTATATTCTTCATTTTGATCTCTTCAAATATGTCCGAAGAGTGTTGTGCCCAATTTTGGTACAAACAGATGCACGACCGGAGGATTACGTACTAGAATTCCCTCATGGAAACGGAGGGCAAGCTGAAAATGCGAACTTGAGAATTCTTTTGAGTGATGATGGTAGACTTGTTGAGATGGTGAGACAAGCTATGAGGGGAAGATTGCCCAACCAAAGCCTGGAGGACGTGAACAAATGTCCATTCACTCTGAACATTCGATATGCTAGGAATCCACTTGATTTGAAGCTACCGATGTTGGAGACGAATGATGGAAAGATGGATCCCATAGTTAATTTGATGAGGTACATTCGGTACATGGAAGTATTGGGTGCTTCTGAGGAAGTGATGGGATGGTGTTCCCTTTATACCAGACGGATTTAGCAGGATAAAGGTTTAGACAATTGGAGAATAGTTCCATCAACACATGGGCCAAATTGGTAGATAAATTCTTGAAATAGTTCTGGGTCTATATTTCATGAACTAAAAATGTTATGACATTATCGAGTGTGAAGCAGAGGGCCAAAGAGACCTTTAGGAGTATTTTGATGAGATTCAATGAGGCGGCTGCTACGGTCGATAAGCCATACCTATCAATGGTTTTGATGGCAATATTTTCGAGAATAACTAGTAAAACAGATTTCAAGGTTGCTTTGGAACGGGATCCATCGATGGATCTCGTAGAATTTTATCATGAAGCCAAAAGGTATTTATCTCAACGGTACACTAAAGCTGAGCATGTTGAAATTAATGTTGTGGATGGCGGAGCACCACCCGGAGAAGGATCCAACAAAGGCAAAGGAAAACAAAAGATGGATGATGGTTTTAAAGGATCAAAGCAGTAAAGAATGGAACCGAAATTCTCCTCTTACATGGATTTGAACGAGACACTGGAATGGATTTACCTTGATAATAGGGTGCAGATCCCCTATCGAAAGCCAGCGAGGAGAGATCCCACGGACCGTGAGAGAATGTTCGAGAAATATTGCCTATTCCATGAGTTGGATGGGCATAACACAAAAAATTGTAGGCACTTGCATGACCTGATCGAGGAACAGGTCAAGAATAACCAATTACAATAGTATGTGAAAAGCCGAGCTGTAGTAGTGGAACATGAGCAGCCATCATCCGCAATGAATGGAAACGTTCTTGGATCGAGGTCAAGGATAGTCATCTCCTGATTGGAATGGCAGGGAGTAACATTCATTTCCCCTACTTTTCCCTTCTTCTATTCCCAACAAACGAAGTGGTATTGCAGTTGAGCCGCTACTCATGCATGGGATATTGATCGAACCCTAGGAACGCTCGAAGTTGGATGTAAGGCTGTAATACCTGGATGAATGTTGTGATGTGTGTTTGGAGATTGAGCTCGAACCCTGTAAATGAATGATTTATTTTACCCACTTAATTGTGATGATTGATATTGATCATGGTAGTCCTATCCGTAGAGATTGGGCAGTGACTGCAAGGTATGAGTCTCCTCGCCAGAGAGCGAGCGATGGACTTGTACGATATTGATCGCATTAAGTCCCGACCAGAGTGCATGGTACAAGTTCCCTTATCAGAGAGCGAGTGGATTGGACTTGTACGAAAAGTAAGTCACCTCGTCGGAGCATAAGCGGATGGGCTTGTTTTGGTTGTTGAATCCCCTTACCGAGAAGCGAGCGGATTGGGCTCAGCAAGGGTCCGGAGAGACCATGGATTTAATTATCGACCTTGAACAGCTATGGATTTACTTGTCAATCCTGAATGGCCATCAATTTGAATAACGATCCGAAGAGATCGTGGATTTACTTATCGACCCTGAATGACCATGGATTCAATTGACGGTCGAAGAGATCGCATATTTAGTCATCGGCCCTGAATGGCCATAGATTAAATTAATGATCCGAAGAGACCGTGGACTTAACTATTGGCCCAGAGTGGCCATGGATTCAATTAATGATTTGGAGAGATCGTAGACTTAACTATCGACCTCGAATGACCACGAATCCAATTAATGATCTGGAGAGATCGTGGATTTAACTATTGGCCTGGATATGCCACGGATTTCAACTAACCATCCGGAGCGATTGGGAATTGAATTAGACAACGAATACGTGACCCAAAGAAATTGAGATTTAGACTTTGGCTACGATTACCATTTGACCTTGAAGTGGATCGCTAGTGATTATCGAATCAAGCCATTAATGTCAACGCATGTCTGCTAGCCCCAGATGAACATGGGATGATCCTAATTACTGATACAACTCATAGCTTATGGATTTCAGGAGAACACAAAATCATTCTCTATTACTGACACTCAAGCAATGACTTGAATCCATAGCAATCATGGTCTAAAACGACCTTCAATTTACAGATGAATCCGAAGGAACAAGATGATTCATAATAGCTTGATCGGCTGTTAGCCATAAGATTCAATTCTAATATTCCGTCGACTTCAACATTTTTTCTTGACCAAAGTACACCTTCCATTCGGAAGGCGTTCTTTAGTGGGCAAGTGTTATCCAACCTTTTGACCAGGTAGTATACGGACGAACTTGATGAATAAAAATTGAAAGCTGTCAAGGTAGAAGGCTCGAAGTGATAGCTATAAAGTCCATAAACCAAGCACAACCAACGGTGCATGACAAAGCCAAAGTCAATCGAAGAGTTCAACAACTGGATCCATCAACTTGATGGATCGGTACCGAACCATAGCTATGGATCGGTACCGATCCATAGAACCTCATCAAAATTACCTTATTTTCTTCATGCTACTTAGCCTCGATGCAAAAAGCCTACTCCGTGATCCATAGATCGTTGCATATCAATGGCTATCGAATGATCCAAGCACCGGAAGCCAACAGGTTTGGTCCTCCACTGATCCATCCAATTGACTATAAAACAAGCTCATAGCTCTACAAACAAGTTTGGAGACACGAAGCTAACGATATATCACTTCGATCCAAAGTGGCTAGAACATCCCACAAGTCAATATTATGGATCGGTACTGATCCATGCATATGGATCGGTACCAATGCATAGCTGATCGCTAACTTGGCTATGTTTTCTCGAGTCCAACTATTGCTACATCATAGAGAAAGTGGAGGACAAAGTGGAGGAGAACTTGGTGGAGCATTTCCCACTGACCTACAACTATAAATAGGCATGGAGGGGCATTATTTCGAGGATCTTTAAGCTCTCTAGCAATATTTTAGATATTTCTTATAACTGGCTATCGAGTGGTACCGAACCATAAGAACAACACTTTCAAAACAACAGTATCATTAATAAAATACTCAAGTAGACATAGGCCAAGATTAGCCGAACCACTATAAACCTTGTGTGTCTTGCTTTTACATGTTTTTATTTAGTTTCTTCACTCTTTTCTCTACTATACTCATTTGGGTGTTTGTGCCACATTTGGTTCAAACAATATGGTTACTTATGAATTATTAAAGTGAGCTCTGTATACATATATGTATGTATATGTATATATTCAAATATTTGATTTAATAGTTTAAAGAAAGATTTTGTTTAAATTTATTATTATTTCATTTCTGAATTAAATTCGAATTTTTATGTATTCTAATTTCTCATTTCATTTATATTGATTTCGATATCATGAATGATTCATCGTTGATATTGATTTCATTTTTGATTTTGATATGATATGATGATGGTGCCTTTCTTTATGATTTTTTGATATTTAACTCCTTGTGATGTGGAATCTGACTAAATGGAATTATAATACCATTTAGGATGGGGCATTCGGTAATATTTCTCTGGTTATTATTTAGACTCATTATATTAGAGATTGAGTGTAATTTATAAGCAATGAATAAAAGATTGAGGATCGTGCGGTAGTATAGGATGCCGATGTGATACTTATTCAGTTATTCATTGTAAGTAGATGTCATTCAAGTGACGGGAACTGGGATATTTTTTTATACTTATGTGAGGTGATGCTCAGGGCAGAGCAAATTTATATGCTCACTGTAGAGCAAGTTTATAGGCTCGGGGTAGAGCAAACTCGTGGATATTGAGTATGGAGGTGTACCCATATATATGGATATATTTATAGATATTATCTACTTGTCTATCTTGAAGTGCGCCGGGGATATGATTAGGAGTTAGTGAGAACCAGATGGCCAATGTCCATCCTGGCGGCCTAATTGTTGGGTCGCACAGTAGATCTGTGACACTTTTACTATACTTCAGATGCGCATCACAGGATTTTGAGAGGAAGGTGGAGTAGCCTTTAGGGTGGTGTATCCCTAGCCCTATAGCCACAAAGGCCAGTGGTCTGTTACCATAGGGGCAATGATATGGGTCATAGTTAATAGTCCTTGCGTCGTTGAGTACATTGGTGGATATAGTTACGATACCAGGGAGGTAACTAAAGACTGCAGGAGTGGATTCAGGTGGTGTAGCCAAGACTCCTAGAGTAGGCGGGGTCGTTGTCAATCTCCCTTCTGGTTCTACACTAAATGATAGATAAGTATATATTATCTATACACCTCACCTAAGTATTAGAGTGGATCCGGGTGATTAACCTAGTGCTCTTGGAGATAACGGATAGCCATGTTGTGATTTGACTTGGTGGCGTAACTCAGACATTATGAGATTTTTGGGTGGTGTAGCCCAACATTATTATTTTATTCTCGTCACCATTTATTTCTATACGAGGAGATGAGATTATATCTGTGATATGATAAATGTCCAGAGTATAGTGGATTCTCATAACTTTTATTATATATGATTCTTTGATAGGCGACCTATATTTTTATATTTTATATTGATGTTGATATTTTGTTATTGAGGTTGAGAGACATATATTTGGGCAATGGCTTGTGCTAGCCCGATTATTCTTAGTGAAATCTCATATATTGATGATTACTGAATTTTTATGAAGATTCTGGATATGGATGATTCACCCATTTGATATTTTTTCCTTGATTTATTGTTTAACTTGATTTATATGGGTGATAGCATTTTTTCTCTACATATTTGCGATTGACGTTTTGATTATTGTTTTGAATTATTTTGATGGTGTTATCATATTATTATTATATCCAGTATATATTGAGTTCCATACGTATATTGGCCCTTTGATTTAGATAAAATCTGACCCGTATGTTATTTAAATAATATTCGGGTCAGTCCAAGACATTTCAAGTTCAGAATAGTAAGACTGGCTTGTGTTTTGGGTATAGAGGAGAATAGGATATTGTATATCATTTTGATTTTTTATAGTCTCATGTATGTAGATCCTTGTATTGTATATAGGACATACCATGTATATTTTTGTATTATATATTATTACTGCGATTGACTTTGTAGTCTTTGTTATTTGTTATATATATTGTGTATTGTTTTATCCTAGAGGCACGTGCGTTTATTGCTTTGTGTTGTACGTATAGGTGAGTTGTTTATTAAATCTTTTAATATATACCAGTGTTATCTCAAAGGAATATTTATGTGTGTACCCCATATTGCCTCATTCTCTATTTTATCTGACAGTATTACCTAGTTATACTCTTGGATAGTATGAGTATAAAGGTGGGGTGTTTACAACTTCACTATAAATTTTCCACCCGTCCAATGTTTTTCTCCTAAATTAGACTAGCATTGGCTTATGCATCCAAATGCTTATGCCTCTTCCGATCCAAAGCATAACATACGTTATGGAACTGATTGCCTAAGCATGTGGTATCATCTTTATATGTTCTTTCTCTTTATCGGTTTAAGGAGCGTCCTTTTTAGAAAGGATGATTCCATATTGCGTTGGAATATTTCTGTGCTTGGAATTCTCTATATTGAACCTTTTGAGTGTGGTATCTATGTACAAGGATTAGAACAATCCCAACAGCCTCTTAAATTCATCTTTATGGATATTTGTACCTAGTATATATGCTGCTTCTCCCAAATCATTCATGGAAAAATTCATGGAAAGCCGAGCTTTCACTAATTGTAATAACGAGACGCCATTACCAATCAACAGAAGACAATTAATGTATAGAACTATGAATATGATAGCACTCCATGTTTCATTCGATATATGAACACTTTTTAACAACCCACATTTTAATGATTGGATATTTAAATAACTTAATTTAAATATTGAATATTTAACTAAATCGAAGGTCTTAAATCTTATTTTCACATATGATCGAATTAGAATTTAAGACTACTTATTTTATGTCTGGATCGATGTTGTGAATCAATATGGATATAAATATCGCTATATTTGAAGTCATGGTGTTTTTAGGATTTACTTATTATTATACATATTTTGTAAAAATATGTGTGTAGTCGAGTCTAGTGAGATATCAACTGACAACTTGTGTTTTTGGGATAAGGACTTCATTATGGGACATACAGTTGAAGGATTTATGTAATTGGGTGGTCTGATAGCCAAAACGACCTCGAAATGCATGAAATTATCATCCCAGAGCATTATCTCAGATGGTGATGAAATTTATACCATTAGGACCAAAAAAGGGGTGATGTGAGCCAATGTGTTCTTTGGCGATCCGATGTGTTGTGTGATTGTACGAGCTCAAAATCTATGACGATTTATTTAAGGAAATAAATAAAAAATATATATTTATATAATATATACACATTCACACAACCATATATTTCATTTCTTACTCTTCTTTCCTTCTCTCCTTTTACGCTTTAATGGGTTTTGGGTCTACCCTGATTCGAAGAGCCATGGCCACGTTAACCGACAAGGTCAGATCCGTTGAGCTCGTGGCGAGAAGGAGATCAAATCTGTGGTACTTCGGTCATGTGCGGCTATGTTTGAGGTGGTCGGCATCTTAGGGCCATCGATTAGGGTTGGCCTTCGCTAGCGATCAAGGCAGAGTTGACCAAAATAAATAGCACCATTATTCTTTTAGTTGAGGCGCACACCATTTGGAGTCATCAGTTGGAGCTCCAACCCCACCTAGACGAACATAACTTTTAAAGGTGGCAACGGTTGTCAGGTCATGATTTTCATGGTGGAGTCGAGCTTGATGAGGCAGCGTCAGTCGTGGAGAGCACCAAAGTGTAAAGGGATGGAGTAGGCAGTTCGTCGATTCTTTAAGCGTAGAATAAGAAATCGAGCAGGAAGGTGTGTGGTGTATGGGTTAAGATGCATGGGTTTGTGCAGTGGGAATTGTGGAAGAAGCGGGATTAATATTTGATGAGGTAATATATGAGGTCCAATCGAGACGTGGTGTTCACTGCTTCACTCGTAGGGAGAATATCTAGGACATAGTATGGGCTTGGATTGGATTCAAACACATGGGAATTTTCAATTCATATGAGTGGAATTATAACTCTGAATTCAGTGTAAATCCTCGTAATTATATATATTGAAAAATAGTACCAAAGAGAAATAGAATAGTGTATATATATGTATGCAATTATTCCCCTGTTTGATTGGATTGGTTTAAGTATACATTCGAGATAACTGATTAAGATCTCGTATCTAAAAATATTATGTTATATTCGAATTGAATAGAGTTGATACTAATTTATAACATGGTTGTAAATTAATTAAACTCCAATTTACAATTATGTTAGTGATAGAAATATTATCATATATTTTATTTCAAATATTTGGGATAATTGATTAAGATCCCATACATATAAATATTGAGCTATATTCAAACTGAATAGGGTTAGATGGAGCTGATATTATAAATAACTAGAACTCTAGTTTATAGTTATAATAGTGATAGAAATATTATTATGTACTTTATTACTAATCAAAAAATAAGAAGTATGACCTTTAAATTAACCTATTAGGCTAAAATAATGATTTAAGTAGGCCAAACTTGTATTTAATGGCTTTGAAGTTTATCTGGTCTTGATATTAGTTTATTATAAAGTAAATCAGTAATTAACTAATTAGTGAATTTCTATAAAGTTTATTTGAGAAGTTAGAAATTTCTAAAGATGTATTGTATTATTGAATAAGGTTTGATTAAGGTAATAAAATCTTGAATATTGTTATAACATGATTTATTAACTTTAGACCCTAAGAAATGGTTTGAGATATATGTGTATACATATATATAGGAATTGTATACATGATTTATATAATATTTTATGGTCTTATTAATAGCTAAACTTAATTTAAATAGAAGAATTAAGTGAAATTAAGCTATAATATGATTGATAGGAAAGTGCATTGTTTTATGAAATAAGCGCGAGACTTCTTTAATATAATACGAAGAAGATATGATTTGAGTAAATAAATAAGTGAGATGGTTGATTTGGTTGTTAAGATTTAGATTTAAAGGAATTAGATTAATTACTTAAATGAGATGCATCTTCTCGGATTGGATGTTAAGATTTATAGGAATTTCTTAATAGTGTGAATTGGTTGATTTGTTGATTGGTTGTATGGAATGCATGTATGCATTATATTAAGCAATTAAATAAATTGGGTGTGTAAACTACACGAAAGAATGTGTACATATTCATACGTAGTTTGTATATATTCAATGTAAGCTCAAAAAAATTAATTTAGTTGAATCTGATATTCAAGAAATATATTTGGATGAGTTAATTAATTAAAGGATAGAAATATCATATATTATTGTTTAGTCGCCAGGGATGGAATATTGCATTTCGGTAGAAAGTTGACGTAATGAACGTAGTAGAAACGATGTTTAGAACGACGTGGAACATGTGTGATGTTTTCACTTGATGCGAACGAGACGTAATCCAAGAGACGCGATGACGGTACAACTCATTAGACAAGACTAGAGTTATATATCAACTCTTGTTGCTCCATATGTATGTTTAAGAGACGATACATTTTGTAAGGTTTTGGTGGGCTGATTCGGGCCACTGAAACCACATTATATAGTATACTCCTATTATCCATAGTATAGACATGTAGTGGTTACATAAATAATCCACCATAGGCGAACTACACAACTTGCGTACAAGATCTTGTAGCATGATCAGAGAGAGATGGTGATGACTATCTAGAATAAATTATATATTAATTACGCTTATAGTGGAGGTCAAGGCAAGATCTATACGAGTCTATTACGTTGTGATGCGACTCGGAATCTATGGTATATTTAGACAATGACTCATTCTGGTTTATTCTCCAAAGGGTAGTCAATGGAAGACCAATCATGTAGGGAGTCCTAAGGACTCCACTTGCCCCCAATTGTCAAGTATATCGTATAATAGACGGTTAGTAGTGTAACGTATAGTAGACGGTTAATTATGTATCATATAATAGACGATTAGAAGTATATCATATTTGAGGCGATTTATGATATTTCATTTGAATAAAAGATTAGCGATAGATAGTGGGTGGTATGTGTAACAACCCAGAATTCTAGTGGTTGGAAATTGGAATATTTAATTAATTTTAAATATTGAAAGGTTAATTTTATAAGTTAAATAACTCGAATTTCAAATATAGCAATTTATTTGATAATTTAATTGTTAAATTAAATAATTGAAATCGTTTAAATAATTGAATCTTAGATTTTTACTTGGAGAAAAATGATTTAAGGGCTTATTAAATTTCTATTAATAAGAGTGAAGGTAATAAAACTTTTTAATTGGTTTTAAAAGTGATTTAACTAATTTTGAAATTTACTCGTTTTAATTAAAGAGTGAAAACAGCCTTCCGGGGCACAGTCTCGAATTTCGAAGAAACCAGTGTCATTGTCCGTAATAATGAATTATAATACGCCTTCAAGTTTTGTAGCAATCAGATGCAAAGTTTGGTCGTACTAGATAGAAACGCGTTGAAATTAATATCGGAAATATAATATAATAATTGGGTTCAAAAAGCTTTCTTCTCTATACGATCGAATTAGGTCTCGAAACTTGTTCCATTGCGTTCAAAATAGGGGTATAACATTAGAAACGCCAGTGTAACGACCCACTATTTTGGACCATTCAAATCGACAATAATCCACACATGTTAGACTTGAATAATGCAAAATAACAGATTGTAATAAAATTTGGAGCAAATAAAATCATTCACAGAAGCACAGACACAGAAATATCAGAATAACTCGCAGCGGAAAATAAAATAAATAGTGGTTCATGAAGCCACTACAATACAAAGTCTCAAAAACAGATACAAATTACATAGTCTGAAAACAAATACAGTTATGAAACAAGTACAGTAGAAATCCCAAATACATAAGTCTCTAATACAAGGCTGAAATAGAACAATTGAAACCGAAATAGATAAATAACTAAATAAGCTGAATCTCCAGCGATTCCTAGCTCCAGAAAGTGAAGTCCAAAGTTGTGAATACTCAGGCTGACCCGAGCGTAAATAAAACACAAACACTCAAGTCAGGACATACATACTTATACAATGTAAACCAACTCAAGTGATCTGTAATAAAAGGTACAAGTAACTTAAAGAATGCTTGGGATCGCCCATTCTTTATGATCCGTTAAACTATCTACTATGTAGTAATATTCGCCCTTAACACGTAATAGTCCCAGTAGTCTATCCAGTATTAACATACTCCTAGAATGGGGGATACCCTCGATACTCCACAGGCTACGAGAGAAATCACAACTCGTAGTAAAGCTCGCTATGGTAGGCGACACGGCACAACAAGGCAATGCCAGGGTAGATATACCAATTACGCATCCGGGTTGGTGGAAACGCATAGCAGCCACTACCGCCCACCTCGAACAACACTCCCAAATCAAGGGGTGCACCCAATCAATCACAAAAGTAATAGAATGGTATCGAAGAAGTGTGTCCGATCAGAGGTGCTACCTCATTGGCTCGAGAATCGCTCATGTTTTAGCCACCTTATGCCAACTCACGGGAGTTGGGTCCACGCATATACCTTTAGGATCGTCGCCACCATCCTACTTCATTCTGGAAACTCCACCGCGTACACAGTTGTTAAAGTGGTTTTCGGTATCGACAGAGAGTATGTCCATATCCGATCCCGGTCTCTTTAACAACCAATCGTTATTATAACCCGTGGTTATAAATTTCAAAATAGTTTATATTCAAATCAAAATACTTCATTTAAACCATTTAAAAGTAAAGTCATTATACCTTTAAATCAAATATTCAATTCCCAAGAATTTAGCCTTTTCTGAGTTCATTTATTCACTTAAATACATTAAAACATTAAAATTCCAACTTTCAGAACATTTAGAAAGTGCTGCGGTAAGTTATATTTGGAAACAATTCAATTCAGCAAAGACAGCATTTATGAACTGCTGTAGTAGTTCAGGGTTCAATTTAAAAGGTTTAAATTCAATTCAGCAAAGACAGCGTTTACAAAACTGGTGCAGTAGTTCAAATATATTCAAAAATCTCATTTCAGTCAACTGCAGCACTTAACAAGTGCTACAATAGCTCTTTCATTAGTTTCATTTTTTTAGTTTTAATTTAGCAACCACAGCACTTACAAAGTGTTGTCATAGCCCTTAGTTAATTTTAGCCTTTCAGTTCACTTCTGCGACTACAGCACTTACAAAGTGCTGCAGATTCTATTAGTTCAGTTTTTAGTTCATTTTCAAAAACGATAGCATTTCTGAAGTGTTACTAAAAGAATTTCCAGATTTTAAATAGAATTCCAGCCATAAATAAACTTCAATTTAAATCATTTTAACTTATAAAAATCACATTTTTCCACATCAAAAATGTTCATTTAAATACCTTTAACTTATGATTTTTATAAAGAAAATTTTTACAATAAAAATCAAATTTTCCAATAATTTCACATATTAATTTCAAGTGTACAATTTTCCCATTCTTTTCATTTTTAACAATTTACTTTAACACTTAAATTTAACTTTCCATTTTCACAAATAAAACCGAATTTCCATTTTTATTTAATTAACTTAAACTTCCATTAAGAATCAAATCACAAATTTCCAAATTAAGTTATGTTTAAATCACAATTTTTCTATTTATTTATTTAACATTTTTAATACATAGAAAAATCATTAGCACTTTATTAAATCATTTTAAATTCAATTTAAATCAAATTATCATATTTTTACATTTTAAAAATACTTAAAAATTTCCAGAAAACTATATAAAATAACTACGGGTCTGTATAATATTTTCTAACCTAAGTCAAGTGATACGGATAATATATCATTTCAATCCGTTATTTACAAAGAAAATCCGGGTTTTATCATTTCAAACCCGCAATCCTAAGTAAATAAAATAAATAAAAATCGCCCATAACGATCTTTCCCTATTCTAAAGTCCGTTCGGGTATGTATCATTTCAACCCATAGTGATTCTATTCTACAGGGAACTTGTAGTGTGATTAACAGAAATAAATAAACAGAATAATAAAATATAACATAGCTGATGATGTGACAAGTTTATAACAGAGTTTAACATTATATAATTTACATCACAGGCATGTATAACATGATATATTAGTTTATAGACATTCACTTGTTGTCACTTCACAATTTATATAAGTATAAATGTCAGGTGTAAATACTCACCTTTTTACGCTGGAGTTTGCAAATAAAACACACAAATGAAAAATCCAGAAAGCACGATAGCACGACTAGATTTGAATGGAGAGAGAGCCAAGATATTAATCTTGTATTCAGCAACAAAACAAAGCAATATAAATATACAAATACAATACCAAAATTATTGGAACAAAAATGCAAATAGAATTAGACAAGAGGCATAACCAATCTTTTAATCAAATTTGCTTGTTCACTAACAACTTTTGCTCGACCATACATGTTGTAGGCTCGGCCACAACATGATTTCAGGTTGAAATGGATCGGGTATGGATCAATATAGGCACGGCTACAAAGTGGAATATGAAGAGGAAGGAGTTACAAATGGAGGAAGGTCAAAAGGCAAGGCTAAATAGTGGAGTTTGGTTGCATCTAGGCTCGACCAATGGGTCTATGGGCTCGGCTATGGCTCACTACAGGTCAGGTCAGATCTGAAACAAGGCTATTGGTGATGGCACTTGCTGGTGGTGGAGGCTAGAGGTAGTGGCCGTGGTCAAAAAGGAAGGGGTTGTGAACAAGTGCTCGGCTATGTAGTGTATTTTGGAGTTTTGCATTGTTTTTGTGGAGTTTTTCATCATGAGTAGGTCATGGCCACTACTGGTTAGAGGAAGAGGAGGGTGTGCCATGGATGGTGAAGGGGAGATGGTGATGGTGATGGTCGATGGAGATGGTGGAGGGGATGGCCGAGCAAAGCTATGAAGGCAACAAGCAAAAACATTGAAAAATCAATAGGAAAATGGAAAGAAAAAGTAGAGAAAAGGAAAAAGAACAAAAAAGAAGCCATTACCTAAAAATTTCAGAAATGAATTGGCTGAAAATTTATGATGAAGTGAGAAGTTTTTCACGTGAAAGCAAATAAATATTAGAGGAGTTTCTCACGGCAATCAAGTGGAAGAAACGGTCAAGCAATCAATGTTTTAAAACGGCAAGAGAAAATGAAGGGATTTAATTCCTATTTAATAAAAAGAATAAATGGAAAATGAGAACTCTTCCTATCTTCACGTGAATTGATGGGCTACATGTAAGGAACGGCTTTGGGTTTTGAGGAATAAGTTAAGGTAGGAAATAAATAAATAGGTAAATAAAGAGGTAAGAAATAAAGCAAAGTAACGTATGCTAATTTAAAACAAAGTAACATACATTAATTTGGTTTGTTTCTTTTCCATAAATTGAAAGGTATATACAAAGAAACATTCAATAAATAAAATAAAAGATAAAACAAAATAAAGTAGAAATGAAAATAAATAAATAGTCTTAGGAAAAATAGAAAATAAATAAAGAAAATAGTTTAATTTATTGAAACTAGAATTAAAAATTGTAAATAAAATACAATTAACTTTGGAAAATTATAACTACCCTTTTGAAAATTATAACTATACTTCTAAAATGTTTTAAAAATAAAATATTGACATAAAATTTAATTTAAAATAATTTAAAAATAATTGCAAAAATATAGGGTTGTTACACTCTCCCTCACTCAAATCTTTTCGTCCTCGAAAAGAACGAAACAAGGAAAATAAGGAAAACAAGATAGAAAAACAAATAGTACCTGAAACAAACAATTTCAGATTCGAAGCACGAATGCTCTCCTCCGTCTCCCAGGTACAATCTCGATCATCAGTACTCCACTTTACTTTGACCAGATTAACAAATTTCCTTCTTAGCTGCTTCGTACCTCTATCGACAATACGAAGTGGCTTCCTCTCGATAGCCAGATTAGGCTCAATATCCAAACTATCAAGAGCAGAAGGCTGAACAATAAGAGATGGATCATGCAGATAGCGACGAAGATGAGAAACGTGGAATACATTATGCACTCCAGAGAACTTCTCGGGCAAATCTAGACGATAAGCCAAAGAACCAATTCTTTCCACAATGCGGAAAGGACCAACAAACCTAGGGGAAAGCTTCCCTCTACTCCCAAATCGAATAACATTCCTTAAGGGAGAGACCTTAAGGAAAACCAAATCACCAACAGCAAACTCTAAACTCCGCCTACGCCTATCAGCATACTTCTTCTGTCTATCCTGAGCAATCCTCATCTTCCTCATAATCTCCTCAACTCTCTCAGAAGCCTCTAAAATCATCTCAGGACCAAGAACTAAACGATTACCGGATTCAATCCAGTAAGATGGGGATCTACAAGGTTGTCCGTAAAGAGCAGCAAACGGAGACGTTTTAATACTGGCCTGAATTCGAAGATAGAAATGAGATAGATAAAAGATTAAGATAAGATCAAAACAAAACATAGAAATTATACCTGATAACTATTGTTATAAGTAAATTCGACAAGATGGAGATGATCTTCCCAAGATCCTCCATAATCAAGCACACAAGCACGAAGAAGATCTTCTAGAATCTGATTCACCCTTTTCGTTTGACCGTCGTTCTGTGGATGGTAAGCAGTGCTTAGATTCAGATGAGTACCCAAAGATTTCTGAAAAGCATTCCATAACTGACTAGTAAAGATAGGATCACGATCACAAACTGTGATATCCCAGAATTTTGGCAATATCAATTTAATAATCTTTATTTATAATTAAATTGATTTGTTGATTTTATTTTGTAAATTGACAAGTTTAATTCTTTTAAAGGCTAATAATATTTTAATTGGCAATATTTATTAATATCTTTTCTAACAATTTAAAATTGGTAAGATTTATCTTTCAAAACTTATATAAATGTTTTCTAATTATAATGTATATATATATTGATGTATATATTATAAATAGGAAGTCTTTAATTTAAATAAAAACTATGTTTTAATATTATAATATATATGTGTGTACATATATATATATTGTAATTTGGAATTATGTTTCAAAATTCAATATAGTAAATTCAAAACTAATGTTAAAATTATTTTCCACTTAGAATAATATATTTGTATATATTGAAATGAAAAAGTATATATAGTGTTTCAAACTTTAAGTATATATACATAGATTGTAATTTGGAAATTTTTAATTTGACTTAATACTTTAGAAAATGATATTTGAGATTTAAATAACAAGAATAATTTCTTATTTATTATAAATATATATATGTAAGCTTAAGATTTAAATAAGATTAAATTAAGAAGTTCAATTGTTTTAATATTCTTTCTTTTTTTTAAAAATTCAAACATAGGATAAATTGATTTGTAAAAATATATATATAGTTAAAATAGATGTTTCAAACGTATAAACATTAAATTGAATCAAAATATAAGTTACTTGAATTCATATGAATATTTATTAAAGGATAAGTATACACATTTTATAATCATATGAATATTAAATAAATATTTGTATAAGGCTTAAATAGATTATTAAAAAGATAAATATATTATATACATGTAAATATTGCATAAATACATATGTATATAGCTTAAATAAATTAATAAAAGAAAAGAATTAACACTTGTAAGCATATAAAGGTAGTTTAGAGACATTTGTAAGAAAATAAGTATAGGTGTAAGCTAGATAATTAACTAAAGGGGACAAGTGGCTTAATTTTATCTTTTTGTAAATTTAAGTTACAAATAAAATTTATATGAAAGGGGAAAAATCTGTTTTCACTTTCAGCTAAAATTTATCTTCACTTCTTTCTCAACTAAAATACAATTCGAATCAAAAGAAGAAATAGAAACCTGGAAATCAAAATGCAAAGAAGCAAAATAAAATCTGGAAATTCAAATACAAATCAGAGGAAAGAAGATGGAGGCAAATTCAATAAGCAGTTTCAAAATCTTCAATTGCAATCAGATAAGGAAATCAAACTGCAAGTTTAAAATTCAACAAAGCAAAAGAAATGCAAGTTTAAAATCAAACATCAACCTGGAAAACAAATTGGTCCTCAGTCTCTGTTCAAAGTGCTGGTGAGTAAACAAAACATAAAAAAACAGTAATATGGTTGCTAGCTTATTTGCATGTGATGATTTTATATGAATAAGTTGTTTGAATGATTGATTTTACCTGGATATATATATATATATATGAATAGCTTTGATTATGTGAATACATCTATATATATATATAAACTGCTTTCTGCTCTAGTTTTCCAGTGAGCAAACCACTTAACCATGTTATATCTCTTAGTGTTTGTATTTGTATTTGAAATATAATATGAAGTATGCTTGAATAATTGTGTGAATGTGTTTGTATGCTTATATATATATGAATGACTGTGTGTATAATTGTGTACATGCAAAAACATGACTCTGTTCATACTCTACAGGTTTAAAATCTGTTTATAAACTCATATCTCCTCATGTAATAAAATTCAGACTATGATTCTTGAAAGTAAAATGACTGTAACAATGTAATACAAAATCTAAAAATGGTTTCAAGTTTTATATTAGATAATTATTTCAAAATAAGGAGTTTACAGTAATAATCAATGTAAGTCAGGGAAATCAAATGAATTAATTTCATGTTTTAATTTCATAATTTGATTAGTATTAAGAATTGATGAATTTACATAAAGATTTCATGATTTTTAAACTAGAGAATGTTGCGTAATCGCGAGATGAACGAAATTTGGGTTTTTGTAAATTTTCGGTGATCAGAGGGGAAATGGTCATCGTGGTTGATGCTGGAGGTGGTTGGAAGGTTGAGTCGCTCGAGAAAAATAGTAGCAAGGTTTATCGTTAATCGTGATGGTCGGAGATCATTGGAGTAGGGTTTAAGACACTGTTTTTTCGTTGATATTCTTTTGGGTTTCACGATGGTGAGAAGCTACCGGAGGTGATCGCGTTTATTGCAGTGGGTTATGGAGGTCGAGACGAAGCATCGGTGGGATTGGCATGGTGTCTCGAGTGATGGATCATCGGTGGCGGTCGAATTTCGATGATGTTGGGTTCAGGCAGTTCGAGCTCGAGGGTCAGATTTCGATTTTCGATTGAAGTAAGGTTTCTGGGTTGCGTGTTCGAATGTCGAGGTCGAGAGCGACGTAGTGATGGCCGGAGTAGGGTTCGCCGTCGATGGGCGTGACGGTGCACGTGCACGAGCACGTTCGTGTGCATCTGGAAGTTTGATTGGGGAAGAATAGTAGGAGCTCGGGTTTACTTCGGGAAAATTCGAGTTTTACTCGAAGCTGGGTGAGGGGTGTTGGTCGCTTCGAGTTTTTGATGGTTTTACTCGAGGGTTGCCTCGGGGTTTCTAACGATTTACTCGGTATGGGAATACAGGCTTAAAGTTTCTAAAGGAAAAATGTTTTAAGTTTAAAAAAAAAACAAAGATAAAACAAGTTTTTCTGTAAAACTAAATTGTTTTTCAAAATATAAGTTTAAATAAGTTTTTATATTAAATAGATAAGTTAAAAAGGTTGAATAAGTGGGCATTAATAAATGGGGTTTGTTTAAAAATTTATTAATAACTTTGAAAAGTTTATTTAAGATTTTAAAGGTTAAATTAGAATGTTTAAATTGTTTAGTTATAATTGATTTCTTAAGTATTTTATTTTAAACAAAGATTAAAGATTTAGATTTGGAAAATCAATTATAATAAGAATTATCTTAAGTAATTAAGAGATTTAATTAAATTAAGATAATTAATATGGAAAGATAATTAAATTGTTGGTCAATTTAATTTATTTAATTAAGATAAATGATTTCTTAATTAAGATCTTTTAAATATAAGAATTAAGAAATTAGTTCATTTATTTAAATAATTAGTTAAATAATTAACTAAGTAATTAATTAGTAATTATTAAAGATAATTACTTATAATTAATTAAGTATAATTACTTGATGAAGTAATTAAGGAATAATTATTGAATGTAATTAAGTAAAAGGGAAATTATTTAATAAAGTAATTAGAGGATAATTATTTTATTAAATGAAAATGATTAAGAGTTAATCACTTGTTATTAATTTAATAATTTATTAAATTAAATTAATTAAAGGATTAGATTAATCAAAGATGATTAATAATTGTGGTTTAATTAAGGTTAATTAATAATGTAATTAATTATTTATGAAGGTAATTAATTAAAGTAATTAATTAATGGAAGTAATTAAGGGAAGTTAATTACTGGATTAGATTAATCAAAGATGCTTAATAATTATGGATTAATTAAGAATAATTACTTAATGTAATTAATAAATAATTAAAGGTGTAATTAGGGATCATTAGTTTATAATTAATGATGTAATTAAGAGTTGATTAATTAAGATTAATTAATCAAATGATAAGTGATTAATTGTAATTAGTTAAGGATTAAAGTAATTGATTATAATTAATTAATTAATGAAGTAATTAAAGGTTAATTACTGTATTGGTTAAGGATAATTAATTTGTGAAATTAATTAAGATAATTACTTAAATGTAATTAAAGTATAATTAATCAAAGGTGATTAATTAAAATAGATAATTATAGAAAGATTAATTAATTTATTTGTAATTAATTAATGATTATATAAGTAAGGTTTATAATGAAGTAATTAATTTAATTTACTTTAAATTAATTAAGAGATGAAGTAATTAATTTAATTCACTTTAAATTAATTAAAGATAGAGATAGTTAATTTAAATAAATTTTAAATTAATTATCTTATGATTGAGTAAACCATTGCTTATATAAGAATGAATGGTATTGATTTGAATTGAATGGATGTAATCTCAGAAATGAGATAAGATGTTGGGTGATATGAATACTTGGTTGCATTATAATGGTAATATAGATTAACTATTGTGATGTTGATATGGATTACCTATTTGGTTATGAATCATCTGTTTAAATGATAATGTGATTATCAATTGTAACTTGTGAATTATCTATCTGTATAGATAAGTTAAATTGTTTAAACCTTTAAAACAACTTGGCCTTAAAAGATACGTTTTGGATTTCGATGAGACCGGGATCGGGTTTCCGTATACCGGTATTCCAGGTCTGGAGACCCGAATACCACATCGATCCAAATTAACGATAGGTCGTGAATCTCAAGTGAAGATGAAGATTCAGAGTGCAAGGGTTATTGTCGTTAACTCTGAGGGTGATTCCAAAACGAGTGTAACGAGATAATGCCTTCGGTTTCGTTCGAACCCGGAACGAACTTGTATGGATTGAATGCTTTCAGCACATCGTCAGGCGGACGATGAGCATTCTAAGTGATATGTTCTGATTAAAGGTAATCGTAACCTCAAGCCTCATCAACCGGGAATGGCTAAAACAGGGGAGGTGCAGCAAGGTTTCGTGGGTAGCACCCACTGAGAGCAAGATAGATCCCTGTCTAGAGGTCCCTTTTCTTTTATTCGGCTTAGTGTGTGGTTGGTCGCGCCAACTACGGGATTGTCTTGTTCGGAATTATCCAGTAAGGGATGGTTCCGGCTTTGTGTTGCAGGGGAGCGGGCATACTCCTCGGTACGGTGATCTAGGCCACGTACTGTGACGGGCGGTACCCCAGTAGCCCTGCCATTGTATGGAATCCAAAATCCAATAAGTGCCAACGGACTTGATTGTATAACCCACTTTGTGGCTAGTATGCTGGAATTTAATAATGTAACAATTTCAGCTATTTCATATTTACTTGAAAACCCTAGACCCTATTATAATACAATCAGATTTCCTATCAAATGTTTTAGTTAGCGTAAGGTAAAAACTTACCCATGTTTATTTGTGGGGAGTCTTACGTGACACTTTTGTTTCCAAAGGTTTTCAAAGTTAAGCAATTTAACCGTTTACTCACACCAGACCCATGTCTGACCCAAGTGTTTATTTTCTGTTTTATTAAACTCTTGGGTACTCAATATTGTATTGAGTAGTCAAGGGATTCAGGATAGTCTTGACGAATTCTGGAGGAGCTGTGAAGCAGGAGGCTTCAGCGAGTAGATATATAGAGTTTCCGCTGTGTTTGTATTAGTCTGTATTGTACTGATGTACTTGTGTTGTATAATAGACAGAAGTTTATAACTGTCTATTCTGTGATGTATAAATTGTGTACTCTGATGTATATGATACTATGTAATATCTTATGTGATAATATATTTCTCGTTCCGCTGTGAGATTTCTAATGTGTTGTTGTTCTCTCTTCTTTTCTTTTCTTCTTCTATCCCTTTCTTTCTTCATAACGATGCGTCTTTCTGGGCAAAGAAAGTCGGGACGTCACAGTTGGTATCAGAGCAGTAGGTTGAGTGAATACCTAGGCTCTGAAGTGGTGTCTATCTTGAGAGCGCGTAATTGTTAGTTATATAAAAATGATTTTATATTGTGTTAATTGATCGGTTAAGTGGTATATGGATTCTGGTCAATACGAGTAGCTAACGTTATTGATAGGGATCTCTAAACACTTAAACCAGGCCAACGGACACAATATTGTTTTAAAGAGGTAAATGAAATAATTTTACCCAGAAATAATTTCTATATAAAAAGTATCATTTTAAATATATATATATATTTCTACCTATTTGTTGGGTTACCTGTTCGGGTTTTCCAATATAAGTTATAAAGGTAGATAAGGTGGTAGTGTGAGTAACACGACTACCAATAGTTAGAATTTGAGTGTTGAGGTTGGAAGTATATCTGACGAGACTGTAGACCTAATACTGTCTCGAGTGAACTTTGTTGTGGTGTAAAGATTTCACCGATTGCTGAAGGAAACCAGTTATGGTTTAGAGTTTATCTTTGAAGTTGGATGAATAGAGTAGATCTATTGGATGAGCTGAAGAGAGTGATGGTATTTTGGTAACCTCAGGAAGTAGTAGCTGTGTGATGAGACACGGTGGCTATGGACGTTTCTGAAGATGTTTCTTCTGGAACAAGTTTGAAGAAGTGAGTCTGTTTCGGTATTGTGGCTGAGTCCACTGGGGTGTTTTTATTTGCTTTGAGGTCCGAGTTTCTCGAGGAGTTTCGGATAAGAAGTCTTTGGTTTGTGGCAGCAATGCGACTCGGAGTGTTCTATGTTGGCAGAAAGTTTCTGGCTGAGCAGTTTTTCTGAAGGTGAAGTTCAGAAGCAGTAGAGTGAATCCATTTCTTCGATGGATTGGTTAGTCAAATATAAGCTGTTCTGATTAGTGAAGAGAGAACAGTTATCTTTGGAAATTAGGCCGAGCTGATCGCAAAAGTGACTTGCGATTGTTTAAGTATTCTCTTGGGATTATTGGAGATTGAGATTCCGTATCGACTTGATTCGTGGAGTTACCAGAAGTTCAGCTTAGTAGAAGGATGTCTCCTAGAGAATAATTTGGTGAAGCAGCTCAGGATTATTTGGAGAGGGATTGACCACACCTAATTTTCTGGTGAGGATTCTGTTAAGGTGTTTTTGACCAAGTGGAAGGGTTCACTAAGATTTTATGGGTCTAATGAACTGTGGATGATCAAGTTTGTGCTCGAGTTTCTCCGACGGTATTCTTATCTATTCCAGATCATAGATGCGCAGCGAAAGCAAGATAGCAGCTATTCTAGAGTGGAAGCAACCGAGAGTTGTAATTTTCTTCGAGTAGAGGATTTCTATAGGAAATTCAAGTGTATCTCTAAGTGTGAAGAAATTTTCGGGATTTGGAGGTAAAGTTGTCAAGTGCAACTGTTTTGACTATTTCAGATAGGAGAGGTAGTTCGAAGTTCCCTAATGTTTGTAGAGTAGAGTTGTGTTTTGGATTTCGACATATTTTTGAGAAACCATTTTGTTGAGTAGGATCCGGAAATTGGTTTGATGTTGGTCTAATCTGTTTCAAGAAGCATCAGCAAGGGTTAAGCTGATCAGGAAGAATGAAGTGACTCAGGATCGTCAAAGGAGTTATGCAGTTAAGAATTGATGGAAATTGGAAATTAAAGTTGAAATTTGGATATTGTTTAAGTTTTCTCCAATCAAAGGAAATATAAGATTTGGAAAAATTAGAGAGTAAGCTCCGGAAGTATTATGAGATTTTTATGTGTTCTCAAGAGGATTAGTTCTTTGGTCTATAGGATTGAGTTGCCAGTTCGGATAACTGGAATTCATTTTATTTCACGTATCTCTGAGGAATATGTGTATGTTTCATCGAGTGATGAAATCAGCAGTTCAGAAGGATTTGGTAGTTGGGATGATTTTGAGCTTAGTCTAATATCTTGTTCAGATTGTGATCTAGAAAGGAAGGAGTTCTAGATTATTGTAGATAATTAGTTAAGATCATGTAGAACGAGTATCCCGGTATATATATATATATACTGGGAAAACTCGAGGAAATTCTATCCAGAATTTTGTCTGGATAGTTAAATTTGTTTGATTAAATTGTTTGCTATGGTTGTTAGAATATGATTGATATGTATGGTTGCTGTTTAAAGTTAAAACTTTTGCTGGGTTATTAAATTATGTTTGCTTTTTAATTTCGGGGACGAAATTATTTTAAGGGGGAAGGAATGTGATATCCCGGAATTTTGGCAATATCAATTTAATAATCTTTATTTATAATTAAATTGATTTGTTGATTTTATTTTGTAAATTGACAAGTTTAATTCTTTTAAAGGCTAATAATATTTTAATTGGCAATATTTATTAATATCTTTTCTAACAATTTAAAATTGGTAAGATTTATCTTTCAAAACTTATATAAATGTTTTCTAATTATAATGTATATATATATTGATGTATATATTATAAATAGGAAGTCTTTAATTTAAATAAAAACTATGTTTTAATATTATAATATATATGTGTGTATATATATATATATTGTAATTTGGAATTATGTTTCAAAATTCAATATAGTAAATTCAAAACTAATGTTAAAATTATTTTCCACTTAGAATAATATATTTGTATATATTGAAATGAAAAAGTATATATAGTGTTTCAAACTTTAAGTATATATACATAGATTGTAATTTGGAAATTTTTAATTTGACTTAATACTTTAGAAAATGATATTTGAGATTTAAATAACAAGAATAATTTCTTATTTATTATAAATATATATATGTAAGCTTAAGATTTAAATAAGATTAAATTAAGAAGTTCAATTGTTTTAATATTCTTTCTTTTTTAAAAAATTCAAACATAGGATAAATTGATTTGTAAAAATATATATATAGTTAAAATAGATGTTTCAAACGTATAAACATTAAATTGAATCAAAATATAAGTTACTTGAATTCATATGAATATTTATTAAAGGATAAGTATACACATTTTATAATCATATGAATATTAAATAAATATTTGTATAAGGCTTAAATAGATTATTAAAAAGATAAATATATTATATACATGTAAATATTGCATAAATACATATGTATATAGCTTAAATAAATTAATAAAAGAAAAGAATTAACACTTGTAAGCATATAAAGGTAGTTTAGAGACATTTGTAAGAAAATAAGTATAGGTGTAAGCTAGATAATTAACTAAAGGGGACAAGTGGCTTAATTTTATCTTTTTGTAAATTTAAGTTACAAATAAAATTTATATGAAAGGGGAAAAATCTGTTTTCACTTTCAGCTAAAATTTATCTTCACTTCTTTCTCAACTAAAATACAATTCGAATCAAAAGAAGAAATAGAAACCTGGAAATCAAAATGCAAAGAAGCAAAATAAAATCTGGAAATTCAAATACAAATCAGAGGAAAGAAGATGGAGGCAAATTCAATAAGCAGTTTCAAAATCTTCAATTGCAATCAGATAAGGAAATCAAACTGCAAGTTTAAAATTCAACAAAGCAAAAGAAATGCAAGTTTAAAATCAAACATCAACCTGGAAAACAAATTGGTCCTCAGTCTCTGTTCAAAGTGCTGGTGAGTAAACAAAACATAAAAAAACAGTAATATGGTTGCTAGCTTATTTGCATGTGATGATTTTATATGAATAAGTTGTTTGAATGATTGATTTTACCTGGATATATATATATATATATATATATATATATATGAATAGCTTTGATTATGTGAATACATCTATATATATATAAACTGCTTTCTGCTCTAGTTTTCCAGTGAGCAAACCACTTAACCATGTTATATCTCTTAGTGTTTGTATTTGTATTTGAAATATAATATGAAGTATGCTTGAATAATTGTGTGAATGTGTTTGTATGCTTATATATATATGAATGACTGTGTGTATAATTGTGTACAGGCAAAAACATGACTCTGTTCATACTCTACAGGTTTAAAATCTGTTTATAAACTCATATCTCCTCATGTAATAAAATTCAGACTATGATTCTTGAAAGTAAAATGACTGTAACAATGTAATACAAAATCTAAAAATGGTTTCAAGTTTTATATTAGATAATTATTTCAAAATAAGGAGTTTACAGTAATAATCAATGTAAGTCAGGGAAATCAAATGAATTAATTTCATGTTTTAATTTCATAATTTGATTAGTATTAAGAATTGATGAATTTACATAAAGATTTCATGATTTTTAAACTAGAGAATGTTGCGTAATCGCGAGATGAACGAAATTTGGGTTTTTGTAAATTTCCGGTGATCAGAGGGGAAATGGTCATCGTGGTTGATGCTGGAGGTGGTTGGAAGGTTGAGTCGCTCGAGAAAAATAGTAGCAAGGTTTATCGTTAACCGTGATGGTCGGAGATCATTGGAGTAGGGTTTAAGACACTGTTTTTTCGTTGATATTCTTTTGGGTTTCACGATGGTGAGAAGCTACCGGAGGTGATCGCGTTTATTGCAGTGGGTTATGGAGGTCGAGACGAAGCATCGGTGGGATTGGCATGGTGTCTCGAGTGATGGATCATCGGTGGCGGTCGAATTTCGATGATGTTGGGTTCAGGCAGTTCGAGCTCGAGGGTCAGATTTCGATTTTCGATTGAAGTAAGGTTTCTGGGTTGCGTGTTCGAATGTCGAGGTCGAGAGCGACGTAGTGATGGCCGGAGTAGGGTTCGCCGTCGATGGGCGTGACGGTGCACGTGCACGAGCACGTTCGTGTGCATCTGGAAGTTTGATTGGGGAAGAATAGTAGGAGCTCGGGTTTACTTCGGGAAAATTCGAGTTTTACTCGAAGCTGGGTGAGGGGTGTTGGTCGCTTCGAGTTTTTGATGGTTTTACTCGAGGGTTGCCTCGGGGTTTCTAACGATTTACTCGGTATGGGAATACAGGCTTAAAGTTTCTAAAGGAAAAATGTTTTAAGTTTAAAAAAAAAACAAAGATAAAACAAGTTTTTCTGTAAAACTAAATTGTTTTTCAAAATATAAGTTTAAATAAGTTTTTATATTAAATAGATAAGTTAAAAAGGTTGAATAAGTGGGCATTAATAAATGGGGTTTGTTTAAAAATTTATTAATAACTTTGAAAAGTTTATTTAAGATTTTAAAGGTTAAATTAGAATGTTTAAATTGTTTAGTTATAATTGATTTCTTAAGTATTTTATTTTAAACAAAGATTAAAGATTTAGATTTGGAAAATCAATTATAATAAGAATTATCTTAAGTAATTAAGAGATTTAATTAAATTAAGATAATTAATATGGAAAGATAATTAAATTGTTGGTCAATTTAATTTATTTAATTAAGATAAATGATTTCTTAATTAAGATCTTTTAAATATAAGAATTAAGAAATTAGTTCATTTATTTAAATAATTAGTTAAATAATTAACTAAGTAATTAATTAGTAATTATTAAAGATAATTACTTATAATTAATTAAGTATAATTACTTGATGAAGTAATTAAGGAATAATTATTGAATGTAATTAAGTAAAAGGGAAATTATTTAATAAAGTAATTAGAGGATAATTATTTTATTAAATGAAAATGATTAAGAGTTAATCACTTGTTATTAATTTAATAATTTATTAAATTAAATTAATTAAAGGATTAGATTAATCAAAGATGATTAATAATTGTGGTTTAATTAAGGTTAATTAATAATGTAATTAATTATTTATGAAGGTAATTAATTAAAGTAATTAATTAATGGAAGTAATTAAGGGAAGTTAATTACTGGATTAGATTAATCAAAGATGATTAATAATTATGGATTAATTAAGAATAATTACTTAATGTAATTAATAAATAATTAAAGGTGTAATTAGGGATCATTAGTTTATAATTAATGATGTAATTAAGAGTTGATTAATTAAGATTAATTAATCAAATGATAAGTGATTAATTGTAATTAGTTAAGGATTAAAGTAATTGATTATAATTAATTAATTAATGAAGTAATTAAAGGTTAATTACTGTATTGGTTAAGGATAATTAATTTGTGAAATTAATTAAGATAATTACTTAAATGTAATTAAAGTATAATTAATCAAAGGTGATTAATTAAAATAGATAATTATAGAAAGATTAATTAATTTATTTGTAATTAATTAATGATTATATAAGTAAGGTTTATAATGAAGTAATTAATTTAATTTACTTTAAATTAATTAAGAGATGAAGTAATTAATTTAATTCACTTTAAATTAATTAAAGATAGAGATAGTTAATTTAAATAAATTTTAAATTAATTATCTTATGATTGAGTAAACCATTGCTTATATAAGAATGAATGGTATTGATTTGAATTGAATGGATGTAATCTCAGAAATGAGATAAGATGTTGGGTGATATGAATACTTGGTTGCATTATAATGGTAATATAGATTAACTATTGTGATGTTGATATGGATTACCTATTTGGTTATGAATCATCTGTTTAAATGATAATGTGATTATCAATTGTAACTTGTGAATTATCTATCTGTATAGATAAGTTAAATTGTTTAAACCTTTAAAACAACTTGGCCTTAAAAGATACGTTTTGGATTTCGATGAGACCGGGATCGGGTTTCCGTATACCGGTATTCCAGGTCTGGAGACCCGAATACCACATCGATCCAAATTAACGATAGGTCGTGAATCTCAAGTGAAGATGAAGATTCAGAGTGCAAGGGTTATTGTCGTTAACTCTGAGGGTGATTCCAAAACGAGTGTAACGAGATAATGCCTTCGGTTTCGTTCGAACCCGGAACGAACTTGTATGGATTGAATGCTTTCAGCACATCGTCAGGCGGACGATGAGCATTCTAAGTGATATGTTCTGATTAAAGGTAATCGTAACCTCAAGCCTCATCAACCGGGAATGGCTAAAACAGGGGAGGTGCAGCAAGGTTTCGTGGGTAGCACCCACTGAGAGCAAGATAGATCCCTGTCTAGAGGTCCCTTTTCTTTTATTCGGCTTAGTGTGTGGTTGGTCGCGCCAACTACGGGATTGTCTTGTTCGGAATTATCCAGTAAGGGATGGTTCCGGCTTTGTGTTGCAGGGGAGCGGGCGTACTCCTCGGTACGGTGATCTAGGCCACGTACTGTGACGGGCGGTACCCCAGTAGCCCTGCCATTGTATGGAATCCAAAATCCAATAAGTGCCAACGGACTTGATTGTATAACCCACTTTGTGGCTAGTATGCTGGAATTTAATAATGTAACAATTTCAGCTATTTCATATTTACTTGAAAACCCTAGACCCTATTATAATACAATCAGATTTCCTATCAAATGTTTTAGTTAGCGTAAGGTAAAAACTTACCCATGTTTATTTGTGGGGAGTCTTACGTGACACTTTTGTTTCCAAAGGTTTTCAAAGTTAAGCAATTTAACCGTTTACTCACACCAGACCCATGTCTGACCCAAGTGTTTATTTTCTGTTTTATTAAACTCTTGGGTACTCAATATTGTATTGAGTAGTCAAGGGATTCAGGATAGTCTTGACGAATTCTGGAGGAGCTGTGAAGCAGGAGGCTTCAGCGAGTAGATATATAGAGTTTCCGCTGTGTTTGTATTAGTCTGTATTGTACTGATGTACTTGTGTTGTATAATAGACAGAAGTTTATAACTGTCTATTCTGTGATGTATAAATTGTGTACTCTGATGTATATGATACTATGTAATATCTTATGTGATAATATATTTCTCGTTCCGCTGTGAGATTTCTGATGTGTTGTTGTTCTCTCTTCTTTTCTTTTCTTCTTCTATCCCTTTCTTTCTTCATAACGATGCGTCTTTCTGGGCAAAGAAAGTCGGGACGTCACACAAACAATACTAAGAGGAACACCATGGAGACGAACAATCTCCCTCATGTAGATTTCAGACAAGGTAGAAGCAGAACGGGTAGACTTGACCGGAATGAAATGAGCTGATTTGGTCAATCTATCCACAATAACCCAGATACTCTCATTACCCTTCCTAGTCCTCGGTAATCCATCAATGAAATCCATAGAAACCTGTTCCCACTTCCAATTGGGAATCTCAAGAGGCTGCAACAAACCAGGGGTCTTCTGATGATCTGCCTTGACTTGCTGAAAAGTCGCACACCTACTAACAAAAATGGAGATATCTCGCCTCATACCCCTCCACCAGTACAACTTCTTCATATCCTGATACATCTTGGTCACTCCCGGATGAATAGAAAGTCTGGACTAATGATTCTCCCGGAGTAACTCCTGTCTCAATCCATCAACATTCGGGACACAAATCCTATTATTAATTCTCAAAATACCTTTATCATCTATCTGAGCTCCCCTAACATCAAGACTACTACTACCAACTCTGCTGCGAACATTCTCCTTCATCAATCTAAGCATCTCATCATCATCCTGCTTAGCCATGATATGATCCAAAAGAGAAGAAGAAACAACAAGCTGACACAACATAGCCTTCTTCCAACTCAAAGCATCTGCTACAACATTAGCTTTCCCAGCGGTATAGTTGATGTCGAGGTCATAAGAAGCAAGAAACTCTAACCACCTAACTTGTCTCTGATTCAAATCCTTCTAAGTGAAAATATACCTCAAAGACTGATGATCTGTGAAAAGCTCAAACTTAGTACCCAAGAGATGATGTCTCCGAAGCTTCAAAGCAAAAACAACAGCAAGCAACTCTAAATCATGAGCAGCATAACTGACTTCATGGGTCTTCAACTGACAACTAGCATAAGCAATGACCTTCCCATCCTACATCAGAACAGCTCCCAAACCTTCACGACAAGCATCCGTGTATACCGTTAATCCCTCATTTCCATTTGGAACGATAAGAACTGGTGCGGAAGTAAGCTTGTGCTTTAACTCACTGAATGCAGCTTTACACTCATCACTCCAGATAAACTTAGCATTCTTACGAGTCAAAGCGGTGAGAGGTGCAGCAATCCGAGCAAAATTCTCAATGAATCTCCGGTAATAACCGGCAAGGCCCAGAAAAATACGGATATCAGTTGGAGTCCTAGGAGTTTCCCAATCCTGCACAGAATAGGGATAAATAAGGACAACAGGAAAGATAGAATAAATTGAATGAAACAAGGAAAGAGAAGGAAAGAAAGACCTACATTGATCGCAGCGATCTTGACTGGATCAATAGAAACTCCATTACCAGAAACAATATGCCTGAGGAATCGGACTTCATCCTTCCATAAAAGGCATTTAGAAAATTTAGCCTTCAACTGATGATTTCTAAGAGTTTCAAGAACAGATTTCAAATGTGACTCATGCTTTTCCTCAGACTTAGAGAAAATGAGAATATCATCAACAAAGACTATAACAAATTTATTAAGCACATCACAAAAAACATGATTCATCAAATCAAGAAAGAAAGCAGGAGCATTAGTCAAACCAAAAGGCATGACTAACCATTCAAAGAATCCATTCTCAGTACGGAAAGCAGTCTTGGGAATACTTTCCTCAGCAACTCTGAGCTGGTGGAAACCTGAGGCAAGATCAAGCTGAGAGAAAATAGTAGCACCATAAAGCTGATCAAACATATCATTGATGCGAGGCATTAGATATCTGTTTTTCATAGTGAGCTTGTTCAGCTCCCTATAAACAACACACATCCGGAGAGAACCATCAGACTTAGTGACGAAAACCACCGTTGCTCCCCATTCTGAATAGCTAGGTCTGATCAGACCCTTGGAGGAAAAGTCCTCAATTTGCTTCCTTAACTCAACCTTCTCGCGGGGTGCCATTCTTCTAGGAGGAAGAACTACAGGTCGAGCTCCAAGAATAAGATCAATACGGAAATCAATTTCCCGCTTAGGAGGTAAAGCAGTGACTTCACCAAATACATCGGGATAAAGCTTGACCACACGAGTCGACTGAAGATCAACAGGAGAAGAATCCAGAGAATAAATAAAGCTACCAGCATAATCATGAGGCATACGACACTGAATAACCAAAGAATTACCCTGATCATCCTCAAGAGAAGCAACTTGGGAATTACAAGAGACGTGAGCATCATGATTCCTTAACCAATCATCTCCAAGCAATAAATCAAAAGTATCAAAACCAAGAACATAGAAATCACCACTAAAGCGATAATCTGAATGGAGGAGTTTCACTCCTCTACAAATCCTACTAAGGTTCGCGGGACCCCCAATAGGATTAGAAACCCATAAAGGAATAGAAGCATACTCAGGAGAATGGCGATGCTCAAACTTATCACAAATATCCATAGAAATAAAACTATGCGAAGCTCCAGTGTCAAATAAAACACGAACGAGATGTTTAAATAAATAAAAGGTGCCCTGAAGAGTACCTTGATCATCACTAGGAGCAGGAGCAGGTGCAGGTGAAGAAGCAGAGGTAACAGCAAAAATACCAGATGGCTTGCCCTTTTGATACAACGGACAATCATTCTTGAAATGACCAGGCTGAAGACAGACATGACAGAGATTGTTCCTCGTACCCTGAGGTGCAGGAACAGCAACACCAACTGAAGTAGGGCAACTAATAGCATAGTGTCCCTTCTGATCACACTTGAAACAGGTAATGGTAGATAGGTTGATAGGGTGCCTCTGAGAAGGAGAAGATGATGAAGATCCCAAACCCGGATTCTTGAGCCAATTCTTCTTTTGCTGGTGGAAATTGGGATTTCTCTTCTTAGAGTTAGCAGAGGAAGACTGAGATGAAGGAGCACTAGCAACAGCAGGACCCTTAGAAGTAGGGTTCTAATAACGAATAGCCATATCCATAAGATCGGTGAAAGTGCCATGAACATGAGAAATGAGACGATCATAGAACTCTGGGCGAGCTCCAGCTATGAACTTCTCATTCTTCTAAAGCTGGGTGTCAATAAGGCCAGGACCAAACTTGGAAAGTTCGTTGAACTTCCGCTCATACTCAGAAAAGGACATGGTACCCTGCTTAAGATCCATAAATTCATGATAAAGCTGAGATTTCCCGGCTTCAGGCATCCATTTTGCCACAAAAGCCTCCCTAGAAAGAAGATACAAAAACAAAACTTAAGATAGATTCTAAAGAAAGGAAATGGGAACAAAATTCAAGATAACACAAAGGATACCTAAATTGCTATCAGGAAATATCACCCTCGTTAGTGTGAGCTGTAACAGACTCCCACCAATCCAAGGCTGACTCTTGCAGCTGCCAAGCTACTAACTGACGCTTCTGGGCATCAGTAATCTCGAGATCGATAAAGATCCTCTCTAAACTCTGTAACCATTGCTTGGCTTCGATAATGCTCTCTGAACCGGTGAACTTAGTACCACCAAGTTGAGAGAATTCCTTACAGAGAACAGTAAACCTGACAGATGCAGCAGGTTGAGGAGCTGGGGCAGTACCACGACCCCTACCCCTGGCATTTCCACGATTCATCCTAAAAAATCAAGAATGAATTTTAGGACAAAGGTACAGAGAAGACAAAGATAAGATAAGACAAGACAAGATAAAATTAATTGGATGAATATCCTAATTAAAGAAATTTCTAACAAGGTAGATACGAAAAGAAGGAAGTTTAGAAAAATTTGCTTTTTAAAACAAGAAAATTTTATATCAAAATAATCTTTGAAAAATCCTTCAAAAAATCATTTTAAAATCATTTTATACTTTGAAAATACGTTCTCTCACAAAGAAATGATTCTGAGGTTGATTTCACTCATTCTAGGGTATTTCTACCCTATCTCTAATGAGTTTTTGCTCCATAGGCTAAAGTTTGCCTAAAACCAAAGCTCTGATACCAAATGTAATGACCCACTATTTTTGACCATTCAAATCGACAATAATCCACACATGTCAGACTTGAATAATGCAAAATAACAGATTGTAATAAAATTTGGAGCAAATAAAATCATTCACAGAATCACAGACACAGAAATATCAGAATAACTCGCAGTGGAAAATAAAATAAATAGTGGTTCATGAAGCCACTACAATACAAAGTCTCAAAAATAGATACAAATTACATAGTCTGAAAACAAATACAGTTCTGAAACAAGTACAGTAGAAATCCCAAATACATAAGTCTCTAATACAAGGCTGAAATAGAACAATTGAAACCGAAATAGATAAATAACTAGATAAGCAGAATCTCCAGCGATTCCTAGCTCCAGAAAGTGAAGTCCAAAGCTGTGAATACTCAGGCTGACCCGAGCATAAATAAAACACAAACACTCGAGTCAGGACATACATACTTATACAATGTAAACCAACTCAAGTGAACTGTTATAAAAGGTACAAGTAACTTAAAGAATGCTTAGGATCGCCCATTCTTTAAGGATCCGTTAAACTATCTACTATGTAGTAATATTCGCTATTATAGTAATGTCTAATATAAAATAAACATACTTTTAAATAGCATTAAGGAGTGACCCAATATTCCCCTTAACACGTAATAGTCCCAGTAGTCTATCCAGTATTAGCATACTCCCAGAATGGGGGCTACCCTCGATACTCCACAGGCTACGGGAGAAATCACAACTCGTAGTAAAGCTCGCTATGGTAGGTGACACGGCACAACAAGGCAATGCCAGGGTAGATATACCAATTACGCATCCGGGCTGGTGGAAACGCATAGCAGCCACTATCGTCCACCTCGAACAACACTCCCAAATCAAGGGGTGCACCCAATCAATCACAAAAGTAATAGAATGGTATCGAAGAAGTGTGTCCGATCAGAGGTGCTACCTCATTGGCCCGAGAATCGCTCCTGTTTTAGCCAACTTATGCCAACTCATGGGAGTTGGGTCCACGCATATACCTTTAGGATCGTCGCCACCATCCTACTTCATTCTGGAAACTCCACCGCGTACACAATTGTTAAAGTGGTTTTCGGTATCGACAGAGAGTATGTCCATATCCGATCACGGTCTCTTTAACAACCAATCGTTATTATAACCCATGGTTATAAATTTCAAAATAGTTTATATTCAAATCAAAATACTTCATTTAAACCATTTAAAAGTAAAGTCATTATACCTTTAAATCAAATATTCAATTCCCAAGAATTTAGCCTTTTCTGAGTTCATTTATTCACTTAAATACATTAAAACATTAAAATTCCAGCTTTCACAGCATTTAGAAAGTGCTGCGGTAAGTTATATTTGGAAACAATTCAATTCAGCAAAGACAGCATTTATGAACTACCGTAGTAGTTCAGGGTTCAATTTAAAAGGTTTAAATTCAATTCAGCAAAGACAGCGTTTACAAAACTTCTGCAGTAGTTAAATTATATTCAAAAATCTCATTTCAGCCAACTGCAGCACTTAACAAGTGCTACAATAGCTCTTTCATTAGTTTCATTTTTTTAGTTTTAATTTAGTAACCACAGCAATTACAAAGTGCTGTCATAGCCCTTAGTTAATTTTAGCCTTTTAGTTCACTTCTGCAACTACAGCACTTACAAAGTGCTGCAGATTCTATTAGTTCAGTTTTTAGTTCATTTTCAGAAACGATAGCATTTCTGAAGTGTTACTAAAAGAATTTCCAGATTTTAAATAGAATTCCAGCCACAAATAAACTTCAATTTAAATCATTTTAACTTATAAAAATCACATTTTTCCACATAAAAAATGTTCATTTAAATACCTTTAACTTATGATTTTTATAAAGAAAATTTTTACGATAAAAATCAAATTTCCCAATAATTTCACTTATTAAATTCAAGTGTACAATTTTCCCATCCTTTTCATTTTTAACAATTTACTTTAACACTTAAATTTAACTTTCCATTTTCACAAATAAAATTTAATTTCCATTTTTATTTAATTAACTTAAACTTCCATTAAGAATCAAATCACAAATTTCCAAATTAAGTTATGTTTAAATCACAATTTTTCTATTTATTTATTTAACATTTTTAATACATAGAAAAATCATTAACACTTTATTAAATCATTTTAAATTCAATTTAAATCAAATTATCATATTTTACATTTTAAAAATACTTAAAAATTTCTAGAAAACTATATAAAATAACCACGGGTCTGTATAATATTTTCTAACTTAAGTCAAGTGATACGGATAATATATCATTTCAATCCGTTATTTACAAAGAAAATCTAGGTTTTATCATTTCAAACCCGCAATCCCAAGTAAATAAAATAAATAAAAATCACCCATAACGATCTTTCCCTATTCTAAAGTCCGTTCGGGTATGTATCATTTTAACCCATAGTGATTCTATTCTACAGGGAACTTGTAGTATGATTAACAGAAATAAATAAACAGAATAATAAAATATAACATAGCAGATGATGTGACAAGTTTATAACAGAGTTTAACATCATATAATTTACATCACAGGCAGGTATAACATGATATATTAGTTTATACACATTCACTTGTTGTCACTTCACAATTTATATAAGTATAAATGTCAGGTGTGAATACTCACCTTTTTACGCTGGAGTTTGCAAATAAAACACACAAATGAAAAATCCAGAAAGCACGATAGCACGACTAGATTTGAATGGAGAGAGAGCCAAGATATTAATCTTGTATTCAACAACAACAAAAAAGCAATATAAATATACAAATACAATACCAAAATTATTGGAACAAAAATGGAAATAGAATTAGACAAGAGGCATAACCAATCTTTTAATCAAATTTGCTTGTTCACTAACAACTTTTGCTCGACCACACATGTTGTAGGCTCAGCCACAACATGATTTCAAGTTGAAATGGACCGGCTATGGATCAATATAGGCACGGCTACAAAGTGGAATATGAAGAGGAAGGAGTTACAAATGGAGGAAGGTCAAAAGGCAAGGCTAAATAGTGGAGTTTGGTTGCATCTAGGCTCGACCAATGGGTCTATGGGCTCGGCTATGGCTCACTACAGGTCAGGTCAGATCTGAAACAAGGCTATTGGTGATGGCACTTGCTGGTGGTGGAGGCTAGAGGTGGTGGCCGTGGTCAAAAAGGAAGGGGTTGTGAACAAGTGCTCGGCTATGTAGTGTATTTTGGAGTTTTGCATTGTTTTTGTGGAGTTATTCATCATGAGGAGGTCACGGCCACTACTGGTCAAAGGAGGAGGAGGGTGTGCCGTGGATGGTGAAGGGGAGATGGTGGTGGTGATGGTCGGTGGAGATGGTGGAGGGGATGGCCGAGCAAAGCTACGAAGGCAACAAGCAAAAACATTGAAAAATCAATAGGAAAATGGAAAGAAAAAGTAGAGAAAATAAAGAAGAAGCCATTACCTAAAAATTTCAGAAATGAATTGGCTAAAAATTTGTGATGAAGTGAGAAGTTTTTCACGTGAAAACAAATAAATATTAGAGAAGTTTCTCACGGTAATCAAGTGGAAGAAACGGTCAAGCAATCAATGTTTTAAAACGGCAAGAGAAAATGAAGGGATTTAATTCCTATTTAATAAAAAGAATAAATGGAAAATGAGAACTCTTCCTATCTTCACGTGAATTGATAGGCTACATGTAAGGAATGGCTATGGGTTTTGAGGAATAAGTTAAGGTAGGAAATAAATAAATAGGTAAATAAAGAGGTAGGAAATAAAGCAAAGTAACGTATGCTAATTTAAAACAAAGTAACATACATTAATTTGATTTGTTTCTTTGCCATAAATTGAAAGGTATATACAAAGAAACATTCAATAAATAAAATAAAAGATAAAAAAAAGTAGAAATGAAAATAAATAAATAAACTTAGGAAAATATAAAATAAATAAAGAAAATAGTTTAATTTATTGAAACTAGAATTGAAAATTGTAAATAAAATACAATTAACTTTGGAAAATTATAACTACCCTTTTGAAAATTATAACTATACTTCTAAAATGTTTTAAAAATAAAATATTGACATAAAATTTAATTTAAAATAATTTGAAAATAATTTCAAAAATATAGGGTTGTTACAGCCAGGCAGCACGCCTCGATAGGAGTTAGGGATTTTAAGTTACTATTTACGAGATATTTAGGAATTTAATAATATTATAAAAAATTTAAGTCAACCCCTATCAACCACCCTATTTGAAATGAGCCACCCTACGCTGATACGTATCTCCCATCATCCTTTCTACTTTTATGGGTTCGAAGTTGTATGTGCACGTTTCTGTTAGGCAGAGAAATGATGGAGGAAGAAGAATAGGGTGAGGGTCATTTTGGTAAATATAATTAAGTTATTGTTTTTAATTTAAATTATCTTTAGTTATAAAATTCAATAACTCTATCATACAAGGTCCGATTGGAAAGAAACTTTTTGCGTTGCACTTGTATGGATGAGAGCTTCGAAATTGAACCGGTTTGGTCAAATTTGGAGACTGTGGAAATTTGGGCTAAAATCGATGTCGTCCGGTTTTAGTTCCTAACCGAAACGCTTCGACGACAGCAAAGGATAATTGTGAGTAAATCTCACTCATTTTGGATAGTTGGTTTTATTTTAAATTGTTAAAATTATTTATCGATTGATTGGATGGATTGATAAATTATTATCAATTGGATGTATATTTTATATAGTAGTATATATATTAGTATTTGGGTATATTTCCCGCCGATTGGAGCGGATGAGACACTATGCGTCCCGCATAATAGCGGATGACCCTTTTTATTGCAATATCCAACCTCGAAGTGGGATTATTATTTTATGTTATATAACATCTATGGTTGCAGGGAAACACGTTGGAGGGATCCAACTGGATTCCTCAAAAATGTTGATTTTAATTTCATATATAGTGATATATGGTGTTTGTGAATAATCTGATATAGATTATGTTATGATTTGACTTATTGGATTCTATAGTAGCACTGGCCTTAATTTTGGTATTATAAATACCATAAATAATATTTTTGAGTTTAAAAAGAATTTCAACGGCGATTTTGGAAATAATAATATTTATATTGAATTTGGATTATTTTAAAGGGATGAATTCGAATTAAATAAAAGATTGATTTTTGGAATACTATAAGTGATATTTTGAGTTTTAAAAATAAAATTTTGAAATAATAAGTGTTTCCGGGAAAATCTTGAATTATTTAAAAAGAAATTCATTGTATAAAATCAATGACCTGAATTTGGATATTTACTTAACTATTTCCTACGGGATCTTAAATAGAGATTTTTTTAAGTGATGGATAAAGTATGTGTATAATGAATTTTAAATGATATTTCTGGAAATATGGAAAAGGTGTTGAAATCGAGATTTAAAATAGTTTATAAAATATAATGGGATTTATAAAGGGATGGATTTATAAATGAGATTTTATTAATGAGAATATTTTATAAAACAAGTGGAACTCGAATGAGTTTGTAAATTTATAAAGGACAAGTTATAAATAGAAAATTCTATTTTGGAATTTGGGAATAGTTATGAAGTTGGAAATGTGAATCGATTTGTGATAAATCGAGAGAGATTTATATGTATAAAAATGGGTATGTTGAATTTTAAAACTGTTTTTCACAAGAAGTTAAGGTTTTTTTAGAAAGGATTTTTATTTATTAAGCTATGTAGTTTTAAAAACTATTGATTGGATTAAAATATTTCAGAAAGTTAGTTATTTAAATACTTAAATTTGTTGAAATGAATTCTAAGTTTATAAACAAGTTTTTGTAAATCGATTATAAATTTTATAAATGAATTGGAATTAGTTATTGGTGTTTATTTTAAAAGTTCTTTGATATTTTAAATAATTATTTAACCATGTTTTTTGTTGAAATTTATTATTATTTATATATATATAAGTTTTAAAGTAAGTGATTGCAATTTATTTATAAATGCCCTCGAGATTTGTGAACCGGGTTTTATTTAATGGATGTGATTTTATAAGAGGAAATCTTATAATGGATTTCGAAAACTTAAGAAAATTTGAGAAAGGGAAATTTCCAAATTGTTTAGATACGGGAACTTCGAAAATGAATCTGAATTAATTAAAGGAGATATAAATTGTTAGTTGGATTATTAATAAGTATAATCGATAATTTTTGGAAATTGTAAAGGGAATTAATAAAAATTCCGAAGATTTTTGAGTTAAGTACGGAATATTTCCTAAGTATGGATATTAGAAATAATTTTGAGAAATAGACTTATAATATTTTCCTACGTATTGGAATTAAAGGTTTTGGAGATATTTTAGCGACGAAATGATTTATATATAAATATTTTCAAAGTAATGAATTATAAGTTGGATTTGGAAATATTTCTAAGTGTTGATATGGGTTGAAATATCCTTCTATGGATTTAAGTATTTGAAATCGTTTTCAAATATTGAAATACTGGAAGAGTTTTGAATATATATCTTTGTAAAGATATTTTGAAATAAATGTTTGAAAGATTTATAATATGGGCCTAGTGACTGCTTATGTGTGTAATTTTATAATTAAATGACCGACTATCAAATCTGGCCAAATTCGTTGATCGTTTCGAAGAGACCGGGATCAGATTTAATTATCCGAAAACCACTTCGATCCGATTTGAGCATTACGAATTGTGAAATCTTGAGGGTAATGAAGACGGTGATTTTGAAGAGATTGGTTTGTTCAGACCCAGAACAACTTGTATGGATGAATGCTATCATTGCATTGTTGCCTGGAAGGTAGTGTTAGCATTCCAAGTGGGATTGCTATTCAAAAAGGTAAACGTAGCCTCAAGCCTCATCAACTGGGAAATGACTAAAACAGGGCATGCAGCAGGGCTAAGTGGGTCGCTCCCATTAGGGTATGTCATCATATTTCTAGATTACCCTATTTTTATGGATTTTGTTGTGCATGAGAGATCTCGATTAAGGTTGGAAGACCGGGATGATGACATATTCTGTACTACTAGTCAAGTGGTAGGTTGGTTCTGTCTGGCAGGGTACAAGATGTTCTTGTCAGACCCGGGTGCATTGATATAGAGATGCACCCATCGAAGGTAGTTCCTTACCGAGTCATAGTATGGAATCCATTCTCCAATACGTTTCTTTACGGTTTTAATCGCAGAGCCTAGTATGCTGGAATTTAATTAATGTAACAATTTCAGCTATTTTAATAAGTATTTGTACTTAGACACTATTATAATATCATTGGATTTTCTATAAAAGTGTTTTGGTTATCGTAAGGTAAAAACCCGTCGTGTTTATGTGTGGCGTGGTCTTACAAGGTACCTTTTGATTTCAAAGATTTTCTTATAACTTTAAAATCCAATTAGGTGTGTTTTCTCACGCTGGTTTTCCAGACTGACTTGGGTGTTATTTTACTATAATGCTCGGGTCAGACCGAGTATTGCAGATCCAGGTTAGAATGCTATATGGAGCTCAGAAGACGAGCTGGAGGATTTCAGGCGTATTACACGTACTTGGTTATTTTCCGCTGTGTGCGTTAAACTGTATATTCAGTACTTGTGAGGACAAGTTATTATAACTGTACAGATTGCTATGTTGACTGTTGTACTCTGGTGATTGTATGTATATTAAAAGTTATAGTTCATTTTTGTATAAACCTCTGTATTTATCTATTATATATTGTTCCGCTGCGATTTGTGAGATTCTATGTGTTGTTTCTATTTCTTCTGTCTCTTATTCTTTCTTTCTTCTCACCCTCTCTCTTCTTTTCCATGACCTTCCATTATTCTGTACTTTTTGGATCGGACATGTGTGGTTTATTGTCGATTCAAAGGGTACGGATTTGTGGGCCGTCATAGTATGATTCGTTTCTGAAGTTCCCGTATGCTTGTATTATTTACTTGTCATTAGAGGTAAACCTAGATTAAGATGGCTATATCACCACTAGTCTTAAGAGAGTGTAGTATTGAGTCTACACTCATATATATATATATATATATTAACATGTAATGTGACGACCCGGAATTTCGAGCAATAACTATTTAATAATTTATATTAAATATTGAATTGTTTTGATATATCTTTGATTTATAAGGCTTGAATAAATACTTTTCTTTTAATAAATATCGTATTTGTGAATTTCATCTTTTAAAACTAATAAATTATTCACTATTTATTATGGATATATATTGATATATATTGTAGATAAGAAAGCTTTGATTTAAATTCAACTAATAAATTATGTTTTCAAATTCCTACTATATATTTTAGTGATTTTGGATTTTGATTTATTTAATATTAATCTTTTCAAAAACTATCTAATAAATAAAATATGGGTTTAAATACTTAAGATAAATGTTTAAATAGTTTTAAAACTTGATCTAGCTTTAGTTTAAATTTAAATTTAATTAACAAGGAGATTTGTTCTATTTTCTTTTAAAGTGTAGCTTGTTAAAAATTGAGTTTAAAATATATATAAGCTTTAAATTCAATTTGTCAAATGATACCTTACTATATTATAAAATAGGTAGTTATAGTAAAAATATAATTTCTTTTATAAATCATTTCAAATTGTAAATGTGTGATTTATTTTAAATAATAAAAATGTACATAGGCATACAAGATTTTAGTGGTAAGTTAGACTTGAGTAAAACGAATACGATTTAGTAAAATTCATAGTTTTGCAAATAACAAAACGAACACATTAAACAATTAAACAAACACTCTACACATCTAAACAACATCCATTACATTTTATAATCAAACAACATATCAAACAATATATTAGAACAACACTCATTTACATTTCAATCAATTCAATATAAACAAGAAGATATAATAAGAAGATAAGCCAGCCTTCAATATAAATTACATAGCAAGTAACAAAGTAAAAGTATCAAACAGGGAAATATAAAATATACATAAGTTAAATTTTATTGTTTGTAAAGTTGTAAAACCAATACACTTAATATTTAAAATATATGTTAGAACAACATATCTAAACAACATTCATTTGCATTCAAACTAGAAATCTGCATAGGCATGTGAATAATGAGAAATAATCTTCAATCACATTTCAAATGTAATACATGGAAGATTCTCAGCCTCAAAGTGATCTGCATAGCTAAGTAGGCTTGTATAGGTAAGTATGAAAACCTGTTCGAATATGCCTGCAAAACTTAAGAGCAACAACAAGAATCACAAACAAAGTAAAATTATATAAGTTGATAGCTTGCAAATGAAGCCAGATATTATAAAAAAAAAATGATATGTACAAAATGAAGACATAAGTACAAACACCATTAAATGCTCACAATCCTTACAACATACAAAATTCATACGAATTGTATTTCAGCCTCCATTTCTTATGAAATATCTCTGACACTACATAAGAAAGAAAAAGAAAATATGCTCTGTTTATATTATAGCCTGTAAGCCACCTTTTCTTTATCATTTTCAATCTCATTCCCAGTTCGAACTAAAACAAAATAAAATGAAACTCCCTTAAAACTTATAACAACATTCTACAATCATCAAGCAACTATAACAAGGTAGAGAGCAAGATGATTTGGCTAAAGGATCAAAGTGGGAACATTTACAGTTTTCAAGTTCAAATGGCAGGCTGTTCAACATAAGATGATGCTTTGTTCTCTTCTGTTTATTGGTGAGTAACTTCACATTTTAAACCAAAAATGTTAACTATCAGTTGCAGGTAGATAACTAGAATGAATATGCTTTTAAATGTTTGGTTTGTGATGATTCCTCTGTGTGTATATGCAAATACATAAGTATTGCTAAGAATCTGTTTTGCCTGTGTTTGTTTAAAACTAAGATTTTGATAAAAAGGTCTTTACCACTTGATTTAATCCCAGTTAGGATTTGAGTTGTAAACAAAAGTGGTTAGTTTAGTTATGATTTAAGTAGTAAAAATTTATTAAAGTGGAAACAAACTGAATTTGCCTCTGGAAATCAAGTAAACAACATTCAACTTCAAATAAGTTTAAAAATAAATTTATTGTTTTAAGAATTCAGGAGTATATGGTGAAACTACATGCAAAAACAAGATTTTTAAAACAAGAATTATAATTTTTAAGGATAGGGACAGTGAGCAGTTTTAGTTCATCTGTTTCAAGTGTTTTGGGTTGCCGTGGTCGATCTCGTCGCCTAGAGTTGTCGAGTTTTCGTCTGGGGGTAGAGGGGTGACTAGTGGTCCTTGGAAAAATGGTGGAGTGGTGGATAGTCATCGGTGGTGGCTGCGGCGATGATTTCTTGTTCGTAGACCTAGTTTTGTATGGCGATGAATTTTCGTCTCGTTCGAAGTCGTGAGTGGACCGAGTGTAGCGTGCCTTGGGGTTTTCGTAGAGGGGAGGTAGACGATGAGGTGGCCGGAGTTTCAACTCTTACGGTGGTCGGAGGAGTGGAATTTTTGCGTTGACAGGTTTTGTGGAGGAATGCGCGTGCTTCCAGGTTTTGATCTAGGGGCTCGATTTGATTTCGGGACGAGGTGATGTTGTCAGAGGGCCGCGATCGATTCCGGTGGTGGTCGCTGATGTGTGGATGGGCTGGTAGTTGGCCGGAGTTGGCCAGAGCCACGGTGCACGTGCACCGTGCATTTTGATATCCGGTTGAGCTTTGGGTTTGGGAAGACGGAGCGCTCGAGTTTTTCTCGTGTGAATGCTTGTTTTGCTCGAGTAAATCCCTAGTTTACTCGAAGTGAAATAAGGGGAACTCGGGTATTGTTGTTTTCCAGTTTTAGGCTGTAGCTTGTTCCCAGTTTTAAATTGTTGGGTTTAAAAATTTTAAATCAAGTTAAACTGGGGATAAATAAATGTTAAATACAGATTTTTGAAATAAAAGAAAAGTTTTAAATTTAAATACTTTTAATAAATTTAAATATTTGAATTTAAAGGGTTTGATTTAAAATCCTCTTCATGGCAAAGTGTTTTTAAATTTGTAATTTAAGATGTTAAAAAAAAAAAGAGTTAGTTTATAAAATGATCAAAGCTTAATTAGTGATTAGTTTTAAAAACTGGAATTTTAAAATGGAAGTTCAAAGGATAAATGAAATAAATGTTTTAAGCATATTTAAGTGGGATTTAATCAATAAATGGAAAAGGGGTTTTCTTTAAGTAATAAAGATTTAAGATTTAAATTCATTAACCATTAAAATAACTAGAATGATAATTGATCAATTGTATTGATTTAATTAGTAATTATAAGTTGAAATGTATTAATTAAAGTAAATAATGAGTTAAGTAATTAATATGTAATTAAGAATTACAGATCAGACTTTAATTAATTAATGAATGGTAAATTGAACTTATAATTAAAAATGAGGAAATTGTAAGTTATTATTTAAGAAAAGAAATTAAATAAATTATAATGAATGCCATTAACTAGATCATTTTATGATTAATTAATATAATTTTTAAATAGTTAATTAGATTAGTTAATTTAATAATAATCATTGTAATTGTTTAAGTGTAATTACTTAATGGGAATTAAGTAAGAAATTAATTACTCACTTTAGTTAATTGGGTAATTTGATTTATCTGAATTAATTAATTTAGTTTAATTAATTTGGATTAATCAATTGATAATTGGGAGATATAATTACTCAGGAAAGTAATTGATGAATAATTACAGGATGTAATTTATGGATAATGATTCGTTAATAGAAGTAATTTGGATATAATTACTTGAAATTAATCAAGGGATTAATTAAATCTGTTTATTGGGAGTAATTAATTAAGGATAATTAATTACTGTATGTTATTAATCAAGGTGATTAATATATGTGATTTGGAAATTAGTTTTCTTAATAAAAATTAAGAAATAAAATAACTAATTAAAGGTTAATTACTTGATGTGATAGAATTAAATAGTAAATGTAATTAGATATCATTTATTATAAATGCTGAAATCTTAGAATGAATTTATTTGGAATTAATTAATAAATGAAGAGATTTATTAATAAAATAAATTAAGTCATGTAATTAATTTAGGTTAATTAATAAATGAAGTAAGGTAAAGGTTAATTCCTATATTTGGTTAAAGATAATTAATTTGTAAAAAATAATTAAAGGATAATTTACCTTAAATGTAATTAAAGATAATTAATCAAGGACGATTAATTAAAATGAATAATTGGATGATGATTAATTAATTGATTGATAATTAATTAATGGTAATATAAGCAAGTTAATAATGATGAAGTAATTAATTTAATTTACTTTAAATTAATTAAAGATTTGTAATTAGTTTAATTCATTTTAAATTAATTATAAAATGAGGTGATTATTAATCTTTGTTTATATATGATGGATGATATTGATTTCCATGATTGATTGTGATCTCAGATATATATCTATTGTGTTATGGATGCTTGGTTAAGTATGATGATATTGATTATCTGTTGAGTAGATAATATGGATTATCTGTTTATGATGATGATGTTATTCTCCATTGTTATATTGTGTTTTATCTATCTGTGTTGATATAGGTAATAAATTGAATTGTTTTAACTTTAAAACAACTTGGCCTTAAAAGATACGGTTTGGATTTTCGATGAGACCGGGATCGGGTTTCCGTATACCGGGATTCTAGGTCTGGAGACCCGAATACCACATCGATCCAAAATAACGTTAGGTCGTGAAATCCAAATGGAGCAAGTGAAGACTCGAGGTATAAGAACTATTCGTCAGTATAACTCTGTGGGTGATTCCGTAATGAGTTTGACGGAGATAGTACTTATAGATTCGAGATGGTGGTTCAAATTGCAAGGGTTATTGTCGTTAACTCTGAGGGTGATTCCAATACGAGTGTAACGAGATAATGCCTTCGGTTTCGTTCGAACCCGGAACGAACTTATATGGATCGAATGCTTTCAGAACATCGTCAGGCGGGCGATGAGCATTCTAAGAGATGTGTTCTCTAAAGGTAATCGTGACCTCAAGCCTCATCAACCGGGAATGGCTAAAACAGGGGAGGTGCAGCAAGGCTTCGTGGGTAGCACCCACTTGAGAGCGAGATATACCCCTGTCTAGAGTCCCTTTTATTTCGGCTGTGTGGGCGGTTTAGTAGCTACAACCGTCGGGGTTGTCTTGTTTGGAACTGTCCAGTAAGGGATGGTTCCGGTCTTGTGTTGCAGGGGACTTAGGGTGGGTCCTCGGTGCGGTGATCTAGGCCACGTACTGTGACGGGCGGTACCCCAGTAGCCCAGCCATTGATGGAAACCCATTTTCCCTACGAGACTTTACGGTTTTGATTGTATTACCCACGTTGTGGCTAGTATGCTGGAATTTAATCATGTAACAATTTCAGCTATTTTCTATTTACTTGAAAACCCTAGACGCTATTATAATATAACTGGATTTCCTATCAAATGTTTGGTTAGCGTAAGATAAAAACATTTCCATGTTTATGTGTGGGATGTCTTACGTGATACCTTTTGTTTTCAAAGGCTTTCCAAGTTAAACAACTTTAACCTGTTACTCATACCAGACCCATGTCTGACCCGGAGTTTATTTTTCTGTTTTTCCTAAACTCTCGGGTACCCAAATTTTTACGGGTAGCCAAGGGATTCAGGTTAGATTTGACGTATTCTGGAGGAGCAATGGAGCAGGAGGCTTCAGCGTATAGATATATAGTGATTCCGCTGTGTTAGTATTATCTGTATTCCGCTGTGTTGTATCTCTGTATTGTATTGAGATGTATCGAGTTGTATTAACTAGACAGGTGTTTATAACTGTCTAGTATGTGTTGTATTATCTGTGTAACTCTGATATATATGATATTATGTAATCTCTTATGTGATATATTATATTTCATCCGTTCCGCTGTTGAGATTCTGGTGTGTTTTCTTCCTTCTTCTCTATCTTTTCTACTTCTCACCCTTTTCTTTCTTCATAGTGATGCGATTTTCCGGTAGTGGAAGGTCGGGTCGCTACAGTTGGTATCAGAGCATAGGTTGAGTGAATGCCTAGGCTCTTAAGTGATTTCTTTCTTGAGAGAGCGTATTTGTATTTTTGATATATATATATTTATTTATATATATTCTACCTATTTGTTGGGTTACCTGTCCGGGTTTTCCAATATAATTTATAAAGGTAGATAAGGTAGTGGTGTGTAACACGACTACCAATGGTTGAATTTGTTGAGGTCGGAAGTGTATCGACCGAGACGGTATTGGGTCTACAGTCCTTCTCGAGTGAATTTGTGGTGAAAGGATTTCACCAAGTCTCTGAAGGTAATCTGTTAAGATTTGGAGATCATTTTTGAAGTGTATAGTTTGGATCTGTTGAACCATATTTTTGGAATTTGTTGTCCCGTGTTTGTTTGTGTTCGTCATCAGCATTGTCATCTACTCATATCAGAGTTGTGCAGCGGAAGCAGTTGGGAGTGCATCTACTTTTCTTTCCTGGAGAAGAGAAGTTGTTTTCTACGGATGATAGTAAAGGTTGTGTTCTTGATTTTAGTGGGTTTGAGAAGATCATTCTACTGGATTGTTGTGGATTCAGATTGTTCTGAAAGGCATTAGCGGAGATTTAGCTGATAAGTAGGGATGAAGGCAGCTCTGGATCGTCCGAAGGGTTTGGTGGATAAGAGACGGAGGAATTTGGATTTCAGAGTTGGAGATTTGACTTTGGATGAATTTTCTCTAATTCAAAGGAGCTCTATAATTTGGTAAGTCTGGGAACTTAGCTCCGAGATGTTCTGGATTTTCTCTGTGTTCTGGAGAGGTAGGTGTTTGGTCTTCAGATTTGGATTGCCAGTTTGGATAGCTGGGATTCGTTGTATTTCACGTATCTCTGAGGGAGTACGTGTAAGATTCTATCTCTGGTTTTGGAACCGGCAGTTCAGGGAGTTTTGGTTGCGAGTCAGACTCGTTTGTAGTCTGATATCCTGTCTAGTTGTGTAGATCTAGATGAGTAGGAGTTCTGTAGTTTAGTTGTATTGATTGTTTGGATTCTGTAGGGCGAGTATCCCGGTATTTATACTCGGGAAACTCGAGAGAACTCTATCCAGGATTTTTGTCTGGATAAATAGGTTTGTTTGATTTGATGATTTGATTGATATATGCTTGTGTTTTAAAATTAAAATTTTAAATAGATTATTAAATTACCTTTGTTTTAAATTTCGGGGACGAAATTCTTTTAAGGTGGGAGGAATGTGACGACCCGGAATTTCGAGCAATAACTATTTAATAATTTATATTAAATATTGAATTGTTTTGATATATCTTTGATTTATAAGGCTTGAATAAATACTTTTCTTTTAATAAATATCGTATTTGTGAATTTCATCTTTTAAAACTAATAAATTATTCACTATTTATTATGGATATATATTGATATATATTGTAGATAAGAAAGCTTTGATTTAAATTCAACTAATAAATTATGTTTTCAAATTCCTACTATATATTTTAGTGATTTTGGATTTTGATTTATTTAATATTAATCTTTTCAAAAACTATCTAATAAATAAAATATGGGTTTAAATACTTAAGATAAATGTTTAAATAGTTTTAAAACTTGATCTAGCTTTAGTTTAAATTTAAATTTAATTAACAAGGAGATTTGTTCTATTTTCTTTTAAAGTGTAGCTTGTTAAAAATTGAGTTTAAAATATATATAAGCTTTAAATTCAATTTGTCAAATGATACCTTACTATATTATAAAATAGGTAGTTATAGTAAAAATATAATTTCTTTTATAAATCATTTCAAATTGTAAATGTGTGATTTATTTTAAATAATAAAAATGTACATAGGCATACAAGATTTTAGTGGTAAGTTAGACTTGAGTAAAACGAATACGATTTAGTAAAATTCATAGTTTTGCAAATAACAAAACGAACACATTAAACAATTAAACAAACACTCTACACATCTAAACAACATCCATTACATTTTATAATCAAACAACATATCAAACAATATATTAGAACAACACTCATTTACATTTCAATCAATTCAATATAAACAAGAAGATATAATAAGAAGATAAGCCAGCCTTCAATATAAATTACATAGCAAGTAACAAAGTAAAAGTATCAAACAGGGAAATATAAAATATACATAAGTTAAATTTTATTGTTTGTAAAGTTGTAAAACCAATACACTTAATATTTAAAATATATGTTAGAACAACATATCTAAACAACATTCATTTGCATTCAAACTAGAAATCTGCATAGGCATGTGAATAATGAGAAATAATCTTCAATCACATTTCAAATGTAATACATGGAAGATTCTCAGCCTCAAAGTGATCTGCATAGCTAAGTAGGCTTGTATAGGTAAGTATGAAAACCTGTTCGAATATGCCTGCAAAACTTAAGAGCAACAACAAGAATCACAAACAAAGTAAAATTATATAAGTTGATAGCTTGCAAATGAAGCCAGATATTATAAAAAAAAAATGATATGTACAAAATGAAGACATAAGTACAAACACCATTAAATGCTCACAATCCTTACAACATACAAAATTCATACGAATTGTATTTCAGCCTCCATTTCTTATGAAATATCTCTGACACTACATAAGAAAGAAAAAGAAAATATGCTCTGTTTATATTATAGCCTGTAAGCCACCTTTTCTTTATCATTTTCAATCTCATTCCCAGTTCGAACTAAAACAAAATAAAATGAAACTCCCTTAAAACTTATAACAACATTCTACAATCATCAAGCAACTATAACAAGGTAGAGAGCAAGATGATTTGGCTAAAGGATCAAAGTGGGAACATTTACAGTTTTCAAGTTCAAATGGCAGGCTGTTCAACATAAGATGATGCTTTGTTCTCTTCTGTTTATTGGTGAGTAACTTCACATTTTAAACCAAAAATGTTAACTATCAGTTGCAGGTAGATAACTAGAATGAATATGCTTTTAAATGTTTGGTTTGTGATGATTCCTCTGTGTGTATATGCAAATACATAAGTATTGCTAAGAATCTGTTTTGCCTGTGTTTGTTTAAAACTAAGATTTTGATAAAAAGGTCTTTACCACTTGATTTAATCCCAGTTAGGATTTGAGTTGTAAACAAAAGTGGTTAGTTTAGTTATGATTTAAGTAGTAAAAATTTATTAAAGTGGAAACAAACTGAATTTGCCTCTGGAAATCAAGTAAACAACATTCAACTTCAAATAAGTTTAAAAATAAATTTATTGTTTTAAGAATTCAGGAGTATATGGTGAAACTACATGCAAAAACAAGATTTTTAAAACAAGAATTATAATTTTTAAGGATAGGGACAGTGAGCAGTTTTAGTTCATCTGTTTCAAGTGTTTTGGGTTGCCGTGGTCGATCTCGTCGCCTAGAGTTGTCGAGTTTTCGTCTGGGGGTAGAGGGGTGACTAGTGGTCCTTGGAAAAATGGTGGAGTGGTGGATAGTCATCGGTGGTGGCTGCGGCGATGATTTCTTGTTCGTAGACCTAGTTTTGTATGGCGATGAATTTTCGTCTCGTTCGAAGTCGTGAGTGGACCGAGTGTAGCGTGCCTTGGGGTTTTCGTAGAGGGGAGGTAGACGATGAGGTGGCCGGAGTTTCAACTCTTACGGTGGTCGGAGGAGTGGAATTTTTGCGTTGACAGGTTTTGTGGAGGAATGCGCGTGCTTCCAGGTTTTGATCTAGGGGCTCGATTTGATTTCGGGACGAGGTGATGTTGTCAGAGGGCCGCGATCGATTCCGGTGGTGGTCGCTGATGTGTGGATGGGCTGGTAGTTGGCCGGAGTTGGCCAGAGCCACGGTGCACGTGCACCGTGCATTTTGATATCCGGTTGAGCTTTGGGTTTGGGAAGACGGAGCGCTCGAGTTTTTCTCGTGTGAATGCTTGTTTTGCTCGAGTAAATCCCTAGTTTACTCGAAGTGAAATAAGGGGAACTCGGGTATTGTTGTTTTCCAGTTTTAGGCTGTAGCTTGTTCCCAGTTTTAAATTGTTGGGTTTAAAAATTTTAAATCAAGTTAAACTGGGGATAAATAAATGTTAAATACAGATTTTTGAAATAAAAGAAAAGTTTTAAATTTAAATACTTTTAATAAATTTAAATATTTGAATTTAAAGGGTTTGATTTAAAATCCTCTTCATGGCAAAGTGTTTTTAAATTTGTAATTTAAGATGTTAAAAAAAAAAGAGTTAGTTTATAAAATGATCAAAGCTTAATTAGTGATTAGTTTTAAAAACTGGAATTTTAAAATGGAAGTTCAAAGGATAAATGAAATAAATGTTTTAAGCATATTTAAGTGGGATTTAATCAATAAATGGAAAAGGGGTTTTCTTTAAGTAATAAAGATTTAAGATTTAAATTCATTAACCATTAAAATAACTAGAATGATAATTGATCAATTGTATTGATTTAATTAGTAATTATAAGTTGAAATGTATTAATTAAAGTAAATAATGAGTTAAGTAATTAATATGTAATTAAGAATTACAGATCAGACTTTAATTAATTAATGAATGGTAAATTGAACTTATAATTAAAAATGAGGAAATTGTAAGTTATTATTTAAGAAAAGAAATTAAATAAATTATAATGAATGCCATTAACTAGATCATTTTATGATTAATTAATATAATTTTTAAATAGTTAATTAGATTAGTTAATTTAATAATAATCATTGTAATTGTTTAAGTGTAATTACTTAATGGGAATTAAGTAAGAAATTAATTACTCACTTTAGTTAATTGGGTAATTTGATTTATCTGAATTAATTAATTTAGTTTAATTAATTTGGATTAATCAATTGATAATTGGGAGATATAATTACTCAGGAAAGTAATTGATGAATAATTACAGGATGTAATTTATGGATAATGATTCGTTAATAGAAGTAATTTGGATATAATTACTTGAAATTAATCAAGGGATTAATTAAATCTGTTTATTGGGAGTAATTAATTAAGGATAATTAATTACTGTATGTTATTAATCAAGGTGATTAATATATGTGATTTGGAAATTAGTTTTCTTAATAAAAATTAAGAAATAAAATAACTAATTAAAAGTTAATTACTTGATGTGATAGAATTAAATAGTAAATGTAATTAGAGATCATTTATTATAAATGCTGAAATCTTAGAATGAATTTATTTGGAATTAATTAATAAATGAAGAGATTTATTAATAAAATAAATTAAGTCATGTAATTAATTTAGGTTAATTAATAAATGAAGTAAGGTAAAGGTTAATTCCTATATTTGGTTAAAGATAATTAATTTGTAAAAAATAATTAAAGGATAATTTACCTTAAATGTAATTAAAGATAATTAATCAAGGACGATTAATTAAAATGAATAATTGGATGATGATTAATTAATTGATTGATAATTAATTAATGGTAATATAAGCAAGTTAATAATGATGAAGTAATTAATTTAATTTACTTTAAATTAATTAAAGATTTGTAATTAGTTTAATTCATTTTAAATTAATTATAAAATGAGGTGATTATTAATCTTTGTTTATATATGATGGATGATATTGATTTCCATGATTGATTGTGATCTCAGATATATATCTATTGTGTTATGGATGCTTGGTTAAGTATGATGATATTGATTATCTGTTGAGTAGATAATATGGATTATCTGTTTATGATGATGATGTTATTCTCCATTGTTATATTGTGTTTTATCTATCTGTGTTGATATAGGTAATAAATTGAATTGTTTTAACTTTAAAACAACTTGGCCTTAAAAGATACGGTTTGGATTTTCGATGAGACCGGGATCGGGTTTCCGTATACCGGGATTCTAGGTCTGGAGACCCGAATACCACATCGATCCAAAATAACGTTAGGTCGTGAAATCCAAATGGAGCAAGTGAAGACTCGAGGTATAAGAACTATTCGTCAGTATAACTCTGTGGGTGATTCCGTAATGAGTTTGACGGAGATAGTACTTATAGATTCGAGATGGTGGTTCAAATTGCAAGGGTTATTGTCGTTAACTCTGAGGGTGATTCCAATACGAGTGTAACGAGATAATGCCTTCGGTTTCGTTCGAACCCGGAACGAACTTATATGGATCGAATGCTTTCAGAACATCGTCAGGCGGGCGATGAGCATTCTAAGAGATGTGTTCTCTAAAGGTAATCGTGACCTCAAGCCTCATCAACCGGGAATGGCTAAAACAGGGGAGGTGCAGCAAGGCTTCGTGGGTAGCACCCACTTGAGAGCGAGATATACCCCTGTCTAGAGTCCCTTTTATTTCGGCTGTGTGGGCGGTTTAGTAGCTACAACCGTCGGGGTTGTCTTGTTTGGAACTGTCCAGTAAGGGATGGTTCCGGTCTTGTGTTGCAGGGGACTTAGGGTGGGTCCTCGGTGCGGTGATCTAGGCCACGTACTGTGACGGGCGGTACCCCAGTAGCCCAGCCATTGATGGAAACCCATTTTCCCTACGAGACTTTACGGTTTTGATTGTATTACCCACGTTGTGGCTAGTATGCTGGAATTTAATCATGTAACAATTTCAGCTATTTTCTATTTACTTGAAAACCCTAGACGCTATTATAATATAACTGGATTTCCTATCAAATGTTTGGTTAGCGTAAGATAAAAACATTTCCATGTTTATGTGTGGGATGTCTTACGTGATACCTTTTGTTTTCAAAGGCTTTCCAAGTTAAACAACTTTAACCTGTTACTCATACCAGACCCATGTCTGACCCGGAGTTTATTTTTCTGTTTTTCCTAAACTCTCGGGTACCCAAATTTTTACGGGTAGCCAAGGGATTCAGGTTAGATTTGACGTATTCTGGAGGAGCAATGGAGCAGGAGGCTTCAGCGTATAGATATATAGTGATTCCGCTGTGTTAGTATTATCTGTATTCCGCTGTGTTGTATCTCTGTATTGTATTGAGATGTATCGAGTTGTATTAACTAGACAGGTGTTTATACCTGTCTAGTATGTGTTGTATTATCTGTGTAACTCTGATATATATGATATTATGTAATCTCTTATGTGATATATTATATTTCATCCGTTCCGCTGTTGAGATTCTGGTGTGTTTTCTTCCTTCTTCTCTATCTTTTCTACTTCTCACCCTTTTCTTTCTTCATAGTGATGCGATTTTCCGGTAGTGGAAGGTCGGGTCGCTACATGTAACTTACATTTCATTGTTGTGCATTCCAGTTTATAGTCACAACATTATATTTATGATAGGGTGATCTTTATGATACTGGAGAAGCATGGGGTAAGGTATAATTCAATATCCTTTAGGATACATTTACTTTACTTTTTTATAGGCAATTCGGATTACTGCTAAGCCATGTTTCTACAGTGGACTGGCTGTGCCTTAGTCGTTTCCTATTTTATATGTATATAACTTTGATATACAATGTTTTGAGATAGTTCCCCTCATACTAGGTTTTATGTCTGACCCATGTTTTGTCTTTGTCTGTTTATGTGATGACAACTCTTGGGTACTTGATTGAGTAGTTTGGGAATCGAGTGCTTTGGAGATAGGCTTACAGGACAACTGGAGCATCCTGGAGTCTTAAAGTCGATATATTGGATATGTATGCTTACATAGAAGACATGTTATTTTGTATATGAAACTTTTGATGTCATATGTTGTATTAAAAGCTCCATTTGGATAGAGCCGATGTATTCTAATTTTTTGTACTGATATTTATTTATCAGTTGCATATGCTACTGTAGTCTCATGTATATTGTTTATCATGTTATGTTCATGCATATTAAGTATATTATGATTCTGTTATGAGATTGTAACGATATGCCTTGGTGTAACGACCCTGAATTTTTGACATTTGAAATGTGAATATTTAATTGAGTTTAAATATTCGAAAGATAGTTTGATTTGAAATTCGAATATCAAAGTGAAGTTTGGCGATTTAAATTATTGAATTTAACTATTGAATCTGGGTAAAAATTTGTATCTTCAGTTTTGAGCTGATTTAAAAATAATATGAAGTCTTAGAAAATTCATATTGATAATTCTGAAGGTAATGAAACTTTCAGAATTGAATTTGAAACTGTTTTGTTCAGTTTTGAAATTCTATCGTTTAAATCGATATTTAAAAAATAGCGTTCCGAGGCACAGTCTCGGAATTTGACGAAACTAGTTCCATTGGATCCGTAATATTGTATTATTATCGGATTTCAATTTTCATAATGTTTGGAGTGATCGTTTGAGCGTACGATAAGCAAACGCACTGAAATTAAATCGAAATTCAATATTTTAACTGGGTCCAAAAAAGCTATCTTCTCCATACGATCGAATTTGGACCCGGAACCTTTTCCATTGTGTTCGGAATAGGCGTATAACATTACGAACGCCTGTCGGCACATCTCGATAGGACGTCAAGATTTTGAGTTGCAATTGTCGAACGATTTAAATTTGAATTTGAATTGAATATGTATATATACTGTTTTCATTCACATCAACTCTCCTATTCAGCCACCCTATTCCCTGATAAGCAGACCAACTCCTCTCACTTCAGATAGTACTTTTCCCCTTTTAATTCATTTTATAGCCGAGCATTTTAATAAGAGAACAGATTGATACAAAAAAAACAAAACCTTCTCTCGTTCGAAATCAAAGCTTCAAATAATTAATGGCCGCTGCGTGTAAATCTTGAGTTCACCTTTCTTCTCTTATGTTCAAACCAATTCGAGATCGACCCTCCTTTCTAAAAATAAAATAAAATTCGACAGCCTTTATTAAAATCGCGTGTGCCTGATTCAAACTGTAGCCTCTCTTCTTCAGCCGAAAAAAAAAGATGAACGAATCGAATTCGTTCGAAAATCAAGGCTTCGCGATCGAAGGGGGGGTCGCAACTAATCGCGTGAGGGTGGAGGCACTCGCGAGTTGGCAGTGGCGGTCGACTGGGCGCGTGGAGGAAAGAATCGAGGCGGCGCACTGTGAAGGCACGGTGGCTCGTTGGACTCGGCAAATCGAGTTCAATCTCGCGTACGAGATGAAGGGGAGACGTTGGTCGACACGCGTTGAGTTGGCGCTCAAGCTCGAGTTCTCGGTGACGTGCAAATCTGAGGCATAAAGGTATTTTTTTATTTTATCTTAAATTATTTTATAAAATTTTATATATGTGTTTTTATGAAAGAATTTATATATATTGGAAATCATTAACTGTAAATTTACAACTGAAACTGAAATGTATATGTGTTTTCTTTTAAAAATATAAATAGGAATTTAGAAAAGAAAATATAAAATTACAGAAGATGTATATTCTAGTTTAAGTGAAGAAAATATATATATATATACTCGCAGACACCCATACATGTTTTATTAGATAAAAGTACATATATACTTTTAGTAAAGAATGTTTACTGTTTAGTTTCAATTTGCAAAGTTTGAATTCATATATATAGGAAGTAGTTACAGTAAAAGAAAAGGAAATTTTAAGTACTGTAAAATTCTAAGATCGGGATGAATTTTATTATGTGCAGTTTGAAAGAGAAAAATATAGGAAAATAGAAATTTTAAATAAAACCTATATAGTTTATTTTTATAAGTATATGGCTTCAAAAGAAAATAGATATATACATTTTAAAAAAAAATCACTGGTTAGTTAAAATTATCGTATGGGAAATTTATTATTCGATTTAATTCGAATATTAATAAATTGTATAAATTGTTATACAAGGTCTATGAATGGAGAAAAACAAATTGGAATGGAAAATGGACTGCGAAATAAAATCAAAGGTGAGATCTTCTCACTCAAGCAAAGGGGTTTGTTAAATTTTAAATAGTTATATTTAAAAATTTTGAATGTTTTGATTGATTGCTGTTGGGATGTGATATTAGATATAGTAGGATATATATATATAGCAATATATATATATATATATATTGGCATATGTATATATTGGTGATTGATTTTCCCGCATTTTATAGCGGATGAGACCCTATGCGCCGCATAATAGCGGATGATATTTTATAAAATCCCATATACCGCGATATTCCACCTCGAATTGGAATTGGTATTGTGCTAACATCTGTGGATGTAGGGAAACAGGTTGGAGGGATCCAACAGGATTCCTCAAACCATTTGAATTGGTTTCATATGTTGTTTGATTGATTATTTATAATCTGTGTATGATTATATCTGTGATTGAATTTGTTGAAGGCTATAATTTAGCCGAATGTATTTTTGGTATCGTTGGATACCAGAAATAAATGAAATTGGATTTCTGAAATTAAAAATTGAATTTTAGATGGTTTGGAAGAATAAAAGGATTTATTTAAAAGGAGATAAATTGGTTTGAAATCAAATTGATAATTGATTGGGTATTTGAAATAAATTGAGAAATCGATATGAAAACTTATTTGATGTTGAATGAAAATTGATTTTTGTGTTGAGAATAAATTTGGAAATCGATTTGTAAAAATGATTTGGTATTTGGGATTAAAAGTTAGAATCAATTTGAAAATGTGATTCGATGTTGAAGTAAATTCAGAAATCAATTTGGAATTCGATTTGGGATTTGAAATAAATTGAGAAATCAATTTGAAAGTTGATTTGGTGTTAAAAGTAAATATTTGAGAATGTAAATTCCGAATGGAATTTATAAAGGAAAGGGGAATTTGTTTTAAAAATAAATATTGATTTATTTTTAAAGTGCGGAAAATATGATTTGAAATCGGTTTTCAAAGTGATGAAGTGTGGAAATAAATTTACAAATTTGAAATGTAAATTTGAAATAAATCGATAAGGATTTATCTAATTTGTTTAAATGGACCAAAATGTGATTTGAAATTGGTTTTCAAATGTAAAGTGTGGAAAAATTTATATCTTGTGAAGAGATTTGAAATTTAATAATTTGGGAAAAATTATTTAAATTGGTTGATTGTTGTGAATATTATTGATAGTTAAATAACTGACTATCAATATTTGCCTTTCAAATGGCACTTGATTTGTTTTTTTTAAAACAAACGCTCACTATTCGGGTTAGCCAGGAAAGGACCTTTGTGTCGTATAACCCATTCCGAATTAGTGATACGACGATATGGATCGTATTGAAGACCGGCGTGAAGACTGGGTATTTCAAAAATGAAAGGACAACCTGTCGAATGTCTCTTCACCGAGTTGCTCCGGTATAGAGATTTATATCACTCTTTTTGTGATGGGAAGTCCGGACGTGATTAGAAATTATCTGGATTGCAAAGGCTTCTTTGGAAGTGCCTTCGGTTCCGTTCGATCCCGGAACGGACTTGTATGGATGTGTGTCTGACATTACACTTTGAGATGTAAAGCTGGTTTCTATCAAATACATTTCTGTTGGTGGCGGAGAATTTATTCTCTTAGCTTAACACCCTTCTCTGAGACGTACGAGCTCAGAGGTTATGTGGTTGATGGTTACTAGTGATACATTCCCAATTTGGTAATGTGGCATACGAAGTGCTGTTGATCATTTGTGGATCAAAGCATTGCTTTGTGAAAAAGCGTGGCTTCATGAAAAAGCGTAGCTTTGTGGACGAGACTTCGTCGAGCCTCACAACCCGGTAATGGTCAAAACAGGAATGTTGTGGCAAAGGTTTGTAAGGGTAGCGCCCCTAGGGAATGCCATTTCCTTCTGGATAAAAGGTGATATCAGGGTATGGAGCCCAGATATTTTACCTATGTTGATTATACTTTGTAGTTGTTGCTTTGTGATTGAGGATCCTCGGATAAAGGTCGGTAACGACTGGGGGGATGGCATAGCTCGTGTGTTAGTTACCTAGTTACAGCTCGGTTAGAGCTTGAGGTAGCGTCGGCCTTTTGTTTGCAGAGATCCGGTTAGGTTCTCGGGGCGTCTTTCCAGAAGCGTTCTATTTCGGTATAAGGAAGTTCCTTTGCCTGACCATTTGTTGGAAATCCAAAGAAACAATACGAACCCGTACGGTTTTAGTTGTATTACCTGCTATGGAATGTGGCGGTAACCTGCTACTGAACATAGTAGCTATAGTAGGCATACAACAATGGCTGTATGTTGGCTAAGATTGATATTATACTTTCGAAATGTTTTTCACACTAGACATTAATAATAATATCAACTGATTTTGCGTAGTAAGCATTTTTGACTATCATAAGGAGAAATCTCCTCCAATTCTGCGTTTGCATTGTGTGTGTGGCGGGAGGCCTTATGGTAGTTTCATTTTCCAAAAGCATTGTGAGGTTTTTTTATTTTCCTTGTGAAAATAAATGTTTTACGATCTCACACCAGTCACCATGAATGACTCGGAGTTTATTGTTTCCTTTCTAAACTCTGGGTGCCCATCATTTTCCACACGGGCAGCCTAGAGATATGTTATCAGGATATTCTAGATATTCTGGAGCTTTGGAGATGAGCTGGATGGCGAAGCGTACTACCGTACTTGTTTATTTATTCCGCTGTGTATTCTGTATGAGGACAAGTTTATATAATTGTCCATTGTTGTATTGTATTGTATATTGACTCTGATTGATGTATGTATAAACTGATATAATCTTTTGTTTTAAAGACTAGTGATTATCTATTATATATTGTTCCACTGCGAATGTGAGATTCTGATATTGTTTCTGTTTTTCTGTTCTTTCTTTTCTTCTGTCTTCTTCTACCTCTTCTTTTAACCCTAATGGTTCGGTTTTCCGGCATTCGATTGCGCGGCATTTGATACAGTGGACGTATTAATGTCGACTTTCGATCGTCGAAAAGTCGAGTCGTTACACTTGGTGTGATGTTTAGTTTTAATTTTACCCCGATCAACCATCTTTTGTGGTATTCAAAAGTCAAACATTGTCATTCGACATTGATTCAAGGTATTAAGATGGGTGGGTCATCATAGTTAGTATCGGAGCTTAGGCTCAACACTCGGGACCAAGTATGCCAGTTTGAGTTAAGCATCTTGGTAGACTGAGATACGTTGAGAGTGTAGTTGTATTTATCTACTATATAATACTATGCACTCCTCTTTTCTCCCAAACTTTGATTTATTCAATCGCTAGTTGCTAAGGTATCTTCATTTAAGGTTATCTGTATGAGCTGACGGGGTCCACGATCAACTATGGATAGGTACTCTGAGATGCCTGATTGGTTCATATACTATTTGGGTACACATAGGATATTCCACCACCAGTGAACATTCCAGAAGATGCGGTGAGTGTTGGCACTACAAGAAAACCTTCCTTTAGTTGTAATTATTGGCAGCGTTTGTAGTGTAAGTGCAACAAATACTACCTTTTCCATTTTTTTTTTCGTTTAATTTTAGGGTTGTCGCCTTACTTTACACCGATACAAAACTTGTCACGTTTTTTCCACCTATTTCCCTCCACGGCCTTCTTTTTCCCTCCACTAGTAAAATTTTTCCCTCTTTTAGCAAAATTTCCCTCCTCTCGCTCATTTCAATCATCCTATCCACTACCGCACTGTCGACGCACGCTACTTCTTGGAACAGCTGCCATCACGCTACCTGGTCGATCAGCTCCTATCCACTTCGTCTCCCCTCCACTTTGTTCACGCCCTAGATCTACGAATTAGGTAATCGCTTTTACAGTTTATGGAATTAAGTGATTATTATGCCGAACAATAGGAATATGTTCTTAGATAAAGCTGTTAGGCATGGTTTACAGAATTCATCTTTGGTACACAAAGCTGTTAGGTATGGTTGCTGAAATTTCTATGGTTTGAAATTACAATATGCTTCTGCTTCAAAGTAAGATGTTTGTAGTTTAATACTATTGTATCATTAATTAATGACTAGTTACATGCTACAGATAATCGACAAGGGTATACTGGATGTGAAAATTAATTGTATCATTAATTAATTTATTAAGGGTATACTAGATGTGAAAATGACAAGACTCTTTCTATATATCTGGTTTTGATTTAACTTATCTAGATATGCTAATGTGTCAGGCCCTTGTTGTTTTGCCATATTTCTAGTCACCATGAAATTCGGGTTTCGGGTTCAAAATTAAGATGATGATAGAATCCCAGTTGTTTTCTTGTATAGTTTGACTCTTTTTAATTCTCAAATTTATAGAAATCTAAACATAATTATATATTGAGTTGACATCTGAATCAAAGTAAAAAGGTTATAAGTACACTCGTATACAATATTCTTGAAGGGAAAGTTTGTCCAAGCAGATAATAATATGAACAATGAAAATATAAAGTATGCACGAGGAAGGAAACAAAAATTAAGAGAAAAAACTAAAAGAGAGTGCCTTTTAATTTGGAATGAATAAATTAAATAAAAAGTAGCAACTGTTCTGTACCGAACGGTCTCAGTCTTCTTGAATTCAAATACTGATTCTCTTAGTATTTTGTTAGAGATAGTAGCCAGAATATTATGTAATCGTGTTCTAGCAGTCCATTGTTGCTATAAATTTCTATGTATAATTGCCAATAAATTTCTGAATTGACGTCCAAAGTTGGTATAAAAAAATTGTTAGTAGAAATTCAATGAACTATATTGAACTGCATATATTTTGTTGAAATAAATACCAAAAACTAATAATTTTGAAGGTTGTTCACATACACTTGATCTGCAATATGACAAGTTATAACTATGTACACATCGTCATGAATTTTGATCGACATCTAAACTAAAGTAAAAACACATTAAGTAAATAGTACCCATGAGAGTAAAATATGTTTATGTTGAATTTACTTTGAACAACCTAAAATGTGCAGTGTGTTAGGAAGAACAAAATAGGTTGGAGAAAAAAAAATTTAGAAGTGAGTTACCTTTAATATAAGCATTTGACATGCTTAATGGGTAAACTTTTGATTTTATCCTTTATTTTGGGAGAACTTTTGGATGCTCTGTTTGAATTTCTAAAAGAATTTCTCAAAACCTGCTCTATCTATGCATTTTACAAATAACTTCTTAAAGTTTAAAAAAAAATTGTTTTTCTTTATTATTATTATTATTATTATTTTATCATCTCTTCCTCTTCCTCTACCAGAAAGTCCTTTATTCTTTTATTTTTAATAAATTCATATTGAATCTCGCAAAAATATCTTTCAATGTATAAAGAAGGATAAACTTTTTCACCATAATCGAACTTGTTCCTCCTCTTCCTTTATTTTTTACTCAATTCACCATAATCGAACTTGTTCACCTAAACTTGAAGATAACACGAATATATAACATAACGTAGCAGGCAGAAAAAGTAGTGCATAAAATCTTTTTTTCATAGTATTTTAATTATTCCAAATGGATCTAACTATAATAATGAAAATATTGAGACTAATTATGCAGTTGGTAGCCTCATATTGCATAGTTCTAGTGGGAGTTAGTCCAGGAAGAATAAGTTGGGGGTTAGCAGCAGTGAGATAATATCCATCTTTTAAATGAAAACATGGAGGTGATAAAGAATATAATGCTAAGATGAGTGACACATGTATCAATATTTTGGTAAACATGCTAAATTGAGTTGACCAGCATCCATGGGTTTCTGATTATGAGCATGTTGTTTGATCTTATTCAAAATAAAGAAGCATTGATCGCATTCTTATTAGATATAAAGTAAAAACCTAGTTTTCAAAGTGGACAGAATTTGTACGTAAGCATTTCAATGGTGGGCAATGGCAATTTCAGCAAAATTTGAAATTAAGTATGCCTTCACAAATAATTCTCCGTGTGAATTTTCATTGTTACATGAATTTCAAGCTTGCTGCTATTCATAAAGAAGATGTCTTTTTACTAGTCTGGTAATACTTGCTTGGTACTTGGTAAATTTTAAAGTCAGCTGCTACACTCTGTTTATGATACATACATAATTATCTGAACAAAATATTATGTAATAATAGTAATTATATAATATGTTAAGTTTGTTAAAAATATAATGAGTGTGTTTAGTTTAAATCCAAAAATAATATTGGTTGACTAAAAAAACCAAACATTAGTATGAAACAACATTCCTTTAAATTAAGGTTCTATCTATGACTCTAGATTGTGCATATCGATTACCAAATTTCAAAAAAGAAAAAAGAAGGATAAATTTATATTTTAATCGTGTATAGCTTGTATATTGCTGAGCTACCTGTGAATGCAATCACAATTGCAGTCCATCTGCCAAATGACTCATGTGTATTGCCATCGTAGTAGCACTCTACAATCATCACTACAATGCACATGAACCTTATATTGGATAGGTAAGGGTAGCGCAAGAATGATCCCTAAACTGAATTGTAGTGGACATTGCTTAAGTTAAGCTACAATCTTCCTTTCTGGTGCAAAAAAGTCATACAATTTTCATTTTCTTTCTTTTTTTGATCTTCCTAAGCCTGTATTTTGTTCAAATAATGCTAAGATCTTGTATTAAACTGTCACACATCCGATGTGTATGAACTAATAATACATAAAAATAAGGAATTTGAACATTGAATTTCAGCCTTTATAAGTAGAACAATGCCAGACTTATGAGAGTGTTAGCAATTTACTTGACTCTTAAAAAAAGGATGTAATTAAGATTTTCATATCTTCCCCTGATCAATATGTACAAAATATAAAGAATATTGATATATCTGAAGCTATTATTTACAGATTTCATTTTCCCACCACTTGTAAAATGTCTTCTGCAACTTCAAGTTAGTCGTCTCTAGTACTATCTAAGGTAATATTTCCCGCCACCTGTAAAGTGTCTTCTGCAACTGTAGGCAAGTCATACACATTGAAAGCATATACCTTTGCTTGTTGTACACCTAAGGCCAATATGATTGTTAGTTTAGGTTTTCAAACTCATATTTCTAGTGTTAATAATACATGCAAAATATTTGGTGAACTCCTGTAGGTTTGAAAATGAAAATCTACTGCACTTGCTCATGCACTGGGAACTTAGCTAGTGGTTAGGTGTAGAAATAATAATACTATTGTAATTTTTGCTATTAAATTTTGCAATTGGTTCACCTTTAATATATACTTGCATATGCAGTTGGTGCTGCAAAAATTGTGCATTTATACTGATCCGAATTCAAATAGTTATGTACAGTCGCATAGAACGAATCTTAGAAAAATATTTACGATTTTGTTTCCATCGAATACAATTTTGTTTGACACTGCTTTTATTAAGTTTGTAAAAGTAAAATGTAATATGATGCCTAACCAAATCAAACCAGCAGTGCTTCAGTCATCTCTAGTCCATTGATTAGTTGAATATTAATGCAAACCCTTTGCAGGTAATGAACTCCATTGCAATGTACCTAACAACTATCACTACTGAAAGCAAAAGAAAACTTAAGTATTTTGTTGTTTGATTATAACAGAAAATCAAATTCTACATCAAAGTTTGGAAACTTATTTGATTGCCTATATTGCCGATGGAAAAAGATTGGGTGTATCTAAACAGGTGACTATATAATGGTTAGCTTAAAATGTATTTTGAGAATTAACACATATATGTTAATATTAAAAGTCATTTTTTTAATCTTTTTAATTTTTGTCATAGGACTAGTACAGAGTACCGGCAAAGAGCTTTGAATTTCGTGCTTGTGGCAAAAAGAAATCTAAGAAATATGGAGAAATTTTTTTGCCCTTGTATAGATTGTCGAAATCTTAGTCGGCATGATGACCACATCATCGTTGAGCATTTAATTATAAAAGGAATGGATTCTAAATATAAGAGCAGTAGATGGTATTGCCATGGTGAGAAAATAAATATAGATTAAAAAAACAAAGTCGTTTGACACATATGACTTATTCAAGATGATTTGCTATGAAGATGAAGATTTTATGAATTATGATTTTTTTGCCGATGATGAGGATAATGATGATTCTCTAAGAAGAGAGGATGAACTACTTAAGAATTTGGAAGATGCAGAAACTCCATTGTATCCCAGATGCACAGACCATACACAATTATCCGCCATCACCATCTTATATAATCTTAAATGTGAGACTTGCCTGTCCGATAGTGGGTTTGACAAGCCGTTGAACGTACAAAAATTGTTTTTGCTGAAGGATAACATACTTCCCAAAACTTTATATGAAGTAAAGAAATTTCTTAAAGCATTTGACATGGGTTTTGAAAAGGTACATGCTTGTGAGAATTACTGTATTATTTTTAGAAAAGAATACAAAGATTTAAAAAATTGTCCAAAATGCGGTTCTACAAGATGGAAGATAAATCAAGATACCAAGGAAACTATAAAAGGTGTTCGAATTAAAGTGTTGAGACATTTTCCAATAATTCCAAGATTTAGAAGAATGCTTAGATCTCAGAAGATGGCTGAAGATCTAAGATGGCATTTCAATAATAGAAGCAATGATGGAAAAATGCATCATCCGGTGGATTCTATGGCATGGAGTATGGTGGATGAACGATGGAAATATTTTTCAGCCGATCCACGCAATCTTAGACTTGGCCTTTTTACAGATGGATTCAATCCATTTTCTATGTTGACTTCCAAATATATTTGTTAGCGGGTAATGCTTGTGACATACAATCTCTCACCTATGTTGTGTATGAAGAAGGAAAATATTTTGTTAACATTACTTATTCCCAGTCCAAAGCAGCCCGGGAACGATATTGATGTATATTTGGCACCTTTGGTTAAAGACTTGCATTATTTGTATAGTAATGGAGTTGATGCTTAGCAAAACATTATTTAAAATGAAAGCAATTTTTCTATGGACAGTAAATGATTTTCCAGCTTATGGAAATCTTGCTAAATGTTGTGTGAAGGGAGAAAAAGCTTATCCATTTGTGTGGTGATAATACTCATCACTGTTGGTTGAATTACAGTCGAAAGAATGTCTACATGGACCATAGAAGGTATCTACCTATGTCAGATTCACGGAGGAACAAAAGACTTGGTTTGATAACACCATGGAGATAGGTAATGCTCCTAGAATTTTAACTGGAAGAAATATTTCTGTATTGTTAAAATATTTTCCAAATGATTTTGGGAAAGAGAAAGAAAAGAAAAAAGGCAGAGGAGAAACAATAAGAAAAAAACCATTACGATAAAGTCCATTAAGCTGAAAAAAGGAAAAGGAAGAGTACCCATGGTAAGGAAGATGAATGCGATAAAGATAACGATCCTATAAAATTGGAGCTATCAAGGTGGAAAACGAGATCAGTTTTCTTTGATTTGCCATGTTGGGAGGTTAGTGGTTTTTTTAAAAATGTTTTAACAATTAAATATATATATATATATATAATTATGTGTTACTTTATTTATTTTTATAGGAACTGTCGTTACGTCATAATTTAGATGTAATGCATGTGGAGAAAAACATTGGTGAAAGCATATTAGGCACAATGTTGCATAATAAAAAATCAAAAGATAGAACCAACTCCAGAAAGGATTTAGAGGATTGGAGAATTCGACATGAGCTCCATGCACAACCTCGTTGGAAGAAAACATATCTTACGCCGGCTCCTTATAAGTTGTCAAATTTTGAAAAAAAAATATTTTGCAAAAGATTGTACGATTTCAAAGGACCCGATGGCTACTGTTCAAATTTGAAAAATCGTATATCGTTGGAGGATTGTAAAATTAGTGGCTTGAAATCACATGATTACCATGTTTTAATGCAACACTTGTTGCCGGTACTTATAAGAGGGCTATTGTCAAAGAAGGCAAGAAATGCAATAATTCACTTATGTTCATTCAACAAATTATTTCAACGTGTCCTTGACAGAGAGAAGTTGCAGCAAATCAATGTTGAGATTATTGAAATTTTATGTGAGCTTGAAAAACATTTTCCGCCATCATTTTTTGACATTACGGTACACTTGTCAATTCATCTCGGTAGAGAAGCACTAATATATGGTCTGGTTCAATTTCTTTGGATGTACCCATTTGGAAGATATATGAAGACGCTTAAAGACTATGTAAGAAACTATTCATGACCCAAGGGATGTATTGAAGAATCTTATCTCGCAGACGAATGCATGAGGTTTTTTAGTGAATTTTTAAAAAAAATAGGACATGTTAAGGAGACAACAGCTCAAAATGAAGATTATGAAAGTAGTGTAATACTTGAAGGACGTCCAATTTCAATGTCTAAGATAGTTATGCTATCCTCCAATTAGAAAGAAAGTGCTCATTTAGCCGTGTTAATGAATATGATCGTGGTGGAACCATTTTTAGAGTAAGTATACGTTACATTATTTTTCAATTATTTGGATGTGTTTGTACTAATTAATATAACTTAACATGCCTTGTTTTATACTAGTTTGCATTTGCAGGAATTACAAAATTCAAGCAAGCGTATGGAAAGTAATTCAACCTTACTTTGGGAAACGCATACAAAAATTTTTGCTGATTGGATTAAAAAAAGGTTAAATGATTTTTAAATATACTCTCATTTGCTTAAGAATATTACTCTAAAATATCTGTTGTCAATGAAATTTTTTGTAGATACCTATGAACTCTAATGATCACAATGAAATGTTGAAGTGGATTGCATACGGTCCAAAGAATGACGCCTTATCTTACAAAGGATATATCATCAATGATCAACGGTTTCATATAAAAGATGTAGGGAGAGAAACTAAAAATAGCGGAGTGACCTATGATGCGACTACTATGTGTAGAGCAAGTGCAAAAGATATTTCTCAAGTAGTTGAAGTGGTCACCTATTATGGAATATTGACGGATATAATTTTATTAGATTATCATGTGTTTTATATTCCCGTTTTTAAGTGTTGTTGGGCACATATAGGAAATGGAGTAAAAGCTGATGACGATGGTTTCACTCCTGTGAATTTGCATCAAAATCAAGCATCATTTTCTAAAGATCCATACATCCTTGCATCTCAAGTGAAACAAGTATTATATTCAAGAGAAAATGATTTGTCAAGTTGGTATGTTGTAATGAAAGCACCACCAAGAGGTTTTCATGATTTAGAGATAAATGATTATAAAGAAGAAGCTATCAATGTCGTGGAAGATTGCAATGTAACTGATACAGATGTTGAAGATGTTAGTTATGTTAGGGAGGATTGCGAACACATATTTGAATAGTTATGTTAAGTATTTTGTTTGATTATGAGAATTGTTTTCGAGTACATGGACATGTCATTCTTGTTTGTTTTTCAATTGTCTGCTCATAAGGTCAATGACTGTTGTGTAAGAAATAATGTTGTAATTAAGTGAAACGTGATTATTATTTGTGTCCAAGTAAGGCAAATGTAATTAATATGTTTGATAGCCAATTAATATTTCACGTATGCAGTATTGAGTTATTGGTTTATCATAAAGATCTACATACTTGAGGGCATACTCAATCTTCATCATAAAGGTATCCATTTTGTCTTTTATTTTATTTTAGAATTTTAGAAATTGCATATGTGTCTAGCATCCTTCTAATGAGTTTTTACAACCTTTGATACTGCCTGTTATTTTTTACATGTCTGTTATTTTCCAGAATCGGTAGTTGAAAGTTGAACGCTCATTAAACTTTTGGAACGTGCATTCAAAACATATGAATGAATAACGTAGCACCAATATTTTGAAATGGTTTGGCATCTACAGATGGAGGTAGATGGAAGTCGATTTGATATGTTTGCTATTACATCAATAGGGAAATACATATGTAGATAATATCATAATAGTCAAAATTTCAACAAACATATCATCAGGCTTAATAATTGAGGAGTCAATAAGAGGTCCAGGTTTAAGGATTGTCTTTGATCAAACAAAATATTTAAGAAAACAATATATCCAGATATAAATCTATATGTAAGCAATAACAACCAACATACCTCTTGTTTAGGCATTTTATTACTCAACTTGTGCGATAGTTCCATGATCTAACTACATAATGGAAGTATTAGCTAACAATGATAACTGACGAAGACTTCAAGCATGAACAATTAGTATAAAGCATTGAGTGAATCATGTAAAGATAATCATGCAAATTTGTGGGAATTAAAAAAAAAGATTGCATAACCATACCAAGAAAACATATAAATTGAAATATCAAGATTCATACTAACCATTCTAGTGAATTTGTATAGAGCATATAAAATTAAAACCTTAGAGTATTAGGGTTTGCATGATGTCTAAAACTAATGCTAGTGGTTTTTCAGTTTCCCAAAGGCATTTTATGGACCGCATAGCTTTACAAAGATTTGCAATGTGTTGTTCTCATTTAATCGTGGTAAATTGATTTACTATCAAACATAAGCTAGAGCTATTCGTGTTATGTTAGAGGAAATTTCTTGCTATGTTTTACCTATTAAAAATGAGCATATCGTGAAATTTTCAAAAAAGCAAATCACTTTACTCATGTTACAATCTTGATAAAAATAGTTTAATGTTTAGTTACATTAGATATTTTAAAATTCAATAGGTTAATAAACATCATATTTGTCTACACGTCTTTTTTATTCAAGCATTAAAATTGGATTGTAAAGTAAATTCCTTGTGTAGAGGTTGAAACACATTCATGTATTTCAATATTTTCAGGGATTTGAACTCAAAATCATTTTTATTTGGCGTCTTACCATGGTAATCCTAAATTTTCTTTTTTCTGCAGGAATATTATATACGCATGTTGTCAAAGTAGATATAACTCATTATTATCCAAACTGGTATGATCTTAAAATAAATCAAATTTTCAGAGACCTAAATTCAAATCAGTAAAACATTTTAACTATTTTTGCAAAATGATCGCTATTCCCACAGCATATAATTTATAAAACTAACATTTTGTTGAATGTTGTTTATTCAAATTAAAAAAATGGTCCAAAAGCTGAATTAGAAAATCATTGATAACAACTTACAAAATTCCAGGTAAAATTCCAGGAAAAATTTCAACAGACAGACATGTTGTAGGTAAACAAGACATACTGCATATCTTGTTTACAATATTTTAAACATTGTTAATAAGCCCAGTTATGGTTTTTTTTATCCTTTTTACATAATACACATCACACAAATACTATTATTGGTTAAGAAAACAACTATAAGGACATATAAATTGACTCAATGGAGAATCAAATTATAGTGTGCAAGAAACAATTGAATGTATTCACCCATTTATGTTTTGTCGAAATTATAATGTATTTTTTACAAATAGCTGAGGTGAAATAGTTTAGAAAACAATTGAATGCACAACACACTAGCAGTATTAAATATGATCATGACATATTCTGAGGCAGAAGCAAGCCAGTACAGGCAAACGCACAATCTTTCCATTACACAGTACGCAAATGGTACCTTCGTCTTCGAACTATTAAAAACATTTTATTACAAAGTGTCAGTACACTATACATCGTTGGCATGGCATGGTGATGTAACCAGCATGTGCTTATTGAATTTAAAGAGTTAAGGAAATATACCTACCGGAGTTGCCTAATGCTAATGAAATTTCTAAATCTTCTTGAAACAACTTCAAAATTTAATGATTGCTATATGCACAATAGGAAGATTTCCTCTCAAAACCTTTAATATTCTCTTCAAGCTGCAATTGATACTGCTGTCATTGAAAAGAAGATGACGTTTAGCTGATTAACAAAGATAAATTCAATTATATACATGTCTGTTTCATATATTCAATTATATATGTGCTGCGAAATATTTGACACAACACCTTTTATGCTACACAAATAGAAACGTGAACTGTATTTGCGTTAAGCTACCTGCTTTAGAATTCAAATTTGATTTGTCGAATGATTGAATGGTTCAGATGAACATATGGAAAAGGCTGCGAATTAATGCGACAAATTGATGCATATATAAAGGATAAGAGCAATATGTAATATCACTTTTGAGAGATAATGTTCATATTCCTAAAATATATTTGTCAGTATGATGATACTTATTAATTTTATTACATAATGTAAACAACAAAGATTTGAATCTGATGCCTACTAGTAAGCAGATTATTTGATTATTTAATTCTTGCTTACTATGTGTATCCATAGTTGCATTATCATGTAGCTTACAAATACAATATTTTATCTGTTGTATTAGATACACACATCTAATTTCAAAGTAGCAGATTTGAAGTATACAGATACTGAAATTTTATGTTTTATTGATGCATATATTTTATCTGTTTTATTGATGCATATATTTTATCCGCATTATCATGTAACATATACTATCAGTATACATTTTATGTTTGGACTATTCTACCATCTCTCTGCACATTTGAAGTATGAAACTGTTAGATCACTTATAACTATTTTCATAAATTTTTCTAGTACTTATAGTTTGTTACATGTATTGTTGTTCATATAGTATAGTTATATACATTTTATGTTGATGCTTGATAGTTTGATATTTTTTAACTATGATTTTGGATCCCAATTAAATATGTAATGACCTTAACATTGAAATTACTTTTATTAAATGTTATTACAGAAAAAGGATATGCATACAAGCAGTATACGCACTTGTCAACAATTGAAGAACGAGAAATCCCGAAAGTATAAGCCAAAGGTCAAATATATTGTGCTAACCGATGAATCTTGCCATGTAGAGAAGGAACAAGAATTAGGGCATGAAATGCGTGAAGAAAATGAAATGCGTGAAGGAAATGAAATGCCTTGCGAAGAAAATAATACGCGTGAAGAAATTGAAATGCCTTGCGAAGAAAATAAAATGCGTGAAGAATATGAAATGGTGTGAAGAAAATGATGTTGCCGAGATGGAAATCGAGAGGCCAATCAAAGCTGAAACTGCAAATATAAATGTAAAAAAACATGGTAGAGGACCAACGAAAGTAAAAAGACTTCCGTTAAATCTTGAGAATCGAATTGAAGTTGAATTCAATGAGGCAACCGTACCGATAGGAGAAGGCTTGGTACACTTATCTTCTTATCTTGGACCGCTAGTACGGGAGCATGTTCCGGTTACACTTAGCGATTGGAGGCTTCTAAGCGATGAATTAAAAACTGTCTTGTGGGATTCCATTGAGGTATGAAAAATTACTATTTTTGTCGTATAATAATAGATTTATTTAAAAAAAATATATTTAGCAGATTGTCCTTTTAAATTCATTCTAATATGAAATAACACCAGTTTTTCCTTCTGATTTGTATGCTAGATTTAAAGTGGACGATGAATGGCAAAAAACTCCATATTTCAACAAATGGGAAACATTTGGTGAACCTCAAAAAGTAGACTGGTTCGAAAAATAAATAAAACAATGACAGAAGAGGAAAGACTTGCTTTGAAACCTTACAACATCGAAAACGTGAAGGAGTGGAGAAAGTTTGTAAAGGAGAAAACAAGCTTGGAGTTTAAGTAAAATTTCTTCCTAATTAGAGGACAAACATCTCTTTCTGATTAATCCAGTAGGTTTCAAATTTCTCTCGCTGTCTGCTACTAGAATTAGAAATGATGGTTTCTCTGGTTATCAGGTACTAGTACTAGAAATGATGGTTTCTCTGGTAAACAACCTCCATATTGCACGTCCGTTGCTTATTAACAGTCCATTGTCCATTCATTCATTTGAGTTACTGTGCTAGTTAGGAATTTTGTATTGATGGTTAAGAAAGACATTGGTTGAAAAAAAAGACATACAAGTTACTGTGACCATCTCTAAGACTCTTAACTGGAGCCATTGATTATGTCTACATTAATTATTTTTTGTCATTAAATCTGCGATGTGGACATGGAAAAGCACCTGTCTCGTTATATATGCATCAATCCATTTCAGTATTTCACATACATCAATTTAATTAACTCGCTAACTTGTAGAACAAAATGCAAGTAATTTTGATGTTATTGAGTATATATACATATAATTATATAAAACCAAGTAACCGAACCGAACATGCATAATGCCTTTAATTATAATCTGTTGCTAGCAAATTTACAACACAGTACGTAGTATGCAACTAACTATCTGGCTAATAATACATGGATAAAAAAATCATATTGGAAAAGCAAATATTATCTATATTATGTTCTGCAAACTGAAGCATATCATATTGCTGAAGCATATTGCTTTTTGGGTGAACCAGGAACCAAGATGCACCCAATTAGTTGAGATATGCAGTTTTATTTCATAATCGTCTAATTTCAGTTCCATCTATCCCTTATATCAATCATACACTACTATACAAAGTAGGAAATTGTTTTGGATAGTAACTAATCCACAGTTCACAAATAATTGAAGATTTGCTTTTTGGGTTTACTTTTTGGCATGCTTTCTCATTACCTGAATTCAGAAAAAAAAAATTCATCTATGGTGTCCTTTGACTTTTTTATCCCTTATCTTCTTTCATGCACGAAGTGAGAAATATAATGCCATTAGGAAAAAACAATTGCCACACAACAATTGGACTTAGAGGAATGGCTAGATTGACCGACGATTTGGTTAGTTAATTAATTGTAGCATTATTTACCCAGTTATTTGATTCACTATCGACTGATTTATTTAATGTCTTTCTAAATGTAGAAAAAGCAAAGTCAGGATTCATTGTCCGTATCTAGAGTTGATGTTTGGGTTAAATCTCGCACTAAAAAAAATGGCGAACCAGTGAACACGGATGTTGCAAATATTGTAAGAATATTTGATTTTGTCAGCAACTAAACATTGCGATAATTTTATCATCGTATATAACCTATATGTATATTAATTTATGTAGGAGGAGATTAAAACAATTGATCATGCAAGACAATCCACCTTGTAACGACTCGGAATTTTTGGACCATTCGCATCCATTATAAGTGTATAGGTAGACACTCATGCCGGAGTTGAATTGCTCAAAATACCGCGTTGTTAATTTAAATTTGGCAAAACTGAACATATACAGTAAATAAATAATCACAGATCACAGACACAGAGTAATAAATGCAGCGGAAATAAAAGAGATAGTAGTTCATGAAGCTACTATATAAATGTATAAGATACATCAGAGTTTACAACAGAAGAGTAATACGATACATCAGAGTTAAACCAGATACAACGGAAGAGTAACAAGATACATCAGATACAAATCAGAATACATCACTGGAATCATCAAATACTGAAAGCAGAATAGATGGCTGGATCTTCAAGCAAAGCTCCAACTCCAAAGGTGAATCTCGAATACTGGTACACTCAGTCTGACCCGAGCGTAAACCAAAAACACAAGACACTCGAGTCAGGATTAACATTCTTATATTAATAAATCCAACTTGAAATAGCAATTGAAATACAAGTAACTCAAAGGATGTTTGGAATAACCATCCTTTAAGGATCCGTTAAACTATCTACTATGTAGTAGTGTACGATAAGTAGATAATGTCTATCAGTAATATAAAAAGATATCAAAATAGCGTTAAGTCATGGCCCATTCCACCCTTAACACATTTTTATTCCCAAAAGCATATACAAGACCGTAGTTTCCCCAAAACCGGAAGTCACCAGAGGGAAATCCATATACTAAAGGTACAAATCAAAATCGTAGTGGTCGCGTATAAATGGAATACAAGTATGACAAGGCACATGAGGCAATACCCAAGGTAGTGATACTACCGTTCGCCTGATCCGGACTGGTGAGAACGCAACGCCGCAGCGTCCGCAACACCGTGTAACAACACTCCCAAAATCAAGGGTGCACCAATCGACAACAAGTATAAGTAGTTCGAAGAAGTGTGTCCACTTGAGGTAGCTAATCCTCCATTGGCCCGGCACAGCTCCTGTTTTAGTCATTTCCAATTTGACACAAGTGTCAAGGCTATCCATCATCGTTCACTTTCTTCAGTCATCACGCACATCATTCCAACCACTTCATTCTGGATCATCACTCCGCGTATAGTTATTAAAGTGGTTTTCGGTTTAGATAGAGAGTATATCCATAACCGAATTCCGGTCTCTTTAATAACTTCCATAATTATTTCACCGATTGGTCGTTTATTTATTTCAAAACCAAATCAATTTCAATTTCAATTCGTAAATCAACATTTCACTTGTCTTTCGAAAACCAATTTCCATACTTTACGTTTCAAACTTTCAAATTTCCATTTCAAAATCTTATAATACAATTTCAATTTTATTTAAAACAATTCAATATTGATTCAAGTTCGTATATAAGATTCATTCCGAAATCATTAAAATTAACTTAATTTAACATTCAAATCAATTTAATTCATTTATCGATTTCATTTAATATTCGTAAAGTAAATTTATCATTCAAACAATTTCTATTAAATTTCCAAATCATTAAATCAATTCTTAAGTTCAACTTCATCAAATCAAAACTTACAATTTTGAATTAAACTAAATTCGTCAAATCAAATTCTTTAAATTTCAAGTCTTACATTAATTTCAATAAATCGCATTTTATTTCTTGTTAAAGAAATTCAATTTCACTTATTTACTTACTTAAATAATTTTCCAAAACTTAATTAATAAAGAAAACTCAATTTCAATTATTTACGAAGTAAAATCCACTTATTCAAAAGTTCAATTTTTCATATTAAAGAATTCAATTCACTTTAATCATTAAATAATTCAATCTTATTTAATTATTAAACAATTCAAAACTTAATTATTAAATAATATCCAGGTTTAATAACTTCAAACTTAATTATAATTTCAAACTTAATTATTAAATCATTTCAAAGTTTAACAATTTCAAACTTAATTATAATTTCAAACTTAATTCAATCATTTCTCAAATTAAACAACATTCTTTCATCAATTACATTGTTAATATTTTGTTTCAGATTATTAAATATTAACATTTTCCTTTCATTAAAAATTCAAATTTCAACTTCATTTCAAAACCATTTTATTTATTCAAACAAAATCTTCGTTTTATTTTAAATCAAATTATTGACCAATCGAGTTTTATTTAATTCTCTATCCTAGGTCAAAGTTCAATTTGGGTATTTATCATTTCAACCCGATTCCAATTCAATTCAAAATCAAGCATAACAAAGGGAACTTGTAGTGTGATAACTGGGATGGTGTCAAAGTAAATAAACAAGCAATAACAACATTCAATATCAATCCAATAATCAATTTAAATAATCCCGAAATAACCGTATTAATTCGTATTGTCATTTGTACGAATTAATATAATTATTTCTAGAATCTACACTATCATTTCATGTAGATTAAAGATTTTTACATTTCGTTTTCACTTGTCATTCAATTTCAATTTCATCCATCATCAATTTAACAACATACATTCAGTGGTTCAAAGTGTAATTAAACAAATCCTACGTGTCAATAAATTTAACAGTTAAAGGGGTCATATTATACAAATGTCAGTTAACCAAATTTAACATTTAACTATCCTATAACAAGTTCAATTGCATACTATTTATCATTTTAACATTAACAATTTAACGTCCAATATAAACATCAGCAATCAATCAATTATCAGCCAAATTGTATTATCGTCGCATAAATAATTAACAGATAATGGTGTCAGATGTAACATGTGAACTGATACAGGTAATAGCATATATAACAGTGTAATTAACTAACAGCAGCATATTTCAATTATCGTTTCAATCGAAATCAAATTTAATAAATAAAAGAACGTTAATCGTGAGTGAGTGCTCACCTTTCGAGGCTAGGGATGAACGTGAACGAGAATGAGATGAGCTACGAATCTGAGCACGAATTTCAAAGCAAAGCGAGATTGACACGAATTCGACGGATAAGCTGATAAACAGAAGTCGATGAAAAACGATCAAATCAGTGGAATAGAAATCTAAAATATACATTATTATTATACTATATATATATATATAATTTCAAAATTTTAATTTAAGCCAACTGTCAAAAAAAAATTAACTTTAAAAAAATCATATTTTAAATTACACACGTATAAAATATAAAACTTTGTATATATACAACTTTAAATAAATCTTACTATAAGCAACTGTAAACAATTAACATATATATCCTAAGCTAACCTTTAAATATATTATCTTACAGAAACTGGTATATTAGCAATTTACAACTTTTGTAACCAACTATATATATATCAAAGCTAGTGACAATATACTCTTTTTTAAAAAAAAAAAAAGCAGATCAATATAGGTACCAACAAACACACATAGCTTCTGACAAAATTTTGTATCCATATATGGACTTATACTTTATAAATGAGTTGTTGCCTTATAAATTATAAATATATAACTCAAAAGTAAACCGCAAGCTATCTAACAGTAAAACAAAACAACCTTTACACTTTATAATACTAACAGATCACAAATAAGTTATATAACTAGTAACTAACACTTGTCTATATAAAACTGATATAAACTAATGTATATAATATAAACATACTACTTACTGTAAAATGTAATACGTATAAACATATGTATATACTAATATAACGATATAATACCTTTATAACCCAATATATAAATAAAACAACAATCTATATAACTTTATAAATATACCAACAAGGCATATACATTTATACTATCAAATGTTATTATATAAAAACTGAATATATATAGCAGTATATACCTTAAAACATATGACATATATAACAGATAACTTTTATTTATATACTTACATATATAATATAACAAGACTGAAGAGGTTCGCCATAAAGCTTGGGTTTTCGGGTTTTATTGGGGTCTTTACCAGAGCATGTGGAGGTGATGATGGCCGAAGAAGGAAGGGTGGCGGTTCGCAGATGAGTAGTGTGGCTTTTGGGAGTAGGTCGAACTGATGGGCTGTCGGCGTGGTTTGGCGAGGTGGAAGGCTAGGATCGGTTGGCAAAAGGGTAGAGGAGTAGTGGAAATCTGGAGACACGAGTGGCTTCAACTACATATATACTTTCGTATATATATAAAAATTTCCACTGCAAAAGAAGATGAACAGTATACACTCTTAGAAAATTATGTTTTTTTCTTCTATAGCCAAGGCATAGCTGGACATGAAAGAAAAGGGAAGAAGAAAAGGTGGAAGAGAAGTGAACCCAGCGAAGCAACTGAAAAGTTATAATGAATGTAAATTTTCAAGACAAAGTATTAACGTAAGTATTGAAAAATGAAACAACGAAAAAAAGTATGCAAAGGTCACTGAGAAATAAATGCTTTAGAGTTATACGAGGAAAAGTTGGATGGAAAAAGAAGTCAAATGGTCATGCACAATTTTATGAAATTATCAAAGCAAGTGGCCGTTTGGATAATGGCACGACAAGCGAAGGAGCAGAGCAAATAAAATTTAAATACGAAACTGATAGTCAATCATTTTGCGGATTGCACCGCACACAGAACTTCGAATTTTACAATCGAATATATCGTAGAGATCAGCACGACAAGTCGATCAAAACGGTATTCGGATATCAGTGGTATGATTGAATTATAAAAATTTGAATTTTCTACCAGCGGGAAAATGCAAGAAAAACGTAAGAAAATAAGATCGACGGAGCTAAAGACGTCCGAATTTGGAAAAACGACAAACTGACATCTTGCTCAGAAGATTTTTTAGAATTTTTCTATGTAAAATATTTGAGTTTCGAAAACGTTTTATTTTCATCGCTTTTTAACTGATTAAATTGAAGTGAATTTACGCGCGAAATAAACTTTCATATTTTCGGACGAAAATTTACCAGTTGCTATGTTTAACTACACACATTCCAAATATTAATTTATACTTTAAAATTTTATCGTTTAAAATTTCACAAAATTTCAACTAATTACGTTATTAAAACAGTTGAAATTTACGGGTCGTTACACACCTCGACAAATAATGTCAAAGAAGATGCAGTTGTACAAGTATTGGGGCACGATAAACCAGGTTGCTTAAGATCACTAGGAAGGGGCTACACCTTAACCTAGCTAACTTTGTCACAATGTAGAGATAAGCATATAACTCAATGTCAGAAAAGAATTTCAAAAATGGAGAGTATGGTACACATGCTAATGAACAAGCTAGAAAATCTACCTCAGAAGGTTCACTTATTGCGTTGTTAATTTTTCATGAATTTCTTTAAATTTCAAAATTTAAACCTTTAACTATTAGTACTGTTATTTTTTGCTTTGACAGGGTATAAACTATTCGAAAGAAGGGAGCATACCTAAAATGGTAGAAATTACTTCTATTACTGATATAACATCATTTGTAGTTTAGTTTTAATCCAATAATCAATATAATTTTTATTTAGAATTTCAGAATTAAACCTTTAACCGTTGCAGTTGCTATTTTCGCTCTGACGGGGTAAAGAAATTTCAAAAAAAGGGAGCCTAATTGAAATGGTAAAATCAGTTATATTACTGATATAACATCATTTGTAGTTTAGTTTTCAAACCAATAATTAATATAATTTTTGGTTGAATAATTGTAGGGCAATGAAAACAAATGTGAGTTATTAAATTGGGATGGAACAGACAAAATTTTTGCCGAAGGGAGAGTACTGTCCGCTGATCCTAATGAGGTTGTCAATGACATTCGTATTGGACCAAATGCTATGAAAGTTGTTACAGATTGTGTAAAGAAAGTAGATGTTTATTTATGGAGGCCTAAACCAAGTTTTTCAGTATTAGGAGAAGCCGAGAATAAGTCAGTAGCATGGCCTGCTAATTGTGTTGTTGCACTGCGAGGATACTTGTAGGATGACATTTTGGTAAATTTTATAATTTACAGTAACTATTTGTAATTGTCTACATACCTTTTCCCATTAAATTTATTGTTCTTTTTAGAGTAAAACTAGTAGCATAAACAAAAATGCAAGCTTTATGATTGGAATGAGGGTGAAGTGTTAGTTGCCGAAGGAAGACTCTGCTCCAATGATTCAAAAACGATTACAAATAGTATTCTGCTTGGTCTGTTAGCCTTTGTTGTTTGGGTAGACTATGCCAACAAAGGAGATGCTTTCTTGTGGCGGCCCACAATTGATATGTCATGCATTGAAGAGGCCGTTGGTAGGAAAGTAGCATGGCCGAAATCAAAAGTTGTAGTTGAAAAGGAAAGTGTTGTGGCTACTCCTTGCAAGGCTAGAGCAAGCATTGTGACTTCTCCTTGTAAGGCTACAACAACTCCTTAGGTAACTTTGTTGTCCCTTGTAGTGTTTCTAGATTCCTAATATAATATAATAACCCAAAATTATGATAATTCATGCAATTTTGCTTATCCAACAGAGTGCAAATCTGGTAGCACATAGTAAATTCAAGTTGATTGATGTGGGTGAAACGGGACGAGTAGTGGCTGAAGGAACTATCATTTCAACTGATCCAACAACGATGGTTCACTTTGTTCCATTGGGAAAAGATGCAGTAAAAGTTTGGGTAAAGTTTGTGAAAGTCAATGACGCATTGCTATGGAGACCTACATCAGAGTGTAAGTACATGGAAGATGCATTTAGTACTACCGTAGCTTGGCCGGCCGCATATGTCATTGGGGAATCAAGTTCTAGTAAGTATTAGTTGGTACTTGTATGCGTCTCTTATATATATATATATATATATATATATACACACACTCATACAAAAATTCTAGGTCCATGTTGTGTAAATTACTCTGATATTATTTTCTTGAAAGTAGTAACTAGCCTTTTCCGGGCCAACTGAGAGTCATACCCACTACTGCTGTGAAGTAGCCAGTTTCCTATCGTGTTCCAGTTATAGGAATAAAAACCAGTAATAGTATGTCTGTCATGGTCATAAATTGAGGCAGATCTTTAGTAGTGAAGTACTCGGTTTCCTATCGTGTTCCAATTATAGGAAAGTCCAGTTCACAACTGCATACTACCTCATACATGCCAGAAGGAAAACACATATTAAAACCTCCCATGTAGTGTGCATCAAAAGTAAAACGTTGTGTTAATTGAGATATCATTGATATACTCCATAATTTGGTATCCCACATAACTAAAATTCTCCCCTTTTTCTGCATTGAGTTGTTAGTCAATAAATCCTAATTTACAGGGATTTTATTTTTAAAAATAAGAAAATTTGCATCACTCAATTTGTTTACTACCAATCCAACAATAGTTGGCTTAAAAATAGTTAGGAGCTTGAGCACATCGTTCATTTTGTTTGGTGTGTTCATGCCCTTAACATTTAGGTGATCAAACCCATTTGACATTGGAGTTGCTCCTCAGATTTCTTTTAGGAGGAGCTTATGATAAGTGTAACTTTCATACCTTTTAAGTTGTGGAGGTAATTTATATTTTTAGTAACATATGCTGAAACATTAATCATCCTCATGTTGTGGTTCATCAAAAATTGGCTTAGCCACATTAAGTAGAAATCCTCTATACCCATAGTGCGTGGTAATTTTGGATTTAGAAACTCCAAATTATTTGGCATTTATGTACTTAGTTGTTTTCCTTTTGGCTTGTATGAAGCATAAGATGCATTTTACATTTTTTTGTAGTTTCCTCACCCTGTAGATTTTCTCACCCTGTAGATTTTCCTCACCCTGTAGATTTTTTGCACTAATATTTTCTACATTTATATTTTTATATGTGAGTTTTAATTCATAACAAAGAGACATACTGCCTCTGATACTCATGTTTGTCTTGGTCATTCATATAATTAAAAAACACATTAATGTTAACACCTTCCTCAGTAATTCTCCATGTTGTCTCCATGCTGTCCAAATTTATTACTATTATTATTTGGGATATTGAGATATTGGTATTGTTAAGGCTATATTAATGTATACATACTATCAGTAAATCTCCATGGTGTCCAAATTCTTTACTGTCAGTATTGGTATTGAATGGTTCAAGTTGTTCTGTTTATAAGTTGTTGTGTCAAATTGATTTAGAATTCAAATTGATGCCTACTAGTAAGTAGAATAGTTTATTATAGTTCCAGTTCCAGCATCCTTTTTATTGAAAAGTATTAAAAGGCAAGCTGATGCCTACTAGTAAGCTATTTGCTCGTGTTTCTATTAAGCTACTTGCTCGTGTTTGATTTAGAATCCAAACTATTTGCGTTAAGCTACTTGCTCGTATTTGATTTAGAATTCAAGCTGATGCCTACTAGTAAGCAGAATAGTTGATTATAGTTCCAGTTCCAGCATCCTTTTTATTGAAAAGTATTAAAAGACAAGCTTCAGATGTCTGAATTGTTTGCTTTTGTTATATGGACCTTTAATCAAGTTGTTCTGTTTATAAGTTGTGGCTATTTATAAGTAGTCAACTTGCTGAATATTTATTCCTTCATGATGAACACTGTTTCGAATAGTTACACTTGTCGACCGCTTCTTTTAAGTTATCATGGTAAGTGCATCATGTATAGTAAATTATCATGACCTGTATATAATTCTAACTGTTAACCGTTATACTTGTGTACAGGTAATTAGCATTTCCGAAGTGAAGAACAGCTGCATCAAAGAATTGTCGGTAATTAAGCCATGAACAAGACTTTAACTATTATATATTATAATATATTGTTCGTACTAGTTGTGTAGACTTATTTGTAAACAGTTGTGGTATGTGGATTTGCTTATTTTGCTGAAATACTATTATTGAAATGATTATGGGTATTATACTTTTTTATGCGATTAACGTGTTTTTTCAATTATTTGAATATAGTGATTATCGATGTTGGTTTGAACATGTGATTGATTGTTGGTTTTAATATGGTTATTATATATAAGTGATTGTTGGAAATGATACAAGTCATTAACAGTAAATAGCGGTGATTAAAATGTACTTTACATCAATCAATATGTTTTAGTAACGTATCAAAAGTGCTAAGGAAAAAACAATTTTAAAAAAATACTGTAGCGGAACTAAAATGCAATGAAAAATATATAGTAGCATATTAAAAACGCTACAGAAAAAATGAAGGGTGCAGATAGCACTTTGGTTGCATTTTGTAGACGCTGCTAAAGAAAACTTTTGTAGGGTTTCAGAAACGCTACAATATTTATGTTTTTGGTAGCGTTTACCACAACGCAACTAAAACTTTCAGACTTTTAGTTGCATGTCGTGTTGCAGCGTTTACTAAAACGCTACTAAAAGTTTTAGCAGCGTTTTTTCAACGCTACGAAAGGCCTTTTCTGGTGTAGTGCGAAGGTGGTGTAACCCTTAGGGCATGGTAGTAAAAGGGATTGACAAGTAAGCTATGAATTGGAATGATTCCAGCTGTCGTTTTGAGTCTTGGTTTATTTCTAAGATTTAGATGGAGGGGCAGTTTAAGCGTTTCATCCATTTTCAATAGGGTAGCTTATTAATAAAGGAGTAAGTTAGCCTATTTAACCTTTTGGCTAAATTCAAAGTGGAGATGGTTAGTATCCTTAGTAGTAAGCAAGGAAGTGCCTAGGGTATTGTTGCATCAGTTAAGGATTTATTGCTCAATTATATCCCGGTATGGACCACTTTTAATTGGTCTCGTAGTGTTGGCTCTTCCTCCTGAGAGTACCCATGAGGTACTACTGGAGGTAGCAAAGGCCAAGTGTAAGTGCTTCAATTGCAGTCAGCTTGGTCTCCTGAAGAAAAATTGTCTTGCACTTCGATAGAGTGGGCAAGTAGTAGTAATTTATGCCTTATAGGCATTCCTCGACCCTAGTAGGGCTACTGCTCATGGAAAAAGGAAAGAAGTTCTAATAGCAAGGTATGCTTTATTTGCAAGATACTTGTTTATGCTTTTTTTCGACATTAGAGCTGTATATTCATCTATTGCTAGCGACTTGGTAGTTGTGCTAAAACTTGACCCCTCGTATTGTATGAAGGTTCTTTTATAATGTTTAATCTTGTTTGGGCAACCTTGACTATTAAGCAAAGGTATAACGACCGAGAGTATTGCTATTCGAAGTTAATGCACGAGCTTTCGAGTAGAGTGGAGTTAGTCGAAGAATTGTGACTTGGATTCTGTATCCAAGTAGGATTCGGTGATTCCCAGAAATGAGCAAGAACCAAACAGATGACGTTTATGTTTTGCATTGAGTCATTTGAGTTAGAAGTGTTTCTCCTTATATTAGAAAACCTTGGGTGATGGGATTGATCCCATGAGTTACAATAGTGTTTTTAAGGGATCATTCAATTCACATAGTTGTTCTTAATCCCTAGTTGGAGCGCGAGGTTTGTGGGTGATTTGCACCAGCCAGGCAAAGGTTTTTCACTCGATTCTTAAAGGCAAGCACTGAGTCAAATTCTTAAGGTGACTTAGAGATTTTTAAAGCATGAACCTAATCATGCGTGGAAATTTCGATGGTCGAACCAAGGAACCGGATTGGAGTTAGCATGAGAGGAGTCAGGTGAATGACCCTAGTTTAACAAGGAACTTTTGCTAGTGAACAAAGGATTAGATCAGGCATCGTAGATTAATTTGGATAATCATTATTGTTGTAGAATTTTATATAGTTTGGTTAAGATAACTTGGATAGTTTGGGAAAAGACTTCTCGACTATTTTTGTGGCGATTTGGATAATCTTCTAAGTGATGATATGATACTTACCTGGACGAGGGTCACAACACGCTTAGTATATTATCCTTATTATCGTTTTTCAATTGAGGTGAGTCTGAACCAGAGAAAACCCAACTTTTAGTGGATCAACATGTAATGATGATTCAATTTGTGAAGTTTTTCTCCTTCGAAGAAAGAGTTATGTTCGTAAGAAAAAGAAAGTTAAGACTTGAATTGCTAGATTCATTCAAGCATCTTGGGGATCGATGCTCCTGCTTATCGTATAATTTTTCCTTTTCATAGCTGGTGATGTAATAGCCTTTCTTGCCTTGTAGTCATGAAAGGAGTTGTACCACTTTGTCATTTGGTTCATCTTGGATATCGAACGGACTCTTATGAGTTTATGGCTTTATGCACATTATAACTATTTTGGGTTACCATGCATGTTGTTATAAACTCCTTTTGAATGAGTGGTAGTTTGTATGGTAATCGTTGTCGATTGCTTGTTGTTGCTTGATTTTTTATTGATTATTTATTTTTGTTGTTTAATTATTGATTGATTGATTACTTGATGTTGCTTGATTAATGATTGATTGTTTAATTTTATGGACTGAAATTTTTATTGTTTATTGATTACTCGTTGTTGATTATTATTGCTAGCATATTATGTTAATTTTCCTATTCCGTGGAGGGAGTGCATAATGTATCTCGTGAATTCTATTTTTATAAGAGTATAATTCTGGTTACGTTGTCATGATGAATCAACTGGAGAAAGTGGATGTGAGGGGAGGTGAACCGGATGTGGCTTTAGACCTCGAGGGCTTATTCATATTTTTGAAAATAGGGCTATATGCTTCAAATTGATGCAGTTAAGCTTGTCCATCTTCGATGAAGTGTTGTATTAGTATATCTCCATTACTAAGGGAATTTTTGTTTCCCATTTTATTTGTTAATATGTAAGAAAGCATAGTGTAGAGCTTGCTTTGTTATAGTTTTTATTTTACAAGTGTGCTTATTGTTTTCGCTGGTGACATGTTTATTAGAGATGCTTGTTGCATAGTTGGTGATAACATGTTTATCATAAATGTATGTTGCATTAGAGTGCCCATTGAATAGTAACATGTTTATTTGAGATGCTTGTTGCATTAGAGTTGCTAGTGGCTCTGTTTGTTGTAACATGTTAATTTAAAATGCTAGTTGCATTAGAGATGCTTATTGCATAGTTTTTTTTATGTTTATTTGAGATGCTTGTTACGTTATAGATGCCTATTGGATAGTTTGTCATAACATGTTTATTAGATATTCTTGTTGCATTGGAGATACTAGTAGCATTAAATGTGCATGTTGTACAGTTATTGTAACATGTTTATTTGAGATGCTTGTTGCATAGTTTGGTATGTCATATTTAGTTGAAACGATTTAGATATATGATTTAGCATGCTTAAATTCATGTTATAATATTGCAATTGTGTTTAATCCTCTTTATTAAGTAAATGATTAGGTACATGAAAGCAGTTATGCACTATTGGGATGCTTATTTGCTTGTATTCGCATCTAAATGGCATGCACTTGCTGTAAAAGTGGCATTTAAGGTCTTCAACGTAGATAAAATGGATATATGTGTTTGTATATCCTCATAAATGAGATGCCTTAGATATGGAATGGCTTGGATATGAGATATTTGTGTGTGTGTGTGTCTATATATATATATATATATATATATATATATATATTATTTTGTGACTTTTTCTAGAGCTTGCCACGCAAAGGTGGTGCAGTCTAATATTTCTAAAATGAGAGGGCTTTAGAATCCTAAAAGTTAGGATAAATTCTATGCATTGGAAGTTTTCGGAACGCTAACCGCGTAAGGGAATATTGATTGAAATTTATAGAAGTAGATGCTTGGAAATTTTGGCCAATTGTGTTGCATTGTCATGTTCATAGGAATTTTGGGGACGAAATCCTTTTAAGGAGAGAAGAATTAGAATTCGAGACTACTTCTGTTGTGTCCGGATCGATGTTGCAAATCGAAATGGATATATATATATATCGCTATATTTGGAACAATGGTATTTTTTATGATTTATGTATTGTTATACGTATTTTGTAAAAATACATGTGTAGTTGAGTCCAATAGGATCTTAACTAATGGCTCATGCTTTTGAGATGAGGACTTCATAATGAGATGTAAAGTTGAAGGGTTTTTGAGTTGGGCGATCCAACGGCTAAAATGACCATAGAATGCATGAAATTATCATCTTTAGCGCTGTCTTCGATGGCGATGAAATTTTATCTTCGAGACCGAAAAATTTATGGCGATATGCACCGAGAGTTTTATGGCGATCTGATGTGTTGTGTAATCATACGAACTTAAAACGTATGAGGATTTATTTAAGAATGAAATAAAAATATATATTATATAGTATATACACATTCATACAACAAGATATTTTACTTCCCTCATTTTTTTCCTTTTATTCTTTTACAAGTTAATGGGTTTCGGATCTACCCTAAATCGGGGAGCTACGGACAATGTTAACCGACGAGGTCAGGTTTGTTGAGCTCATGAAGAGAAGGAGATCAAATCTATGGTGGTTTGGTCATGGTCAGATGTGTTTGAGGTGGTTGGCATCTTGGGGCTGTCGATTTGGGTTGGATTTCGTTGGCGATTGAGGCGAAGTTGACCAAAACGAATAGCACCATTGTTCTTCTTGTTGTGGCCCACACCATTTGGCATTATCAGTTTGAGCTTCGACCCTGTGTAGACGAACATGACTTTTCAAAGGCGGCGACGGTTGTCAGGTCGTGATTTTCACGGTGTAGCCAACCTTAACAAGGAAGGGTCCATCGTGAAGTGTGACACAATAAAGTTGGCGGTTCGTCGATTCATTGAACGTAGAGCAGGAAATCAAGGAGAGACGGTGTGGTGTGTATGGGTTGAGATGCACGGGTTTGTGCAAGAGGAGTTGTGGAAGAAGAGGGATTAATATTTGATGAGGTAATTATTTATTTATTAAAGTTAGTTAGTAAATCGATTACCTTGTTTCATATTTCATATCTTTTGTATACGAGGTCCAATCGAAACGCGGTCTTCGCTATTGCACTTATAGTGAGGTTATCTATGGCATAGTATCTGGATTCAGACACTTGGCAATTTTTAGTTCAGGTGAGCTGAATTATAATTTCGAATTCATTTTTCAGTGTACATCCTTGTTATTATATATTGGAAAATAATACCTAAGAGTGGTAGAATAATATATATATATATACACATACATATAGGAAATTATTCCCATGTTTGATGAATTGAATAGAGTAAGATGAAGTTGGTATTAATTTATAACGTGGTTATAAATTAATTAAATTCTAATTTGTAGTTATGTTAGTGATAGAAATATTATCATATATTTTATTTCAGATATTCTGGATAATCGATTAAGATCCTATATATAAAAATATTGTGCTTAAGTTGAATTGAATAGAGTTAGATGAAGCTGATATTAATTTATAACATGGTTAAAAATTAATTATAACTCCTAATTTGTAGTATTCGTGATAGATATATTATTATATATTTTATTGCTAATCGGAAATTAGAAGTATGACCTTTAAAATAACCTGTAAGGCTAAAATAATGATTTAGGTAGGTTAAACTTGTATTGAAATGGCTTTGAAGTTTATCAGGCCTTGATATTGGTTTATTATAGAGTAAATCAATAATTAACTAATTAGTGAATTTATATAAAGGTGATTTGAGAGGTTAGAAATTTCAAAAGAAGTATTGTATTATTGAATAGGGTTTGATTAAGGATATAAAATCCTGAATATTGTTGTTGTTGGAACTGGGTTAGCCCGTAGTGGAAGAAACATGTGAATTTAAAAAAAATCCTATTTAGGATCTATTAAGCCTATAAAGTATAAATATATTTTAAATCTAATCTAATAAACTTTTAAATAAAATCTAATTTTATTTAACTTTGTTTAAACAGGTTTTGAATATTTATATTTTAATCAATATGAGATTTTTGTATAAAATGGAGTATATCAAATATACTCTTATGTATAAATGTGTGTAAAGTTGCATGTTTAATTTAATTTAGAGAACTAGACCTTTCGTATCTCTCTCTTAATTTATAAAGTTAATAAAAGGAAGATTTTGTCTTATTTGGAGAGAGAAACCTTTCATCTCTCTCTTCAATTAAATTGATTGATTTATTAAATAACATTTATGACCAAATTTACTATGCATAGGTTGTAAGTATATCCAAATATATTCCAGTGTAAAATGTATAAGCGCAACATGGCAAAAAGGTGTACATAATTAATATATAAGCATATAGTTGTTAAGATTTGCATTTATAAATTATACATTGCCCATTTATATGCGCAGCAGCTGTCACAAAAGTAATTTAAACTTATACTGAAATGTTTATTTATACATATATCAAAATTAACTTATGTATTAAATGAAATAGATAATTTAATGTTTGAATAGATTTGAAACAAAAAGGTCTAAATACATGGCTAGTGGGGCATTTAAGCGGCATTAAAAGAAAAATAAAAAGGCATTTAAATAGCAATTAAGGAAATGTAAAGGTGGAAATCTTTTAGCCTTCTTTTATTCTTTCCTTAACTTGTTTTCAAACATTTTCAAATTGTATGTGTCTATGTATATCAAAATTAATTTACATATTAAATGAAATAAAGCATTTAAACTATTTGAATATATTTGACTAACTCAATAAAATAGATTCAAGTTTAAGATCCAAAACATCAAATGTTGCCAAGTAAATAATTTTCCATGTTTAAAACAATAAAGTAGTTAAAGATATTTAAAATATGTAGAACTATTTAAAAAAACATTCTGCGTGAAATATATATATAATATTAAAGTTTTCAATGTTTAAAGTATTTGTATGTGTGTATTAAACAACTAGGCCTTTTTTTTAAATGCAAAACTCCAACAATGATATTTACATATGCAGATTCAAACGGTTATAGGTGTCAACATTTGCATATATAAAATCATTGTAAAATATGAAGGATATAATCAGCATTAAAAGATGTGAAGTATAATTAAAATTGAGATTAGATAATTATCGTAAGAAGTAGCCTGAGAAGCACACCTGGAATGAAGAAATCTTATCAGATCTCCAAGATCTACATCCGATCCTTGCAAGAGATGAATAAACCACTTATGTTTCATTATTATTTTATATTTGCATTTGATTTGGAGTTCAAATTTTTTGGAAATTTTTATTTTATTTTCTGCCATGGAAGGTTGGGAGGGGAGAAGACAAACGTATGAATAAGAAAGAATGAATTATCTGTAGAAAATGAATTAGTGAATTTGTTTTAATTGAAAGAGTGAAACTTTTCACATTCTTTAATTAAAACTTCCCTGATTAATTCCCTTGATATCTATCTCTACTCCTCTCTCTTCATATGATATGGATGAAATTACAAGCCATCAAATGACAAAATTTCCATAAGTCATTTAATGCAATTATATTTTATTTAAATCCGTTTAAAATTACATTGACATCATATATCAATGCGCGCATATATAACTTTTACAAAAGCATTCAAATAATTACAAATAACTGCCAAACATCAACTAAATTAAATATTAATTAATATTTCCTAAATATTAATCAATTTAATTAATTTACAACACTTTATAAATTAATTAAATCATGTGGTTTTCCAAAGAATTCAATATTACGATTGTACGACTCAAAGGTGTAAATTCAGTCGACGATTAATATCAAAAAATTCGAATAATAACATTCGCACGTCACCATAGCTAGTGGTGTGATATTTTGGATGGATTGATCGCTTACACATCTTTAGGAAAATCCAATTTTTCTTATTATAAATGGTACTCGATAGTGACAATTATTTACACGAATTCTCTTTGTCCATACGATATCACATTAGGACTTATGGAATTTGGTAATGGTCAAAATTCCATTATCGCCCATAGTCATCTTTATAGTCCAAACAAAAAAGTCCTTGGTTCAATAATAAAAATTATTATTAACTAAATTTCTCTAACCAGAGACTTTAACTTTGAGTTGACTTCAGTTGACTATGATACTAACTTGATATAACTGAGGAGATGAATCCTCTCTTGAATAGTGTTTCACTTCTAATGCTTCCACTCAACCCAACTATAGTCGTTTGACGGATGCCCTGCCATAATTTATCTATAACCAATGCGAAGCTTCCACACATTGAAAATAAATAATATTCTCAAGTCAAGGGAACTGTGTAATTGTGTCACATCGATATTTTCGTTGTGACCTTAGTTATATTAACCCACAGAAAACTATCGAGTGAGTCATTCCATAATTATCCAATAACTATCAGTACATAATCCCTTAGTGCCTCTAGTAGTCTCGAGTAATACACTACCCAATATTTAGAGAGCGTTACTGTAACGTCCCAGATTTTCGCGCTCGAAAATCGACATCCATACTTTACATCGTACTCGAATGCCGTAGATTCGACCGTTCAAATCCGAGTCGCCGGAGCTTATAACAACATTAAGTAAATAACACAGCGGAATAAATGAATAATACATTGACATACAATATCTGATACAACAGAGTGATACAATGAATACCTATATACATCAGAGATATGATACAACAAATAGCAGCGGAAAAGAAAACGATAACATCAGCAACGGATAATCTTCATCTTCAAAGACAAATCCAGAAATAGCTCGAACTCCCAATAACGAGGCACAAAGATAAGCAAGTGCAGTCCGATCCAAAGACTGAACTAGCTCCAGATAATCTACTGAATCTGAATATCTGAAAAACCCAACTCTAGACTGCTCGTGTAGGAAATTATGAGCACCCAGAGTTTAGGAAAGGAACAATAAACTCCGGATCAGTCATGGGACTGGTGTGAGCAACAAAAACAGTTTATCTTTAAAACAAATAGCAGAGAATTTTAAAGTCAATTCGCAATGCTTTTTGGAAAATGAGACTACCATAAGGCCTCCCGCCACACACACAATGCAAACGCAGAATTGGAGAAGATTTCTCCTTATGATAGTCAAAGATGCTTACTACGCAAAAATCAAATCATTTGATATTATTATTAGTGCATAGTGCAGAAACACATTTCGAAAGTAGAATATAAATCTTAGCCAGCATAAACATTTCGCACTTATGCCTACTATAGCTACCATGTTCAATAGCAGGTTACCACCACATTCCATGGCAGGTAATACAACTAAAACCGTACAGGGCTCGTATTTGGAAGATGGATTTCCAACAAATGGTCAGGCTAAGGAACTTCCTATTCCACGAAAGAAACGCCTCTGGCGGGACGTTCCGAGAACCAACTGTTCTCTGCCAAACAAGGCCGGCAACCCCTTTTCCCAAGGGATAAAAGAAACCTCAGATATGCCACCCCCGGTCATTTGGGACCTTTAACCGAGGCGCCTCGAAAACCAACATCACACGTCATAAATAAAGTGTGTCCACATGAGTAAGTATCTGGGCTCCATACCATGATACTACCCTTTTCCAGAAGGAATGGTCATACCCTAGGGGAGCTACCCCTGAAAACCTTGCCGCACGATTCCTGTTTCGACCATTACCGGGTTGTGAGGCTCGACGAAGTCTCGTCCACAAAGCTACGCTTTTTCAAAAAGCCACGCTTTGGGTCAACAGATGATCAACCTATGATCACAAAGATAAATGATCAAACAAAAGATCATATCACAAATGATCAAACATTGATCATCACACAGCAACACTCAGCATGCCACATTACCAAAATGGGATATATCGCTGATAACTTCAACTACATAACCTATGAGCTCGTACGTCTCAGAGAAGGGTGTTAAGCTAAGAGAATAAATTCTCCGCCACCAAACAGAAATGTATTTGAAAGAAATCGGCTTTATATCTCAAAGTGTAATGTCAGACATGTATCCATATAAGTCTGTTCCGGGTTCGAACAGAACCGAAGGCACTTCTCACAAAGCCCTTGCACATCCGGATAATTCTCAATCACGTCCGGACTTCCCGTCACAAAAAGAGTGATATAAATCTCTATACCGGAGCAACTCAGTGCAGAGACATTCGACAGGTTGTCCTTTCATTTTCGAAAATATCCGGTCTTCATCACCGGTCTTCAAATGCGATCCATATACGACGTATCACTATTCGGAATGGGTTATAGGACCCAAAGGTCCTTTCCCGGCTAACCCGAATAATGAGCGCAATATTTAAAACATATGGATATTGGGATTTCAATTAAGTCACAACTTATTACCCAAAAATCTTTCTTCAAATGGTTTAAACAAGTTACCATTTTAATCCTTTTAAACAAAAAGATTCAATTCACAAAGTTCAACTGAATTTCACAGATTCATTTACAGATTTTCCAAATCGATTTCCATTTCAGTTTAATTAATTCGTTAAATCTTTAAATCAAAGATTTAACTAATAGCTTTCGAAACAATTCCATTTCGAATGGTTTAAACAAATCATCACTTTAAATCTGTTAAAAATAAACAGATTCAATTCATAGCTTTCAAAAAGAATTCATTCATAACTTGGAAAATCATTTTTCAATTTAATCTTGAAATTCCTTTACCTAAATTGGAATTTCATTTTTTTTTATCTGAAAGCTTTTATTCTTTGAAAACAAACAGTTTTCATTTTGGAAATCTGATTCATTTATACGAGTTAAAATCCTTGGTTTAAATTCAAATTCCCAACTTATATTTTTAAAATGGTTTAATTCATACAAACACATTTATATCATCTTTAATCCCTAGTTTCAATCATAGGATTCAATTTCAAACTTGAATTCAAATTTAAATCTAATTATTTAAATTTTCAAAACTCGATTAAGTTATTCAAAATAACTTTTATCCTTGAAAACTCATTTCAAAAGCTTTTCACTTTAGACCGAAATTTCTAATTTCAAAATCAATTGAAATTAAAATTTCCATTTCAAAAACATCAAATTTAAATTATCTGTGACTTAACCGATTTCCACGTGAAATCCATATTGTGTGTGTAAAGGTGTGGTCCAGGGTTTCACACAATAGTGCAACATCATTTCATCATCAAAGATTCAAATACAGAAATATAGTTAATAAGCGGTATAAACTATATCGCTTATCTTTCATATACAGATCACAGATATATATATATATCACAGATAATAAATTACAGCACAGATAATCAATTATACTACAGATCACAACTTAAAATCAGGATATGTCACAAAGTATCACAGATCAGGGATATCAGACAATTTATCATTCAGTCAAGTTCAAACATTCACAAGTAAAATTCATTAGTTGACTGATAAATTTAAATCAGATGTATTAATTTTTAAATCTGGGTTAATTATCGTAAGTTAATTACAATTTATTTGGAATAAAATTCCTTTTTATCATTTATTAGTTCAATTTTAATTATTGACAAATCAATCTTAATTAATGAATCAATTTAACCTTTAATTTATCTCAATTAATTTCAAGTATTTATTTAATTCTTTAATTAATAAATTTAATTAACCCCTTGATTAATAACAAATATTTATGTCCAAATTACCAATTGTCATTCAATTAATTACATCCGATAATTGTCAATTAATTACTTTTTCTAAGTACTTATATTTTCCAAATGGTTAAATGATTATTTTGAATAAATTTAAACTTAAGTAATTGACTTAACAAATCCAATTAACTTAATTAATTACACTGTAATTTAATCCCATAATTACTGTCATTAAGCAATTATACTTAATAATTTCATGATTGATTTTTATTAAATTAATTAATTATCAAATAAAATCTTAGTCATGACTTCATTAACTATTGAGTTCCTTTAATTACCTTTCTAAAGAAATGCACTTATAGAAATCAATATTGATTATAAATCGATTCACCATTTAGCACTCATTCGTTAGTGAATTTGAAACCATAAATCTATATTGCTTAAAGTCACTCTTCCATATTTTATGATTTGATTTCTTTTCTCATTTACCATATAATTGAAATCAATTTTCTTTTAATTTTACATATTTAAAAGTACTTAAACTTATTTAAACATTTAAATTTATAAACTTTATTTTATTCAAAATCTTGAATTCAAATTTAGATTTAAATAGTTTAAATTAGAGAAAAAAAACCTAACACTGTCAGGTTTAAGCAAAGACCTGAAACAAAATAATTTACTCGAGCCACTATTATGTTTTCTTCGAGTAAGTAAACACTTCGAGACAAATACGAGTATGCACTGATACACCTAACTTGTCTAAATCCAAATCATCAGGAAACTCATGCCCGTGTGCACGTGCACCGCCCCGGTGATCTTCTTCAATCGACGCTGCCTCGTCGTACAGGTCAACGATCCCCCCACATCAACTTCCAATCATCGAAAACTCCATCTTTGATTCAAAAATGGATTCGAGATCAAGGTCGAACCTGGAACTCGTCATAAACTCCTCATCCAAACCTGGAAGTAACAAAACCCATCAGCGACCCAACCTGCCAACGCCCCAATCTCGGCGCTCCGACCACCGGCCAATCTATAACTCCGGCCATCGACTCCCCAATACTCGCTCCACCCATCCTCCAAACCCCGTCGAACTCGATCACCAATACAAGCCGTGGTGATCGATTCATTCAACCCCCTGGACAATTTAGGGTTAAACCCTGATTTGAACTCGAATACGAAATCTAGATTTTTAAAAATTCAACTTGCATTTTTCTGGTGATGTCAAGCCCTCCACCTAGCTGCGACGGCGATCACGAGGCTTACGATCGTCTTGGTTGCCGGAATTTGACAAAAGTTTGATTTTCTGATCATCTCAGAAATCTCAACAAATACTTAATGAAAAATCACTATCTTTGTTTTAAAAATCCTATTTTTAAGTAACTATTCAAGTTATATAATTGAATTCACAAATAATCATATTCGAGTATATCACACTTTGGTTTTGTTCTGTAAAATCAAGTTTTTTTTTTGTTTTCTCCAACCTGTAAGTTTAATCTATTTGAAACTATTTTTAAACCATAACTGATACTTAAACAAGCATATTTACTTTTGAAATCAAGAGCTAACAAAGGTTGATTCAAGGGGAAATGAATTCTAATAAAAATCTAGGCTTGAATTCTAGGAACTATAAACAGAGAAACTCACATGCATTTCATACATTCATATGTATTCGGCAGAACTTCATATATATATATATATATATATACACACACACACTACATACTTATTCAAAGATGAATCATGCAACAGATTTACATACTTAAACCTTTAAAAGTGATGTTACTCACCTGTTAAAAGTTTGGAACAGGGAAGCTTGAAAATGTGCAAGTTGAAAGCTAACAAGTTGTGAACTGGCAAGTTAACCCTTTTTCCATCCTCTGATTTTGAATTGTTTTGCTTGAGTTTTGAATGACGTTCTTTTTCTCAGTTTCTTTCTTAGCTTTATTTTTAATTGAAACGAAGTGGTGATGAAGAAGATATAAAGAAAGAAGTATATTGGGATAGAAGTATACAGGGTATACAAAACTGGTACAAGTGATATCTCAGTTTTTTTCTTCCTTGTATAGTGGCTGATATCATGCTTTGTACAGGGGGGAATTGTATTTGTTTATACAATCAAGGACAGAGATCTTTTCTTTGCTTTGCTTATTTAGCTCGGCTGACATGAGATGTTGTAGTGTACTAAGGTATGGGTATTTATTGCTTTGTACAACATACTTACCCTTATTTGCTCTAGCCATACATGATTTCGGCTGGCAGCTTTCATGCTTACATATATACTTACATATGTATATATTTACTTTATCTTATTCTTCAAGCTTGGAGATATTTTGTTTTATCTTTTTTTCTTACCACTTTGAAATGTAAATAAATTTCTATTCTAAATTGTTGTTAGAATTTTTAACAAATATTCTACTTCTATTTTTATTAAAACTTACCTTATATTAATTTCAATTTCTAGTTCAAATATTAATTATCATTATTTACTTAATATTTATTGTCTTATATTTATTTTATAAACTCAAACCATCTTTTAACCATCAATTCAAATATATATATTAAATTTGCTCGTATATACCTAAATATATATATATACATTCAATATACACACATATACTCACATATACACTATTTACAATATTTTAATCTCAAATGGTTTATACAAAATATACTTGGATATCGGGGAAACTCGCAATAAATAAATCGATTAATTTCACTTTAAACCATTTGTTTTACTATTTTTATTCAGAATAAAATAAATTAACAATTTTAAATTCAAAAACTCAATTAATTATAAATTTAAATACTTATGAAATTTGGGATCGTTACAAATTTCCCCCCTTAAAAGAATTTCGTCCTCGAAATTCGCAGGCACGAAAACAACAGAGATAGACAGATTCGATCTCCTATAACTCCTCAAACTTACGATATGAATTCCAAACTCAAGTCGGAATATCTCAGAATACATACCAATTTGTCCCTCTTCGGACTTTGGTATTCACAAGAAATTTGAATAAAATTTCAAATTTGGGTTTCAAACGAAATCGTTTTATTGATTCAATTCAATTTAGCCTTCATATTCTTTTAATCAATTTAACTCAAATTAAAATTTCCAATTCAAATTCATTAAGGTTTAAATCAAAAAGCTGATAAGAAACCGATTAAGATACGAGGTAAGAATTTCTACAACGATTCGTAGAGCCATCATCACATCGAAACTTCTTCTTGTAGCTGATACGAAGGAATCAAAAGAATTTGGAAACGAATCAAAGAAAATTGATAGAGAAAGATTGTTTCCACTGTTGCAGGGTATTGACCATTTATAGTCGTACTTCCCTGTCCCCTATGTCGTCTTCTTCTTGCACTCATACTCACTATCAGTGGATAGCAAGAGAATTTACTGAGACCTTCAGACGGATATCTGAGAGATTACTCATTCTAGAGTTTACTTCACTCTATCTCTAATGAGCTACTTAACGTGTTATACTCCTGAGCTAAAGTTCAACCTTAGCTCTGATGCCACTTGTAACGTCCCAGATTTTCGCGCTCGAAAATCGACATCCATACTTTACATCGTACTCGAATGCCGTAGATTCGACCGTTCAAATCCGAGTCGCCGGAGCTTATAACAACATTAAGTAAATAACACAGCGGAATAAATGAATAATACATTGACATACAATATCTGATACAACAGAGTGATACAATGAATACCTATATACATCAGAGATATGATATAACAAATAAAAGCGGAAAAGAAAACGATAACATCAGCAACGGATAATCTTCATCTTCAAAGACAAATCCAGAAATAGCTCGAACTCCCAATAACGAGGCACAAAGATAAGCAAGTGCAGTCCGATCCAAAGACTGAACTAGCTCCAGATAATCTACTGAATCTGAATATCTGAAAAACCCAACTCTAGACTGCTCGTGTAGGAAATTATGAGCACCCAGAGTTTAGGAAAGGAACAATAAACTCCGGATCAGTCATGGGACTGGTGTGAGCAACAAAAACAGTTTATCTTTAAAACAAATAGCAGAGAATTTTAAAGTCAATTCGCAATGCTTTTTGGAAAATGAGACTACCATAAGGCCTCCCGCCACACACACAATGCAAACGCAGAATTGGAGAAGATTTCTCCTTATGATAGTCAAAGATGCTTACTACGCAAAAATCAAATCATTTGATATTATTATTAGTGCATAGTGCAGAAACACATTTCGAAAGTAGAATATAAATCTTAGCCAGCATAGACATTTCGCACTTATGCCTACTATAGCTACCATGTTCAATAGCAGGTTACCACCACATTCCATGGCAGGTAATACAACTAAAACCGTACATGGCTCGTATTTGGAAGATGGATTTCCAACAAATGGTCAGGCTAAGGAACTTCCTATTCCACGAAAGAAACGCCTCTGGCGGGACGTTCCGAGAACCAACTGTTCTCTGCCAAACAAGGCCGGCAACCCCTTTTCCCAAGGGATAAAAGAAACCTCAGATATGCCACCCCCGGTCCTTTGGGACCTTTAACCGAGGCGCCTCGAAAACCAACATCACACGTCATAAATAAAGTGTGTCCACATGAGTAAGTATCTGGGCTCCATACCATGATACTACCCTTTTCCAGAAGGAATGGTCATACCCTAGGGGAGCTACCCCTGAAAACCTTGCCGCACGATTCATGTTTCGACCATTACCGGGTTGTGAGGCTCGACGAAGTCTCGTCCACAAAGCTACGCTTTTTCAAAAAGCCACGCTTTGGGTCAACAGATGATCAACCTATGATCACAAAGATAAATGATCAAACAAAAGATCATATCACAAATGATCAAACATTGATCATCACACAGCAACACTCAGCATGCCACATTACCAAATTGGGATATATCGCTGATAACTTCAACTACATAACCTCTGAGCTCGTACGTCTCAGAGAAGGGTGTTAAGCTAAGAGAATAAATTCTCCGCCACCAAACAGAAATGTATTTGAAAGAAATCGGCTTTATATCTCAAAGTGTAATGTCAGACATGTATCCATATAAGTCTGTTCCGGGTTCGAACAGAACCGAAGGCACTTCTCACGAAGCCCTTGCACATCCGGATAATTCTCAATCACGTCCGGACTTCCCGTCACAAAAAGAGTGATATAAATCTCTATACCGGAGCAACTCAGTGCAGAGACATTCGACAGGTTGTCCTTTCATTTTCGAAAATATCCGGTCTTCATCACCGGTCTTCAAATGCGATCCATATACGACGTATCACTATTCGGAATGGGTTATAGGACCCAAAGGTCCTTTCCCGGCTAACCCGAATAATGAGCGCAATATTTAAAACATATGGATATTGGGATTTCAATTAAGTCACAACTTATTACCCAAAAATCTTTCTTCAAATGGTTTAAACAAGTTACCATTTTAATCCTTTTAAATAAAAAGATTCAATTCACAAAGTTCAACTGAATTTCACAAATTCATTTACAGATTTTCCAAATCGATTTCCATTTCAGTTTAATTAATTCGTTAAATCTTTAAATCAAAGATTTAACTAATAGCTTTCGAAACAATTCCATTTCGAATGGTTTAAACAAATCATCACTTTAAATCTGTTAAAAATAAACAGATTCAATTCATAGCTTTCAAAAAGAATTCATTCATAACTTGGAAAATCATTTTTCAATTTAATCTTGAAATTCCTTTACCTAAATTGGAATTTCATTTTTTTTTATCTGAAAGCTTTTATTCTTTGAAAACAAACAGTTTTCATTTTGGAAATCTGATTCATTTATACGAGTTAAAATCCTTGGTTTAAATTCAAATTCCCAACTTATACTTTTAAAATGGTTTAATTCATACAAACACATTTATATCATCTTTAATCCCTAGTTTCAATCATAGGATTCAATTTCAAACTTGAATTCAAATTTAAATCTAATTATTTAAATTTTCAAAACTCGATTAAGTTATTCAAAATAACTTTTATCCTTGAAAACTCATTTCAAAAGCTTTTCACTTTAGACCGAAATTTCTAATTTCAAAATCAATTGAAATTAAAATTTCCATTTCAAAAACATCAAATTTAAATTATCTGTGACTTAACCGATTTCCACGTGAAATCCATATTGTGTGTGTAAAGGTGTGGTCCAGGGGTTTCACACAATAGTGCAACATCATTTCATCATCAAAGATTCAAATACAGAAATATAGTTAATAAGCGGTATAAACTATATCGCTTATCTTTCATATACAGATCACAGATATATATATATATCACAGATAATAAATTACAGCACAGATAATCAATTATACTACAGATCACAACATAAAATCAGGATATGTCACAAAGTATCACAGATCAGGGATATCAGACAATTTATCATTCAGTCAAGTTCAAACATTCACAAGTAAAATTCATTAGTTGACTGATAAATTTAAATCAGATGTATTAATTTTTAAATCTGGGTTAATTATCGTAAGTTAATTACAATTTATTTGGAATAAAATTCCTTTTTATCATTTATTAGTTCAATTTTAATTATTGACAAATCAATCTTAATTAATGAATCAATTTAACCTTTAATTTATCTCAATTAATTTCAAGTATTTATTTAATTCTTTAATTAATAAATTTAATTAACCCCTTGATTAATAACAAATATTTATGTCCAAATTACCAATTGTCATTCAATTAATTACATCCGATAATTGTCAATTAATTACTTTTTCTAAGTACTTATATTTTCCAAATGGTTAAATGATTATTTTGAATAAATTTAAACTTAAGTAATTGACTTAACAAATCCAATTAACTTAATTAATTACACTGTAATTTAATCCCATAATTACTGTCATTAAGCAATTATACTTAATAATTTCATGATTGATTTTTATTAAATTAATTAATTATCAAATAAAATCTTAGTCATGACTTCATTAACTATTGAGTTCCTTTAATTACCTTTCTAAAGAAATGCACTTATAGAAATCAATATTGATTATAAATCGATTCACCATTTAGCACTCATTCGTTAGTGAATTTGAAACCATAAATCTATATTGCTTAAAGTCACTCTTCCATATTTTATGATTTGATTTCTTTTCTCATTTACCATATAATTGAAATCAATTTTCTTTTAATTTTACATATTTAAAAGTACTTAAACTTATTTAAACATTTAAATTTATAAACTTTATTTTATTCAAAATCTTGAATTCAAATTTAGATTTAAATAGTTTAAATTAGAAAAAAAAACCTAACACTGTCAGGTTTAAGCAAAGACCTGAAACAAAATAATTTACTCGAGCCACTATTATGTTTTCTTCGAGTAAGTAAACACTTCGAGACAAATACGAGTATGCACTGATACACCTAACTTGTCTAAATCCAAATCATCAGGAAACTCATGCCCGTGTGCACGTGCACCGCCCCGGTGATCTTCTTCAATCGACGCTGCCTCGTCGTACAGGTCAACGATCCCCCCACATCAACTTCCAATCATCGAAAACTCCATCTTTGATTCAAAAATGGATTCGAGATCAAGGTCGAACCTGGAACTCGTCATAAACTCCTCATCCAAACCTGGAAGTAACAAAACCCATCAGCGACCCAACCTGCCAACGCCCCAATCTCGGCGCTCCGACCACCGGCCAATCTATAACTCCGGCCATCGACTCCCCAATACTCGCTCCACCCATCCTCCAAACCCCGTCGAACTCGATCACCAATACAAGCCGTGGTGATCGATTCATTCAACCCCCTGGACAATTTAGGGTTAAACCCTAATTTGAACTCGAATACGAAATCTAGATTTTTAAAAATTCAACTTGCATTTTTCTGGTGATGTCAAGCCCTCCACCTAGCTGCGACGGCGATCACGAGGCTTACGATCGTCTTGGTTGCCGGAATTTGACAAAAGTTTGATTTTCTGATCATCTCAGAAATCTCAACAAATACTTAATGAAAAATCACTATCTTTGTTTTAAAAATCCTATTTTTAAGTAACTATTCAAGTTATATAATTGAATTCACAAATAATCATATTCGAGTATATCACACTTTGGTTTTGTTCTGTAAAATCAAGTTTTTTTTTTGTTTTCTCCAACCTGTAAGTTTAATCTATTTGAAACTATTTTTAAACCATAACTGATACTTAAACAAGCATATTTACTTTTGAAATCAAGAGCTAACAAAGGTTGATTCAAGGGGAAATGAATTCTAATAAAAATCTAGGCTTGAATTCTAGGAACTATAAACAGAGAAACTCACATGCATTTCATACATTCATATGTATTCGGCAGAACTTCATATATATATATATATATATATATACACACACACTACATACTTATTCAAAGATGAATCATGCAACAGATTTACATACTTAAACCTTTAAAAGTGATGTTACTCACCTGTTAAAAGTTTGGAACAGGGAAGCTTGAAAATGTGCAAGTTGAAAGCTAACAAGTTGTGAACTGGCAAGTTAACCCTTTTTCCATCCTCTGATTTTGAATTGTTTTGCTTGAGTTTTGAATGACGTTCTTTTTCTCAGTTTCTTTCTTAGCTTTATTTTTAATTGAAACGAAGTGGTGATGAAGAAGATATAAAGAAAGAAGTATATTGGGATAGAAGTATACAGGGTATACAAAACTGGTACAAGTGATATCTCAGTTTTTTTCTTCCTTGTATAGTGGCTGATATCATGCTTTGTACAGGGGGGAATTGTATTTGTTTATACAATCAAGGACAGAGATCTTTTCTTTGCTTTGCTTATTTAGCTCGGCTGACATGAGATGTTGTAGTGTACTAAGGTATGGGTATTTATTGCTTTGTACAACATACTTACCCTTATTTGCTCTAGCCATACATGATTTCGGCTGGCAGCTTTCATGCTTACATATATACTTACATATGTATATATTTACTTTATCTTATTCTTCAAGCTTGGAGATATTTTGTTTTATCTTTTTTTCTTACCACTTTGAAATGTAAATAAATTTCTATTCTAAATTGTTGTTAGAATTTTTAACAAATATTCTACTTCTATTTTTATTAAAACTTACCTTATATTAATTTCAATTTCTAGTTCAAATATTAATTATCATTATTTACTTAATATTTATTGTCTTATATTTATTTTATAAACTCAAACCATCTTTTAACCATCAATTCAAATATATATATATTAAATTTGCTCGTATATACCTAAATATATATATATACATTCAATATACACACATATACTCACATATACACTATTTACAATATTTTAATCTCAAATGGTTTATACAAAATATACTTGGATATCGGGGAAACTCGCAATAAATAAATCGATTAATTTCACTTTAAACCATTTGTTTTACTATTTTTATTCAGAATAAAATAAATTAACAATTTTAAATTCAAAAACTCAATTAATTATAAATTTAAATACTTATGAAATTTAGGGTCGTTATAGTTACGTACTATATTCTTAACAGATGTATCGACATCCAGTCTCAATGCACCTTGAATAGGAATATTTAAAATAATATATTTAATTTCAAAGTGATAAATTACTCATGGTCGCAACACCTTGTAACTATAATCACAAAACATACCATTTATGGATTTTCTATTGAATATACATTTAATTAAATTAATTAATTAATATAAATTATTATATCAAGTATATAATAGAAAGAAAATACCTTTTATTTCGAACAAGATTGGTTATCGAGTTAGATATATGTAACTAGCTATATAATTGCCCCTAGGTCTTATCACCTAACTCTATCACTCTCCCACTTACACTTGGGGACGTATGGAATCTCTATCCCATCCCTTCAATCAGTTTGATGAGAATCGATCGAGTTAGACCTTCTATGAATGGATCTGTTATGTTGATTTAATTATCTACTCCGTCAATCAACTCTCATTGATGCTGATAAACTACTTTTATCATGTGGAACCATTCAGAGTATGTTTCTTGACTTCTAGTGAGCTCATATTATTTCATTATCATATAATAATGATTAGTATTTTTAATACTTGGAATCACCCCTTAACTCTGTTATAAATTTGTGCATTTATACACACACACACACATACTTCACTTTTATTGCGGCGCTATTCAAGGCAATGTACGTAACATTTTCATTGAATCAACCACAACGTTTCATTTGGAACATTTTCAACTTAAAGCTTCTTAACTTGTATTTATTATTGACATATTATACTCAGTATCACTTATGAAATTTGAATCTGAATATTCCTTCATAAGTAGTTCGTTTTTTTTGTAAACAATCCTTTAGTATTTCATAAATATACGAGGCCATTTAGTGATATTAATATGGATCCGATATTTGCTTCATGTATCAAATACATAAACAAATCATAATATCGTAAATAATATAACATATATGCTAATTCCTATTGCCAATACATAAGGAATCCCTTTCACATGTTCTTTTTAAATATTTTAATAAGGTGTTTCTGCATATTGTTTGGGACATTCCCAATGTCCTTTACTATCTATGAAAGACATCATTTGCAAATCCAATATTGAGTGTTAAAACAACTAAAGATGATTTTAACATTAGTACATCGTTAACAATCAGCAGTGTGTTGTTTACTTATGGTTTAGAAATATCTATTTACCTTTTACTTTCTTTCTTATGAACACACGCTTCCTCTACATTTGACTGGCAATCAAACTATTTGATATTTCTATCAAAACACATGTTCAATTTTGATGCATATCGAATGAAACTTTTGTATCTGTTCTTGCATCATACCCAAAAAACCAAAAACTTGATATCGCTCCAACTGATCTTTGAGACACTTTGTATATGCAAATAATCAATTCCAATCGTTATTTAGAATTTTCCATTTCAACACATATGTACAATAACACAAAGTCATATGAAGTGAAAATTTTATGAGTAAATCCAAATTAACTTGAGCACAATGAATAACGAATCTATTACGCTAATTTACAATTGAAATTTATGAGATTATTCTGATTAAAGTTGCTCATTAAATTCCATCCGCATTACTCTTACTCCCAAAGATACAATCGCGGCCGATGAATCACATCCCTTCGAGTACATTTATCAAGATCATATTTTGATACTGTACTTTGGAATCCATTTCGAATTTGTGCATCGTACCATATCGTAGAGTTAATACCCTTAATAGCTTAATTGGTAACCGAGGATTATTAGTTTTCGATACTAATAAGAAAGTCATAGCTCTTAAATGTGTGAGTGTAACATCCCGCCGTTTTGGACCATTCAAATCGACAATAAAACCACACATGTCAGACTTGAATAATTCAAAACAACCGATTGTTAATAAAATTTGGGGCAAATAAAATCAATCAGATAATCACAGACACAGAATATCAGAATAACTTCACAGCAGAATAAATATATATAGGAGTTCATGAAGCTCCTAGATACAAAGTTTCAAAACTAATACATAATACCAAGTTTGGAAACGAATATACTTGCAAAGTTAGATACATAAGTTGCTACTACAAATGCAAAAGTGGCATGGAAATAACAGGAATAAAATATCAAGTAGACGATTGAATCTTCAGCAGATCTCTAGCTTCGAAAGAGGATGAAACCAAAGCTGTGGAACTCAGGCTGACCCGAGCGTGAAGCAAAACACAAAACACTCGAGTCAGGACATACATACTTATAAAATGTAAATCAAATCAAGTGAACTGTAAAGAAATGCATGAGTAACTTAAAGGATGCTTGGGATCGCCCATCCTCTAAGGATACGTTAAACACTACAACAAAACAGGCTTTTTACAACGGGCAATGCCCGTTGTAATATGTGTTCTACAACGGGCAGAGGACCGTTGTAATAGGCGATGTTGTAATAGGTCACCCATATTTTACAACGGGCAATGCCCATTGGAATACACCTTTTTACAACGGGCAATGCCCGTTGTAATACACCTTTTTACAACGGGCAATGCCTGTTTTAATATGGAATATTGCAACGGTTTCTGACCGTTGCAAAATAAATGCAAATTTTAAAAAAAATTACAGCAGCATACCTTCATACCAATAATGAATAATTTAACGAGTAATAAATACCATTACCATGTGCCTTCATGTGCTAGTGCAATCTCACTCATTCAAACAGAGCATGTACATTAACAACTTAGGGACAGAAGATCTCATTTGGATAGTAATATCATCATTAAATTATGAATTCATATATAAATTTGAACCTAAACACAAGACATACTACACAAATATCATAATTAAAACCTTCAGTATCTTCCATTTTCAACAAACACTTCACAACCAAACTTAACGTTAATCAAACCAAACAACACAAACTCATCATACTGCAAAATAAAACAATCAATGCTGAACCCCTCCTTCGTTGGCACGCTTAACGATCAAAGCCTGAGCAGCAGCAACATCATTGGAGGAAATGGAAGAGGAGAAGGCATCCTTAACCTGCTGAGCAGTGAACTGGAAACTCTTGCATGAAAGAGATTTGAGAAGGGCAGTAGTTCCTTCACGGTACAATGCACCGATGCCATCGCTTCTGGTGTTTTTAAGAGCATCGGGTATGGTCAAGTTCTTGCCGAATGCTGTACTGCAGGCAGCGCCGAACATATGGCCTATCGTGCCCCAGTAACCAAATATAGCGTATATTGCGTTCGGGTGCGAGATACAGTAGCTGTCAAATGTCGAATATTTTATATCTCTTTAAAAAGGTGTTGGGTATTAACTAAGATTAAAGTTAGTAATTTTGGTGTGTTTGGCTACAGTGAAATGTGCGTTACATTAAATTTTAAGTAGTTTTGGATGGCAATTTAAAAGAAAAGGCATTTTAATGTTATTTGATTTTTAAATCAAAATAAGTAAACATAAACGATCAATTTTTAAACTTTATTTCGTAAATCTTAAAAATAAATTGTTGTTTCTTATGTTTCTACTTTAAAATCTTCTTTACAATTTCTTAGTAAGGAGTCACAACTGAGAAGTGTTGTAACTGAAATAAGTTGTTTGCAAGTAGATACTCATAAATAGTTGTCAAACATTAGGAAAAAAGCGCTTTTCAAACCATTTTCTATGGCAAATCATTCTTGAATTTTATCATAAACTACAAACAACAGATTATTTCTATTTATTTTTATTTTTAAATTCAACTTCTGCGGTACTTGTGCTATCTTCTTATAAAAAGTTTTTAAACATAAATAGCAACTTTAGAACAGTTAACTACTTGTGAAGAGCTTCCAAATATGGTCCACAACTTGATATGATACTACAAGCCCACTTGACAAAGTTTTTAATATAACTTCAAGTTAAAATAAGTTAATTTCCATGCATGATTTAATGAATGTATACCAAGTTCTGTTTGCAAAAATTACCAAGTTCTGAGCTGTATATGTTATATTTATATGGTGTCCTTTTACGATATGTTTCCAAACTTCTGAACACACAAATAGGCTTCTGAACTCCAATAAGCTGCTTATAAGAAGAGAAAAAAACCACAATATATATACCTGCAACTTCCAGGTTTAAATGGAGGGAAAGAACCAGGATCAGGCAATGTTGGGCTGGGAACACCTGGAAAATGAGGAATAGCAGGAGCAACTGGAATCGTAGGGGCAGGGACGACCGGAGGATTAATGATAGGAGTAACCGGATGGGTAGGATGACTCGGTGTAGAAGGTGTAGGATGGTACCCTCCATGAGAAGGGGTAGGTACAGGCATCACTGGTATATTGCTCCCGTGCCCTCCATGGTGGCCAGGGTCGCAGTTACAGTCAGGGTCAAGCACCGAACCTACATTCATAAATTCATGTCAATATATAGATTACACTGTACTTAAAAGTTATGAAGGATGGGAGACAGAGTACCCTCAAGCTTTCTTGACAGTGTAGGAGAGACCAAAGCAAACAGTAGTACAAAGCAGGCAAAGTGAATGCTCTTCATTGCTAACAAAGAGAATGGAATGAAGGAAGTTTCTGAAGAAATAAGTGTAGTGAGAGTGGGTATAAATAAGGAAGAAAATATTATAGGCTATAATGCTTTCTTTTATAGTCTCGTGACAAGGTCCAGGCCAGCAAGGGGAAATAGTAGTTATGAACATAGGAATGTAGTTTTAACTTCACAATAGGATTCATCTTCTTCTAGAATTAAAACTAATACGCCATAATCCCCAAAAGTTGAATCGTACTCATGCTCACATTAAAGAATCACAGTCAGTGTAACAAAAAAAGAAAAAGAAAAAAAAAGGGACCATCTTCATAAGGTAGATGTTGAGAAATTGAAATTTAGAATCTACCAAATTTAATGTATAAATTTTCAGAGTTAGGTTATAAGGGCGGTGACATACCATTCGGCTGAACAAAAAATAAGAGAAATTGCATCAAATGTCAAATATCTGATCCATTCTGGAGTGGAGCATCCATCAAATCTAACCTTCAACCCAAATATTCCTAATTTCGTGCTTCAGTCCAAATCTTCCTAGTTATGTGCTTCAAAATCTTGCATTCAATCCAAATCTTCCTAGTTTCGTGCTTCAAGATCTGGCCTTCACCGCTGCGAGCCCATGCCATCGTCAACGCAGCTCCTCCAAATTGAATGCCATCTTCCTAGTGTTGCTTTATTTCACTGCATTGATGTAAGTAATTAGGTCAAAATTAGAGATTTGTGGTAACAGAAGATTGAAGGGATGCATGGAAGGTAGTTGGAGCTCGATTAGGTGAAAAATTGGAAGTAGGTTTGGATTTGGAATTGGAAGCGATTTTATTTTAACTTGGATTTGGAATTGAGGAGGATGGTACGAAAAAGAACAATGGTTAAAATTTGGAAAGGGTGGAAAATAAATTTGCTTGGAGCTAAATTTTTTCGTTTGGAGCCAAAATTTTGAGTTTGGAGCTTAAATAAAACTTGTAATACTTTGTGTCATACAAAGTTGTAATACATTTGCAATAAATTTTGATTTCTAAATTTAATGAAAATATTAATTATTCAATAGTTTAATTATTTACTATTAATTATAATTGAAAATCAATCAGTAATTATTAAATATTACTTCTTATTTATTAGTTATTAATTATTACTTCTTAATTATAATTGAATATTAATTATTTCTAAATTTTATGGATCTTTTTTAATTTTAGAAAAATTTTATTTCTAAATTATTAAACTATAGTAAATTATTTAATATTAATTATTAAAATTGTAAATTACTTAAATATTAAATATTAGACATAAATTACAAAATATCAATTATTAAAAGTTTATTATTAATTATTTAATATTAATATGTATATATTATTAATTTTTAACTTTTAATAGTAACTATTAATCATAAATTATTAATATTTATTATTAATTATAAATTATTATATATTTAATATTAATTACTCGATATTACTTACTAATAATTGAATGTAAAATTAAGCCTGTTGGAATACTGATTATGTATAACAATTAGTAATTAGTGATTATTTAATAATAATCATTAATTATTATAAGTTATAAATGATTAATATAATATTATTAATGATTAATTATCAAATATTAATAAACAATATAATATTATTAATGGTTAATAATTAGTAATATAATATTATAATTAGTAATTAGTAACATATGATTAATATAATATTATTAATGAATAATTATTAAATATTAATAATTATTATAATATTAAGTATTATATATTTAATTATTATTTGCTATTAGTTTTTTATTAATTAGTAATTATTATAAATTAATTTTAATAGACCATTATTATTATTTAATATTAATTTTTACTTTCAATTATTATTATTTAGTTAATTACCATTTATTATAAAAGTTTTATTATTGATTATTACCTACTGCTATTTAATAGTGAATCTCATTTATAAATTAATATTTAATAATTAAATATTTATTATTATTCATTTATTGTTGACATATATTACAACGGACATGAAAGGACCGTTGTAATAGCATTCTATTACAACGGGCAGTCATTGCCCGTTGTAAAAAGGGTGTTGTATAGGGCATCTATTAAAACGGTCCTGAATGGACCGTTGTAATAGCCTTCTATTACAACGGGCAGCAAATGCCCGTTGTAAAAAGGGTGTTGTATAGAGCATCTATTACAACGGTCCTGAATGGACCGTTGTAATAGCCTTCTATTACAACGGGCAGCAAATGCCCATTGTAAAAAGGGTGTTGTATAGGGCATCTATTACAACGGTCCTGAATGGACCGTTGTAATAGCCTTCTATTACAACGGGCAGCAAATGCCCGTTGTAAAAAGGGTATTGTATACGGCATCTATTACAACGGTCCTGAATAGATCGTTGTAATAGCCTTCTATTACAACGGGCAGCAAATGCCCGTTGTAAAAAGGGCGTTGTAATAGGGTATTTTTATTGTAGTGAAACTATCTACTATGTAGTAATATACGCTATTATAGTAGGGTCTAAACTAAAGTATACTATTTAAAAATAGCGTTAAGGCTTTACATTTTCCACCTTAACACATTTTTGGGTATGCCAATAGTCTATACAGTACCGTAACTTCCCGTAAACTAGAGCCACCAGAGGATACCACATAGGTACGACATAAAACAAAATCATAGAAGGCGCGCTAGGGAAGGTGACACGGCACAACTAGGCAATGTCAGGGTAGATATACCAATTACACTTCCGGACTGTTGGTAACGCATAGCCGCAACTACCGCCCAACTCGAGTCACACTCCCGAATCAAAGGTGCGCACCAAATCAATCACAAAGTAATAGAATGGCTAATGATGAAGTGTGTCCAATTAGAGGAGCTACCTCCTTGGCCCATCGATTGCTCCTGTTTTAGCCACCTTATGCTAACTCACGGGAGTTAGGTCCATGTAAATATACCTTTAAGATCGTCGCCACCATCCTACTTCATTCTGGAATCTCCAACGCGTACACAGTTATTAAAGTGGTTTTCGGTATCGACAGAGAGTATGCCCATATCCGATCCCGGTCTCTTTAACAACCAATCGTTATCATAACCCGTGGTTATATAAATTTCAAATGGTTTATATTTCATATCAAACATATTCCTTTTTAAACCATATAAATTCCATATCATTATTCTTTTAAAATAATATTCATTTTCCTAAAGTAGTAATACTTCCAAATTCATTTAATTATAACCCTTTTTAAACATAAAAGTTTAGAGATCATAGCACTTTAAGAATGTAACTTTTAGAACCATACATGTAGCCTTTAAGAAAATTGTAGCATTCAGAAAATGTCACCTTTAAGAAAACGCAGCAGTAAAGAAATGCTACTGTAAGAATTCACAGCAGTGCAGAAATGCTACTGTAAGAATTCACAACAGTGTAGAAATGCTACTGTAAGAATTCGCAACGGTGCAGAACTGTTACTGTAATAATCCGCGACAACGCAGAATTGTTACAGTAAGGAAATCGCAGCAGTGTAGAATTGTTACAGTAAGGAAATCGCAGCAGAGCAGAATTGTTGAAGTGAGGAAATCACAGCAGTTTTGAATAGTTACCGTAGTACTTCCCACTACAATATTTTATAAAAACACAAATAGTACATATCTATGTAGTTTTTATCAAAGTCATTATATCATTCCTATTATACTACTCACATTTTAGCTATTTGGTCATTAAAGAAACTACACTTTTAGTAAAGTAACTTTGTTACTAAAATATCAAATTTTAAAACAGAAATCTTTATACCAAGTTAAAAGTATTCTAACTTACAATTTAATTTCTTCTCAGTAAATGACATTTATCATTTTTTTCCCAATTATACCATCTCATTAGTTAAAACTTACATGTCAAATGTACGTTTTAACTTACATTTCTTTTCACAAAACATTTATCATTTTAATCACTATTACATGAGTTAAAACTTACAATTTATAAGTTAGAATAAAATACTATTATTAAGTCAAATCGGCTTATAAAAATTCAATTAACTTTCATACTGTAAATTATATTCCAAAATTTACATTTCCAACTATTTATTTCTTAGAAAATCTTAACATATGTAAACAAATTTTTCTTTAGCAATTCTTACATTAAATTTTAATTAAGGGTCAAATATAAAAATCCAAAATACTTAATAAGTTTTAGAAAAATCATTTTTAAATCAACCACGGAGTCTGTATAAAATTCTCTACCCTAGGGTCAAGTAACTACGGACATATATCATTTCAATCCGCAATTTATTAATTTTCCGGGTTTTATATCATTTCAAAACCCGCAATCCCAAGTCAAATAAAATTGCTCAAGCCTATCATTTCAGCCCATAACAATTTTTCCTTATCTAAAGATCGTTCGGGTGTGTATCATTTCAACCCATAGTGAAGGAACTTGCAGTGTGATATCAGAATATGAAATAAAGATAACAATATTCAGCATATCATGGCATATGATCAAACATGTATAATATGATACGAAATAACAAAATAAAATTGCATGAATGACATGATATAAGCATATGAAATAACATGATATAAACATATGAAATAACAAAATAAAATCATATGATTGACATAATATAAGCATATGAAATAACATGATATAAACATATGAAATAACAAAATAAAATCATATGTGAAATGTCAAATTTGCATATACATATCCTAACAATTCAATTGTCATCAATTCATCAAATAAATAAGTACATATGTCAAGTGTGATTTTCTCACCTTTCTTTGGTTGGAAAAGTGATTCGAAGTGCAACACAAAAATCAACAAACTACGGACCAGTTTGAGTGAGAGGAGAATCCAAATTCGACGCTTGAAAAATAAAAATAAATTCCATATGTAAACAAATAATTTTACATAGAAAAATATATATTTGCAAAATACATAAGAGGCTTGTCTAGGGTTTGCATAGGCTTGGTCTAGAGGTGGTTTTGGTTGGGTCTAGGCTAGGTTTTGGTGGAGATGGGTTCGGCCATCATCTCTAAGGCAAGGCTCACAGCTAGGAAGGCAAAAGGAAAGGGAGGCAAAGGGTTGTGCTCGGCTATGGGGATGCTATTTGGTGATGGTGGTCGGTTTTGGGTAGGGAAGAGGTCACGACTAGGGTTTGGAAGAGAAAGGTCTAGGGTTTTGGGAAAAGGTGGAGAATAGGAGAGAAGAGAAGAAGCTGAGAGGAGGTGGTGAAGGTGATGGCAAATTATGGAAGAAGAGGAGTGGTGGAGAAGAAGATCTAGGGTTTTGGAAAGAGGAGGAAGAAGAAGGAGAAGGAGACTTACATTTTTCTGTGGAGGCACAAATGAATGGATGAGGAGGTTAACCAAAACCCTAGGAGATTATATATAGGCTACTCATCTAACTAAAGGTTTTCTAGCCCAAATGGTCTAAGCCCAAACAAATCACAATACAAATAAAATAGAAGTTGTAGGGAAAATAACTGCGTGTAATACGCCAAAAGTTGCAAAATTTGAGAAGTAAACATCAAAATTTAACAAAACGAAAAACTAGGAAAATGTTAAAATTAAATTCATCTTCATAAAAAAAGTAAAAGTTAAAAATTCAAATTTTAAAATTTTCACAGAAAGTTAAACTTTGACCAAAGTTGACAAAATTTGCATTTTAAGAAAAATCTTTATTTTATTAAATTTGGAAAACATTTCACATCAAAACTCAAAATTATCCTTTAAATTTTCCAAGTTTCTCAAATTTAAAATAGTTAAATTCAAAGTTTCAAATAAAGTTTCATTTAAAATATTTTCAAATTTTACGGATTGTTACACTCTCCCCCACTCAAAACTTTTCGTCCTCGAAAAGAAACGAGACATAACAAACAAAGAAGGATAAGGTAGGACAACAAATAGTACTTGGAATAAACAATTCTTGATTTGAAGCACGAATGCTCTCTTCCGTTTCCCAAGTATAATCCCGATCATCAGTGCTCCATTGCACTTTGACTAGGTTGACAGATTTTCTCCGAAACTGCTTCGTACCTCTATCGATAATGCGAAGTGGCTTCCTCTCGACAGTAAGGTTTGGCTCGACATCCAAACTCTCGAGAGCAGAAGGCTGAACAATCAAAGATGGATCATGAAGATACCGACGAAGATGCGAAACATGGAACACATTATGCACTCCAGAAAGTTTCTCAGGAAATTCCAAACGATAAGCTAAGGAACCAATTCTCTCTAAGATGCGAAAAGGACCAATAAACCTAGGAGGGAGCCTTCCTCTCCGTCCAAACTGAATCACATTTCTTAATGGAGAGACCTTAAGGAAAAGCTGATCACCAACAGAAAACTCCAAACTCCTCCTACGCCTGTCAGCATACTTCTTCTGTCTATCTTGAGCAATCCTCATTTTTCTCCTAATCTCCTCAACCATCTCAGAAGCCTCTATAATCATATTCGGACCAAGAACCAAACAGTTACCGGATTCAATCCAGCAAGATGGAGATTTGCAAGGTCGTCCATACAGAGCAGCAAATGGAGCCATTTCAATACTAGCCTGAATTCAAAAGATGGAATAAGATAGATAAATGTTTAATACAACCTTAAACAGATATTCGAGATTATACCTGATAACTATTGTTATAGGTGAACTCAACGAGATGGAGATGATCTTCCCAAGATCCTCCATAATCAAGGACAAAGGCACGAAGAAGATCTTCTAAAATCTGATTCACTCTTTCCGTTTAACCATCGTTCTACGGATGGTAAGCGGTGCTCAGATTCAGACGAGTACCTAAAGATTCCTTAAAAGCTTTCCAAAACTGACTGGTAAAGATGGGGTCTCTATCACAAACAATACTAACAGGAACACCATGAAGACGAACTATCTCTCTCATATAAATCTCAGCCAAACTAGAAGCAGAACGGTTGGACCTAATCGGAATGAAATGAGCTGACTTGGTCAATTTATCCACAACTACCCAAATACTTTAATTGCCTCTCCTAGTCCTCGGTAATCCATCAATAAAATCCATATAAACCTCTTCCCATTTCCAATTGGGAATCTCAAGAGGTTGCAACAATCCAGCGGGCTTCTGATGATCAGCCTTAACCTACTGAAAAGTCGCACATCTACTAACAAAAAGGGAGATATCACGATTCATACCACTCCACCAATACAGCTTCTTCATATCATGGTACACCTTCATCACACCTGGATGAATAGAAAGTCTAGACCGATGATTTTCCCGAAGTAACTCTTGCCTCAATCCATCGACATTCGGGACGCAAATCCGATTATTAATCCTCAGAATCCCTTTATCATCTATCTGAGCTCCACTTCCATCTAGGCTACTACCACCAACCCTGCTACGAACATTTTCCTTAATAAGCCTAATTATCCTATCCTCATCCTGCTTATCAACAATACGATCCATAAGAGGAGAAGAAACAACAAACTGACACAACATCGCCCTCTTCCTACTCAGAGCATCGGCTACAACATTAGCTTTCCCGGGGGTATAGTTGATGTCGAGGTCATAAGAAGCTAGAAACTCAAGCCACCTAACTTGCCTCAAATTTAAGTCCTTCTGGGTGAAAATATATTTCAAAGACTTATGATCTGTAAAGAGCTCAAACTTAGTTCCCAATAGATGGTGTCTCCAAAGCTTCAAGGAAAAAACTACGGCAAGCAATTCCAAATCATGGGTTGCATAATTGGCTTCATGAGTCTTCAACTGGCGACTAGCATAAGCGATAGCCTTCCCATCCTGCATCAGAACAGCTCCCAAACCTTCACGACTGGCATCAGTGTATACCGTTAATCCCTCATTTCCATTTGGAACGGTAAGAACTGGTGCGGAAGTAAGCTTGTGCTTTAACTCATTGAATGCAGCTTCACACTTATCATTCCATCTAAACTTAGCATTCTTACGAGTTAGAGCGGTGAGAGGTGCAGCGATCCGAGAAAAATTCTCAATGAATCTCCGATAATAACCGGCAAGTCCCAAAAAACTACGGATATCAAATGGAGTCCTAGGAGTTTCCCAATTCTAAAATAGAATAGGGAGAATAAGAACCGAGAAAGAGATAGAAAGATAAAATTACAAAAGAAAGAGGAGAAGAAAAGATATAAGAAAAGATTCAAACTAGAATGGAAATCCTAATCAAAGAATTCTATAAACAAGGTGGATTCGAAAGGAAGGAAATTCTAAGAAAATTTAAGATTTTAAAACAAGAAAAAAAAATTATATCCAAAATAATCTTTCAAAATCATTTGAAAACCATTTTATACTTGAAAATACGTTCTTTCGCAAAGAATGATTCTAAGATTGATTTTACTCATTCTAGGGTATTTCTACCCTATCTCTAATGAGTTTTTGCCCCGTAGGCTAAGGTTTCCCTAAAACCTGGCTCTGATACCAACTATAACATCCCACCATTTTGGACCATTCAAATCGGCAATAAAACCACACATGTCAGACTTGAATAATTCAAAACAACAGATTGTTAATAAAATTTAGGGCAAATAAAATCAATCACAGAATCACAGACACGGAATATCAGAATAACTTCACAGCGGAATAAATAAACATAGGAGTTCATGAAGCTCCAAGATATAAAGTTTCAAAACTAATACATAATACCAAGTTTGGAAACGAATATACTTGCAAAGTTAGATACATAAGTTGCTACTGCAAATGCAAAAGTGGCGTGGAAATAACTGGAATAAAATATCAAGTAGACGATTGAATCTTTAGCAGATCTCTAGCTTCGAAAGAGGATGAAACAAAAGCTATGGAACTCAGGCTGACCTGAGCGTGAAGCAAAACACAAAACACTCGAGTCAGGACATACATACTTATAAAATGTAAATCAACTCAAGTGAACTGTAAAGAAATGCATGAGTAACTTAAAGGATGCTTGGGATCGCCCATCCTCTAAGGATCCGTTAAACTATCTACTATGTAGTAATATACGCTTTTATAGTAGGGTCTAAAGTAAAGTATACTATCTAAAAATAGCGTCAAGGCTTTACATTTTCCACCTTAACACATTTTGGGTATGCCAATAGTCTATACAATACCATAACTCCCCGTAAACTGGAGCCTCCAGAGGATACCACATAGGTACGACATAAAACAAACTCGTAGAAGGCATGCTAGGGTAGGTGACACGACACAACTAGGCAATGCCAGGGTAGATATACCAATTACACTTCCGGACTGTTGGTAACGCATAACCACAACTACCGCCCAACTCGAGCCACACTCCCGAATCAAAGGTGCGCACTAAATCAATCACAAAGTAATAGAATGGCTAACGATGAAGTGTGTCCGATTAGAGGAGCTACCTCCTTGGCCCATCAATTGCTCCTGTTTTAGCCACCTTATGCTAACTCATGGGAGTTAGGTCCACGTAAATATACCTTTAGGATCGTCGCCACCATCCTACTTCATTCTGGAATCTCCACCGCGTACACAGTTGTTAAAGTGGTTTTCGGTATCGACAGAGAGTATGCCCATATTTGATCCCGGTCTCTTTAACAACCAATCGTTATTATAACCAATGGTTATATAAATTTCAAATGGTTTATATTTCATATCAAACATATTCCTTTTTAAACCATATAAATTCCATATCATTATTCTTTTAAAATAATATTCATTTTCCTAAAGTAGTAATACTTCCAAATTCATTTAATTATAACCCTTTTTAAACATAAAAGTTTAGAGATCATAGCACTTTAAGAATGTAACTTTTAGAACCATACATGTAGCCTTTAAGAAAATTGTAGCATTCAGAAAATGTCACCTTTAAGAAAACGTAGCAGTAAAGAAATGCTACTATAAGAATTCGCAACTGTGCAGAAATGCTACTGTAAGAATTCACAGCAGTGCAGAAATGCTACTGTAATAATTCACGGCAGTGCAGAAATGCTACTGTAAGAATTCGCAGCGGTGCAGAAATGCTACTGTAATAATCCGCGACAGCGCAGAACTGTTACTGTGATAATCCGCGACAGCGCAGAATTGTTACAGTAAGGAAATCGCAGTAGTGCAGAATTGTTACAGTAAGGAAATCACAGTAGAGCAGAATTGTTGCAGTAAGGAAATCGTAGCAGTTTTGAATTGTTACCATAGTACTTCCCACTATAATATTTTATAAAAACACAAATAGTACATCTATGCAGTTTTTATCAAAGTCATTATATCATTCCTATTATACTACTCACATTTTAGCTATTTGGCCATTAAAGAAACTACACTTTTAGTAAAGTAACTTTGTTACTAAAATATCAAATTTTAAAACAGAAATCTTTATACCAAGTTAAAAGTATTCTAACTTACAATTTAATTTCTTCTCAGTAAATGGCATTTATCATTTTTTTTCCCAATCATACCATCTCATTAGTTAAAACTTACATGTCAAATGTACGTTTTAACTTACATTTATTTTCACAAAACATTTATCATTTTAATCACTATTACATGAGTTAAAACTTACAATTTATAGGTTAGAATAAAATACTATTATTAAGTCAAACCGGCTAATAAAAATTCAATTAACTTTCATACTGTAAATTATATTCCAAAATTTACATTTCCAACTATTTATTTCTTATAAAATCTTAACACATGTAAACAAATTTTTGTTCAGCAATTCTTACATTAAATTTTAGTTGAGGTTCATATATAAAAATCCAAAATACTTAATAATTTTTAGAAAAATCATTTTTAAATCAACCACGGAGTCTATATAAAATTCTCTAGCCTAGGGTTAAGTAACTACGGACATATATCATTCTGATCCGCAATTTATTAATTTTCCGGGTTTTATATCATTTCAAAACCCGCAATCCCAAGTCAAATAAAATTGCTCAAGCCTATCATTTCAGCCCCTAACAATATTTCCTTACTCTAAAGATCGTTCGGGTATGTATCATTTCAACCCATAGTGAAGGAACTTGTAGTGTGATCTCAGAATATGAAATAAACATAACAATATTCAGCATATCATGGCATATGATCAAACATGTATAATATGATATGAAATAACAAAATAAAATCACATGAATGACATGATATAAGCATATGAAATAACATGATATAAACATATGAAGTAACAAAATAAAATCATATGATTGACATAATATAAGCATATGAAATAACATGATATAAACATATGAAATAACAAAATAAAATCATATGTGAAATGTCAAATTTGCATAGACATATCCTAACAATTCAATTGTCATCAATTCATCAAATAAATAAGTACGTATGTTAAGTGTGATTTTCTCACCTTTCTTTGGTTGGAAAAGTGATTCGAAGCGCAACACAAAAATCAACAAACTACGGACCAGTTTGAGTGAGAGGAGGATCCAAATCCGACGCTTGAAAAATAAAAATAAATTCCATACGTAAACAAATAATTTTACATAGAAAAATAAAATAGAAAAATATATATTTGCAAAATACATAAGAGGCTTGTCTAGGGTTTGCATAGGCTTGGTCTAGAGGTGGTTTTGGTTGGGTCTAGACTAGGTTTTGTTGGAGATGGGTTCGGCCATAGCTAGGTTTTGGTGGAGATGGGTTCGGCCATCATCTCTAGGGCAAGGGTCACGGCTAGGAAGGCAAAAGGAAGGGGAGGCAAAGGGTTGTGCTCGACTATGGGGATTCTATTTAGTGATGGTGTTCGGTTTTAGGTAGGGAAGAGGTCACGGCTAGGGTTTGAAAGAGAAAGGTCTAGGGTTTTGGGAAGAAGTGGAGAATAGGAGAGAAGAGAAGAAGGTGAGAGGAGGCGGTGAAGGTGATGGCAAATTATGGAAGAAGAGGAGTGGTGGAGAAGAAGATCTAGGGTTTTGGAAAGAGTAGGAAGAAGAAGGAGAAGGAGACTTACATTTTTCTGTGGAGGCACAAATGAATGGATGTGGAGGCTAACCTAAACCCTAGGAGATTATATATAGGCTACTCATCTAACTAAAGGTTTTCTAGCCCAAATGGTCTAGGCCCAAACAAATCACAATACAAATAAAATAGAAGTTGTAGGGAAAATAACTACGTGTAATATGCCAAAAGTTGCAAAATTTGAGAAGTAAACATCAAAATTTAACAAAACGAAAAACTGGGAAAATGTTAAAATTAAATTCATCTTCATAAAAAAAAGTAAAAGTTAAAAATTCAAATTTTAAAATTTTCACAGAAAGTCAAACTTTGACCAAAGTTGACAAAATTTGCATTTTAAGAAAAAAATTTATTTTATTAAATTTGGAAAACATTTCACATCAAAACTCAAAATTATCCTTTAAATTTTCCAAGTTTCTCAAATTTAAAATAGTTAAATTCAAAGTTTCAAATAAATTTTCATTTAAAATATTTTCAAAATTTACGGGTTGTTACAGTGAGGATATTTATTAGACACTTTAATGCCATATGTTCGTTTAGGTTAGGTTAATTTCATTTTATCCCACGTAATCAGTTTTATCTTTGGATCGTATCCAAGTCCATTTTAATAGCTTTAATTTCTCAAAGAAATTCCTTTGCTATGAAGTCGGTATTCATGAAACAACAATTATTTCTCCTTGCAACATAATAGTTATTCATAAACTCTTTATGAATTGCCTTATATATTAAAATAATTTGGTTTAAATTTATAATACTTATGTTCAAAACATAAATTGTTCATCCAATGATAGTCATTCACAAACTCCTTTTGGGTCAATTCATACAAGATCCCTCACGTACAATTATTACGTGTAGTCTTTCGACTCACACAACCTGCTAACTCCTTGGCCTAGGATATGTTGGAGTTTCTTATAAATCTTTATCTCGTGATTTTGTAAACTATTCTTTAGTTGAAATTAATTTTAGCTTTGTGTACTACTCTTAAGTACAGGACCTTACAGAAATAAGTTAACTCAACTTCACTCATAATTAATCGTACTTTGTTCAATATAACTCAATTACTCCTTATTGATACATCATAATGCATTATACGAAGGAGTGACTTTTGAGACTGAATATTTATTCATTTTAGGTATGTTTAGAACTCCTTCAAATATATCACCTATTCGATCAAATTGAATCATTTTATTTTCTTTTACACGTTATTTAATTTACTTCCAAGTTGTATTCTATGAGCTTATCATAGACATATTACGTGTGTATCAAATACGCATGTTCATGTTTGTATTAACTCATCAGTAAATACAATGAAATACGTGGAACCATTTTGGAATTAGTAGAATTTCAATTGCATACATCTATATGTATCAATCTATAGAATTCATCAAATTTCATGATCGCTCCTACCAAATAGGTGCATTACCTTTTATTGTTTGAGATATAATTTACGAGTACCATATGGTTTATAATCATGTAATCAAAGAATTATTTCTCCAAACTTTGGCTTAGTCCATGATTCCAAAACATTTTCAAATAATTTAGATACTTTTGTATTTTCCAATGCATCACAAATACCACTATTATAGTTTTATTTTATAAGAAATATTCATAATATTAATATTAAAATTAAACTATGTCCATTTTTCAGTATATACTGAAAAATAATTATTATTCATACTTTATGTTTGGTATGTTTTACGAAAACAATTTTCATAACTTGATGTGACCAATAATTGTTTATGACATTCTCCCACTATTTCCATCGTTACTGTAATAGCATATGGAATACGAAGCTTCATTCAACCACTTAATATAGACTTTTTATTTCATTTGCTGTAACTGGTTTATAGTCTAGAATTTTTAGATCAAGCATCTTAAATTCAAAGAAATAAATATCATAGAAAACAATTTTCTATATGAAAATAATTTTGGAATAGAAATCATATTTCTCTTTCCAATGTTAAGTATCTATAATTATTTTACAATTCTCGTTTCCAAATTTCTTTATGAAGCAGAAGTGACCATTCACTCTCTTCATCCCAACTGTGCCTTCAGTTACATCCACTGTTATACATTTGATTGCCTTTCTAAATGGTCGAACCATTAAAAGGAATCCCTACTACAATATCATAACAAACTCTTTACAAAAAATGCATTTGGCCATTCTTAACTTGTAAGGATTGCACTTTATGTAAACTGATCAAACTAACATTCTAGTGATCAAATTCTTAGATCTATCTTGTAGCCTTTGGTCTAGTGTTACATTTAACAAAACAAGATTATTATTATAATCAATCATATATTGACTATACGATCTCACATTATAATTTATTTGCTTATTTTCAATGAACTGTTTTCATCAAGGTTTTGTACATTACGAATTGTGATCATTCACAATATAACATTTATATGTGATCGCATATGATCAAATATCCATATTATTGCTTTTAGAGTTTGAAACTCATTGAAGACAATACACAATCTCGGACAAGTAAACTCGTAAATGACTAAGTTATGAATGTATTTAGTGGATTTATAATTAGCCGCTTCCATGTATCGACATACAGAAATTTATTGCTAAGTATATTTTATATTTCTTTTTCAATATTTAATTCTCCTTTATATATTTTAATTGATAAACATTTATCAATTATATTTAATACATAAATTTATCGAAGTAGATTATTTTAATTATACATAGTAGATGTTCTTACAATATTAGAAAAGTTAAGTGTTACCATTTCATCTTTTTAATAAGGCTCCCACTAGTCTTTTACATTTCTCCAAACCCTAAGAAGAAACATAGAAGTCCTTTGACTTCACTAGTGAGTGTTAGGACTCATTTGTAATGACCTGGAATTTTGTCATTTTAATTTGTGAATATTTAATTTAAATATCCAATTAATGGTTCTTATTAATTTAATAATCCCCTTTTAATTTATAAATCATAATAAAAAAAATTAATTTTTTTTACGTAAATAATTGGTTCAACGGAAAACTAAAAATGTGATTGAAACACACTTTTTGGATTTTCGGCTTTTTATCGAACAAAAAGTTATTTGAAGTTGTAATATTTTAATTATTTTATAAACAACATTTAAAATGTTAACACACTTTTAATTTGAAATAGTAAAATAATAATAAGTAATTAAATGTAAAATGTTATTTAAATTTCAAATAAGTGATAGATGTGACATGAAATGATTTCTTAAGTGTAAAATCAACTTAAGGTACATGAAACACCTTATTATCCAACATATTTGCAAATGCTCAACCTCTTGGTGGCTTGTGATGTGAGGTAAGAGTTGAAAAAAATATATGATTTAAGGGCAGTTTTGGGTTTTGCTTTCTTGATTTTATTTGTTTACTTTATCTTATTCTTTTATCCACATTTTTCATTTTTATCTCATTCCAACTTTCATTCTCAACTCCATTTTCCATCTCTTCTTCTTTTAAAAATCTTAAATAAAATCTTATCTCTTTAAAACTCAAAAAAATTACTCTGCTAAAAAGGTCAAGTTTCAAGCATTTCAAAAAATTGGGAAAAAGTGATTTATTCAAACCCTTGTTTTATATTTTGATGAAATATTGTGTGGATTTATTGATTAGCTTGTTTTTAAATTTGAATTGGATATTCAATTTTAACTAATAAGGTAAAAATCATATTTTTAGTTTAACTTGTATTTAAATGGAGTAAGATAGTTACTGGAAACTAAACTTTGTTCTCTGTTTTTCAAATTCACCCTCTCATTCACCTTCAAAAATCGACATCTCATAAATCGTTTAGAATTTGTACTTGCCGTCAGCTAGAGATATGTTAGTTTTGAACCATAGTTACTTTTAGAAATAATTGTTGGATTAGTCGAGTATATTTTGAGAATTTTGTAAATTACAGTAAGCTTCAAAAACTAGGGTTTGGGTTTTGAAGCGATTCATGCGTCGATAGGCGAAGTAGAGGATGGATTGGTGATTGCCGCATCAAGGAGTAGCTCATGGAAAAGTTTTGTGGTGTGCGGCCATAGATTGGGAGTTTCGACTTCTAGGTGATCAAGTGGGGTTTGCCAGGTTGAAAGGAGCTCAGTGACATCGGAGTTCATGAGGTGGCGATGGTTGAGTCGAGCACACGATTGGGGAGCTAGTGGTAAGGTCTGTTCAACGATTTGTGGAGTAGGTGGAGCATGCACGTGCACAACCATGCACATTAATGGGTTCCAGGTTGGTAATGGAGTGGGAGGGAAGAAGAAGAAGAAGGGGGATGTTTTGTCTTAGGTTTGGTTTGTTTGGAATTGGCTGGCCCGATAGTGGGGTGAGAAACATATTATATGGATTTAGCATGTTAAACTTTACAAAGCCATATATCCTTTATTTTAAATCCAATTAACCCGTGGATTTTTACGTTAGACTCATATTGACGAGTACAACATTGTAGTTTAATTTGTTGATAGATTGGGTAATGTACAAATTTATGATATAAAATAAGGATTGAATTTAATTAAGTTATTTTGACTTATAACATCGTTAAATTAATTATTCCATTATTGGTGATATCTATTTCGCCAAATAAAACACCATTCTGTTAATTTGATTAGATAGATTATTTTGGACACCTATTGAGCAGAATAAGACACCATTCTGCTATAAATGAATTGTGTTGATTACTGATGACATCTGTTTAGCAAAATAATCCCCATTTTGATATTATAATAATTTAGGCATTTATTCATATTCTAGTTGATTAATATGTGAATTAATATTGGAAAAGTGATATCTTAACTATTGATGGTTAATTATGGATTTTATTTACATATATACCTGCTTATATAAATACTGGTTATGTGAGTTGAAAAGTCAATTTGAATTTAATGGTAGATTAATAAAGTACCATTGTGGTCGCTAAGCCTCTTACCGAATCTATAAAGTATGGATTTAAATTAACTCCAAATTATAACAATTTGAGGTTAAATGTTTATAAGTGATGTTTCAAATTTTGTTTATAAATTATCTTATTAATAATGTTTTAACGTAAGTTATTTAATTATTTATTTAAAGATGTTCAAAATTATTTAATTATAGTATTAAGACTATTTAAAATATTTAATTATATTAATTATGTTGTTTAAGGATATCTAATTATATTATTAATATTGTTTTAAGTTAATTAGTTGATTTAATTATGGATTAAGTTGATTAATTTATTTAATTAATTGTGGGTTAAGTTAATTAGTTACTTTATTAAGGATGTTTTAAGTTAATTAATTTATTTTATTAATGTTGTTTTAAAGTTAATAAATTATTTATTTATGATATTAAAGGTGATAAAATTAATTTAATAAAGGTGATTTTAAATAATAAATAGTTTATAGAAGGAATTGTAGTTACAAATGATATTTTGTAACAGAGATTTATCAACGATATTTTGTTAAGGAGTTCTATAAATAATATTTATAAAAGAGCTTTATAAATGGTAATTTATAAATAAAAGAATGGATTTATAAGTGATATAATAAAGATAAAGGAGACTGTGTTAAATAAATATGATTTTCAAAAATTTGGGTTTTGGATTTATAAAAGGATTCTTATTAAGAATTGTATAAAAGATTTGTATAAAGGAGTTATAAAGGAAGATTTATAAAAGAGTTTTATAAATAGAAGGGATTTTATTAATCATTCTAGACATTTATAAAAAGGGGTTTTATAAATTAATTTGGAGATTTATAAAAGTATTTGTAAACGTGAATGGACTTATAAAAGGGAATTTTATAAAAGAAATGTGATTTGATTTTGGTAATTAATTCTTCTTAATTTTGATGGTATAGGAACATTCTTTTCATACTTAACACCGAAGGATAGTGGTTTGGTTTAGAGTAAGAAATATTTTAAATAATAATTGCTTTGGCCTATTTAAATATGATTTTGGAAAAGAGGAAATATCCATCAAGTTTTGTTAATATACTTATACTGTTGAGATAAGTATATGGATATTTTCTAAGTATTGAAAATAAAATAGTTTGAAATTTATTTGTACCACCGAGATAAGTATATGAGTGTTTTCCTAAGTATTGAAAAGAGTATAAGGGGTTTGTGAATATATCTTTTGTGAAGGTATTTTGAATCAAATAATTGAAAGATTTATTTATAGAGGCTTAGTGGATCCCATATGGTTTTAACTCTATGATTGATTGCTTGTTATTGGATAGCTAAATAACCGACTATCAAAATCTAGACCACAATATAACTTTGGAAATATCTAGAAGAAACACGGGGGTTATATGGCACAGTCGTCTTCGTTGATGCTGTACTGTGTATATAAATCTTGTTTTGTTCTCCTAGGACAAATGATAAGGAAATTCGTCCATTTAAACGGTTAAGAGATGATCTCCGCTTTTATGTATTTTCTGCTTATTTCCGAAAGAACCAAAGTTGAGTTTACCGGGAACTAGCGAATGTCGAAGACAATATCGAATAAGTATAAATTATCTAAAAACCACTTCGAACCAACTCAAGCGTTGTATCGAAGACATCTTGAAGATGATCGAATCGAAGACAGAGTTCTAAGGAGTGCAAGGGCTACTTCTTACTAATCCTTACGGTGATTCCAAATGGATGTAGTAGAAGTAGTGCCTTTGGTTTATTCGTATCCTGAACAACTTGTATGGACGAATGGTGGCATTGCATTGTTTCCTGGAGGGTAGTGTTAGCATTCAAAATGGGAATTTCTAAGAGAGGAAAAAGGTAATCGCAACCTCACAAGTCGGTAATGACTAAAACAGGGGAAATGTAGCATAGTGTTCGCGACGAATATTCTATCGATTAGAATATAGTTGAACATGTAATAATAACCGCAAGCGCACGGCGTACTATTGTAATACAGATGCGAGTATGGGTCGATCCATGAGGAAAGATTCAATTCCAAGATTACTCAATCAAATTAGCCTAAAAATGAGATGAATTTTAACTAAAAATGTAAAACAATTGAAGTAAAAACTAGAGTAAAAAATTAGAATAAAACTATGAGATTAAGGAACTATTTAGAGGTAAATCTACTTTAAATCTTTCATATAAATCAAGCACAAATGAATCTATAGTTTCCCTTTTAAATTCAAGTAGGAATGATTGATGTGCTTATTATAAGCATAGCCTATTTGTGCTATTAATTAGCACAACTTAAACCATCAAACTCTAGCACACCATTCAAACCCACTTCTAAAATCCCATGAAAATAAACATGTAATTAAAAATAAAATCTAATTTAAGCATGATCTATTTAATATTTTGAGATTAGTAATATAATACATCAAACATTGATTCTACTTTTAATTTCATAATCAAAATCACTTAGGCAAATGATCAAATAGTTTATGTTTATATTGGATTAAGCATACCTATTTGAGTTGTCAACATAGGCTATCAAATTCACTAAAAAACATAAACTACCATCATTATTAATTTTCATTAAGCACCAAAAAAGAGACTACAAATGCAACCATTCTATGTTGATTTAGTATGATTCATGAGAGCTTCATTACCCCTAAATTGAAGGGGTTTAGCTTCTCATAATTGAATTCATGTTAACAAAAAATGATTTAAGCATAAAAAGCAAGGAAAATACGAGCTAATTAAAAGAAAAGAGAGTTAACTACTTGCATGAAATGAAACTAAACTAATTGCATAAATTAAAACTAACTACTGACTATTAACATGAAATAATGAAGCTTAAACTAAATAAAAAAGCTTGAAATAAAATAACAAGAAAGGAAGAAAAGAATGTAGACAATAAAAGGAAATAAGAAGAGGCTTAAGAAGGCATTTTAATTATCATTGATTTTGTGACTACAACATGCATAAAAAGTAGAAGAAGAATATTACATGAAACATAAATGGGTATTTATACATGCCTAAAACCCTAATTCCATTTTTAGGGGACTACCAAAAATTCCCTTGAGATTGTGTAGCCTCCAAGTCATCATTAGCATTTAATTAATCCTTCATTAACATGAGCTTTTGTTTTTAATTGTGGTCCATTAGTTAGTGGGTAGGTGGGCTCCTCCATGTTGAATGAATTCTTTTATTTCCTTCCATTTTGCTTTCAACATATGTGCATGCATACATCTATGAAGACTCTTCATATTTGCATTCTAAATTCCTATAAAATAAAATAAAATGTCCAAGTAAATTTTTTTCAAATTAATTTACATAAAATTTACCATTTTTCCCACATGTTAATGTATGAATGATGATTTGAAAATCCCTTTGTATTTTTGGTTTAGACATGTAAAATCACCCTATTATGCCTTTTATTTTAACAAAAGAAGATTAAATATGAGAGTATAAATATACACTTTTACGTGCACATCAATACCCCTATACTTATCTTTTTATTCATCCTCAAATAAACTAAAAGTAGGATAAATCCGTTTTCGTAGGGAACACGATTGCATTGAGCATATGCAACTAGCCGTTAAACCTCTAGGTGTCCCTGGTAGGATGAGTGTTGTCTCGAGAGGGTTTTCAGTGGATACTACCCACAAAATTCAAATGCGATATGCAAATTCTAATACGACTACATGATGCAAGTTTACAAATATATTTACAAATGAAGAATTTACTTTTAAATTGACACGAGTAAGCTAGATATAAGTTTTGGTTATTATCAAGAAATTTTAGTCTTTTTACTCATCAAAACTTCCAACAAAAATTAAGTTATCATCACATTTGGAGTCTAGTTTGGCTAGTTGTTTCGGTTGATAACATAGTGCAACTATGAAATGAATCTTTTAGTTGATTATCAAAGTTTTGCAAAGTGGCATTTTTATTTCTTTTGAATAACAAGTCGGATCAATTAAGTGAAGATAGTGTAAGGGTTTCAATTGCTTGCTCTCTTTATTTTGAAAAATATTAACATTATTATTGTTTACACACCTAACTCGGATATACTGAGGCCAGATATACCGATCATGCACTGCCTTTCAGGCCTACGTGAGAAGAGCACAGAGTGTGGCGAGTATACACACTTGCGTATGAACACATGACTCTAGGTGTTTATTATTATTATTTTTATTTTATTTACATACACCTAACTCAGATATACTGAGGCTAGATATACCGATCATGCACCTCCTTTCGGGCTTATGTGAGAAGAATACAGAGTGTGGCGAGTGTACACACTTACGTGTGAACACATGCTCTAGGTGTTTCTTATTGTTATGATTTTTTTGAAAAGAGAGTGTTATGCAAAATCATCTTAGCACCACTTAACCTAAAAGATCAAAAATATTATCGCATTTACTTTAAATCAACCACTCTTTTAAACAAAGATTACAATTAGGATATACTTCATAACTATAACCTATGAACCTTCCTATATACTAGTTACACCACTGTTACTTTTAAACAAACTTTTCTTTTTATTTTTGTTGAGACAAGTAATTTTTCAAAAATTTCAATTTAATAACCGAAAACGTATACTTATTCTATCATGTTTCTTCAAAAGTAAATCAATATGCTAAAAAAATTTGTTTTGGGTTTTTTTTCATATTTGTTTTTGGAAAGAAAATGCAATTAATAAACCATGAAAAATCAAAATAAGCCTGAGACTTCCCCCCATACTTGATTTTGACTGTCCCACAGTCAATGCATGATATAATGAGTGTAACGGAGAAAAATATGTACATATTTACAAGAGAGGGTTAAAATTTCTTACTAGACGTAGTGTGGCTCATGAAGAATCATGAGCTCCTCCTCTCGATCACTTGCCAACTCTAAGTAAGGTTTTAAACGATGACTTTAAAAATTGATACATCCCTAGGTTTTCTATTTCTATGCAACATGTGGAAAAATAGTACAAACCACGTATGGTCCTGTCCACCTTGATTTTAGGGAACAAATGAAGTCGAGATTCATACAAAAGAACTCTTTAATTTGGAAAAACTTTTTTCTTAGGATTGACTTATCACTAAAAAAATTTGTTTTTTCTTTGTAAATTTTCTCATTTTCAAATCCTCTAACTCGTTGATTTGTTCGCCAGGTTTTTCAAGATCAAAGTTTATGTTCTTAATCACCCACAACGCTTTATGTTCAAGTTCGACAGATAAATGGCACGCTTTACCATATACTAACCTAAAAGGAGACAGCCCTAGATTAGTTTTATACGCAGTTCTATAAGCCCAAAGCGCATCTGTCAATTTTTGTGACCAATCTTTTTTATTTTTATTATTTATAGTTTTCTCCAAAATTTGCTTGATTTTGCGATTTGACACTTCAACTTGACCACAAGTTTGAGGATGATAAGAAGTGGATAATGTTATCCCGCCTTTTTGGCAAGGCCGTGACACCAAGAACTTAACTGGAAACCAAGGACAATCTGTCCCAAAGATCGGCTGTACACGCGTTCGCTATGGATACTAGTGAATTCTGTCCGAGTCCGGATCGAGCTACAATCGATATGGTACAATAAGAAAAGCCATGAAAGCCAATGTTTCAAATTTCAAGTCAATCGGAGTTCGTATGCTCAAGATATGGATCGATCAAAATCAAGTGAAAAGCCATCGGTTTCGTATCCATCAGTGTTTACTGAAAGTGTCTATGCTATAGGATCGTGTATTACGGATAAACTACTTGTGCGGAATTAAGTAAATAGTAAAAGCAGTAAAGTAAATGACACCAGAGATTTTTATACTAGTTCGAACTCCCGTTCTACGTCCAGTCCCAGACTCCTTCTGGATTTAAACTAGCAACCCTCACTTAACCCGGAGGAATAGGTTTACATCGCCTGAGCAACCGAACAGGACTTCTACCGCCTAAGCAACCGAATAGAACTTCTACCGCCTAAGAAACCGAACAGGACTTCTTTACAAATAACAAAAGTATCTGACTGTAGTATGCTCTTTGAATAGCACTGATAATTGAATTAAGTACAATCTTCCTATAATATTCTCCTTTATGATATGTAGTGTAATGTGCTTGAAAATTGTGGAAGATAGAGTGATCAACGATCAGAGAATGTAAGCAATTTGAGTGCAGTTTGAAAACTAGAGAATATATCAGAATTCAAGAATATTAAAATTAGATTCGGTGAGTTGTTTGTTGAATTCTGTAATATATTTATAGTATTTAAAAGGTTGCAACCATAGATGAAGAGTCTAATTGAAAGAAAAAAGACGCAACCGTTGATTTTGAAGACGTTACTCTTCGGTGAAGAAAAGTTTCTATTCATGAAAATAGCTGTTGAAAATATTCAGCCGGCTGAATAAAATAATTCAGCCTTCTGAATCAAATTAAAACGCAAACAGCAAGGAATTAGGCTATTTCTGGCCTTATTCAGCCGGCTGAATAAATTCATTCTACCGGCTGAATATTGTGAAACAAAAATTTTGTTTCAGCATTCAGCCGGCTGTTTTCAGCTTGTTGTGCATAGTTGTGCATGTGTGTATACGTTTTTATATATATATCAATTCAGGAGAGATTTTAACAAATTATTAAATGATATACAGACTCTAGACTAGGAACTAACAGCTTCAAAAACACTCTGAATATGAATCAGCAACAAATCTTCTGCATAAATGATTTGTACACACAAAATATTTTATATAGCTTATCATTAATCAAAACAATGTTAATTTGAGATTCCAACATTCTCCCCATTTTTGATGATGACAACTATATAAGTAGAAATAATATATTTATAGAAGTACTTACCTTAACATTGTTACTCCCCCTGTCAATATGCACAAATATTTAACTAACTTTCTCCCCCTTTGTCATCGACAAAAAGAAAGGGATGCATAGAATTGAGTACATTATATAAATAACTCATACTCGAGATGTCATTACTGAAAATAACAATATTCATACAATAATTACATAAATAAGTAGATAGAGCATCATAGAAGTTTGATTAAAAATAGTAGAAACAATAATAATTTAAATTGAGTGAGAGAGAAGGCTGATCATCATTGGAATCTGAACTTGAAGATGACCATTGAAAAGGAGATGGATTGTGAACTTCGGTGGATGTAGATCCGGAACAAGAAATTTTATCCCATATTTTATTAAGAAAACCTTTTATGGAGTTAAATTTCTTTTCCATTTTCTTTTCAGGAGCCTTAATTTCCCGATGAAGTTTGGATTGATTTCGAGAGAGAGTGATGATAGCTTGTCTGGAGGAAGTTTCCGGGCCAACAACTTGAATGGAGTCGTCGTCCTCTTCTTCTTCTTAATGTTGGGTATGCGAAGAAGAGGCAATAGTAGTGTCACGAGGTTGAGGAATACCTTGTTGAACATTGTGAGACCATTGTTGAAAAGAAATGATTTGTTGTGAAGGAGGCCGTTGTGGAAGACCCATCAATCCTAAAGATTTTGCGCCTAACTCACTAATGCTTGAAAACTCGGAGTCGGGCATTGGAATGCCAAAGTTGAGAAGGATACGCATAATATAAGCACCATAATGAATGGTCTTATATTTTCTTCGGATTGTGATGTCTTAAAATTCATCTAAAATGATTTTGCCCAAATTTACTTGTTGGTTGGAGTAGATTGAGTAAAGGGCTTGAAAATCTCTTTTATAGACTTTTTCATAACTTCCCGTTCGAGGTTGTAGAGAGCAAAAGAAGGCACGGTGAATAAGACGTGCTTATGGTCGTAAGGTGCTTGACTTTAATGCACTTAAATTGGTAAGATGATCGGACAAGAAACGATGTGAAACTTCGTCTCTATGATCCATATCAACTTCAATATCATCTATATCAACACCTTGGAATGTACAATTCAAAATATTGCCTAATCTTTGTAAAGGCAGGAAAATTTTAGTGCCACAAACTATAGACCATACACAATCTTGTCGATTTTAAGGATTATGGTGGTCTAAATTTAGATTAGCAAGAAAGAGTTTGATCAAAAGATGATTAATTTTGACATTATTTGGAGCATACCCTATTAGATTATCAAAGTGGAATTGCTCCGCCAATTCTCTGATTCGGTAAGCAAAATCTAGAAATTTCATGAAAGTCCCTTCAAAGATGTTGGAATTTTTCATAGAATTGAATCCTGAAATTGCAACATCATTCCATAGCCATTGTCGAATCTGATCTTCGGATGGACCGGAGGTGGATTCTCTTGTGCGTTTGAATCTTGGAGCCATTAGAGAGTAAAGAGAAGTATAAAGTTTGAAAGTTTGAGGTAAAAATGGCTAGGGTTATGAAGTGAATTGCTAACAAATGAAAAGATGAATATATAGTAGGTAAAAAGCAAGGGCAAAAGTGGAAGCAGGTTAAAAAAATGCCTCAGATGGAATTCAGCCGGCTGAATCAATTGAATCAGCCGTCTGAATTGCTCCGAGTTTCAACCCGCAAAGAAATAGTTCATTTTTGAACTAATCCAGACTACTGTTTTAATTAATTCAGCCATTTGAATCTGGAAGAAAAATTATGTTATCATAATATTCAACCGTCTGTTTTGTTATAAATTGCCGGCTGAATTTGTGTAGAAACTCATATCAGCCCATATGAATAAACAAATACACAATATATAAACAATGTAAATAATAATTTTTTAACAATTTGAAAATAAAAATAACATGTTAAACAATAGTATAAATTTTTTAAATAGATTTGGAAGAAGATCTTGGAGTGTGATATTCATCCGGTTCTGTTTTTGTGTTCTCTTGATATTGCCTGAGTGGTGACCATCTATTGACGCGTTCCCATGAATTCGGAGTTATTGGTGGACGTTGTGGCTATAGTTCCCAAGCATTGCGTCGGGACGGAGAACAAACAGGAGATGGTTGATGAACTGTGCTTTTGGATGAAGATCCACAGAATTTCAATACGACTTGTTCTAAAAAGCTTAACCGCTTGGCGTTAACCTTTTGTTCATAATACAGTTCGCGTTGTAATTCCAGAGATTCCTTTTGGTAAAGATGAATGTCATTTATTTTTTCTTTGGTAGATAGTGAACCAAAAAATAGAGATCTTCTTGTTCTTTTACCAGGCGGAGTATAACCTGTGTGAGTAGATGGAGACACAATTGGTACAGGTTCATAAATCGGTGTTGGAGTTGGTAAATTCACCGATCCCGAACTAGGAGAAGAATAAGATAGAGCAAGGATTCAGAATTATGCTGGGACGACATTTTGAGAAATGTATATGAAACTTAAAAAAAATTATTTAAAACTAATGTCAAAAAAAGGAAGATTGGTAGAGGTATATATGTGTAAAGACATATAAATAGAAAATAGATTTGTGGTTAGGTTTATAAGAACCAGAGAAAAATTTGGTTGGAGGAAAACAAATGTAAGGTAAATAGAAAAAAAATGAAAACCATCTAAAGCTAAAAAGAAAGGAGTAGTGAAGTGGTAGAACACTAGACTTCCAAGCAAGAGATCCCGAGTTCGAGTCTTGAATTTTTTTTTTAAATTATAAATCCTTGAAGGATATAATTCCTAATTCTCTTCTTAATTTTATAAATATATTTTCATTTAAAGGTTTTGTAAATATATCTGCCAATTGATTTTCAGAGGATACAAATTCTAGTCTGACTAAATCCTTTTTAATATTATCACGAAGAAAATGATGACGAATGTCAATATGTTTAGTTCGTGAGTGATTTACAGGATTTTTGGATAAGTTTATAACACTAGTATTATCACAAAAAATTGTTGATTTAGATAAATTAATACCAAAATCTTGAAGTGTTTGTTGCATATAAATGACTTGAGCACACGCTAAGGCAGCAGAAATATATTCTGCATCACAAGTTGAGAGTGAAACACAATTTTGTTTCTTACTAAACCAAGAGACTAAGGATTGTCCAATGAAGTGACAAGTCTCACTTGTACTTTTTCGATCCGTTCGACATCCTCCAAAATCAGCATCACTATATGAAACTAACTCGAAAGGACATTCTTTTGGATAGAAAAGTCCAAAATCTTTGGTTTTTCTAAGATAACGCAATATGCGTTTTACTGTCGCATATGTGATTCTTTAGGATTTGCTTGGAATCGTGCACATAAACAAAACTCATCATTATGTCAGGTCTACTAGCAGTTAGATAAAGTAATGATCCAATTATACTTCAATATAATTTTTGGTCAACACTTTTGCCATCTTCATCTCTATCAAGATGAACTGTTGTGCTCATTGGAGTTGGTTTAGCAGAAGTATTTTCCATATTAAAGCGTTTAATTAGATTATTACAATAGTTTTCGTGATTAATAAAAATTCCATTTTCTATTTGTTTAATCTGTAAACTAATAAAATAAGATAATTCTCCCATATGTGACATTTCAAATTCTTTGGTCATTATTTCTGAAAATTCTTGACATAATTTTTCATTTGTAGAGCCAAAAATAATATCATCTACATAAATTTGAATAATTAAAATATCCTTTTTAGATCTTTTAATAAAAAGAGTTTGATCAACCTTTCCAATTTCAAAACCAGAATCTATTAGATAGCTCTTAAGACGTTCATATCAAGCACGGGGTGCTTGTTTTAGACCATATAAGGCTTTCTTAAGTCTATAAACGTGGTCTGGAAATTTTTCATGTGTCAATAACGGAGGTTGTTCAACAAAATCATTTTCTTTTATATAACCATTTAAGAAAGCACTTTTAACATCCATTTGATAAAGTTTGAAATTATGAAAACATGCAAAGGCCAGTAAGATTCGTATTGCTTCAAGTCGTGCAACTGGAGCAAATGTTTCTTCGTAGTCAATTCCTTCTTCTTGATTATATCCTTGTGCAACTAATCTAACTTTATTCCTAGTTATATTACCTTGTTCATCTGCTTTATTTTTGAAAACCCATTTAGTACCAATGACTGTTTGATCACTTGGTCTAGGAACTAGTTCCCAAACTTTGTTTCGTTCGAACTGCTTTAGTTCTTCTTGCGTAGATATAATCCAATAGTCATCAGTAGATGCTTCTTTTGCATTTTTAGGTTCGTTTTAGGAAGAAAAGCTACATGGTCCATTTGATTAAGTTGATTTCTAGTTCTAACATGTGAATCAATTTCTCTTATGACATTTTCTACTGGATGATCTCGTAAAATCCTAGGAGGAGATCTTAATTTATTTTCATTGTGATTAATGTTTTCATTTTGTTCAATATTATTAGAAATGTTTTCATCTTCTTCAAAATTATTTTGAGTAACCATATTTGTGATTGTTTTAGGAATATCCTCAAAATAATTATTAATTTTGAAATTTTCGTTGAATGGAACATGAAGTGTTTTTTCGATTGTTTTTGTTCTTTTATTGAAAATTCGATAAGCTTTGCTTCGATCTGAGTACCCTATGAAGATTCCTTCATCGGATTTTGAATCGAATTTTCCAAGCTGATCTTTTGTGTTTAAGATAAAACATTTTGAAACAAAAGTTTTAAAATATGATATTTTGGTTTTCTTTGATGAAAAAGTTCATATGGAGTGTGTTTTGTTAAAGGTCGAATAGAGACACGATTTAGAACATAGCAAGCAGTAGCTACAGCTTCTGCCCAGAAATGTTTTGGTAATGTGTTTCCATTTAATAAAGTTCTTGCACATTCTTGTAACGTTCTATTTTTCCTTTCTACAACTCCATTTTGTTGTGGTGTTCTAGGAAAAGAAAAGATATGGTAAATTCCCTTTTTATTACAAAAATATTCAAATGCTTCATTTTCAAATTCACCTCCATGATCACTTCTAATATTTTTAATTTTTGAATTTTTGAGATTTTGAATTCTCTTTGCAAAAATCTTGAAATTTTCAAAAGTATCACTTTTATTTTTTAAGAAAATAGTCCAAGTATATCTTGAAAAATCATCTACTATAACAAATACATATTTACTATGATTTATAGATTGAATTTGAGTTGGACCAAAAAGATCTAAGTGTAATAGTTCTAATGGTTGTATCGTAGAAATATTTTTCTTTGATTTAAAAGATGATTTTGATATTTTTCCTAATTGACAAGCATCACAAATATTGTTTACTTTAAAGTTCATTTTTGGTAAACCTTTTACTAAATCATTTTTAGATAATTTATTTATAGTTTTGTTAATATGACAAAATCTTTTGTGCCATAACCAAGGATCATTTTCTTTGGCTATTAAACACATATTTGTATTATAATTTATATTCATATTTAAAACATAAATATTTTTATCTCTAAATCCTTCAAAAATAAGATTCTTATTTTGATAAAAAAATACTACACTTATTTTCAGAAAAAGAAATATTGAATTCTTTGTCACACAATTGGCTAATACGAAGTAAGTTGTGTTTCAAATTTTTAACTAATAAAACATCTGTAAAAAGAGGTAAATTAGATATACCGTTATTGCTCACATCGCCTTTGCCGATGACATATCCTTTGGAATTATCTCCAAATGTGACAGAACCTCCATCTGAGTAGTTAATGTTTGTTAGCATCTCTTTGTTTCTTGTCATGTGTTTGGAGCAACCCCTGTCTAGTATCCATTTTCCTCTCTTTTTGGATGGTACCTGCAAAGTATAAAATTAACATTGGTATCCACCATTTTATTTTGGGTCCTAAGAGTTAGGTCTTAGGAAGCCAAACCCAAGAGGGTTCAAAATTCCTTTTGAAGACAAAATCTTTGTTTTTATGAACAGTTTTTATAAAAGATTTTATATACTTATTTCTTATTGAAGAATTATTTGTTTTAGGAACCCAAATTTTAATTGAAGTGTAAAATTGGAAATTTTAGAACTAGGTTTTTCAACTTTATTTTTATATAAAGAATTCTTTTTCTTTGGAATAATTTTAGAGGATTGTTTATATCCTAGTCCTCTTTTATTTGAAACAGTTTGAGAATTTTCTATAATTTTGGAAAGATTTTCTTTACCTTTATTGAAATTAGAAACATTTTTAGTAATGTCTTCTAACTTTGTTTTAAAGCTAGAGTTATCTAACTCTAAAATCTTGATATTTGATTTAAGGTCATGATTTTCAATTAATAAGGCATCATTCTTTTCTTTCTGAGTTTCTATATCTTGACTTAGAAGAGAAAGTTGAGATGTCATATTAGAACAAGATTCTTGAGTAACTTGGAGTTCTTCTTCTAAAATTTTCTTTTCATCTCTTAGCATTTCTACTTCGATTTCAGTTCATTTCAATTTTTCAAGAACTTCTTTGTGCTTTCTATTTTTTCCTTTTAATTTGTCAAGTAATTCTGAATTGATTTCCAAAAGGTCATTAAAAGTTAGATCACATACCTCGTCTTTTGTAGCCATAAAGCAAATGTTGGCTTGTTCTGAATCATTGTCTGAGTCACTTTCTGATGAAGATGATTCTGTATCGTCCCATGCGACAGAGAAAGCTTTCTTCTTGAATCTATCCTTTTTGTGCTTATGCTTGTCTCTCTTTTTCTCAGGACAGTCTTTCCTGATGTGACCTTTCTTGTGACATTCATAACATTCTAAAGCAGATGATGATAGTTTGTTGGTGTTGTTGGTGTTGTTGGAGTTGTTCTTGTTGTTTCTAAATTTGTTATTCTTTCTAAATTTCAAGAACTTTTTGAAATTTTTAGCAATGAACGCCATATCTTCTTCATCTGAATCTGATTCATCTTTTTCTGCCTGGAATGCTATATTTTTCTTATCTCGAGCCTGTACTTATTTTGCCTGCAGATTAACTTCATAAGACATTAGATTTCCAATCAACTCTTCTGGTTTTATGGTTGAAATGTCGTTAGCTTCTTCGATTGCTAAGACTTTTCTTTCCCATTCATCCGTTAGTGAGTTGTGGATTTTTGAAACAATATCAAAATATGTGTACGTTTCTCCTAATGCTATCAAAGAATGATATATATCTTGAAACCTAGAGTACATTTCATTGATAGTTTCATCTTGCTTCATTTTGAAATTCTGGAACTGATTTTTGAGCGTAGAAATTTTACTTTGTTTGACTTTTTTAGTTCCTTCATGTGTAACTTTAAGTGTACGCCAAATTTCATGAGCAGTTTTACACATGCTTATTTTATTAAACTCATGTTTGTCTAATGCACAATATAACATATTCATAGCTTTAGCATTTGAAGTAGCATTTAATTTTTGTGTGTTAGACCATGCTGAATATTCAGTGGTAGGAATAATATATTCAGATTGCATAATGTTCCAGGTATCATAACTACTTGCTGGTATATAGATTTTCATTCTAGTAGCCAAATAGTTATAGTTCATTCCATTAAATAGAGGAGGTCGTGCAGTAGACTGACCTTCTGTAAAGGTAGTGTTAGAAACAGTGCTGGTATTGTTTTCCATATTAAAAATAATATCAGATAACTATGTTACGGTTATATGATGGTCTTGCTCTGATACCAAATGAAAGTGTCTATGCTATAGGATCGCGTAATATGGATAAACTACTTGTGTGGAATTGAGTAAATAGTAAAAGCAGTAAAGTAAATGACACCAGAGATTTTTATACTGGTTCGAACTCCCGTTCTACGTCCAGTCCCAGACTCCTTCTGGATTTAAACTAGCAACCCTCACTTAACCCGGAGGAATAGGTTTACACCGCCTGAGCAACCGAACAGGACTTCTACCGCCTAAGCAACCGAACAGGACTTCTACCGCCTGAGCAACCGAACAGGACTTCTTTACAAATAACAAAAGTATCTGACTGTAGTATGCTCATTGAATAGCACTGATAAGTCAATTAAGTACAATCTTCCTATAATATTCTTCTTTATGATATGTAGTGTAATATGCTTGAGAATTGTGGAAGATATAGTGATCAACGATCAGAGAATGTAAGCAATTTGAGTGCAGTTTGAAAACTAGAGAATAGATAAGAATTCAAGAATATTTAAAATAGATTCGGTGAGTTGATTGTTGAATTCTGTAATCTATTTATAGTATTTAAAAGGTTGCAACCATAGATGAAAAGTCTAATTGAAAGAAAATAGGCGCAACCGTTGATTTTGAAGACATTACTCTTCGGTGAAGAGAAGTGTCTATTCATGAAAATAACTGTTGAAAATATTCAACCGGCTGAATAAAATAATTCAGCCTTCTGAATCAAACTAAAACGCAAACAGCAAGGAATTAGGCTATTTCTGGCCTTATTCAACCGGCTTAATAAATTCATTCAGCTGGTTGAATATTGTGAAACAAAAATTTTGTTTCAGCATTCAGTCGGCCGTTTTCAGCCTGCTGTGCATAGTTGTGCATGTGTGTATACGTTTTTTTATATATATTAATTCAGGAGAGATTTTAACAAATTACTAAATGATATACAGACTCTAGACTAGGAACTAACAGCTTCAAAAACACTCTGAATATGAATCTGCAACAAATCTCCTGCATAAATGATTAGTACACACAAAATATTTTATATAGCTTGTCATTAATCAAAACAATGTTAATTTGAGATTCCAACATTTACTCCAGTTCGTATGCATGAATGTTTGCTCTATTTCGTATCCATCATGTTCGATCCTCTTCATATCCATTAGCAGTTGACATTTCGTATCGATTCCATTCATATGTTCTTCGTATTGATCTCCACCTACCTAGTTGTATCGATCATCCAACAGATCGATACGAAACTAATACTTCCCATCGGTACGAAGAAGCCCACTTTAATCGATACGAATCCATTAAGTGCCATCAATATGAAGCAGTACCCAGGCATCGTTGTGAAGTACACTGAATTGTTTGCTTCGTATCGATTCCATCTCTGTGTATTTCGTATTAATCAGACAAGTGATCGATATAAAGCAATGGCCACGGATCGATACGAAGAGGATAGCCATACATCGATACAAAGCATGCCACCATCAAAATCAGGCTATTTCGTATCCATAAAAGAAAATTAAATTCATTTCCTATCGACCTACCCATACAGATTATTTGTATCGATCGGCCAGTGATCGATATGAATGATACGTGATGGACCGATACGAACAACTAACTAGATGATTGATACGAAGCAACTTCATAAGAACGATACGAAGGAAAAACGTTCAAGCGGAAGACTCAGTCACTCGGCATGAAAAGTGGATCGATCCTAAATGATAGCACCACGTCATTGGTTGTCATGTGCCTTCAACCGATACAAACAAGATCGATACGAACAAATCAACACGAACTCGATAATGCCCTGCAAATTCAAACTTGCATCGATCATAACTCGAGATCTACAAGTCCAAATGCCACCAAATTTTCATAGGAGCTTGCCTACAACCTCAAGAATGTACCTGATAAATTTCAACCCAAAGGGACCAATTCTCGATCAATACGAACCCAATTCGTATCGCTCCTAGATCGAGTCGAAATCACCTGAACTTGCTCCCGTGTGAGAAGAAGTCTTCCGAGATCTGGGCGAGATATTTGCTGCCTACGCCTATAAATAGTGACCCTGGACCTATAGAAAATGGACTTTTTGGTTTCTCTACGTTGATACTCTGCCGGAATCATCATTAAATTTCAGTTGTACTGCTGTAATCTTTTGTAATCAGCGAGTAAAGTTCAATAAACATCAGTCATTTCATAGTGGACGTAGGTAATTTTCCGAACCACTCTAAATCTGTGGGTTCCCATGTAAAATGCCACCTTTTTGTATGCTTTAAGCAGACACGCATGCCGACTCAAACCATACAGAAGGGCGGATTGTTTTTGGGGTGAATAACAAAAAGCAGAGAAAGAAAAAAACAAAACAGAATCTCGCAGCGGAATGACAAAATATAATAATCAACTAACAGTTCATGAAGTTGTATACAAAACATTTGATTATACTTATACAATACAAAATCAGAGTTACACATATCAGAGATAAACAAATAATGCAGTGGAATAAATATAGTAAATAATAGTAGTACAAATCTTCGTCTTCGTCCTCCAGAAATAAGGTCTTCAAATCCTGAAATACTCAGGTTGACCCGAGCGAATTGAAAAGACAAAACACTCGAGTTAGAACTAAAAGATCTTATGTAAGTCAAATCAATGGTAAATAAATATGAGTGTAAATGGCATCAGAGATGTTTATGGGGTTTGACATCTCTTATCCAGTGTCTAACGTGAGGGCAGTAACTTAAGAGATGTTCGGGATTCACATCTCCTAAGGATCCGTTAAACTATCTACTATGTAGTACAATACGCTATCATAATATGTCTACGGTAAAGTAAAAGTACTAACATAGCGTTAAGGCATTACATTTTCCCCCTTAATACATTTTTATAATGCCAATAGTCTATACAGTACCGTAACTCACTGTAAACTGGGGCCGCCAGAGGATACCACATAGGTACGACATAAAAAAAACTCGTAGAAGGCGCGCTAGGGTAGATGACACGGCACAACTAGGCAATGCCAGGGTAGATATACCAATTACACTTCCGGACCAGTGGTAACGCATAGCATCTACTACCGCCCACCTCAGAACACACTCCCGAATCAAAAAATCGAGGGTGGCCACCAAATAAATCGCAAAGTCAGAATATAGTATCAATGGAATGTGCCCGATCGGAGGAATGACCTCACTTAGCCCGTCAATTGCTCTTGTTTTAGCCACCTTAAGCTAACTCATGGGACTCAGCTCCACGTATGTATACCTTTAGGATCGTCACCACCATCCCACTTCATTATGGAATCTCCATCGCGTAAACAGTTGTCAAAGTGGTTTTCGGTATTGGCAGAGAGTATGACAATATCCGATCCCAGTCTCTTTAACAACCAATCGCTTATTGCACACCGAATGGTTCTTTTACATTTCCAAAATCATTTCATAATTGATATCAAAATATCATATTCTCAAAACCATCACTTTCGAAATCATATTCACTTGAAATCATATTCACTTTCAAATCATATCGTCTTTGAAATCCCAATTCTTTCAAAAAATCATATTTCCAAATTTGGTTAAATCCTTACTTCAAAATCATCATATTCGATTAATTATAACATTTAAATCCCAACTTAAGTTATAACATCATTTACCCGTATTTTTTTTAACCCAATGATTAGAATATAACACTTCTACTTTACTTAGCCTGGAATTTAGAAAATAGTTTAAATAGTTATAAATAGTTAAAATAGTTAATATAGATTTAAAATAGATTAAATATAATTAAAATAGATTAAATAGCTTTAAAATAGATTAATTAGATTTAAAATAAGTTAAAACAAATTAATTAGTTTAAATAAATTAAATGGATTAAAATAGGTTAAAATGATTTAATATAATTAATACAGGTTAAAATAGTTTAATACTTTGAAATCTTAATAATTAGAAATTTTGAAATAATATTTTTTTTTAAACAGTTTATATTAAAACGTGAATTTTGAATTTATATCAAATTAAACTATTCATTTCATTTCAAAACATTTGGACCATTTCAATTTCCAAGGCAATAAACCAAATTCCAAACCTTTCAATTTAACATTTCAATAAACTATTGAATTTCATATCATTTCAATCTATGTTAAAATATCAATTCAGATTACTCCAATTTCAAAATATTTCAAAGTTATATTTCAAACCATTTTAATATGTCATTTTTCAATAACTTCACTTATACTTCAAATTCAAATTTAAAATTTCAATTTTATTATTCCTTTAATGAATTCCTTTAAACCAATTCCAATTCCAACATAAACTTGATTTCCAAAATAATTCAATTTATATAATCAAATTCTTATTTCAAAAATATCATTTAACTCAACTCACAATTTAAAGATTTTAAAATCATTTAATTTAACAAATCTGGTGTCCGTATATAATTCTCTACCCTAGGGTCAAGTGATACGGATATTTATCATTTCAATCCGCAATTTAAAATGTTACGGTTATATATCATTTCAAACCGCAATCTCGAATTAATAATAAAATCCATAAAATCGCTCGAGTCTATCATTTCAATCCATAACGGTTTTTCCTTAATCTATTGATCATTCGGGTATGTATCATTTCAACCCATAGTGAACTTGCAGTTTATAACGATATAAAATAAAACATCCATTCATCCAATATCAACAATCAACATCCATTACAAACATCATCCAGATCAATCAATAAATATCAATATAGAACTGATAATCAATAACAGGTATTTAACTGGCAATTTATATTCAATAATAAATTAAATAACGATTTAATTCAAATAAATTCAAATTAACTGAGATGATGATTTAAAATATACCAAACAGTCATAAATAAATTTCTAATCACATCATAAATTTAATTTAACAATCATAAGAAATTTTAGAAGTTGTGAGTGGGTTAAAACACTCACCTTTGAATTTAAATCGAATTTAAATTCAAATAAAGGCCCAAAATTTGAAGGTCTTAGAATGCAGCCAAACCAGTTTCATGACGTCAGGAATTTCGATACGAACGTAATGGAGAAAACCGCGCGTGAATCCGAGCTCGTATGCAAAAGATATGCTAATTAGAAGTTATACTATTTATATTATTATAAAATAAAAATATAAAAAAATAAAAATTACGTTACTTCTTCTTCCCTAGCACAGAACGTAGCCGTACCCATCCCTTGCGATAAAACTTCCACATGCATGCCACAATGGTCGACCGGACCACGATCGAGAGTCTCCCTTGGATGAGCCTCGTCTTGCTCCACCTACGCCAGAAGTTGCGCATCACCAGTCGCCGCCGTTTGCACGCAGTCCGAGAAAATACGTCCATGCTTCCAAGCCAGATTCTGGCAAATCCATGGCGTAATAGCATAGATCAACCGTATGGATTTGAAGAGCTTGCCGAGATCTACAACTTTTCTTTCGGAATTTTTCGATTTTGTTGAACAGATTGAGAGATGTTGAGGAGGGAAGTTGGTAAATTTTCAGCCATTAAAAGAGAGTGACGGCTAGGGTTTCAGAAATTAAAATAATAATAAAACTGTCTCGATTTGCGTGCGTATATATATAGTTATGTCCAAAATCGTTCGAACTCCAATCGAGGCATGATGCTTGGCGTTTATAATGTTTTACCCCCATTCCGAACGCAATGGAACTAGTTTCGAGGCCTAATTCGATCGTATGTGGAAGATAGCTTTTTAAAGTCGATTAATTTAATTAAATTCGGAATTAAATTTCTACACGTTTCAAGCTCGCACGGCCAACCGACAAGTCCGATCACTACGAAAATTGAAACCTTATAATAATTCACTATTACGGATCCGATGAAACTGGTTTCGTCGAAATCTAAGTCAGTGGCCAAAATGGCTATTTTCACGTTAATTAAATAAATTAATAATAAATTCATTAAATCACTTTTTAATTCAAATTTTTAATTATTTACAACTCCTATCATTTTTGATTTCTTAATCACTTACAATAATTTAAACAAATTTAGCTGTCAATTTAAAGTTGATTAATCCATCAATTCCAGTGTTTAATTTCAATTTCATTAAATTCAGAAATTATAAATTAAATTTTCATTAATTCCATTTTATTGACTTTTCATCCTATTATTCAATCCATTATTATCAAATGGATGAAATTAACATTGGTTCATGATCTATTACATTAATATTCTCAAATTTCATCTTAATCTCCATTAACGTAATATTTAAATATTTAATTTCATTTATTTGCAATTATTCCCATTATTATAATTTGAATTCCAATAAATTAATAAATCTTGATTTCCATTCTTTTTATTCAACAAATTGTCATATTATGAATAAAATTAACATTATTTCCAAATATTAATTTAATTTACATTAACATAATATTAAATTTAGATTTATTGCAATTGATTACCAAATTTAACTTAACAGGCTAAATGAATAGGTAACATATAATACTTGTTACCATTTACTTGTAATCACACTTATAAGTTATTATTTCCAAACAAATGTTCCAATTGTTTACATAACACCAATTTTATTAAATTACCATTAATTATATACTAGTTCATAGGTTTATACAACATTTACATTTATTTACTTACATTCAATTTATAACCAAGTTATAACATTTTACATTATTTCATTTATTGTAATTTCATTCAATTTATCAATAATTAGCTTTAATTATCATTGTTACATTTCAATTTAGTATTTATTACATTACTAAATCTCCAATTTTTATTTCTTTCAAATTTAATTATCAAAATCTTATTAAATTAACTAATTTAAATTATTGAAATTTACGGGTCGTTACATCCTATGTATTTTCTTATCTGTTTATTGGTGTGTTTGTTAGGTCTGCTTCATTTTACATTTATTTTCTTCATTTTATCTCTTCAAACACATCCGAGGAGTGTTGTGCCCAATTTTGGTACAAACACTTTAGTGCTTTCACTGAGAGAACCCAGCTTTTCTCTTACTCATTGGATCTACTGCCGATATTAGATTGCAAGAATCTAAGGAGGAGATCCAGATTTCAAGCCTAGAAGTTCTTCCATCCTATTCAGATTTGTACCGAGTCTAGGAGAGAACTTTGCTATCCACCATGGTCAACACTAGGACTACCTCAACAGCTGCAGATCCAGAAGGATGGGATAGGAAAAACCCCGCGCATCTTCCTCCTACAGACCAAAATGCCGCCGGACCTTTGAATCCGCAAGGCCCTGTCAGCAGGGAGGAGTTCCAACTACTAATGCAAGAACTGACTCAAAGCCGCCAACAGCTTACCCAGTAGCTCCGTGCCAATGCAGAATTAGCCAACCAGCTAAGCCATGAAAGACGAAGGAAATCCAGAAGGGACTAGGCTTCCTATTCATCCACCGAAAGTTCGGCTTCTTTTGATTACAATCGTAGATCGACCCGCCCACGGCTGGATGGAAGCTATACACAGGCCGCCGGACATCAGCGCACTTTGACTATTGGACAACCGAGGGTTGGTCCGTAAACCAGCCACCAGACCGGACCCTCTTCCCAAGGAGGGATGGTTCCTTATCACGCTACAAATAACCACGCTGCTGCCCCTGCCACCAAGTTGGAAGTTGAGACTCGGAACCAAACAGTCAGAACCTTCACCGGTGTGATTATACTCCTGAACCTTATGTTCCCGAAGACCTAGAGCCAAGGAAGCGAGGAATGGATGGTCGACCATGCCCGGCCCATCCTCGCATTGTGGAACCCGACCACACCTTGGCCCAGCATGCCCAGAATGTCAGGATGCCAGACATCCCGACAATGATTCGTCAGATGATCCGTGAAAGTCAGGGTCTCACCAATGACGACTGGGGAATCTCCTGGAGTCATACCCCTTTCATAGATGATATCCTCTATGCTGAACCGCCTCGGTGATTTAGAATGCCAACTCTACCTGTTTATGAAGGGAGCATTGACCCTAACCAACACATTTTAAAGTATGAATGGTTAATGAAAGCCGCTCGTGCTGATGATGCGGTCAAATGCCGAAGTTTCCTAATTTCCCTAGGGGGATCGCAACTATGTGGTTTACTCGCTTACCACCTCGATCTATCTCATGTTTTGACCAGTTAGCAATGAAGTTTGTTGAATAGTTTCACATGCATGTCACTAGGCCCAAAGATGTTAATACCTTGTCCAGTGTCACTCAAGCTCCTTGAGAGACACTCAGACATTATCTGGAGAGGTTTCATGCTGCATGCGCTGAGATTAGTAATCCTAACGACAACTCAATTTTGATGGCACTAACTAAGGGAATCGCTCCCGAATCCGAATTTGGCAACTGGCTGGCCGGAAAACCCCCTGCGTCATTGGACCTCTTATATTCCAAGGCAGCTCAGTTCTTAAGAAGAGAGGATGCGAAACAGTCTAGAAAAAAGGATAACGTAGGGCCCAGTGTGGAAGGAATCCAAAGCAATGTCGCTGCAAAACAAACCCGAGAGAGTTCTGAAAAAGTGCAGTTAAACATACAGAACAAACAAAATCAACAGAAAGGCGATGGAAATCAGGGCAGGAAATAGGATCAGAATCACGGACCGCGATGTAGAGCTCCCATGTTTGACACTTGTACTCCTTTAAATACGTCTCCGGAAAAATGTGTACTTGCAGACCTGCAATACTATCCAGTATAAGAAACCCGCTCCGAAGCAATCGTCAGAAAAACAGATTGAAACGGGGAATTATTGTAGATTTCATGATAGTTATGGCCACAACACAAACGAGTGTCGTCATTTATAGGATATTATCGAGAAGTTAATCCGAGAAAGAAAGTTGGAGCAGTTTGTTTGGGCATTACAGTATGGAGGTGCGGGCCGATCGAATCAAAACCAGATACCAAATCAGGTTAGACCGGAGGAACCCGCTCGTACCGGCGGGAGGTTAGTGATTAATACTGTTAGTAGTGGTCCTTATCTAGAAGATCGGAGCTGGAGGGAAATGTAGTCATATTCCAGCTCTATTAGGCATGCGAGCTTCGAATGTTGTAGTAATTTGGAAGATGGGGCTCCGGACAAACAATGGAAAATGATGACAGACGACATCGTATTTCGAGAAAGGGATGCAGACAGAGTGGAAGCCCTAACCATTGATCCACTGGTTATTTCAGCTTAGATAGGTCCTGGTTGGATGAAGAGGATCTTAGTGGACAGTGGAAGTTTAGTGAACATACTCTTTAAGAGGGCTTATGATCAAATGAAAATGGAAGCGAAAGATTTGAAGCCTTGTCAGTCTCGTGTTCATGGCTTCAATGGAAGTGCGACTATACCCACTGGGATGGTGGAGCTACCAATGGAGTTGGGAGTTTGAGAGCGTCGAAAAGTCCGGATATTGCAATTTATTGTATTGGATATTAATTCACCATACAATGCATTCTTGGGCCGACCGGCCCTAGCTGAGTTCAGGGCTGCTATCGCCCCGTGGTGTCTAACTTAGAAATTCCCTACCGACAATGGAGTCGGAGTCATTTAGGGAGACCAGGCTGCTGGACGAGCCTGTTATGTTGCTGAGCTGGGGGAAGCATAGCGAAAAGAAAAGAGAAAGGGCGTAGAGGAATCTCTCTGCGTCCGCTTTGCGGAAAATTGATAGTTAACGCCTGGGCCAAGGCCCGGGCACCACAACCAATTCCCAAAAGATCTTGGCTCGAGAGATACTGAAAGCGAGGACGAGGTCAAAGACAGTCAGGCTTCTCCGGCAGAGCTGACGATCGATGTTCCAATCGGTGATGATGATTCTAGAATGCTAAAGATTGGATCTTAGCTAAGCTAACAGATGAAAGAAGAATTGGTTGAATTTCTTCGGGCAAACCTCGAAATGTTTGCCTGGACGCACTCTGACATGTGTGGGATCTCGCCGGACACCCCGAGCCACACATTGAATATTGACCCACGGCATGTCCCGGTTAAGCAAAAAAGGCGTGGTATGGATCCAGGGAGATCTACCGCCCTTAAGGAAGAGGTGGATAAACTCATATCGAATGGGTTTATCCGAGATGCGTTGTATCCAGAATGGGTGTCCAACCCTGTACTTGTCAGGAAACCTAATGGGAAGTGGAGAACTTGTGTTGACTACTCAGACTTGAATAAAGCTTGCCCTAAAGACAGTTTTCCACTTCCTGGATTGATCAGCTCGTAGACTCAACAGCCGGACATGAACTTTTATCCTTCATGGACGCATATTCTGGCTACAATCAGATACCGATGCATCTGTCGGATCAGGAGCATACCGTATTTGTCACCGATTTGGGACTCTATTATTATAAAGTGATTCCGTTTGGACTTAAGAATGCCGGAGCAACTTATCAGAGACTCGTCAACCGAATGTTCGCTAACCAGATCGGAAAGACCATGGAAGTATATGTGGACGACATGCTTGTGAAATCACAATTCTCCACCAATCATATCAAAGACCTGGAAACAATGTTCAACATCCTCTGAGAGTACAGAATGAAGCTCAACCCGTTGAAATGTCACTTTGGGGTTGCATCTGGGAAATTACTTGGATTCATCGTCAATGCTCGAGGAATCGAAGCCAATCCCGAAAAAATCTGGGCAATTAGAAATCTCGAGACTCCAAGGACTATAAAGCAAGTTCAGAGCCTCAACGAGAAGGTAGCAGCACTGAGCAGGTTCATTTCAAAATCCACCGACAAATGCATTCCCTTTTTCGATCTGATCAGAAAAGAAAGATGGAACTTTGAATGGACTGCAGAATGTGAGGACGCATTCCGAGCACTGGTTCAGCTTCTTTCCACACCCCATATTCTATCAAAGCCTATGGATCATGAGAAACTGTACATTTACTTGGCGATGTCAGAAAACGCAATCAGTGCTGCTTTAGTTCGGGAGGAGGACCGGATACAATGGCCAGTCTATTACATCAGCAAACGACTGACCGGAGGAGAAAGAAATTATCCGAAGTTGGAGAAGTTAGCTTACTGTCTTGTCATTGACTCGAGAAAGCTCCGTCCATATTTTCAGGCTCATCTTATCACTGTTTACACCGACCAGCCGTTACGACAGGTCCTTACGCAGCCTGAGACGTCTAGTAGGTTACTCAAATCGAATATCGAGCCGAGTCAGTTCGACATCACTTACACACCAAGGCGAGCTATTCAAGGACAAGTCCTAGCAGACTTCATCGCTGAATTCACTATCCCGGAGGACTTGCCCGAAACCGATGAATCTCCCAAATATATTTGGAAGTTACATACTGATGGTGCATCGAATGACCGCTTTAAAGTTCGATTTCCATGTGACTAACAACGAGGCCGAATACGAAGCCCTGCTCGCCGGATTAAGGCTTGTCAGAGACTTAATAGTTATTACTGTGGCGATTTACTATGATTCACAATTGGTCGTGTGCCAAGTTCGGGGGGAGTATCAAGCTAAAGACCGGAGACTGGCCGCTTATCTCGCTCGGGTCCAGGAAATATTGAATCAGTTCGATTATTATGCCATCTATTGCATACCCGAGAATACAATCAGAAGGCCGATTCCTTGACAAAGTTAGCCAGTACCGGTGAAGCACAACAGATGGGACTCGTTCCAATTGAGACATTATCTTCCCCGAGTATTGATCAAATGGATACCGATTTGGTATTTGAGGTCACTCCTGATAAGGAGTCATGGATGACTTCATTCAGAAACTATCTCGAGCATGGAACCCTGCCAGAGCGCAGGAGTGAAAAATGACAAGTCCATCGAAAGGCTTCGCGGTTCACTATTCAGAATGGAGTCATGTATAGGAGAGGGTACTCTGTTCCTTTACTCCGGTGTATCGCCCACGATGAAATCCATCGAGTATTGCACAATGTACATAAAGGAGAATGTGGCGATCACACCGGAGGGGAAGCTCTTCCTATGAAAGTGCTCCGATACGGTTATTATTGGCCGACTGTAAATCGCGACGCATTAGATTATGCCAGAAAATGTGACAGATGTTAGAAACATGCTTGGATTCCAAGGGCCCCGCCTACTGAAATAACTCAAATGGTCAGTACCTGGCCGTTCGCAGTATGGGGCATCGACATCATTGGGTCTCTACCACTAGCCAAAGGTTGTGCGAAGTACGCCATCGTTGCAGTTGATTACTTTACCAAATTGGTGGAAGCCGAGCCCCTTGCTACTATCACAACAAAGAAAGTGATAAACTTTGTTGTATGCAATATTATCTGTCGATTTGGTCTCCCATATACCATCATCACTGACAACGGAGCCCAATTCGATAGTGTCGAATTCAAGAATTTCTGTCAGCGGTTCCATATCCAAAAGAAATTCTCTATAGTTGAACACCCTCAAGCGAATGGACAGGTTGAAGCTGTTAATAAAGTTATAAAGTCCATTCTGAAGAAATGACTGGAAAAAACCGGGGGCAAGTGGGTCGACGAACTTCCTATGGCCCTATGGGCTTATCGAACAACCCACAAGTCTGTGACCGGCCATACTCCATTTTCTCTTTCCTACGGTTCAGAAGCCGTTATTCTAGTCGAGATGGAAGTACCTTCTCATCGTGTGACATATAATGATCCGAAGATAAATGCTATATTACTTGCCGAATCTCTGGACTTATTGGATGAGAAATGAGAAGAGGCTGATTTGAGGGCAGCCGCCTACCGAAGTCGAGTCGCCCGATTGTACAATGCAAAGGTCCGACCCCAAACCTTTGAACTCGGCGATCTCATCCTTAAGAGAATTTACCTGGTTCCTTCACATATGAAACCAACGTGGGAAGGGTCGTATGTTATTGAACGAAGACTCAAAGACGACACATTTAAATTATCGACTGTTGATGATCTCACTTTGCCGAGAGCTTGGAACAACGAGAGTATTCGTCGCTACTACACATAACAGGCTTTATTTATTCATTCAGTCTGCTTTTCATTTGCAGTTTTTTTATGCATTTCGAAATTTGAATTTTAATAAGGCAACTGACTTTGCCGTATTTTCTTATTTCAGCAATAAAATGCAATCTCTTCGAGCCAGAGCAGTGATTTTTAAAATGCGTCAGGCGACCATCATAGTGCACGGAGAGCTAAGTTCCATCCTACAGTGGGACTTATTCAAATAGGGAGTGACTGTGATACGACCAGTTACTCACTAAGTGAAACTCAAGCTCGGGGGCAAGCCATCACACTGAAACCAAAAAAGGATTGATACACGACAATCCTCTAACTAACTCCGGCTCCCAGAGTGCGAGCTGGAGTATAAGCTTACAAATGTGGGTTCGAAGAGGGTGGATCCATCCTCCTAATGACTTCTCCCATGTTTAAACCAAGTCCGAGGAGGATGGACCCGTCCATCTAACAACCTCGCTTGTTAACTCAGGGTGGATGTGACCCAACCATCCACGATCCTGATACTTCTATCGTTCCCGGAGTGCAAACGAAATCCTAAAACTCATAAGAGATGTGATCGACCGTCTGTTAACCAACTCCAGATTCCCGAAGTGTGAAAATGGAGTATAAACATTAAAATAGGTATAAACAACCACCCATTGGCTAACTCCAAATTCCCAGTGTGTGAGCTAGAGTACAAACACAAACCGGGTGTGAAACGACCACCCATAAAATAATTTTTAAGTCCCCAGAGTGTGGACGAAATTCTAAATATTAAACGGGTGTGACTGACCACCCGTAAAATAACTTAAGTCCCCGTAGTGCGGACATATCTCTAAACCTTAATCGGGCATGACCGACCACCGACATACAAGTACAATACCCAGAGTGTGGATGCAATCACCAATAGAGGAGCGAGTGTGATTCGACCACTCGAACTCGTCTTGTTTCAGCCTCGTTTCAATAAAGTTACGTTTAATATATTAAAGGCAAAAAGCGACTGCCGACCGATCTTTTCAATTTATCCCAAGGACTGGGGGCAAAACTTAAGTACCAACTACTGATCGAGATAGTGCAGTATTGGACCTCGACTCGACGTTCGATTATAACCCGAAGCCATAACTTCAGGACTTAACAACCGAACCCAGGTCCGATTCAAAGACCGAAGTTTCACAAGTATATTGAATGTAAGTTCAAGCGCTAACACACTTAAGCAAATAAACACAAAGTTATGCTGGAAACAAAATGGAATTTTATTTTAACTATTCTTCGAAAAAGAAGGATAAGTACAAACATCTTTCTAGAAATTCCTACTAGCAGGGGCCGAACCCGCATCTATACACGGCCTACAAGAAGCAAAAAAGAAATTCCTATCTATCTACCAAAAAGGGGAGCGAGAAGATACGTTTATTCCCTCAGTTTCTTCTTCTTCCCCCTCGACGTCGACCCACTAGAGCTACAGCTCGGGTGCCTCTTCGAGCCTTTGCTTTTTGGTGGTTGGTCTCCAACCAGGGGAATTATGGTGACCTCTTCCTCCGAACTCATAGAAATCGAAACACTTTCTGAATGTGGTGTGGAGGAATAGGAACACCCTCGATATTGAAAGATGAGGGAAGCACACCAGTGTCGACAACCGTGCCTCCCGGAGAGATCATCCGCAAAGGAGTTGGGCCAGGACCCGCCATACCACCTCCGACACCACTAGTCTGCGCGGCCGCTTCCATCTCGGCATTGATCTCAACTATTATCTCTTCTTCGTCGATTGTTTGAGTGTCCACGGGGATGCTGGCAGTTGAGCCCGAGGAGCTGATTACGGGTGCGCCTCCGCCCATGACAAATGGCAGGTCGACAAAAGGGTCGCTTTGATGACCAAGAAGTTCCTCCATCATCTTCTCATCAAAAGTAAAAGTGCTCCCTTGCGCTCCATCGGTTGGTGCAGCGGCCGTTGTTGTGGTCGCCTCTATTATAAGGGCCTCTTGCTCGTGGTGAGACTCTTAGGTTGCAGGGGGCACGATCGATGCAGCTCTTATCACTGAACAGGGATAAGAAAAAAGTGTTAGTGACTACTTCCAACAACGCTCCCGACTTTGAATAAGTGCGAGAAATGTTCAGAATACCTTCCTCAGAATGGCTTGCGGGTAGAGCCGGAACAGCTTCAGTGACCTGCTTACGAGCTGGAGATAACTGCGGTTGATCAGGATTGTATGCGGGCACAGATAAAGGAACAACCGCAAGGGTAGATTCGGGCTGGGCTGGCATAGGAATATCGGAACCCGTATCATGATGCTCAACGCTAGAACCCTCTCCAGCTTCCGGATACTGAGTCTCGAGCTTCTCCTTCTCGAATGTGATAGTGATGTCATGGAGAACTCTTCTTTCATCCTCATTCAGCACCCGATTCTCCAATTCAAATTCATCGATAGATTCAGTGTGGTGCTCTGCTTTTTCATTTTCCACCAAGCGGCACCAAGCATTGTATAAGTGTAATGGATAGTTTTCAAACCAGCTTAGATTTTGATGCTTCGAAACGTTGGCATTGTATATAATGAGGAGATCTTCGATGTCAACCTCCAACCTGGCCTCTGCCGTTTTCACTTCATTCCCTGGCTTCGGCTTCCTCAACCTTAAGCGTTGCCGCATCCCTCTCATCCCTGAGCACCACAGCCTGCTCGCATGCTTCTTGGGCAGCTTTATTTGCGTCATCTTTTTCTTTGACGATTTCGGCAAGTTTGGCTTTAAGCTCCTCAAGCTCTTTAAGCGCCCCATCCCTTTTGGCCATAACTGTGGTTGTCCGGTGTCACATCTCCTCAACCAAGGCTAAGTGTGTTCTCCTCATTTCTTCCATCCTCCGAGTTGCCTCATCAGCTCTTTTATTGGCTTCTGTTTTTGAATTTCTCGCGGACTCGTTTTCATCATTAAGCACCTGAATTATGCGGTCTTTCTGAGCGACATCGGTTCCTAATTTCTCGATTGTCTTTGCCCGCTCAAAGGCCACTGTTGATACTTTGTTCGTAGTCTTCATCCATTCCTGGTATTGGCCATAAACGTCATGTATATAATCATGCATCGTCTGTTCAGCCTCGATGGGAATTCACTTTAAGTGCGGGGGAAAGACGAAGCCGACAAAACAGATATTTGGAAAATCTTTTTTCAGCTTAGCAATTCTAATCACTCCTTCCCCGATGGGCTCTGTGATAGCTTGTTCAGTAACGATGGGAATTTCAGTTTCAGTCCTCCGACGCTGTTGGTCAGGCCTTGGTGCTTGGGAAGGTAGTATTTGACGTGAAGATTCATAGGTTTGTTTGCCAGAGCCAGAAGGCTATGTTGGAACTCTAGGTGGTGGAGAGTGTGACCGGGAACGGTGCCTGTACTCTTTCACCCTCTCATAGCGCTCCCACTCTTGACTAGAGTAGCTGCGATCAGGGTCTCACGTCTGCGAGACTCATAATATGAGCTAGAGGAATGGCGTGCAGAACGGAGGCTGCCAAGCATAGATCCTCGCTTTGACATCGTGCCTGTAGAATGAAAAGAGAAACAGAGTTGGTATTTCCCAGAGATAAATTGCTTGTGATTAGAAGTTATGCAGTGCCATGAAGTGTGTGTATGCATGTGCAAACCCCCCGACCAACTAGATATGTCGGCCTTACTCGAAGGAATCGAGTCGCCAAGATCTAAGGCGCTCTGAAGCCCTTCCAACCCGGTATCTTGTTGGAGCGACACATAGTCCGGAATTGGAATGTCGGAAAGTCCTTCGAAAGGATTCTCCACATGTGGGGGAGGAGCCTCCGACATTATAACACCGCTGGCTGGCAGAGACATGACCACGGATTTCCATCTTGAAGACTTGTGAAGCTTATGAGCAACCGCCTTGCCTTTCCTCTTTCCCTCTGAATGTCGAGGACTATGTAAGGGCCTGGCTACGGGTTCATCTTCAGTGGGCGTATCCTCCTCACCACCCTGCTCAGCAATTACAATCTTGGGCACCTTATGCCTAACCCGTCTTGTCGGGGCTGCCCTAAGAGATCCTTCAAGCCTTATGCTCTGGTCTCTATCAATTAGCCCAACGGCCCTCAAATTTTCATCCGTAAGTACCGAGTCGATCTCTCTAATCTCGCCCGGCACCTCTTGGAGAATTCGTATTATTTCCTTAAAGTGAGCGCCTTCAGGCCATGGAATTGAAACTATAAAAGAAAGAAAATGTTAGACTCAACGTCGATTACAACTATCTCGTTAATCGCCAGAGAAAATGCAACACTCACGTATAACTAGCCAGCGTTTAACAAATTTTGGTGGGCACCGAACATAGAACCATTCGGTTTTGAAGTAGCTAAGTTTGGCCTAAGTTCCAATCACGATTTGACAGTTTCTGGCTCCCTCTAAGAATGTGAAAGAAGGGTTATCTCCCCGACTCTTTACATTGAACAAGAATCTGACTTCCTCTGGAGTCGGGGGTCGAAAAAGGTGCTCCATGAAGATGATGAATAAGTTGTTCAGAAGAGCATACCTGTTTGGATGCAACTGTGATGAAGCAATCCCTAAATAAGACACCACCTCCCAAATATACTGGTTGAATGGTGGGAGCATCACGGCTGTGCAAGAAAATCGATTAAAAGTGGTGTACCCTTCTGGAGGAGTGTGTGGCCTGTCGTTCGACCCTGGTAGCAGGACGTCATTTAACGATAGCCCATGTCTAAAGTAGATTCTCCCCAACATTTCTTCAGCAATATTAGATGGAACCGAGTCTTGAGGATTCCCAATGAAAACTGCTCCTGGTAACTCGTCCGGAGAAGGACTTATAGCTTCGGCAATAATAGCCGGCATCTCTATTATTGGAAGTGGTAGGCTTTGAGCCTCTTATTGTTGCGAGTTTCCGAGCTCAATAGCTAATCAACTTAGTCAAAACCATCGTTAGGTGACAATAATCCCGTGTTTTCCTCAGTGTGAAGTGTGTGTAAGGGTTGTGCAGTGCATTGTTACATAATACTTAGAAATTCTACGGGATTGAAAGATGTTCGAACGACAAGACTTCGAAATTCAAACAGAGTGACCGTCATTGCTGACCGTCACAGTTGTGCCATCCATACATCGAAAAACAATCCAAGTTAAAGCTTCGTGAAATTTGTCAAGTTACTGTTCCATCGACGAGCTTCGAAGGGCAGTCAGATATGTAGTGAAATGGTTAAGTCTAATTATGCAGGGCAGAAGCTCGTCAGAATCAAATGTTCGAGTGTGCAAGGATTTCGAATCCGTCAAAGTTTAGATTTGGATTGTTCCACAAAAGCCCAACCACGTATCGATCGGAATAAATTGGACTTCGTTTGATCGAAGATAACTGGTTTTGCATCGATCTCCAACCCAGCATTTCGTATCAATCCCCAATCAGGGGTCTCGAATCGATCGCTCACCATGAAGTTCATATCGATTGACAACTCCTTGATTTCGTATCAATCGGTTTGGATCGATACGAAATTCCACCACACCGAATCATTATGAAGTTCCCCCTTTTCACCTATCAGTTCTGGATCGATACGAGACCCCCATTCATTATTGATATGAAAACCAAGTTCTCTATTTCCTTTATCGAAATGAGATTGAAGCTAAAGTCATTCCACCCTCCTTCTCCAATCGACCTAAACGCCATTACTCTCTCCTCGACTTCGCTCTGACCAAATTATGGCATCAACAACGCCGGAGTCGGTCACGACTTTGGATGAATTGGCATTAAAACTTGAGTCTCATCATTTTAGAGTGGTTATGATCGATTGATTACCTAGTTTAAAGAATCGGTTCGAAGAATTGATGGGTTATTTTGGTTTGGGGACGAAGACAGTTCTTTTTTTTCCGTGTTCTGATCGGTACGAAGTGGAGGTATGAAAACAAAGAGCAAGTGAAATTTTTCTAAGTATGGAAGGTATTTGTATGGGTGAAAAACCAAAGAAAGAAGACGATTCGTCTCCCAGTGCTAATAACCGGTGGGAGTGGTCTCCATATTAACGACACGAAGAAGCCTTCTTTGTATCCATTCTACATCGATTCGAAGCAGCTACTGTTCGTACCCGTCAGGCAATTGAGACGAAGCACGAAGCAAAATGCCAATCGAGTTGTTCGTACCCAATAAGAATGCATCGATATGAATTTCTCTGTTCTTATCCATAACATAAAGCCCATGGAGACCCATATCGAACGATACAGAATGTTTTGAAAAACTAACCAATTCATATTGATTGTCATCGATACGAATATGATTTTTCTGACTCTTCACATCGATTCAGGAGAGGATCGATACGAAGAGACACTCTAAAACAATCATCAAGCATTGTTACAACTCGAATTGCACATCGATTCAGGAGAGGATCGATATGGAACTCGATGCAAGAAAACTTGACAACGACTCATGAATGCGCGAACGTTAACGGGAGTCAAGTTAACATACATGCATGTATGACAGACTAACATTCAATTTTCAAAATTCACAGGAGTTGAATTCTCACCTGATGACAATTACAACAGCGAACAACAAATTGCTAGCGCTCGACACTCAGTTACAATAATGCACTGCATAATCACTGGTAGTCAACAATTTAGCATTTATATTACCGGAAATCAATCAAAGGTTACATCTTTTGGCAAAAAGACAATAACTATTCAATGAATCGGATAGAACTTTTTTAGAATGAAGATCCTAGATTTTCAAAGCACGTCATGTTCTCACAAGACGTACTTTGGGAGGCAAATGTTATCCCACCTTTTTGGCAAGGCAGTGACACCAAGAACTTAATTAGAAACCAAGGATAGTCTGTCCCAAAGATCGGTTGTACACGCATTCGCTATGGATACTAGTGAATTCTGTCCGAGTCCGGATCGAGCTATAATCGATATGGTACAACAAGCAAAGCCATGAAAGCCAACATTCCAAATTTCAAGTCAATCGGAGTTCATATGCTCAAGCTATAGATCGATCAAAATCAAGAGAAAAGCCATCGGTTTCGTATCCATCAGTGTTTACTCCAGTTCGTATCCATGAATGTTTGCTATATTTCGTATCCATCATGTTCGATCCTCTTTATATCCATTAGCAGTTGACGTTTCGTATCGATTCCATTCATATGCGTTTCTTATTGATCTCCACCTACCTAGTTCATATCGATCATCCAACAGTTCGATACAAAACTAATACTCCCCATCGGTACGAAGAAGCCCACTGTAATCGATACGAATCCATTAAGTGCCATCAATATGAAGCAGTACCCAGGCATCAATGCAAAGTAAACTGAATTGTTTGCTTCGTCTCGATTCCATCTCTGTGTACTTCGTATTGATCAGACAAATGATCGATACGAAGCAATGGCCATGGATCGATGCAAAGAGGATAGCCATACATCGATATGAAGCATGCCACCATCGAAATCAGGCTGTTTCGTATCCATAAAAGAAAATTACATTCATTTTGTATCGACCTACCCATACAGATTATTCGTATCGATCGGCCAGTGATTGATATGAATGATACGTGATGGACCAATACGAACAGCTAACTAGATGATTGATACGAAGCAACTTCATGAGAACGATACGAAGGAAAAATGTTCAAGTGGAAGACTCGATCACTCGGTATGAAAAGTGGATCGATCTTAAATGATAGCGCCACGTCATTGGTCATCATGTGCCTTCAACCGATACAAACGAGATCGATACGAACAAATCAATACGAACTCAGTAATGCCCTGCAAATCCAAACTTACATCGATCATAACTCGACATCTACAAGTCCAAATGCCACCAAACTTTCACAGGAGCTTGCCTACAACCTCAAGAATGTACATGATAAATTTCAGCCCGAAGGGACCAATTCTCGATCGATACGAACCTAATTCGTATTGCTCCCAGATCGAGTCGAAATCACCTGAAATCGCTCCCATGGACCCGCCCACATGAGAGAAGAAGTCTTCCGAGATCTGGGCAAGATATTTGTTGCCTATGCCTATAAATAGTGACCCGGGACCTACGGAAAATGGACTTTTTGGTTTCTCAACGCTGATACTCTGCTGGAATCATCATTAAATTTCAATTGTACTGTTGTAATCTTTTGTAATCAGCGATTAAAGTTCAATAAATATCAGTCATTTCAAAGTGGACGTAGGCAATTCCCCGAACCACTCTAAATTTGTGTGTTCCTATGTATTTTCTTATCTGTTTATTGGTGTGTTTGTTAGATCTGCTTCATTTTACATTTAGTTTCTTCATTTTATCTATTCAAACACATTCGAGGAGTGTTGTGCCCAATTTTGGTACAAACAGATAACTTATGGGTTATCGAGTACTTCTTCATTAGAGTTTCAAATGATCCATTACAGAAATGGGTTCCATTATCGATTATTATTGTGTGAGTGTTCCAAACCTCGAAAAGGTGTTTTCTTTTATGACTTTCACAACAACTTTGTGGTCATTGGTTTTACATGGAATGGCTTCAACCTATTTAGAGATGTAATCAATAGCAAGAAGAATGTACATATTTCGGAAAAAGTTGGGAAACGGTCCCATAAAGTCAATACCCCCAAACGTCAAAGATTTCGATCTTAAGAATAGGGTTCAAAGGCATCATGTTTCATCGAGAGATTTTACCTAACATTTGGCAATGATGATAAGTTTTATAGAACTCGAATGCATCTTTGTAAAGTGTAGGCCAGTAAAAACCACATTGGAGCACCTTTTCCGATGTTTTCTTAGGACCGAAATGATCACCACAAGCTTGGTCATGACAAAACGAAAGGACAATCTTAATTTCGCAATTTGGGATGCAATGTCGAATGATTTGGTCGGAACAGTACTTAAACAAGTATGGATCGTCCTAATAGAAATATTTCACTTGGGAAAGAAATTTGTATTTATCTTGTTTTGACCAAAATGAAGGAGTTTCCTTAGTGACTAAATAGTTCACTATATCGGCATACCATGGATCGATGGACACGGAAAGGAGTTGTTCATTGGGAAAGTTCTCATTGATCGATAAAGAAGATGGTGCATTTGGAAGACGCGGCAGATAATCAGAAATGACGTTGTCGGATCCTTTTTCATCTTTAATCGTAAGGTCAAATTCTAGGAGTAAAAGGATCCAATGGATCAAATGAGACTAAGCATCCTTATTAGTGAAAAGGTACCTAAGAGCGGAGTGGTCAATGTAAACCATAATGTGTGAGCCAATCAAATAAGGTCAGAACTTTTCGAGTGCAAAGACTACCGCTAGCAGCCCTTTTTCAATGGTCGTGTAATTGATTTGAGCATCATTTAAAGTTATACAAGCGTAGTAGATGACATGAAGAATTGTGTTGATGTGTTGTCCTAAGACAGCACCGACTACGAAGTTAGAGGCGTCACACATTATTTCAAAAGGAAGATCCCCATTGGATCAGCAAATGATGGGAGCGAACATGTGTTCATTTTTGAGACGTTCGAAAGCAGAAACATAGTCAGCATTAAAGTCAAATGGAACGTCTTTTCAAAGAAGATATGATTGGGAATTTCCTTATATATCTAGATTTCATTCCATAATACCCTGATTAGTTTGGCCGAAAGGAGTCTGCTCGATAGGTGTTGGTCCAGTAGATGGACGCGGTCGCTTTCTCGACCGAGTTCTATAATGTGTCACCTTAGTTTGGCATATTCCATTTCCCCTTTGTTCGGCTTTGGCCTTATACTGGGCAATATATCTTGTCCGGTACCAACACTACTGGACAAGAATTCATGTTCGGTGGTGGTTTACATCGAATAAGAATTCTTGTCAAGTGCATCGCTTATCGAACATGAATTTATGTTCGGTGGTATGACTACCGAATAGTGATTACTATCCGGTATTGTTCCTTTGCCGGACAGCAAGATAATGGGTCACTATGTGATTATGATTCCCTTGATCAAAGCGAGCTGACCTGCCTCTGAATCGACCATAGGTATAATATGCAAGCCTTATTCCTCTCATCCATTCCATCAATCTTCTGACGTTCACCCTTTTCGTCATCTCGGGCCCAACCCTTTGTGTTTAAACCCAATGGATGCAAATGCCCATAACACTTGCCCTCCAAAGCTTGGTTCATATATGTAGAAAGCTTTGTTTGGTGCCTTATTCAACTATGCAACTCACCTGCGATCGCACGCACTTACACTATCTTTGGTCTGACATACTAGGTTCGGTACAATAGGTGGGCTTGATGTCTCTTGTTTGGTTTCCTTGGAGGCTTGGCGGACAACATTTCATCTCTGGTCTTGCTTATCCAGTACTGAACAGATCAGTGAGCCTATATAAGGGTTGTGATGTTCTCCGACTGAGCGCTCTTCCTCATTTTCTAGTTCTTCCTCCTTGCGCCTATTCATCTCTTTAAGCATTTTCAAGTTATTGCGACCATCATTTCTACCCGCAATCTACTTTAGTAAGTCTTCCATCGTTAAATTAATTATCTCTAGAATTCATTTGATTTGCTTGTCAGAAGTTATGTTGGCTTATTGTGGTGCTAGAGGGTTAGGGTTTCTATTCGCTCGGTCTATGTTAGAATATAGGGGTTAAGGCATATCTTTTAGTAGGATAATTTTAGGCCATAAAATCATGAATCCAAAGTGTTTTCAAGGAATTTGAGTTCTCGGCTTGGGTTCAGCTGTCTTGTTTGTTCGGCTACTAGACATGAGCTGCTACTTGTGGGATGCAAAGCATACTTTGGCTGCTTACATCGAATTTCATAGGACATTCCATCCTACATATTTCAATACACTTTCCAGAATTACCTACCACATATACGTTGGTTGTCGAACCAATCTCTGTGTAAGCTGATCGAGCAACGGGTTACGCCATTCTATTTAGTTAATTAAATCTTGCTAGGATATTTGGACCAATGTTGTTTAAAAATTTGCTATATCTTGCATTGCACATGTGCATGTACACAAACACGTTAACAGAAGCACACACTATGTGATAATATGTGAGATAGGTTATTATATCGGAGAGGTATGTCGGACCATCACAAGACTCACCCGTTGACTGCTTTTGGAGGCCAGATTTCATCTTCTTCTGCTCCTTTGAATCCTGGGCCGTTAGGGCATAGGACTAACCAGCCTAGTTCTACTTGCTCTTTGATGCATGGGTATGAATTCCTAGTGGATTTCATAGAATTTGTAGCTTCTACTATAACTGCTAGGCAGTTGGATATAATTGCGGCTACCCACGACCTTCCTAGGGAAGATATGCTCTCACCTACTTACAAACAACGAGCTCATGCCTTGTCGGAAGGATAAATGGCCTATTCAAGATATCACTCTGTGGCTGGGGACTCGCCTCCTCTTCCTTGATAGATCATGGGATTCCTTTGTACTTGAAAATCGCCCCTTCCAAGTGCACCCTAATGGTTATGCTATTCTGATCAACCTATATGCCATCTTTATAAGGGGGTTATGGTTCCTTCTACTCACCGTCAGGTCAGGTTCCTTTATGCTATTAAGAGCAAAGTAGAAGGCTCTCTTTTCGTCTATCTCGAAGCAGGAAGTAAGTTCAAACCAGTAGCGGATTCGTACTCCAAGTACAACATGTTTAAAAAAGAATATTTCTACATCCATGATGATTTTCCGTGCTTCCATCAATGGCATGCATGATGTAAGTCATCTTGCTTATCCATTTCCATCCATTTCTTTTTCCAAACAACTTCATGTCAATCGCTTATTTTCTCCTTTTTTGGCTTCTCCTTTAGGTTTGGTAGGAGCTACATCGAAGGATGACTTGGAGGATATGTTAAGAACAACAAGTTCCTATGGAGCTCAAGGAGGTTTCCAATCAAGTCACGGACAATAATTTGAGACAGCATGGGCTCCTATTCACTGAGCATTTGATTGGGAAGGCATGACTCCTTCCACCTATATGTCTGCAAAGAAAAGGAAGGGAAACACCTTAACAACTGGTGAGACAAGTGAAGCACCATTGTCTCAACCCTTTGTCTCTGGTGCCGACTTGATTTCAGATCCGCCCGGAGTCGATCCAATAGTTCATATGGACATAAAAGGGTCAGGACTAGATTCTTTCAAGATTGAGCCTTGCGAAGGCGGCCGACTTACAACCATAAGCGAATGAGATGTTGACAACATCCGAGCAAAGATAGTAGAACGGACGATCCTCATTCTCATGATAGTGAGGGCACTGCTTCGGATCGTAGTGAAGCTCACTCTTCTAGTCATATTAGCCTTGAGAGTTTGTCTAACTTGGACTTTGAGGAGGCCCTACATCGCACTTTCGAGGTGAGGAGCAAGAAAGGTTTATTCCTATTGACATCTCGGTGTCCGACTATCTGCAAGATCCCGAACAAGAATGTAATATGAGGACTTTTCCTCGATAGAGGAAAATTAGTGGTAGTTGGAAATGCATGAGGGCCCTAAGGGTTCATTCAGATGTCACACACAACTCTCTTTTTATGTATAGCAAAGCATTCCCTGGCCTTTTTTAGATGTTTGCTTGATTCTAAATCATTTTTGCTACACTGTTGCAGGGAGCATGAGTTCGAAAAAGGGAAAATTTCTATCCACAATGAAGTAGTTAAAGTTGGATGGACCCATAAAGATATCAAGAAAGCTGCATTATCGTTTTAGTTGATCCAAAATATGGGGTAGCTAGCTATGGAACTTTAGATGTATGAAGTGGTATCCTATCACCTGATTGGGGACAAAGGCAACCATGAGTCTAAAGACGGCTCTTGGAAGAGATCCTGCTCCCCTAATAGCAAGTCAAGATCTAGGACTCTTGTCCTTTCCTCTGAATGTCCTAAGGCTTTACCTTTTCTTCTATTAGATTTGAAAATTTCCAAGCAACATGAAAGGACAAATAAAAAGATCAATCGTTTCTGCCTCTAAGGGCAAGGATAAAGGGAAGAATAAGGAAGGATCGGTCATCATTACTGACCCCACTAACCGAAATTATAATGAGTTCTAGCAGCCATACCAGCGAAGAGACCCTCTAGCCTATTTTCTCATTAATACACCTCCTCTCTCTTTTTTTGATGTGATTTATCTTCTTAGGAATGGTCCTAGCGACAAGATGGCCCTTTCGGAGTTTCACGCCAAGGTGGTTAAGGCAAGAGAAGAAGTTGGTAAGAAAAATGTAGAATAGAACTTGTAGATTTTCGAGTTGAGGAAAGAGATACACTAGATGGATAAAGATCACCAAGTGGTGATAAATGCATTGGAAAGGTCACAAGCGAAGGAAATTAAGAATATGAAGGCCGCTTATGCACAGGAGTTGGCAAAACTAAAAATAGAGCACTCCCAAAAAATCCGAACTGCCCAAAGTGGAATACAATGCCAAGGCTTGCGGTTTTTTGAGGGTTACAAAAATTTGAAATCTAAATTCGCAAAATGACTATACAAGATCCAAGCGATGGCTAAAAAAATAGAGCCCGGTCTTGTTGAGTTGAAGAAGAAAGTGTTGGAGTGGAAGGCCAAGAGGGTTTCTCTCCAAGAATGGCTTGAGTCTATGACCGTTGAGAAGGCTTCTAAATCCTATAAAGTTGAGAAATTGCTGATGAAATGAGATGAGATGGATAACCAACTTGACAAGTGGAGGAGCTCCTAGATGAAATATATTTCAGAATGTTCACTAAAATGAGCTTGGTTTGGATGCATGACTATCAAGAAGATATGGTTTCTATCCATAAATGATTAATCAAGGAATGCAAGGCTACCAGTGAAAAAGGAGGACCACATTCCCGTCTTGAAGATGTTGATGCTCGCTTTATGGCAGAGGAGAGGGAGGATGTCTGCCTTCGTGATATTGGCTAAGGCCGAGCATTCCCAGAAAGAAGAGGAGGAATGAAAGTGGAACGGTGGTTTGACTTCACGGATGATGACACAAGGTCAAACTTTAAAACAAGTCATTTATGCACCATGCATGACGTTCCTCTAAGTGTTTTCCAAGTTTCTTCAGACGCATCGCTTCATAGTCGGCCTAGGTACATGTCGCCACCTCCAGATGACGTTCAGCCATATAGTGTGCTCCAGCTTCTCATCAAGAAGGTAGGATTCTTTAATATAGCTCGTGGGCCACTGCTCAGTATATTCGAACCATGTTAGGGCAAAACTGTAGTTGACATCCCTCCTCATTTCCATGTAGATGACACGCTTTTGATGGACCTTCCTAAAACTATATCTTCTTTGAGAGCTCCATTACAAAGGGCCATGCCATTGCCCTTCAAACCCCGCAATCAATGAGGGTCTAGATGAGATGATTGCTACCCTTAGGAACAATGCCAATGTTGAGATTTTGGGTGTTGGTAAGTCCACTAAGGATTTATATAAAGAGTAAATTCTCACGTAGAGTGTCATGGAAAAAATTTCTGAAGAGGTCGCGAGGGTCAGGTTGGAAGCGATGGAGGATATAAAGCTGATGATGAAAAAGCAGGTGGAATTTGATTAAGCAGCCGTCGGCAAGCTGAAGGAGGAGACAAAAGGAGAAGAGCGAGGGAGGTCCAAGCCTCATGAAAAAAGCCGCATCTCCAAAACTAAATCTAGGCGATGCCCATAGCTATATACCTCCTTTTGTGTTTAGGACAGTATATTCCATGTCTTTTGCTTGTAAATAACATTTTTATCCGTACTCACCAAGTTTTGATATTTTGGTGAGGGTAAGTATGTATCACTTTCTGATATCTATAGATTTGTTGTGACGACCTACCTCCTTGACCCTCAGAAATCGATACTAATATATCCTCAGTATTAACGTGTCGCAAATCCGAGTATCGAAGAGGCAGATTATCATAGGGTGAAAGAAAATAAAGGTAGAAGACAACAAAATAGAATCTGACATCCTATTCAACATTTAATTATACATACGAATATTACATGCAATTACTCCAAATTGCTCCATCAGAGTTCTAGCAAGTACTAATCCGGCCAAGATAGTTATAATTGCCTATCCTCACAAGTGTTGGTAGATAAAACATACAAAATACAACAAAATTAATAGATAACTTTATACAAAGGACCCAAAATGCTTCATGCTCCTTCTCGATCTGCTTCATGCTACCTAACTACGTGGCTGCCCAAAAAATAGAGCACCTAAAGTTTAAGGGAAAAGGAAAATAAACTCTGGGTCAGTCATGGGACTGGTGTGAGAAACTCAAAATACGGATATTTAAAAACAAAGGGTATCTCATAAGACCACGTCGCATATAAACACGGAATGGGTTTTTACTTTATGATAACCAAAATCTTTACTACGTGAAAACAGAGATATTATTTTTAATGACATTCTTTTGAAAACACTTTTCAAGTAACTTATATAATCTTAGCTGAAATTGTTACATTATTAAATTCCAACATACTTGGTTTTATAATCAAGTCCGAAGGCACTTATTGGAGAATGGATTTTCATATAATGATAGGTAAGGAACTACATTCCGTACAGTACATCTCTAGGGGGATGTACCGAGGATCAATACCTTTGAGACCTCTGCACCTGGCAAGACCGGCCTACCCGCAGACCCATTTGGTGGCGGATGAGCCGAATATGACATCACCTCGGTCGTAACCGACCTATCCAGGATCCCATAGCATACACAACATACTAGATATATATAGAGTAATCTAGAAAGGTGATGATCATACCCTTATAGTTGCAAACCACATAGCCCTAAGGCATGCCCTGTTTAAGCCATTTTCGGGTGATGAGGCCTGAGGTAACGGTTACCTTTCACATAGCACATTCCACTTTGAATGCCACATTACCCATTCCATCAAACACTACTGATTTCCACAAATGTATAATCTCTGAGCTTGTACGTCTCAGAGAAGGGTGTTAAGTATAGGATAGTTACCTCCTACACCACTAAATAGATGTACATTTGTAAAAATCAATGAACATGTATGTTAGAAATGCAATGTCAGACATTCATCCATACAAGTTGTCTAGAAATAGGACAAACCGAAAGAACTCTCCTACTACATCCTGTCGGGAATAATCCCTAGGATTAGTAGCAAGCAGACCTTGCATCGACGATCAAATGAAGATACCGCTGCCATATATATATATATATATATATATGGAAAATTTATGTATGGGAAATTTCCCCCGAGGGTCAGTGACAAGCAACCCTTCATTCCATTTATTATCATTCCATGTCTTCACTTTCGAACATACATTGGTTTGAAGTGGTTTTTGGATAAGGATCACCCAAATCCGACCCCGGTTCCTTCAAACCAATCATCCATAAAAAGATGTTAAGTTTGAGGTTAATTATCATTTCATTCATTAATATCTTTTATCAAATAAAATATCTCTTTTAGGAATATAAATCTTTAAATCCTATTCTTTTCCAGTATGTACGGAATCATTAAATCCCTTTTTAACTTTGGAAATACCAAACCAAAATCATTTCTCATAAATCACATTGCAAAACCTTATTAAGTAAGAAAGGGTCGATGGAAATTATACTAATTCTACTCAATATCAATTTCGGTATCCATCCTTTACTATCCGTCGGATAGTGGTGAAAACACCTTTTAAATTCACATGGATAATATGGGTTTCCTTCTTGGAATTTAATACCAAGTATAAGAAGATTATTTCTATACAATCCAAGTTGTATTAAATTTGGAAAAATTAAATCTTTTATACCTACCTCGTTTCCGACATTTTGACCTTATCTATTCCTCGCCCAAGAAAGAGGCTAGGTGAGCCAGGGCACTTGTTTCTCCTGAACATCTCCTTAGTTTAAGCACCTCACATCTGGATCTCACGAATAGAAAAATCCATTCTACTCATCAGCTTTTAAAGCCATGATTAAATCACTTAATTATAACAGCTTTTCTTTAAATCATTTGTTTAAACTCTTTAAAATAAAATATAAAACCTCCACATTATCTTTAAAATACTTAATTCTTTATTTGAAAACGTATATAGAATATTTAGGAAAGAGTACTTAAGTTTAAAGCCATATTTCAAAAGTTATTAAAAGTGCTGCAAAAAGTGCTACGAATGGTGCTATTAAAGCTTATTTGATCAAAACAACTTTACGACAATTTAGAAATCCAATTTTATAACTCAAATCTCTTTTAAAATATTTTAAAATATTTATAGAATTTACTCCATATTTTTAAAGAATTAAAATTTTCCATTTTAAAGAATTTGTCGCTTTGATTTCCGAAATGCCAACCCGCGACTATTTTGAAATTTTTTTGCTCATATTTCAAAATCTACTAAACGAAATCTTGATCTTTTTCTTTTTTTTGAAAACTATGATTATAAGATTTTGGAAAATTCTTATTACAAATAATTCCAATTTCGATTCCGTCGTATAAATGGATTTAAACTTTTATGGCGCGAAATCGCGAACAACCGTTACGCGACGCGCCTATTTTTGACTCAACTTTCATAACTTTTCCAAACTTCACCAAATTGGGTTTTAGTGTTCATAAAACATTTATAAACCATTTTAAATCATTTGAATGGGTTTAATGATTCCATATTACTTTTATAACTTGATTCGGAAAGTGATTTCCTTGTGTAATGTCGACGTGTATTTAACGTGACTTGTTTACACAATTAAACAGTATAATACTTGATGATCAAAGCATAATAAACATCCATAGAAATCATACCACATCATCATTATATATATATATATATATAGTTTCTCACGTGATTTTCAATCGGACTAACTTTAAAATGGCTATAGCTCCGCTATATCAAAATTGGAGCTCACGACTACTAGCACAAATGCTCCTAAGAGGTTCGACATTGGTCTTGGAGGCTTGGAAGGGCTCAAACTTGCTTGGTAAGTGGTGGTGGAGGGATTGGTTGTGCATGGCCTTAGCGGAGGAGAAGGAAGAGATCACTATCTTGAACTTTGGTTTGTAGTGGTATAGATTTCGATTGATTTTGGTATAACTTTGTTTGATTTTGTAATATTTTCTTTCTTATGCTATGAAAGCCATTAATGTTGAGAAGAAGAGCAAGAAGAGAATGAAGAGCTTAGGAATTTTATGGAAAAAGAAGTGTGAATGAAGTGAAGATGGATGGTGGTATTTATAACTTTGCATTTACTTAAGGATGAAGTTTTAGGAAATATCTTGGATATTTTGTAATATATATATCTTTTTATGTATAAGTATATTTGTGTGTGTGTGTGTGTATATATATATATATGTTCATGTACATATATGTGTGCATATGTATATCTCAAATGATTTACAACATTGCATAACTTTTCTATGTTGAATCGTTATGGATTTCGATTTCGATTTCCGGTCATATTTTCACTTCTTATTTAACATACATATATTTGTAAACAAAGTTTGAAAATAATATTTCTATCATTATATAGTAATTAAAAGGTCTTATTTAATTATTGAAATAATTATTAAATCATTTAAACTCAATTTCAATTCAAAAATCGTTTATTCAAAAATAGTGATAGTATTGATGATGTCATAAAGAGATTTTTATTTTCATAAATAAAATAAATAATATTATTACATATTCTCACTCATATACATATATGAGCACATGTATCTAGTTCCGTGCACGATGTTAGATGGTCTAAGAGTTGTTATTGATAAAACGGTGTTCGTTCATTTTATCAATATATCTTCCAACGTATATATATTTGTAAATGTTTATTCAAAATAAGATTACCAATATTATTTACTGTTAAAAACACTATAATTTTTATTAAAAAATCTTACATTTTAATATTTTAAAATTTTTCTGAAGTGATGAATTTGCGGGTCGTTGCATATTTCGCCCTTGAAAGAATTTCGTCCTCGAAATTTAAGGATAAGAAGAAAATAACTCAAAAAGGAATATATATTTTGACAAAGGGAAATATACACAAGATATGATAAGTGACCACACCACAGGCGGTGAGTACACTATCTCGATACCACATGCAAATTATACATCAATCCTAAACTCGGGATAAGTTTCCTCATTCTATCTTATATTTCCCATGTGCAGTCTTTGGTATCACCACTCCATTGAACTTTAACCAACCTTACTACCTTCCTTCTCATCGTGATCCACGATTCAAACTGGTCATCTGATAACTGCCAAATTTGGCTCTACTTATAAATCTTCTTGGGCAATTGTTTCTGTAATCTATTCCGGATCATGCACATATTTCCATAGATGGGATACGTGAAAGATGTTGTGACCACCAGATAACCTTTCAAGCGATTCCACACGATTGGCCAATCCACTCAATAATGGGAAAAGGTCCAATAAATCGAGGTGCTAACTTCCCTGCCCTTCCAAATTTTACCACTCCTCTCATCGGAGAGACTTTCAAGAATACAAAATCTCCAACTGAGAATTCCAAATTCCTGTGCCTTTGATCGACATAACTCTTCTGCCTGCTCTGGGCTTCTTTCATCTTCTTTCTAATCATGTCTACCTTTTCTGAGGCTTCTCAAATCATATCAGGACATAGTACCAACCGGTCTTTATTTTCAATCCAACAATTCGGGATCTACGTGGACAACCATATAAAGCTTCGTACGGTGCCATGCCAATGCTTGCCTGATAGCTCTTATTGTAAGAGGATTCCACAAGATGAAGGTAGTTTTCCTATGAACCTTCAAAATCTAAGATACAAGCTCTCAAAAGATCTTCCAATACTTGATTTACCCTTTCAGTTTTCCCATCAGTCTAGGGATGATATGCAGTACGTATACTTAGCTTCGTTCCCAAAGCTGTTTGTAATGCCTCCCAGAACTTACTGGTAAAGATTGAGTCTCGATCACCGATTATGCTGCTTGGGACACCATGAAATCGAACAATTTCCCCCATGTATATCTCTGCAATACGTGCAGTTGTTCTCATTTGCTTTACTGGGATAAAGTGTGAGCTTTTGGTCAATCGATCTACGATAACCCGAATGCCTTCATTTCTCTTTCTTGATTGAGGCAAGCCATCGATAAAATCCATCGATATTTGGTTCCATTTCCAATTTAGAATTTCAAGCGGTTGAAGTAGTCCAGCAGTCTTTTGCTGATCGCTTTTGATCTGTTGACAATTTGCACATCTGCTAATATGGATAGAGATATTCCGCTTCATACCATCCCACCAATATGTCTTCTTTATATCTTGATACATTTCGGTAACTCCGGGATGTACTAAAAGTCGAGTATTGTGACATTCTGTTAAAACTTCTTGCCTTATCTTGTTGATATTTGGGACGCATACTCTTCCATTCATCCTTAATATTCCTCGATCATCAACCTTGAATCTTATCCATCTTCCTGGTACTATGTTTTTCTCCACTGCTTTGGCCATCTTTGGAATAAACGGATCTCTAAGCTCGTTCTCTTTTATACAGTTAATCGAAGTTGGATGTACTATCAAATAAGCTATAACGGCATGCTTTCTTCTTAATGCATCCGCTACCACATTGGCTTTCCTGGGTGTATAGGATATCTAAATCATATGGCGCGAGAAATTCTAGCCAACTCTATTGTCTCACATTCAAGTCCTTCTGAGTGAAAAGATACTTCAAAGATTTATGATCTGTGAAGAGTTTGAACTTTTCACCTATTTAAAGAAGGAATATTATTTACCAAGGTCAAACCAAGTTTATCAAAATAAACTATAAGAAATTCTTACCCAGTAAATAGTGTCCCCAAATCTTTAGTCCGAACACAATAGCTAACAGTTCTAAATCGTGCGTTGCATAATTTCGTTCATACGACTTTAACTGCCTACTAGCATATGCGATAACCTTCCCATGTTGCATCATAAATGCACCTACTCCTTCTCCACACACATCTGTATAAACGGTTATACCGCTGCTTTCATCAATAATAGTCAGGACTGGAGCAGTAGTTAATCTTTTATTAAGTTCCCGGAATGCTTCTTCACATTTCGATGCCCATTCAAATTTAATATCCTTCATAGTCAACTTCATTAAGTGATAGGAAATCTGGAGAAGTCCTGAATAAATCTCCGGTAGTATCCGACCAATCCTAAGAAGCTGCGCATGTTCTTCGGAGTCTATGGTTGCTTCCAATCTAGAATGGCGGTAATTTTTCCGGGATCAACTGAAATTCCTTCCTTTGACACAACACGTCCAAGGAACCTTACTTTTTCTTCTCAGAAGTGGCATTTTGAGAACTTAGCCTTGAGCACATTCCTCCTCAATATTTCTAGTATAATCTCTAAATGTGTTTCGTGTTCTTCTTTGATCTTTGAATATATAAGAATATCATCAATAAAAACCAACACGAATTTCTAGAGCACATCTCTAAATACTCTATTCATAAGGTCCATAAAATAAGTGGGAGCATTGATTAGCCCAAAAGGCATAACCAACCACTCGTAGAAATCATTTGGTCCTCTGAATGCAGTCAAAGGAATGTTGTCTTCTACTATCCTTAATTGATGGAATCCTATAACTAGGTCCAATTTTGAGAATATTCAAGCACCATGAAGTCGATCAAACAAGTCATCAATACGGGGTAGAGGATACTTGTTCTTAATCGTTTGCTTATTTAGGTCTAGATAGTCTACACAAAGTCTTAGGGTGCCGTCTAACTTTGCAACAGTCTAACTTTGCAACAAAACTACTACTAAGCTCCTACTTGAATGACTTGGTCTAATTAGTCCTTTCTTTAACAATTCATCGGTTTGATTTCTTAATTCATTTACCACCTTAGGGGCCATCCTTCAAGAAGAGTGAAAATTAGACTTCGCACCGAAAATCAAGTCGATTCGAAACTCAATTTCTCTATGTAGGGGTAAAATTTTAACTTCCTCAAAAAATCCGAAAGTTCCTTAATAATTGGTATTTCTTCTAGACGTATTTGAAATGAATTTATGGCATACATAAAACTATCCATTACTAGACTTGATTCTTCACATGTTATTTCAAAAGGTTCACTTCTTTTATTTTCCAAATGCACCATCCTTTTAACACAATCAAGAACAGCCTTATATTTAGATAACCAATCTATACTGAGTATGATCTCAAATCTAATAAAATTAAGGATGATTACATTACATGAAATTTTTTGGGAAAGGTACGCAACTTGTACTTTTTCAGAAACTACACCGAGATTAGTTTTACCACCTATGAGGTTAGAGACACAGATAGGGGTATTTAATATCTTTGTGGTAAGTTTCAATTTATTAACCAATCTTTAGAAATAAAACTATGGGAAGCCCTAGTATCAAATAATACTCTAACTAGATTTTCATTAATGCATATATTACCTTCTAGAACTCTCTTGCCCTTTGCATTAGTCGAAGTTGAGGGTTCATCTTTAATGGCAAAAACTCTGACTTGTTCTCCTTTCTTTATCAGTGGGCAATCCTTCTTTTGGTGCCCTAGTTTGTGACAATTGTAGCAATTTCTATCCTAAGCCTTAGGATTCTTACAGGTGGTGGAAAAATGACCCTTCTTTTGGTAATTATGACAAGTAATATCTTCAAATTGTTTTCTTACAGTCCTCTTTCTGACTTGCCATGCCATGGCTTCTTCCCAAAATGGTTGAACTTCCTCTTCTTCCAATTATTGTTGCTACTTTGAGTTGTTGGTGGATTTTTTTGTTTAGCATCTCATACCGGAAACCCATGTCTACCATATCTATGAAGGTTCCCTTTACATGGTCGGTCAACATGTCCTGATATTGCCTCTTCATCCCAGCGATAAACATTTCATTTTTCTTTAAAGGAGTGTCTATCAGACCCGGCCCAAAATGGTATAGTTCACTGAACTTGTTGGAATATTCTTCCACGCACATCACTCCTTGCTTTAAATCCATATAACTCCAATAAAGGTGCGATTTTCCTACAGATGGCATATATTGTTCTTCCAAGACTTCCTTGAACCGTTTCCATGAGAAATTATTTTCTGAATCATTCAGAGTTATGGACTCCCACCATGCTAGAGCCTGTTCTTGTAACAACCAAGAAGCTAAGAACCTTTTCTGCTCATCCCCGATATTCAATCCCATAAAAATTCTTTCACACAAGCGGATCCAACCCTGAACTTCAATAATGGACTGCGTTCCTTTGAATGGTTTACCACCCAAACTATTGTAATTCTTGAATAGAGTAGCAAAGTTAATTTGAGGTTGCATAGAGATTATCACTTCCTCAATTACTATAACATTTGATTAACCATTGGTGGCCATAGTGTTGCTGCCTCCTCATCGTCCTCTTCTATTACTCATCTCCTACTATTTGCATATAGTAAGGAAACATCTTTAGAATTATAGACAAAATTATCTTAAGAAGTGGGTATAAAATTCAAATATACTTATTCAGATAAAATTTCAAATATGTGCTCTCGCTGACTAAACTCATTCTAGGGTATGACTAACCATATCTCTAATGAGTTGACCTCATTAAGGCTTATGTATTCGCTTAACTATAAGCTCTGATACCAAATGTGACGACAAACTTCCTCGACCCTCAAAAATCGACATTAATACATCCTCAGTATTCACGTGCCCTAAATCCAAGTGCCGAAGTGGCAGATTATCATGGGTTGAAAGAAAATAAAGGTAGAAGACAACAAAATAGACTCTCACATCATATTCGACATTTAATTATACATATGAGTAGTACATGCAATTACTCCAAATTGCTCCATCGGAGTTCTAGTAAATACTAATCCAGCCAGGATAGTAATAACTGCTTATCCTCAGAAATGCTGATAGATACATCATAGAAAATACAGTGGAATTAATAGTTAACTCTCTACAAAGGACCTAAAACGCTCCATGCTCCTTCTCGAACTGCTCCATGCTACCTATCTACTTGGCTGCTCGAAAAATAGGATACCCAGAGTTTAAGGGAAAAGGAAAATAAATTCCGGGTCAGTCATGGGACTGGTGTGAGAAACTTAAAATGCATAGATTTGAGAACAAAGGGAATCTCTTAAGACCATGCCGCACATAAACATGGAACGGGTTTTTACCTTATGATAACCAAAATCTTTACTATGCAATAACAGAGATATTATTTTTAATGACATTCTGTTGAAAACACTTTTTAAGTAAACTTGTATAATCTTAGCCGAAATTGTTACATTATTAAATTCTAGCATACTAGGTTCTACGATCAAGTCTGAAGGCACTTATTAGAGTATGGATTTCCAAACAATGGCAGGTAATGAACTACCATCCATATAGTACATCTCTAGAGGGATGTACCGAGGATCAACACCTTTGAAACCTCTGCACCTGGCAAGACCGGCCTACCCACAGACCCATCTGGTGGCGGATAGAATCGAATATAACATCACCCGGTCGTAACCGACCAATCCGGGATCCCACAGCATATAAAACATACTCGACATATATAGAGTAATCTAGAAAGGTGATGACCATACTTTAATGGTTGCAAACCACAAAGCCCTACGGCATGCCCTGTTTAAGCCATTTTCGAGTGAAGAGGCTCGAGGTAACGATTACCTTTCACATAGCACATTCCACTTTGAATTCTACATTTCCAATTCCATCACCTGTTATTGATTCCATAAATGTACAACCTTTGTGCTCGTACGTCTCAGAAAAGGGTGTTAAGTATAGGAGAGTTACCTCCTATACCAGCAAATAGATGTACGTTTATAAAAATCAATGTACGTGTATGTTAGAAATGCAATGTCAAGCATTCCTCCATACAAGTTATCCACGAATAAGAAAAACCGAAGGAAATCTCCTACTACATCCTGTGGGGAATCATCCCTAGGATTAGTAACTAGCAGCCCTTACATTGACGATCAAATGAAGATACTACTGCCATATATATATATGATATGGGAAATTTCCCCCGATGGTCAGTGACAAGCAGCACTTCATTCCATTTATTATCATTCCATGTCTTCACTTTCGAACGTACATTGGTTCGAAGTGGTTTTCGGATAGGGATCACCCAAATTCGACCCTAGTTCCATCGAACAATCATCGATAAAAAGATGTTATGTTTGAGGGTGATTATCATTTCATTCATTAATATCTTTTATCAAATAAAATATCTCTTTTAGAGATATAAATCTTTATATCATATTATTTTCCAATTTATACGGAATCACTAAACCTCTCTTTAACTTTGGAAAGACCAAACCAAATTCATTTCTCATAAATCACATTATAAAACCTTATTGAGTAAAAAAGGGTCGATAGATTTTATACTAATTCTACTCAACATCAACTTCCATATTCAACCTTTACCATCCATTGAATAGCGGTGAAAATACCTTTTAAATTCACATGGATAGTATAGATTCCCTCCTCAGAATTTAATAACAAGTATAAGAAGATTATTTTTATATAATCCAAGTTGTATTAAATTTGGAAAAATTAAATCTTGGATACTTGCCTCGTTCCCGACATTTCGACCTTATCTATTCCTTGCCTAAGAAAGAGGCCATGTGAGCTAGGGCACTGATTGCTTTTGAACATCTTCTTAGTTAAGCACTCACATCCAGATCTCACGAATAGAAAAATCTAGTCTACCCATTGGCTTTTAGAGCCAAGATTAAATCTCTTAATTATAACAGCTTTTCATTAAATCATTTATTTAAACTCTTTATAATAAAATATAAAACCTCCTGTTATCTTTAAAATGCTTAATTATTTATTTGAAAATATTTATAAAAGATTTTAAAAAGAATACTTAAGCTTAAAGCCATATTTCAAAAGTTATTAAAAGTGTTACGAATAGTGCTTTTAAGGCTTATTTGATCAAAACAACTTTTCAATCATTTAGAAATCCATTTTTATCACTCAAATATTTTTTAAAACATTTTAATATATTTATAGAATTTATTTCATATTTTTACAGAATTAAAAAAAAATCATTTTAAAGAATTTGTCACTATGGTTTCCGAACTGCCAAACCGCGACTATTTTGAAAACTTGTTTTGCTTATATTTCAAAATATATTAAATGAAATCTTGATATTTTTTTGAATTATGATTATAAGAGTTCAAAAAATTATTATTTCAAAGAATTACGACTCCGATTCCATCGTATAAATGGATATAAACTTTTACGGCACGAAATCGCGAACTGTCGTTACAAGACACGCCTATTTTTGACTCAACTTTCATAACTTGTCCAAACTTCACCAAATTGGGTTTTAGTATTTATAAAACATTTATAAACCATTTTTAATCATTTCAAAGGTGTTTAATGATTCTATATCACTTTTATAACTTGATTCGGAAAGTGATTTCCTTGTGTAATATCAACGTGTATTTAACGTAGCTTATTTACACAATTAAACACTATATTAAAACAACCAATATTCAATGATTAAAGGATAGTAAACATCTATAGCAATCATATCACATCATCATTATATATATATATACATACATAGAGTTTCTCACTTGATTTTCGATCACACTAACTTTAAAATGGCTATAGCTCCACTATCTCGAAATCGGAGCTCACAACTACTAGTACAAATGCTCCTAGGGGGTTCGTCCCTGGTCTTGGAGGCTTGGAACAACTCGGCCTTGCTTGGAAAGTAGTGGTGGAGGGCTTGGTTGTGCACGCCTTGGTTCATATATATGTGTATGTGTGTGTGAGTGTGTGTGTAAACGTATATTTGTATTATATATGTGTTCATGTGCATGTGAATGTGTTAATGTATATGTACATGTATGTGTGCATATGTATATCTCAAATGATTCACAATGTTGCATAACTTTTATATGTTGAATCGTTACGGATTCCGATTTTGATTTTCGGTCATATTTTCACTTCTTATTTAATATATATATACACTTGTAAACAAAGTTTGAAAATAATATTTCTATCATTATATAATAATTAAAATGGTTTATTTAATAATTAAAATAATGATTAAATCATTTAAACTCAATTTAAATTCAAAAAAAAATTATTCAAAAATAGTGATATCATTGATGATGTCCTAAATAGATTTTATTTTTCTAAATAAAATAAATAATTCTATTACATATTCTCACTCATATACATAAATGAGTGTATGTGTCCAGCTCCAAGCATGATGTCGGATGTTCTAAGAGCTGTTTATTGATAAAACGGTTTTTAGTCATTTTATCGATATATCTTCCAATGTATATATTTTTGTAAATGTTTATTCAAAAATAAGTTTACCAATATTATTTATTGTTCAAAACATTATCTTTTATGTTAACAAATCTTATATTTGAATATTTTAAAAAATTTCTGAAGTGATGAATTTGCCGGTCGTTACATTTGTACTATAAATATTTGGATGCCTGAAAGTATGATCCGGATGCTTACTATTCTTGTATGCCTTGCTTTCCTTACTACACTTTCATCATTCCAGTTTGTTTGTTATTACATACATGTTCCATGCATACCTTAAACATGATTGATTTAGCTTTAGCCAGTTGGTAGTCCTCCGCTGCAATTCCAGTATCGACTACTTGCACTGAGTCACCAGACCGATATTTTCGTTTTATCACGAGTGAAATTAGCTACTAATAGAAGCCCAAAGCCGATCGTTGGGGATGAACCAACTAAGCGGTGGTCACGTCTTGACCGCCAGTAAGTCGAGTTCTCCACGATTGACCATAAGTTTGGAGCCAACCATCAATGGCGAACATCCTCTTAGGGTTACTATGGTTCACCATTGCCGGCAAGAAATTTGAAGGCGGTCGTCAATGGTGGACAACTGGCTAGGGTCACTATGGTCCCCTATTTTTGACAAGAAGTTTGGAGCCAATCATCAATGGTGGACACCCGGTTAGGTTGCTCTGGTCGATCATTGTCGATAAAATGATTGGAGATCGTCAATGGTGGACACCCGGTTAGGATTTGTAACGACTGCCCTACACCACCAGCACCCAAATGTGACCTATATAGTATGCTACAGTGGTGCCCGACCGATGCAGGACGATCGCCAAGGGATATGTAAAGTAAATAAAACAACATAGAACATGTCGTATATCTCACAGCACGTCGAGTAAGTTATAATAATAAACATCTAAGATAAAACAGATCAGATAGTAAATAACTGGATGAATCACTAAATTAGAATGCACAGATCCATACAGTATCAGCATAGGAAATAGAGTTACATCAAATAATAACTTATAAATAACCGTATCTAAGTAATAAAGGCACTAGCAAGCTCTATAGTGTTGTGCAATGGAATTGAAAAAAAGTAAATGTAGTAATACGAGAGTATAGCCTCCTGCTCACTACCTATCCAGCTCCATGTGCTCACCAAACTTAATATCACTAATCTACTAATTTAAGAGTACCCAATGTAATTGGAAGCAAAGCATACAACCTCGGGTCAGAAAACAGTCTGGTGTGAGTGGTAGTAAATCTCTAAATACTAATTTACCATTAAAATAGGATCAATGGTATGAAGGATCATACCTGACTTGTCCCTGCATCCAAATAGTTAACACATATATAGAATATACACTACTATACATCATAGTCATCATGGGTGTACTATACATCAAAGTACTAAGGGTGTTTAAAATATACATTAACAATATTGGCATCGGGTGACATCCTTAGGGTGATAATAATCAAACAAACATAGAATCCATCATCCATCCTCATATTCACTCACTTAGTGCATTGGATATAAAATCACTCATCGATCCATTACGACAAAGACTAGGCTATCCATCAAGATAGCTCAAATCTTGGATCCTTTGGACTCAAATCCATCCCACTCAATCGGTCAGGAAATAGACTAACCATCACCTTAGTCCGGGTTAAACAAACGTCATATCTAGAATAAGGAGCCATCATGCTCCAGGAACCATCATCTTCCCAGTATACCCCCACCTCATGAGTACCTTATAAACCATCGAGTGTCTATAATCCCTTTTCATATGTCATCTATAGCAGACCACCTCTTGGAACTCATCTCATGACTCCCATCACGAAGTCACCGCAGTTGGGACGATCCTCTATAGTCATCATCAATCGTAGAATAATATCATAGGTCTTGTAGCCATCATTTAACAGTTCCCACTATCCGTCTCATAGTCTTCAACTCTGCATCTCAAAGTATAGTTATCCGTCATCAAAGCCGTCTCTTCCCATCATGGAATCATCGTCGTTGCATCGTCATTGGAGTTTGCTATCGAACCTAGGGTTCGATACTGATCCATATACTTAGCCATATTTGGCTAAGTATTTGGCTTGTCTCAAGTTTGAGCTATAACATACCTAAAGCTCGAGCCAAACACCATCATGTCCAGAAGAAAATTTAGGGAAAACTTGAGGCTGCCTCACTAACTTCTACCAACAATCCATATAACACCGAACTATCACCACCGACCCCACACTTACATCAAACTGAGCCATGCTTCTCCATGTGATATCCCCCCCAACGAACCATGACCTCCACCGATCGATGCCTCATGGATCGGTATAGATCCCTGACCGTCGAACCTTGTCTTTGCCAAAATTCCACCTTATTTACTCCACTAACCTATGTTCTAAATGAATGCACCCATGACTCGAAGCAACCTCATAGTAATTCTCCTCCTAGCCCGAAGCACAACTCACCATAGAAGCATCCCTTGGAGCTTCCCCACTTCAACGCGATCCATGCACTTGCACTACTGACCTGAAGCATAACTCAAAGTGTCTCGTCAATTGGCTCGAAACATGCGTGAAACAACCCAATACCGATCCATGCTCCCAAAGTTCCTACCGATCCATCAATTTTCCTACATACGAACTCCAAACGACTTGAAACTTGGAACATAGTTTCACGAGGCCTTCCTTGTCACCTTATATCGGTCGCATGAAATTTAGGACAAAAATCAAAGATCGGTATCGATCCTCATATATCGATCCCTGACTTACTCCTAAAGCTCGACATTCGTTCGATGTTTTCAACAAAACAAGAACATATACATTTAGAAATCATCACATACAACATATACTAACAAGCACACAACCAAATGCATCAATGTGAATCCTAAATCTAAGAGTAGTATCCATAAGAACACATCAGATCCATAAGAACATGAATTTGCAAAACTTATCCAAATTACTTGAAATTCACATATGTTGTTTAAAAGGGTTTAGAAACGTGTTTTAGAGTTTTAAAATCATTTAATAACATTATTGAATATCTAATAAAGGTAAAGTAGTGAGTACAGGCTTAAAACCACTCCTAAAATTTTAAGCAACCCAATCCAAGCCCAAAGGTGCACGAATCCAAGAGTGGACAGCAGTTCCAAGATGATCTCTAGTAGATAATTTCGAATCCTAGGTACACCTCTTGTTAATTTCCTTCTAATAACATGTTTTAGATAATTAAAGTAAGGATTATGGTAATTTTTTGGGTAAGAGATTGTTAACGAAGGGTTTCTCTCTATTTTTTGGAAAGTATGAAATAATCGAAGAGGGTCCCATCAACCCTAACCCCATGCTAATCTCAAATGGGCTTTGGGCCTACCTATTAAGCTGTATAAAATTGAGTGGAACTTCAAAGAGCCGTATCTCCCCAAAAATACTTGTGATTTCCTATTTAACCGCTCTACGGAAAGGGAAACCATCATCACAATCTAATGGAATTGGTTTGAGATCCCATTTCAGCTCCTATCAAAAGTTATAGACCATATAAGATTTTAGGGACAAAATGGTCACATTGAAATCCAAGAAAATCATAGATGCGGAAAATGTTCCTAAGAGTCATTTCATAAAATTTCTGAATCGTAGGACTTCATATGAAAATAATAATCATATTCTACGATCCCCCGATACGTAGAATACAGGTCTTACATTCTCTCATCCCCTCTTTAGAAATTTTACCCTCGAAATCCCAAGCAAAAACCAATAATGTCATCCCACATGCCTAACAATGATATACAATCATAGGCCACCATCACAATTAAACATGCATACATAGTAACAAATGGAAAAGGAAACATCCACGCATATCCTAGCATGCAGGATACTATACTAAGGTATATATTTCATGATATCTTAAGTGAAATTAAAAGCTATAAGTAAAAAGTATCACCAAGTAAATAGCACTGGATAAGCTGTCCTCAAGCTCTCCTAGGTCTCCCAAGTGCATTCGCCTTCGCTTTTGCTCCATTGAACGTTCACCAACTTCACCGTATTTCTCCTAAGTTGTTTTGTATCACGTCTGACGATACGAATAGGAATATGAGGTCTTGAAGGCTCTAGTTCAATCTTGATATCATCTAGTTGATTCGGTGTGGTAGTTACCTTGAGTCATGAATAAACTTCCACAAGTGATAAATGTGGAATACATTGTGCACTCCTTCCATTCTTTAAGGCAAGTCGACTATGTAAGCAAGGTTCACAATCCTCTCTAGTATCAAAAAAGGACCTACGAATTTTGATGCAAACTTCCCTTTACTACAGTACCGAATTACATTCTTTAATGGAGAGATCTTGATAAATACCATATCGCCGACAGAGAACTCTAGATCTCTACGTCTCTTCTCAGCATAGCTCTTTTGTCCATGTTGAGCAGCTTTCATTCATTGCCAAATGATCTCGATCTTCTCCGATGTTTCTTCAATCATATCTGGCACAAATATCAATTTTTTCCTGCTTCACACCAACATGAAGGAGAGTTGCACGGTCGACAATATTCCTCAAATGGCGCCATAATGATGCTAGACTGATAAATATTGTTGTATGCGAATTCAACGAGACATATAGATCATCCCACGAGCCTCCAAAGTCTAGTATGCAAGCATGCAAGAGATCCGCTAAGATACTATTCACTCTCTCAGTTTGGCCGTCCATTTAAGGATGATAAGCTGTGCTGAGGTGGAGCACCATCCCTAACGCCTCATGTAAGCTCTTCTAAAACCAACTAGTGAATAAACGGGTCTCGGTCATTCACAATGCTCTTCGACACACCACGGAATGTACTATCCATTTCACATACAGTTAGGCCAGTTTGGCTATCGTTCTACTTGACGGGTATAAATCTAGCACTCTTGGTCAATCGATCGACTATGACCCAAATACTGTCGTACCCTGCTCGAGTCCTTGGCAGTCTATCAGTGAAATCCATCGATATTTGTTCCTATTTCCACTTGGGAACTTCTAGTGGTCACATCAATCCACTTGGCTTCTTCTGCACTACCTTAACCAACTGGCAGTTCATGCATTTCGGGATAAATGTCCTAATGTCTTTCTTCATCCCTTTCCCAATAGAAGGTCTGCCTCATATCACGGTACATCTTATTACTATCAAGATGAATAGTCAATCTCGAATGATAGCACTCTCATAGCATCTCATCCCTTCTCCTTTCCTTACAACGCCAACAGTCTCAGCCAAGTTCGTACTATCTCATATCTTCACACTCTACTCCAGCTTCAATCTTAGCAATGATCTCAGCTAATCTAGCATCGTGCCTCTTACTAGTACCAATCTGCTCAATCAAAATAGGCCTCACTGTCAATCTCGCCAATATTTCTAGCTCTAGCTCACATCTTGGTTGGAAATTATAACCAACAATATACTCTAAGTGCATCCATTCTAGGGATATAGCTCCCAAGATGGCATGTCTCACTCTCAAGGCATCAACAACTGCATTACCTTTACCCGGTGTATATGCAATATCAAAGTCATAGGAGGCTAGGAACTCTAACTATCACTTCTAATAAAGGTTAAGATCCTTTTGAAAAAAGAGGTACTTCAAGGATTTATGGTAGGTGAATAGCTTGAACCTCTCTCCTGAAAGATAATGACTCCAAATCTTTAGCACAAACACAACTATTTCTTCTTGTGTGGCTTCAGTTATCGAGTAGCATATGCAACAAATTTTCCTTTCTGCATCAATATTGCCCCCAATCTGATACCATAAGCATCTATGTATACTGTTATCTCTTCATTCCCAATCGAAATGGTCAATACTGGTGCACTCGTCAACTTTTCCTTCAGTCTCACGAACATTTCCTCATATCTCGCATCCCAAGTAAAAGTCTAATTCATTTTTATCAAGTGAGTCAATGGTGCGGCTACTTTGGAGAAGCCCTGGGTGCATTGTCTATAATATCCAGCTAACCCCAAGAAACTTCTCATATCCATAGCGTTTTTGGGTTTAGTTCAATCTTGGACCGCTACAACTTTTGCGGATCTATGGTAGTGTGCTGCTCAGAAACAACATGCCCAAGAATCGCACTTCTCTCCTCCAGAAGTGACACTTCAAAAATTTTGCCTTTAGTTGGTGCTCTCTCAAAGCCTCAAGCATTATCCTCAAATGTGTTTTTTGTTCTTCCTTTGTTTGTGAGTGGACAAGAATATCATCGACAAACACAAGCATGAATTTGTTTAGCTAACCCCTGAAGACACGGTTCAGATCAACAAAGTATGCCGGTGCATTGATTAGCCCAAACGGCATAACCAACTAGTTATAGAAGCCTAATGTCGTACGAAATGCTATAGTCGGCAAACTCTCCCTCTCTACTCTCATTTAGTAAAATCCCATCGCAAGATCCAACTAGAAAATACTCTATCACCATAATGCATATTGAACAAGTCATCAACATATGGAGTGGATATTTGTTCTTCTTCGTCGCTTTATTCAATTCGCTGTATTCAACACACAATCTGAGGGAACCATTCGCCTTTGGGGTGAATACTACGGGCACTGCTACTGAAAAATACTCCGATGAATGAACCTTTTTTTGCAAAAAGTCATTCACTACACCTCAAGCTCTCTTTGCTCTCTAGGTGCCATCCTCCTCAATGGCATCACTATCGGTCTGTCATCTAAATCAATACAAAACTCGATCTCTCTGTGTGGCGGAAATTCGACCACCTCCTCAAATACGTCTGAGTACTCCCTAACAATAGGCATTGATGAAAACTCTTCATGTGGGATATCGAGCGAATATAGAAAACTGACCATCACGTCATCGTCTAGTAGGCACCCTAACACTACCGTTCACTCATCATCTACCCCTATCATCATCAACGACTTCTCTCAATCCACCATCACTTCATATCTATGAAGCCAGTCCATCCCCAAAATAATACCAAACCCAACAAAACCCAAAACAAAGCAATCACAATCAAAAGAACATCACATCGATAAGACCAAACCACGACAAACCATACATAGGCTAGTGGAGCCTCCAATAGGGTTCGTCACAATCAAAGGTCGATCGATAATTTCAGTTCTTAATCCTAATCTATCGACCAAGTCACTAGATACGAAGGAATGTGAAGCCTCGATATCAAATAAAACTTGTATATGAACATTATAAATGGAAAGAATACCTTGAATAACGATGCCTTTCCACTTCTTTTTCCCGATTGATCATTCGACAAAGTCGGAACGACATTGGTTGCATATACTTTCATCAGCTACTTTTGCTTTAATGGATCTGGATAGTCCTTCTGAATGTGCTCAAGCTTGTTGAGTAGCATTTCTTCCCCTCAGCCTTGCAGTCTCTACTATAGTGGCCCTTGTCATAGTAGTTGTAACAAATGAGTAAGGTCTTACTCTTCTTTTGGGGGCCTTTGTACTGAAACTACTTCCTCTTATTGTTCCACTTCTTCTTGTCTCCCATATTGACTTGCAGCTTTGGCTTGTGTTTGGGAACAATAGCCCCCAGCTTCGAATAAAGACTCTCATGTCTTAAGGCCTTATCGACTAGCATATCGAAAGTCTCATCAATATCACCTATGAGCTTCTCCCTCAAGTAATCATCCAATCCAATGATGAACTTTTTATTCTTCTTTAATGGAGTGTCGATGAAGGATATCCCATATTTTGATAGAGCATCGAACTCAGCAACATACTCTGAGACGTCATGTCTTCTTGCTTCAGATCCACGAACTTATAGAACAAGACCGACTTCTGAGCTGCTGGTATAAACTTCTCTTCGAACCTGGCTTTGAACTGGTCATATGTGAACTAGTCTTTGGGAGTAGCAACCTTCATAGCATTCCACCAATTCATGGCTCGCTCCTAAAGCTGTCGGTAAGCCAATCGCCTCTTCATAGCATCATTCAACTCGAAGTCATCAAAGAGCCTCTCATGGGTGTCAAGCCAATCCTACACTTCCATTACCGACTTCATTCCTTGGAATGGTTTGCCACCAAGACTAGCAAAGTCTTTATCTGTGCAGTTAAACCGCTCTACCGCTCCATAGCATTTGAGGTGTGAAAAGTTGTAGCGGAGATATATCGGGGATATAGCATGATATAGCGGACGACTTTAAAAAGAGAAATGATGAACATTCTACATTAAAAATAGAAGCAAGTATTACTTATTATTTCCCACCAAGCAAAACAAGTTATAATAAAGTAAAGATAAACAAAGTTGGCACTTAAAAAGTTAGAAATAGTTATAATAACCAACCGCGTATATCACTGTTACATCAACTTTGAAGTTACCATAAAACATAAAAGCAAGACATCAACCAAATTCTTATTTATAGGAAAGAGGGATATAGCGGTGCAACAAAATCGAGGATATAGCGGATTATTGCCCCAATATCGGGGATAATAGCGGATCTGCTATATTGGGCCGCTTTATAGGAATATCGTTGCCCCAAAAGTCCGCTATGGGATATATCGGGGCAATATCGAGGAATTTACTGCACAGGTCTTTTTTCAGCTTAGCAAAATTGGCTTTGGGCACCAGCATTGGAGCAACACCATCAACAAAAACATTCGGAGCCGCTACTTAAGCATTCTACAGTATGTTCCGCGTCATGATGTTGAACATCATCTGTAGATCAGGATTAGCAGCTCCCAATTCTGACCCTTCTTTGACTCCAGAGATAGAGTTCCTAAAAGCATTCCTTGTTTGATGACTCATCCTTCAGTTTGTAATAAGGACGATCAATCTCCCTATAGGGAATTCTGCTTAAGTGGTACTCATGTGTGCAGTGTGGCTTATATACTATATATATACTGTGTGGTTTGAAAACCAAAATATATAACAAGTAGACACTTGTATATATACACACTGTCGATTCAGTCTAGGGTGAGAACTCGTATCCTATCTCTACTGGATCATGGTATCATTTAGGTTAAACAATGCAACCTAGCTCCGATACCAAATGTAATGACCGTCCAACACCACCGGCACTCAAATGTGACCTGTATAATGCGTTGTGGCGATGTCCGGCTGATGTAGGACGATCGTCAAAGGATATGTAAACTAAATAAAACAACATAGAACCTGTTATATATCTTATAGTGCATCGAATAAAATATAATAAAAACATCTCAGATACAAAGCAGGCGAGACAATAAATAACTGAATGAATCACAGAATCAGTGTGCACAGATCCATATAGTATACAACATAGAAAATACAGTTATACATCAAATAATAACTCATAAATAATTTCCTTTAATTAATAAAGGCACTAGCAAGCTCCACAGTGTTGCGCAGCAGAATAGCAAATAAGTAAATGTAGTAGTATAAGAGTATAGCAACCTGCTTGCCACTTGTCCAGCTCCACATGCTCACTAAACTTAATATCCTTAATCTAATCATTTAAGAGTACCCGGAGTAATAGGAAGCAAAGCATAAAACTTGAGTCAGACAATAGTCTGGTGTGAATGGTAGTAATCTCTAAATACTAATATACCACTTTGGTATGAAGGACCGTACCTAACATGTCCCTACATCAAAAGAGTTGGCACATATACAGAATATACACTACTCTACATCATAGTCATCATGAGTGTAATATATATCAAAGTACCAATGGGTGTCCAAATATATACATCAACAATAACGACATTCGGTAGGGAGATAAATAATCAAACAAACATAGCATCCATCATCCATCCTCACATTCACTCATTTAGTGTGTTGGATATAAAATCACTAGCCGACCGATCATGGTCAAAGACTAAGCTATCCATCATGATAGCCCACATCCTTGTTCCTCGGTACTCAAATCCATGCCACTCAATCAACTAATAGATAGACTAACCATCATGTCAATCCGGCCTAAACAAACGTCATATCTAGAATAAGGAGTCATCACGCTTCAGGAAACATCACGTTCTTAGTATACCCCCCACTCACAAGTACCCTAAGAACCCTCAAGTGTCTAAAATCCTTTTTCACATGTCATCTATAGCAGAGCACCTCCTGGAACTGATCTCACAACTCCAATCATAAAGTCACTGCAGTTGGGTTAATCCTCTATAGTCATCGACAATCCTAGAATACCATCATATGTCTCATAGCCCTCATCTAATAGTTCCCTCTATCCAACTCATGGTCCTCAACTCTACATCTCAAATCGCATCTATCCATCATGAAAACCATCTCTCCCCGTGATGAAATCATCGTCATTGCATCGCTATCAGAAATCATTACCGAACCTAGGCTTCGCCACCAATCCCTATACTTAGCCATATTTTACTAAGTATTTGGCCTGTCTCGAGTTTGAGCTATCACATACTCAAAGCTCAAGCCAAACACCATCATGTCCCAAAGCAAGCATAGGGAAAACTTAAGGCTGCCTCACTAACATCTACCACCGATCCATACAACCTTGAACCATCACCAATGACACCACACATACAACAAACTAAGCCATGCTTCTCCATGTGATATCCCCCCAAATGAATCATTACCTCCAGCGATCGATGCCACAGGGATCGATATCGATCTCTGTCCACCAAACCCTACTTTAGCCAAAATTTCACCTCATTTACCCTACTAGCTTATGTTTCAAGTGAATGCACCCATAACTCGAAGCAACCTCGAAGTGATTCTCCTCTTAGCCCGACGCACAACTCACCACCAAACCATCCCTTGGAGCTTCCCCACTTAAACGTGATCCATGCACTTACACTAGCGACCCAAAAATAACTCAAAGTAATCCGTCCATTAGTCCAAAGCATGCCTGAAATGACCCAATATTGATCCATGCTCCCAAAGTCACCGATGATTCATTAATATCTCGTGCATACGAACTCCAAACAACTTGAAACTTGGAACGTAGCTTCATGAGGCCTTCCTTGCCACCCCATATAGATCACATGTAATTTAGGACAAAAATCATAAATCGGTACCGATCCTTGTATACTGATCCCTAACTTACTCCTAAAACTAAGGCGCAATTCGTTCGACGTTTTCAACCAAATAAGCACAAATACATTCAGGAGTCATCACATACAATATATACTAACAAGCTCACAACCAAACACATCAATGTGAATCTTAAATCTAAGAGTAGTATCCATGAGAACACATGAGATCCATAAGAAGACAAATTTACAAAACTTATCCAAATAACTTGAAATTCACATATGTTGTTTAAAAGGGTTTAAACATATTTTATAGTTTGAAAATCATTTAAAAACATCATTAAACATCTAATAGAGGCTAATTAGTGAGTAGAGGCTTAAAACCACTCACTAAAGTCCTAAGCAATCCAATCCAAGGCAAAAGGTGCACGAATCCAAGAGTGAACAGTAGCTCCAAGATGATCTCCAATAGCAAATCTCCAATCCAAGGTGCAAGTCTTGCTATTATCCTTCTAATGACATGTTTTGGCTAACTAAAGTATGGATTATGGTAACTTTTGGGGTAAGAGATTGTCATCGGAGGGTTTCTCTCTATTTTTGGAAAGTATGAAACGAAGGAAGAGAGTCCCATCAGCCCTAACCCCATGCTAATCGCAAATGGGTATTGGGCCTACCCATTAACCTACTAATTACCCATTAAGCTATCTAAAATCGAGTGGAACTTCAAACGGCCGTATCTCCCTAACAATACTTCTGATTTCCTATTTCAACCACTCTACAAAAAGGGAAACCATCATTCCGATCTAATGGAAGTGGTTTCAGACTGCAATTCGGCTCCTATCAAAAGTTATAGACCATATTAGATTTTAGAGGTCAAAATGGTCCCATAGAAATCCGACAAAAATCGTAGACGTCGAAGATGTCCCTAAGAGTTATTTCTCAAAATTTTAGAATTGTACGACCAAGTATAAAAATAATAATTATATTCTATAATCTCCTAATATGTAGAATATGGGTCATTATAGAGTCACTCTAGTCCGCCACTGTCAGCAAAATGTTTGGGGCCAATCGTCAATGGTGGACACTCAATTAGGGTCACTTTGGTCCATCATTGCTAGCAAAAAGTTTGGGATCGATCGTCAATGGTGGACAGCAATTAGGGCCACTATGGTCTGCCATTGTCGGCAAAAAGTTTGGGGCCAACTATCAGGGTCAATTTGGTTAGTCATTGCCAGCAAAATTTTTAAGGGGATAACCACTTTATTGTAGAGACACTGTTTGCTCCCAAGTAGAGTGTTCGGCTTAACAAGCATTTGCGATGCTCTCTTAATGCCAATGTTAATTCGACATGTTTAGGCTATAGTACAGACTTATACTTCGTACCCATTACAATCGTAATACGATTTTAAGTAATGCACATTTTATTAATATCCATTTTATTACCATTTCAGTTATAAGGCAATATAATTAGAAAAATAGTAAAAGCTAAGTAAATAGCGACGAAAATTTTGTGCGTTCCATCTTTTCTTAATATAGCTCCATCTACCGTACTAAGGATGAAAGCTCCATTACCCAAGTCCATGTGGATAACGTACGATTCTTTCCAAATTGGGTCGAGTACCTTCGGTCTAAGGAATATTCACTTTAGCACCAGGTCCCCTTCATTGAGTGGGTGGTGTTTGACCTTGGAATTATATTGATTGGCCATCCTTCATTTATGCACCTCAGCCTTCAAAGCAGCTTCTTCATGCCTTTCATCAATTAGATCCAATGACATATTCAGCAACTCTTCATTCTCAATTGGGTCGTAATGAATTCTTCGATATAATAGTACTGTTGTTTCTGCTGGTAACATTGCCTTCAATCCATAGGCCAAAGAGAAAGGAATATGCCCCATCGCCATTTTAAAGGAAGTGTGATAGGCCCACAGCGCCAAGGGAAGCTTATCCACCTATGCTCCTATTTCCTTTTCTAGCCGCTTCTTTATAAGGGTCTCCAGAATCTTGTTAATAGCTTACACCTGTTCGTTGGACTATGGGTATGCCACTGCGGAAAAACTCTTCTTTTTTCCTTACTGCCGGCAAAAGTCAGTAAACTCCTCGCTATCAAACTGCAATACAGTGTCCGAGATGATTTTAAAGGGGGACTCTATACAGGAATATTACATTCCCGATTAAAAAAATTATAAACTTAGTTAACGACACCTTAGTAAGTGGTTTGGCTTTGACCCACTTAGTAAAGTAATCAACTGCCACTATAACATACTGAGCTCCACCCTTAGCCATAGGAAGCTCGTCGATTAGATCTTTTCCCTAGACCGCGAAGGGCTAGGTACTAACCATGTGGGTTAGTTCGGTCAGGGGCAATCTTGAGATCTTTATAAATTATTGGCATTTGTGATACCTTCTAGTGTACTCCATCGCACCATGATTCAGTGTCGGGCAAAAATACCCATATCGCAACACCTTCTTTGCTAAAGTTTGCCCCTCGGTATGATCTCCACAACTCCCTTGATGTATTTTTTATAGCACCACCTCAGCTTCTCTTCCCACTATGCATCTCAGTATTGGGTTAGAAAATCCCTCCAATATAACATACCATCCTAAATAATAAAGTGAGGTGCCTTTCACAAGACATTCTTGGCTTCATTCCTATTGCCCGGTAATATCCTCTCGCTCAAATATCTTATAGTAAGTGTCATCTAGGTCTCATCATCACTAAGGGTTGCAATCATGTTCACCTGCTCAAAGCTTGGATTGAGTAAGGTCACAATCGAAGCTGATCCTAGCCAAGGACCATCTCATGAACTAGCCAACTTTGTCAGCTCATCCGCATCCTGGTTTTCATCCCATGGTATGTATTTGACACATAATGCTCCATCTCATTAAGCAAAGCCTTTTCCTTCCTCAAATAGGATACCAAGCATCCTCCCCTAGCCTAGAATTCAGTAAGCGCCTAGTTTATGATCAATTACCAGTCGATATGCATCCACAATGACTTTATTTCTAGTTCTTTAGCTATCTCCAATCACATTGTTAGAGCCTCACAATCAGCCTCATTGTTCGTTGCCTTGAACCCTAGCCGTGCCGCACTGCTCAACTTCCTCCCTCCAAGTGTTAACAGTACTACTCCTGCACCAGATTCGTGCTCGTTCGTAGCTCCATCCACGTACACTCTCCATTTAAGAGCTTCTTCCTCCAAGGATTCCACTTCGTCATCCCTAATAGTAAATTCAGCAATAAAGTCTGCCATAGCTTGTCTTTTGATCGTTGTTCGAGGATGATGGGTAATCTTTTATTGGCATAGTTCAATATTCCATCTCGTTAGCTTTCTCGAGGTATTAGGTCGATGCAGGACTTGCCTCAAAGCTTGGTTTATCAATGCCCGAATTGGATGGGATTGGAAATAGTGTCTCAACTTCCAAAACGTTATGAGTAGGCAGTATGCCAACTTTTCCAACTTAGGGTATCTGGATTAGAGTCCGATGAAATGCTTACTTACATAGTATATCGGTCATTGCACCCGATCTTCTTTCTGTACCAATGCCGCCCTCAGGACATGGGCGGATACTGCTAAGTACAGATATAGGTTTTCCCCTTCCACTAGTGTAGAAAGAACCAAAGGTTTTTGTAAATGCTCCAGTAAGTTAAGGAATGCAGCCAGGTATTCGATAATCCAAACAAAATTTCCTTTCTCCTTTTTAATCGTCTTAAAGAATGGGACACACTTCTCAATGGCCTTAGATATGAATATGCTTAATGTCACCACCTTTCCATCTAAACATTGCATCTACCTTTGTGTTTTGGGGATCTTTATGTCCCTTATTGTATAAACCCATTAGGGGTTAGCTTCAATTCACCGAGCATGTACAATAAATCCCAAAATAATTCCAGAAAAAACCCTAAAAGAGCATTTTAGCATATGCAACTTCATTCCAAACTCTCGCAAAATTTAAAACATCTCATCTAGGTGGGAAATATGATCTTCAGCCTTCCTTAATTTTACCAACATATCATCAACATATACCTCCACATTTCATCCAATTTAACCAACAAGCATCTTGTTGACCGGGCGTTGGTATGTTGCCCCTGCATTCTTGAGCCAAATGGCATAACTTTGTAACAATAAATCCTCAATTCTATAACAAAACTAGTATGCTCCTGATCTAGAACGTACATAGAAATATGATTGTACCCATAGTATGCATCCATAAAAGATAAAAGCTTGTGTCATGCGGTTCCGTCTACTAGTTGATCAATTCTCGGGAGTGGAACCAATGCTTAGGACGTGTGTCATTTAGATTCGAAAAGTCAATACACATTCACCGTTTCCCATTTTGGTTTTCTAACTAGAACTGGGTTCGCTATCCATTCCAGGTACCGAGACTCCCTGATGAACTCGTTTCCAATAAGGTTTCCACTTCTTCATTAAGAGCCGCTGATTTGGTGTGGACCCATACTCCTTTTCTTTTATTTCACCGAGGGTTTCCTTGGGTTGATATTTAAAGTGTGACATGTAATCGAGGGAGAGATTCCACACATATTAGCGTGGGACCAGGCAAACACATCCTAGTGTTCCACAAGAATCTTTGAACTTCCACTCTAGCCTAGACCTGATTTTCATAAGCCTTGTTGGCTCATTGCTATCCACCTCTATGAACTATATCGCCTCTATAGGCTCCGTTGCAGCCCCATCTCCTCCATCTCTTGGGTCAAGTTCATTATAAGGATCACTAGTGAACCTAAGCAGGGGGCCTTTCTTCAATTGCTATGCGACAACATTTTTGGTACAAAGTGCAACGTCTATGCCATTCCCTTTCTCCCGCTACATTTTTTCTCGGAGCTTCGCCACATAGCACTCCCTGGTGGCATCATTTCCTTCTACTCCCCCACTCCGTTATTCATAGGAAATTTCATGGTTAAGCACCACTGGGCCACTACTGCATAGAAATTTGATAAAGCTAGTTGCCTCCCAAAAATTCATCCACCAAAATGAAAGTTTTTTTTCGTATGGTTGATCGAGGAGGGGTTCCTATCTTAACAAACAGGTCCAGCCTTCCTAATGGCATTGTTCCTTCTCCTATGAAGCCATGCAGTTGCTGGTTGCATGGTGTGACATCCTCCATGGACAATCCCATTTTATCAAATGCATCGTTGAAAATAATATTTACTGAAATCCCACTGTGTACTAGACTCCGATGTGCTTCTATTAGGCCAAGCATTACTGAAATCACCTGGATCCGTATGCGGTATTGCTTACCCGTAAGTCATTATTGTTGAAGATTATCACTTCCTGCTCTCGACACTAGGCCATAGTTTTTTGCTCCTCGCCTAAAGCGTACAAGAAAGCTTCTACGTTCTTTAAAGACTTTGCATATCTTTCCATCTCAGCCCAACTTCTGTCGGCTACTTAAGGTCCTCCAGTTATGGTATTAATTACCGACCTCCTATCCTTCTCACAATTTGCACTGGATCCTTCACCACCATTGCCAGGTGGGTTTTGCTTCAGGGCCTGCTTTACAAGGGCAAAGGGAGCATTTGGATTCTTGATATACCGCTCCAACTTCTTTTTCCTAATGTGTTCTTCTATAATAACCCACAAATGACAATAGTTGTTGGTGTTATGCCCATGGGATCCACGAAATTTACAATACTTCCCTGTATTCATCTCAGCTTCAGTTTCTTTCTTCGATAGAGGCCTATTGTATTTGAGTTCCATCTACATGGAGAGGTAGATGTTTTTATAGTATCATTCAAATCTCTGTAAGTATCGAACCTTGTTCCAGGCTTGAACCTTTTTCGTTCTCTTTTCTTTCCGCTATAATTGCTTTGGTTATAGCTTCTTTTTTTGTCATCATAACTACCTTCATTATCTTTAACCATAACATTCACACTATTAGATGCTTCTAATGGTTTGACAGTCATTTCAGCCTGTCGTCAAATTGTGGCTTCTTCTAACTGCATATACTCTGTTGCATCATAGAAGAAGTCATGTAAGGTTGCTTGTTTCTCCTTATTTAATCTCCTGGCTAACTTCATGTCAAAATGAGAACCTCTGCACAATGCCATAAGAGTTAATAGTTCATCGACATTCTAGATGCTAGCGACTATAGCATTAAAGTGAATCTAGGTATTACAGCGGTGCATCATTGTAACAACCCGCATATTTACGGTTGTATATTTAAATGTTTTATTTAAATATAGCATCGTTAGTCGGATTAAAGTCCGAAATGTTACTTTTTGTAAACAGTCGAATTGGGACTCGAGACCACTTCCATTGAGTCCAAAATGGCGTTTACAACTTTTTTGAGTATAAACATCGATATGTTTGGAGTTGAGTAGAATTTTGCTATTTTTCTATTTTGGGCTTTGGGTTTGGGTTTCAGCCCACTAACCCAACTTAATACCCTAACTCAACTCCTCTTCATTCATTCATTCATCATTTTCCTAACATTCAAGCTCTAGAGAAAAATGGGGGGAAAATTGGAAATTAGAATTCCAAAACCCTAGTTTGTTTAGGAAATACAAATTCAAGTCCAAAATCAAGGAGAAGCTTAGGTAAGCATCCTCTTCATCTTCTCTATCTCTATCTCTCTTCAATTTCAGAAATTCCTAAACCCTAACTTAGAAAATATTTGCTTATTAGCTTAGATTGGAGCTTCTTGAGTTGAAGTTGAAGAGGAATTGGTCTTGCCTTGTTTTAAAACTTCTCATTCGTTGTCTTTGAGTTTTAAAGGTGAGTTCTTTAACTCACACCTACGTCTATAACTTTCATTGTTGTTAGGTATGAATTCCTAACATTTGTGCATATTCATTTGCTTTTGATTTGAATTGATTTGGTGAATTTTCCAAATTTTGGTGTTTTGGTCCAATTTTATGAAAATCCTACTATGGATGTTTGGACATGTATTGGTGGTGTATCGAAGAGCCTATAGGGCTGGGTTGTCGATGGGCATAAACCCCTAGCATTCATCGCTCGATCGATCGCATTTCGTTTGGATTTTCGCCCTTTACGGGCTAGGCTGATTTTTGCCTACAGGTGGATTTCAGACGTCTGAAGTCCAATTAAGACGTCTGAATTCAAATTCGGACGTCTGGATTGGAAATCCAGACGTCTGGAATTGGCCCCTGGAAAACGCAAAAAAAAGCTGAGAGTTGGACCAGACGTCTGGTCCAAACCTACCAGACGTCTGGTTAGTTTCCAGACGTCTGGTTTGAGTTTCAAACGTCTGGTAATTTCTGGAAAATTTCCAGAACTCAAATCCAAACGTCTGGATGAAACCCCAGATGTTTGGAATTGTGCATTTTTCCTATTTTGGGCTGTTTTGTGTGGATTTCCAATTTTAATCGGTTTTTGTTGATCCGGATAGTTGTTATCACTTATTATCGACTTTGATGACTCCTTTCTTTGGATTTTTGGGAATATCCGTTTGACGGATTTGATATCGATTTTTATGGATATAATTCACATTTTCGTATGTGAATTTTTGGTGATTGATTGTTTCTACAATCATTTCTGTGGTTTGTCACTTTAAAATACAAAGGTTTCTATACTAGTAGTAAATACTAAAACTCTTTCACAAAAATGATTTCGACACTATTTTAAATATAAAGCTCGTTTCTAAATCTATTTTTCAATCTATTAGTATATACAAACCTTTAACTCATTCGTATGAGAAATCTAATTAAACGCTTAGCAAAACAAGTGGTATGAAACGCTTGCGTTTACTTTGTCGGTTAATTCTTAGACTTGTTCGATTGAAATCTTATGACAATTTTCGAGTGGAAATCTACAATTTGTTCATAAATATTTAAGTTAAGCTAGTGGTTATGGGACATGAAGCTAAACTCATTTATTTACTAGCTTAGTGTAATTGACACTTCTTATTGATCAATGGTGATCATTTTGTGATTTAGACTAGCGATGTGCGATGTCTCTTTGTTTGTGTGGGGACTAAAATCCCCGTTTGTGGAACTTCGGTTCAATTTGGTGGGGTAGGGACCCATGGTCTTCGGGCCGTTTGTGGGACCTTGGCTCAAAATTGATGGTTAGCGACCATGGAATAGCGTTCCTTTTGTGACACACGTGTTGGGGAGTTTTCATGCCCCCGTTTGTGATAGGCCTCCCACTTTGTGATTTTTGGATTTCTGGTGGTTGATTTCTAGAATTTGTGTTTCACCGATTTTCATGGATTGCATTGATAAGCTCTATTAATATTTGTGTTTTGGTGAATAATTTGAAGAATATGACATTCTTTTTGGTGTTTGAGAATATTCGAGATATTGTATGATTTTTGTTGTTATCTGTTGTATACTTGTCACGGTATGTCATTATTGTTATCATACGTTTTTGTGATATCTCTTATCATATCTCATTCTATCCAATATTTATAGCTAGACTGATCCGTTTATTATTTTCTTTTAAATAATACTCGGGTCAGACCGAGGTATTTCAGGTGCTTCAGCTTGACTTCTTATCAGGGTCCGTCACCTGACTTTTGGCTAACTACTTTAGCTTAGTAGTTTTTGTTGTTATACATTGGAGATAGAGACTCCTTGATGTATACATATTCTTTTGTCTGGCACTTGTACCTATTCCTTTGTGATGTAGTGGATCTTTTATGATCACTATTTTGATGTACACTTCTTTGTGATATATTCATATCTGTTTCCGCCTTTGTGATATGAATATTTGTGACTGATTTGTGTTATGTTTATTTCTATATTTGTTTCCGAAGTCCACATTGCCACTGTGTGGTAGCTTTGAGTTTGTATTTGATATGTCGGATTTCCTATGAAATGTGTTATATTATCTGACGTATCGGTACTCGCACAAAGCAATTGCACAGATGGTCGCTCCTCAACAGCCTTATTCTTCGTGCTAGTCGAAGGCATTACCCAGTAATGTCCTTGGCTAGTGTGAGTATAGAGGTGGGGCGTCACATCTTGGTATCAGAGCCAAACTTCGAAACAATGTAGAATAATCTAGCAAGGATCATTGTCCTAAGTCTTTCTTAGTAATCGTGCCATAGGATTTAATTCGAGTCTTCGTACCGTTCTATCTTATTTCTTTTTATGATGCCTTGTTTTATCAATCAAGTTTGTTTGATATTCATTCTGTGAATAACCTTTTTCCTCTTCTTTCTTTCTTAAAGAAGAGAAATGGTTAGACCAGGTCATCCCAGCGCCGATCAATCAAGTGATACTCCTCAATATGGAGTATTTATGTCTGCCCAACAGCTCTTAGATCTTGTGAAAAATGCTCAAGCTATCGGACCCATTCCAGAGCCTACTCATCCTAAATCTGGGTTTGAACACTTGTGCAGTGATTACACCAACTTGGGTGGAAGGCCTTTCAAGGGTTCCGAGAGCGTTATAGAAGTCCAAGCTTGGCTTAGAACATGCGATCGCATCTTTTCCCGCATGAATCTTATTGATCTACATCAAGTCCAAGTGGCTTTTAGCATGATCCAAGAGAGAACATTAGATTGGTATGAGCTTCTGATCTCGGAAATTATTGAAGTGGATCTTACTTAAGAGCAATTCCGGGAAAGGTTCGAGTTAAAATTTATGCCAAAAGCTGAAAAAGTATCTTTAGCTCGATGTTTTATTGACCTTGTTCAAGGTGAATCTTATGTGACCGACTATGTCGCATCTTTTGAATCTCTTTCTAAGTATGGGGTCGAGTATATTAATACCCCATTAAAGAAAAATCAGAGATTTGTCTATGGGTTGAATAAGAACCTCAAAAAGCCATTACTTCTGAAACTAGAAGTTTCTTTCGATCAGCTTGTTGATATCGCTCTTCGACTCGAAGAGGCCGATAAAGAAAGTGATGTTGAAGTTGTGGGGGCCAAACAAAATATCAATAAGAAAAGGCCTTTTAAGTTCAAGCCTTATCCCAACAAGAAAGGGAAGCAAGCAACTTCGGTAGCAAAGACTCCAACCTCTAGTCGTGGGGAATGTTACAATTGTGGTTCTAAGGACCATTATGCAAACAAGTGTCCGAAGCCCCTTACTTGTCGCTATTGCAAAAGTTCGGGTCATACTATATCTTCATGTCCCAAACTTCAAAGCAAGAAGGAAGGGAAGCTAACACTTCTCTTGGTCAAGGTATTTCTCATTCTATCCTTAATGGCATTATTATATTTCGTGATTTTCCTATTCGAGTTCTTTTTGACACGGGTGCATCTCACTCTTTTATATCAAAAGAACTTGTTGATGCTTTGTCTTTGAATGTTATTGGCTTGATGACTTCATTGAGAATTGCGAATCCGGTTGGTGGATCCGCAACACTCAGTTTACTGTGTAAAGATATCGAAATTATTTTATTTGATTATGCCTTCCGAGCCGATTTGCATGTTATGCGTTATCTAGGTTTCGGAATAATTTTGGGGATGGATTGGCTTAACCGTTACGAAGCCCATATCCTATGTCCTGAGCGGACTATATATCTTCGACATCCTCAATCTATTAAGCAGATTTCTCTTGTTCTTAAAGATTCAGATTCCAATTCGGGAGCATCCTTGTATTCTCTAAATCCTCATGATGACGATAATGATGATGAGGAAGATGTCATTTCCCTCATTCACATTGTTTGTGAATTTCCCGACATATTTGAGCCCGTTTTAGGATTACCACCTAAGCGAGCAATTGAGTTCAGAATTAATCTAATCCCTGGAGCTCTACCTATCACTCGTCCTCCTTATCGTATGTCCAATAAGGAAAATGAGGAGATGCGTAAACAATTATCCAAATTGGAAGGGAAACGGTTTATTCGTTCAAGTTCCTCTCCATAGGTAGCTTCGGTTATTTTTGTAAAGAAATCTGATGGTACACTTAGGCTTTGCGCTGACTACCGCAAGCTTAATGATCTCACCATCAAGAATAAATATCCCTTACCTCGGATTGATGATTTATTCGATCAACTTAGTTGTGCTAGAGTCTTTTCACAGGTAGACTTAGCAACCGGTTTTCATCAGCTCCGTATTGCAGAGGATAGCATTCCTTTAACATTGTTTCATACTCGTTATGGATCTTATGAAAGGCTTGTTATGCCATTTGGTTTGACGAATGCTCCAGCTTATTTCGTTGACCTTATGAATCGAGTTTTCAAAGACTTCCTCGATCGATTTGTTCTCATCTTTATCGATGATATTCTTGTTTATTCTAAAACCGAGGAAGAGCATGAAAATCATCTTCGGATTGTGTTAGAAACTCTTAGGAGAAACCAATTGAAAGCAAAATTTTCTAAATACCACTTTTGGCAATCTCGTGTGAAATTTTTGGGGCATATTATTTCTGAATCCGGAATTTCCGTGGATCCTTCAAAGATTGAAGCGATTCAAAATTGGAAGAGACCGGAGAGTGTGACGGAAATTCATCGCTTTCTCGGATTGGCGGGCTATTACCGTCGGTTCATAAAAGACTTTTCTAAAATTTCCGTACCTCTTACTAATTTGACAAAGAAGTGAGTTAAATACATTTGGTCAGGCAAATGTGAAGCTGCGTTTCAAAAATTAAAAGAACTCCTTTCCGATGCTCCTGTTCTTGTGATTCCCTAAGGGAACCAAGATTTATTGTTTATACCGATGTTAGTCGTGTTGGTTTGGGTGTCGTTCTCATGCAAAGGGAACGTGTTATCGCTTACGCTTCTAGGCAATTAAAGCCTGCCGAGACTAGATATGCCACTCATGATTTAGAGCTTGCAGCTATTGTTTTCGCTCTTAGAATTTGGCGTCATTATCTTTTGGGAGAGAAATTTGTTCTCTACACCGATCATAAATCTTTGAAGTATTTGTTTTCTCAAAAGGAACTTAATTTACGTCAATAACATTAGCTCGAGTTCCTTGCATCTTATGATCCTGATATTCCCTATACTCCCGGAAAGGGAAATCGTGTTGTCGATGCCCTTAGTCGTAAGCAGCAAGCGGTTGTTTCCATGATGATATCCGAATGGAATGATCTCGTGACTTTATCCGCTTGTGAGATTTGAGATCGTGAATCCAATTCATGTTCATCTCTTGTTTTGTGTAGCCTTGAGGCTCATCCATCTCTTTTAGACCGCATTCTTGAAGCTCAAAAGCATGATCCCGAATTTGTTCTTCTTAGCCAAAGTTGTAGGAATAAAATTGACATTGAAGGTTTGAAAGACTTTGATATTGATGCTTGTGGCGGTATTCGAAAATATGGTAGACTTATTGTGCCAAATATTATTGATCTTCGTAAAGACATTTTAGAAGATTCTCATCGTTCTAAGTTTAGCATTCATCCCGGTAGTAGTAAAATGTATGTGGACATGAAGCGACTTTATTATTGGGATGGAATGAAATCTGATATTGCTAACTTTATTAAGCGTTGCATGACTTGCCAACTCGTGAAGGCCGAGCATCAAAGGCCCGGTGGGTTATTGCAACCTTTGGAGATTCCAATATGGAAGTGGGATCAAATTTCCATGGACTTTATTGACGGTCTTCCCCGTTCTCCTTCGGGTCATGATAGCCTATGGGTAATAGTAGATAGACTTACAAAATCCGCCCATTTTCTTCCCGTTCGGTCCAATCGGACCGTACCTATTTTGGCTAAACTCTATGTCAAGGAGATTGTTAAATTGCATGGAGTTCCTACCTTTATTATTAGCGATCGTGATCCATTGTTTACTAGTGGATTTTGGAAGAGTCTTCAAAAATCATTGGGACAAAGCTTAATTTTAGCACCGCTTATCATCCTCAGTCCGATGGACAAACCGAGTGTGTGAATCAAACTCTTAAAGATCTTCTTCGTGCATGTGTTCTTGATTTTGGTGGAAGTTGGGAAGATCATATTTCTCTTGTTGAGTTTTCCTATAATAATATCTTCCAAACTAGTATTGGTATGGCTCCTTTCAAGGCACTATACGGAAGGCCATGCCAATCTCCTTCGTGTTGGCTTGAAGCCGGTGAGAAGCTGGTTTTAGGTCCAGATTTTATCCGTTATGCCATAGAAAAGATTGACCTTATTCGTCATACGATGAAAGAAGCTCAAAGTAAACAAAAATCCTATGCCGAGAACCGAAGAAGGAATTTAGAATTTTCTGTGGGAGATTTGGTATTCATTCGTGTTTCACCTATGAAGGGTGTTGTGCGTTTCAGTCGATCGGGAAAATTAGCATCTCGGTATATTGGTCCATTTCTCATCACTGAACGCATTGGTTCCGTGGCTTATCGCCTTTTATTACCGGCTCAGTTTTCTGCTATTCATGACGTATTCCACGTCTCTCTACTACGGAAATGCCTTAGAGATTCTGATTCTATTCTTGAGCCCGGTGTTATTGAAGAAATTGAAGTTTCGCCTAATTTGACTTATGAGCAACATCCTATTCGTATCATTGCTACGGAGGCTAAACGTCTTCGTAATAAAGATGTTCCTCTTGTGAAAGTTCAATGGTCCTCAAATCCTAAGGATTGTTCTTGGGAATCCAAAGAATTCATCGAGCGAACACATCCGGACTTACTCTCTCGTGCTCCTTAAGGTGAACTTCTTTTTTCAAATTTTCTTTTTTGTTGATATGCTTTTATGGTTGTTACTCTTTGTTTTCTTCTTAAGAATTGCGAGGACGCAATTTCTTTAAGGAGGGGAGTCTGTAACAACCTGCATATTTACGGTTGTATATTTAAATGTTTTATTTAAATATAGCATCGTTAGTCGGATTAAAGTCCGAAATGTTACTTTTTGTAAACAGTCAAACTGGGACTCGAGACCACTTCCATTGAGTCCAAAATGGCGTTTACAACTTTTTTGAGTATAGACATCGATATGTTTGGAGTTAAGTAGAATTTTGCTATTTTTCTATTTTGGGCTTTGGGTTTGGGTTTCAGCCTACTAACCCAACTTAATACCCTAACTCAACTCCTCTTCATTCATTCATTCCTCATTTTCCTAACATTCAAGCTCTAGAGAAAAATGGGGGAAAAGATTGGAAACTAGGATTTCGAAACCCTAGTTTGTTTAGGAAATACAAATTCAAGTCCAAAATCAAGGAGAAGCTTAGGTAAGCATCCTCCTCATCTTCTCCATCTCTATCTCTCTTCAATTTTAGAAATTCCTAAACCCTAACTTAGGAAATATTTGCTTATTAGCTTAGATTGGAGCTTCTTGAGTTGAAGTTGAAGAGGAATTGGTCTTGCCTTGTTTTAAAACTTCTCATTCGTTGTCTTTGAGTTTTAAAGGTGAGTTCTTTAACTCACATCTACGTCTATAAATTTCATTGTTGTTAGGTATGAATTTCTAACATTTGTGCATATTCATTTACTTTTGATTTGAATTGATTTGGGGAATTTTCAAAATTTTAGTGTTTTGGTCCAATTTTATGAAAATCATACTATGGATGTTTGGACATGTTTTGGTGGTGTATCGAAGAGCCTATAGGGCTGGGTAGTCGATGGGCATAAACCCCTAGCATCCATTGCTCGATCGATCGCATTTCGTTTGGATTTTCGCCCTTTACGGGCTAGGCTGATTTTTGCCTACAAGTGGATTCCAGACGTCTGAAGTCCAATTCAGACGTCTGAATTCAAATTCAGATATCTGGATTGGAAATTCAAACGTTTGGAATTGGCCCTTGGAAAACGCAAAAAAAAAGCAGATAGTTGGACCAGACGTCTGGTCCAAACCTACCAGACGTTTGGTTAGTTTTCAGACGTTTGGTTTGAGTTTCAGACGTTTGGTAATTTCTGGAAAATTTCCAGAACTCAAATCCAGACGTCTGGATGAAACCCCAGACGTCTGGATGAAACCCCAGACGTCTGGAACTGTGCATTTTGCCTATTTTGGGCTCTTTTGTGTGGATTTCCAATTTTAATCGGTTTTTGTTGATCCGGATAGTCGTTATCACTTATTATCGACTTTGATGACTTCTTTCTTTGGATTTTTGGGAATATCCGTTTGACGGATTTGATATCAATTTTTATGGATTTAATTCACATTTTCGTATGTGAATTTTTGGTGATTGATTGTTTCTACAATCATTTCTATGGTTTGTCACTTTAAAATACAAAGGTTTCTATACTAGTAGTAAATACTCAAACTCTTTCACAAAAACGATTTCGACACTATTTTAAATATAAAGCTCATTTCTAAATCCGTTTTCCAATCTATTAGTATATACAAACCTTTACCTCATTCGTATGAGAAATCTAATTAAACGGCTTAGCAAAACAAGTGGTATGAAACGCTTGCATTTACTTTGTCGGTTAATTCTTAGACTTGTTCGATTGAAATTTTGTGACAATTTTCGAGTGGAAATCTACAATTTTTTCGTAAATATTTAAGTTAAGCTAGTGGTTATGGGACATGAAGCTAAACTCATTTATTTACTAGCTTAGTGTAATTGACACTTCTTATTGATCAATGGTGATCATTTTGTGATTTAGACTAGCGATGTGCGATGTCTCTTTGTTTGTGTGGGGACTAAAAACCCCGTTTGTGGAACTTCGGTTCAATTTGGTGGGGCAGCGACCCATGGTCTTCGGGCCGTTTGTGGAGCCTCGGCTCAAAATTGATGGTTAGCGACCAAGGAATAGTGTTCCGTTTGTGACACACGTGTTGGGGAGTTTTCATGCCCCCGTTTGTGATAGGCCTCCCCCTTTGTGATTTCTGGATTTCTGGTGGTTGATTTCTAGAATTTGTGTTTCACCAATTTTCATGGATTGCATTGATAAGCTCTATCAATATTTGTGTTTTGGTGAATAATTTGAAGAATATGACATTCTTTTTTGTGTTATAGAATATTCGAGATATTGTATGATTTTTGTTGTTATCTAATGTATACTTGTCACAGTATGGCATTATTATTATCATACGTTTTTGTGATATCGCTTATCCTATCTCATTTTATCTGATATTTGTAGCTAGACTGATCCGTTTATTATTTTCTTCTTAAATAATACTCGGGTCAGACCGAGGTATTTCAGGTGCTTCAGCTTGACTTCTTATCAGGGTCCGTCGCCTGACTTTTGGCTAACTACTTTAGCTTAGTAGTTTTTGTTGTTATACATTCGAGATAGAGACTCCTTGATGTATACATATTCTTTTGTCTGGCACTTGTACCTATTCCTTTGTGATGTAGCGGATCTTGTATGACCATTATTTTGATGTACACTTCTTTGTGATATATTCATATCTATTTTTGCCTTTATGATATGAATATCTGTGACGGATTTGTGTTATGTTTATTTCTATATAAGTTTTCGAAGTCCACATAGCCACTGTGTGGTAGCTTTGAGTTTGTATTTGATATGTCGGATTTCCTATGAAATGTGTTATATTATCTGACGTATCGGTACTCGCACAAAGCAATTGCACAGATGGTCGCTCCTCAACAGCCTTATTCTTCGTGCTAGTCGACGGCATTACCCAGTAGTGTCCATGACTAGTGTGAGTATGGAGGTGGGGCGTCACAATCATCCTTTCATTATTTTACATCCGATAATGAGTATAGGTCCTTGGGCTGCTATATTTGAACCCAAAATTGGCTAATGAATTTTTCCTTTAACATTTCCCACGAATGGATTGAGCCAAGGGAAAGTTGGAAAAACCACATAGTCGCCAAGTCTAATAGAAAAGGAGGAAAACACTTGCATAAAAATTCCTTTGTTGGTCCATTCATCAACATGTGTTGCGTATACATTGCAGATACACTATTGGATCAGCCGGACCTTGGTAAGGGCCTATAGTGGGCATTTGGAAACCCTTAGGGTTTCAAGAAGTTTACACGTCTATGGGAAATGGGCTACCAACTCTTGCTCTGATCCCATGTTCTATTTGCTCGCGACGCACAAACTCCCTTATAATTCATTCCATCCAGTCTTCCAGCTCAGAAGATGAGTGAAGCTGGGTTAACCTCTCCTCCTAGGGTGAAAGACTTCTTTCGCTTCTTCTATAATGAATTGCTTTATTATCCCGACTCCGTTCTCTGCCTCAGGAACATTCACGATGAAAAGTTTACCTTCCGTCAGTTGCCACTTCTGCTAAGACTAGAGAGCATTACCAAGATCGAGAAGGATCAGCTATGGTCAACCTTGGTCCACCACCATCCACCACCTCTCCAGATTGGTGCGGTGCCGAACCAATCCTTGGGTTTGATGTCAGGCTGAGTCCTTACTTGATCTTTTTCCTTAGCATCCACTCGTCCTGTCCCTCGGTTTTCTTGTTCAGATCAACTGCCAAAATATGACCTTCTTCGTCTCTTGGGACTGGGGTCTCCCTCTTACTTCAATGTTGTGCGTGGTTCGTTTCATTTACCCGAAGCGTGTCATGATTTGTTCCATAATAGCTTGTTGTTGTACAGTGAAACGAGTATTAAGTTTCGCCATAACTCTATCAAAGTCACCCTAGTGAGGGTGCCTGGTCCTGGAGTACTGGATGAACGGTTGTCTCGATTGGTAGCAGCTTGGTAGTGTTCCTACTAGTACCACCAGCCTTGCTCTTAGACTTAGGAGGCATGCTGAGAAAGTTTCAAGTGAAAGCACCAAAAATATTTGCATGAAAAGTGGACAAACACCTCCAATTGAATTTATTACAGTAAATTCGACAGAAATAGAATGCAAGAAAAGTAAAGTACATACAAATATATAGTGGTTCAGCCATAATAAGCCTACGTTTCACTATTTGTTTTTGTTCCCTTTCTTATACTTCAATTTTATAGGTATTTGGATGTGAAATAGAATGATTTACTTTTAAATATTAGGGTCCTGATACTCTGTTCGGCTATTCCTATTCAGTAGGGTTCGGAGGCTCTAAAAAGTTGTCCCCATGGCTGCTAGAAGCTTGGATATTTATAGGAGTACAGAGGTTGGGAGGTCATTTCGATAAATCAGGCGGTTTTCCTATATAATTTGCTCAGTTCGGTTATTTCCATATATAGAAGGTATGATTAGGAATTTCCTTATACACCTAGATTTCATTCCGTAAATACCCTGATTGGTTCAACTGAAAGAAGTTTGTTTGGTAGTTGTTAGTTCGGTAGGTGGACATAGTCACCTTCTCAACTAGGTTCCATAATGTATTACCTTGGTTCGACAAATTCCATTTCCCTTATTCGGCTTTGGCCTCATATTGGACAAGGTATCTTGTCCGGTACCTACACTACCGGACCAGAATTTCTGTCCGGCAGTGCTTTATACCGAATAGGAATTCTTGTCTGATGCATTACCTACCGAACAGTAATTCTTGTTTGGTGGTATGACTACAAGATATAAATTCACGTCCGGTATTCTTCCATTATCGGACTGCAAGATAATGGGCCACTATGTGATTATGATTCCCCTGATTAAAGCTAGCTGATCGACCTCCAAAGCGACCATAGGTATAATATACATTCCTTATTCCTCCCATCCATTCCATCAATCTTCTAACGTCTTTCCTTGTCGTCATCTTGGATCCATCCCCTCGTGTTTAAACCTTATGGGTGCAAATGCCCATTACATTTTAATTGCTAGTTTAATTAATTATTCATATGTTAACTAGATAGATCTTATCACAAATTAGTGTATTACTGTATTGTCGCATGTCGATGGTTATATATATATATATGTGTGTGTGTGTGTGTGTGTGCGCGCGCGCGCATAAAGAAATATGCATAGAAGTATTCTTGTAGCTCACGACCTAATGGTAAAAGAAATTATTTTTTAATATTAAAATATTATTATACGATTTTATCAATTAAACCTAATAATAAATTATTAATTCATACGATATATGTATTTAAAAATTCTTAAAAGTATTTATACACACCTAGAACTTTTCAATAGTAAAATAAAGTTATATATGTGTATACATTAAATTATTTATTTGCTTTAAAATTAGATAAATAAACAAAATATTTTATAATATATTTATATATAATATAATTTTCCTGAAAATTTTTATATAACATAAAATATGCATTTTGATTCTTGAAATATTTTTAAATAATTTTTTTATTTAATCTATATGCATTTTAACTTTTAATAGTATATTTTATCTAAAAGGCCAAAAATAAAATTACAAAAAAAATAAAATCTCGGACGTAAGCAGTTGCAAATGCGTATTTAATATAAAAAACTATATATATATATATATATTAATTAATTAGTTAACTAGCTATATGGTTATATGTACATTATGATTCAATGTATATATAAAAAACATTTTTGTTTACATAATATATGATAAAAAAAATTTAATTATTTTACAAAATAATATTTAAAATAATCTTAAAATTTAATTATATACATAGAAACACACACATATATATCATATAAATGATTTATATAAATAATTTTAACCAATATTTTATAATAAATACATAATTAACTTTTTTTACCAAGGCAAGTTGATTTTTTAAGTGTTCCATCCACTTCCCATGTATACAAAATAATTACAGGCATGAGGCTGGAAACCTCAACAACTACAACTCACACATACACATACATCACTTTGTAACATACATCATGAATAAAATAGGAGTAGATCCCTATAAATGCTAGAAATATACAGTCAGATAAGAGTAATGCTCATCATCACAAAGAGTAGTCCGATCTATCGATAGTTCTTTTCCATCATCAAGGTTTTTGCCAATAGCACCAAGATCTTCACATATTCAGCCAAGTCGGGAGTAAAATTAGCAAGTATAGGAGGAATGCTGGGTCAACATGGACCATTTGGGGAGGGTTGAGAACATTTAGCGGTAGCAATGTCAATAAAGGTCTTCAAACTAGAGAGGTCTACAGTAGAAGCATCGGTGTCAAGGATAGAAGGTTCACCTTGGATAGGAAAAATAGGGGCCTGAACCCACCATTCTTTGAGGTATTTCTAAAGTGGTTTTTAAGGAAGGATAGAAATAGCAGGCTCAATCGCATTAGGGTGAGAAGCATGAATACAAGGCGATGCTATGGGACCAACGAAGCAGCACACAGTGCAAATAGGTGGTTTCCAAAAGAAAGATACTACAATTTTGGCAGAAACATGCTCATGCAAATATATAGGAAGCAAAGTGGGAAACTGTCTATCAGGAGTGATTTCAAGTAGGGCCCTAACATACGCCAGCCGATCTCTATGCTCAATAGCTTCATCGAAACATATTAATTTACCAATATGACTAAATAACCAATCCAATCCTTCTAAAGGCTATAGGAGCGATGGGATGTTTAATAGCTTTACCCATACACGGATCGAACGAACTTGTTCATGAGCATTATCTATGGTTGGGATCCATTAGAGAGTATAAACACTTTATCCTGAATTATGTAGGGGTTGGATTCAAGGATTTTAACACGATCTTTTGGGCAAGAGAAATCAAAAAAGAAAATATCCTCGTTGTATGTGACCTTTACTTTTCCTTTCAATTTCTAAACCTATGTTGAATAATTTGTGGCAGTACCATAAGGTAAGTTTTTATCTAAGAAAAAACCTACAAGATAGTTATTCCAATAAGCCTTACCTGCTTCCACGACCTCTTTGGATGAAACAAAGACTTTACCTGCATTGCCTACTTCAAAAAATTTCGATACATACATGCAGGCATTGCTTGGATTACGATTAAATAGAGATGTAGCATTTCAACTCTACAACAAGACTTATTATACAAGAACCAGGGATAGCATTGACTAAGGTAAAAGCTTCCAACGAGGTACTATTTGCATTAATCGAGGCATTAGGAGTTTATACCAAAGTAGAGACAGTGGTATTAGCAACAACAACACAATGTACAAGTGGAGGAATGGAGATAACATCAACATCTCCCTTATGTGCTTCAGACGAAGCGAAAGCATCTACGGGAATGCCAGAAAGCGGGGACATTGGGGTGAGTACTATTAATAATCACCATTAGATCAGCAGCAATGGGGAAATTATATAGGGAATCTACTTTTACCATCTCAGCATCTTAATGGAGCAATGTTTTCTTATTGATAAGGGAGGGGAACTCGTCGTTATCATTCTAGGAGATTTGCGGCTTCAATCGAACTTTGACGGATTATATGGTAGAGGGAGATGCCTTATCCAAATTAGTAGATCTGAAGAACCCAGGCTTCATCGTACATTAGGTTAGGGGCAATTAGAGTGTAGATTACGTTAAAGCAACCGGACGATGAGGCAAGAAATAGGAAGTGTGGTAGAGAGGAGGTTAACGGCCCGTTTGAGGGGGGAGGCGAAGGTCAGAAGCCCATTAAAGCGTGTTTTTATTTATTTTTTATTACATAATTAACTTTATACACACAAACACACACACACACACACACAGATATATATATATATATGTGTGTGTGTGTGTGTGTGTGTGTGTATGTATGTATGTATGTATATTTATTTATATAATAACACATTTATCTATGTTTAGACAATACATTAGTATACATGAGTAGCTAACAATTCCATTGTGAAGTAAATCCCAACACCTATACATGGAGATGTCAGACCATGTATACATTATCCTACTTCACGTGCACACACATATGTCAAACCATGTATACGTTATCATTCTGCACGTGCACACACATATGTGTATTTGATACACATATATGAAATATAATACAAATTATACAAAATAAATTTCATTTAGAAAATTCAAATAAAATATTGATTTTATTTAAAAGAAAATTTAAAAAAGTTCTAAATGAATTAGACTACATAGGTCTATTAAAGACCCAATAATGGGAAAAAATAGTCCCTTATGTGCTGGCCCAATTCCAATAATGGTATTGGAGCCAATAGCTTATGCGGTCCAAATTAGTCATATTAGGTTTAACTAGTTAAGGTCACAGCCCAGATAGTTGGATGTTTAGAAAGGTAGTGTCGAAGAATTGAGTTTGGGTAAGTACTCTGCCCTACTTAGTATCGGCCTGGCCCGAACAGATATGTGAGCCTAAAGGTTACCCCTAAAAAAGAGGCCAAATTTCAATTAGGCCTTGAGCTAATTTTCAAAGTTGTTTGAAAATTAAAAATATAGATTTTGAATTTAAAATAAGATATATATACATATATATACACACATATTTAAAAGTTATAATATAATGAAAATTTTCAAAATTTTTGGAATAAATATAAGATTAATTTTGAAAATACAAAAAAGATTGATAAAAAATAAATAAAATAAATAATACATATATGCATGTATAATATATATTGTCTTGAAATGTTTAAGACAATATAAGTATACATGTATTCATACACAAAATAATTTTTCAAAATTAAAAAAATGTAATTAGTATAGTTTAATTAAATTAATTAATTAATGGTAGGTTAATTAATCATAATACATAAGTAGGATCAATTTCACCCTAGAGGGGGGTGAATAGGGTGATACTAATAATTATGAAAATTAATGCAGAAATATATAAAATAATTGCAGCACAGATAAATAGCAGAATAATAAAAACAGAAATAGAACAACACAGATTTACCCAGCTTCGGCAAAAACCTGCCTATGTGCTACCCCCAAGGTTTCTACTAGAAATTAAGTAGTCAGACGCTTACACACGTAAACTCACGACATCCGCTGTCGACTAACCAAACTCTACGCTCAAAACACTACCACAATTCAGCCACCGAGTTGCGAATTCTCGAACTACACCACCGTAGTTCGTTCCCTAGTAACAGGACTAGAATTTTATAAAAGTTTAAAAGTAAATTACAAATAGAAACAACTTAAAAACTAAAAACCCTATATAATATACTAAGCCCAAATTATAAGAGACCGACCCAAATGAATATCGTGTTTAAGTGATATCTCCCTTTAATTTTCTTTGGCCCGTGTCCTATACTTTGTGAAATTAATGTCTGCTCCGTTCCTTTCCTCAAGAATGTTCATTCCTCTTTCAAAATAAATTAGGGCTTTGAGAAATGTTGAAGTCGCCGCTTGAAAAATGATGCTCAAAACCTTTGCTGGTATGCTTGTAAGAAATGAGGCTCGAGTCGTATGTTGATTCCGTTCCTTCGCGGCTGCTTCTCGATCGAGATCGAATCAAACAAAAACTGGTATGTGATTTTCTTTCTTACTCTCGTTGATATGCTTGAACTCGATGCCTTTGAAAGACGATGATGTTAATGGTTTTTATAGGGTTTAATTCCCTAAATTTTCGTTCGAATATATTTTTTGAATTCGTCTGTTACTTTTTGCTCTGACGTTCGATTTTTCTTGTTTGCATGTGATTAATCCTGACCAGTTCAATTTCGAATATTTCTTTGCTTTGTTACCACGGCTTTATGAATTTTTTTTAGATTTTATTCCGTTCTTTTTTAGGATTTGACTTCAGCCATTTTTGTTAATCTGGACTTGTTCGATTTTTGTTATCACCTTGGCCACCGCGGCTTTGATTTTATTATTAAAATTTGACATGTTCAGATTGAAATTCCCGATGTGCTTTGACTTTATTCATCTGTGTTCTACCTCTAACTTCTTCGGCTTGATCAATTTGAGAAACAAAAACTGCTACTTTTCTTTGAACAGTGACTCACAACTGAGTTTACTATAACCATGTATATACAAACATATATGTATGTATATATGTGTACGATTGTTGCCTGTCCACTTGGCTTCATTGATTGTTCATGATTGAATGCTTTGTTGCACTTGTTTGATTGTCACTTGATCACTGTCACTGCTTGCTTGGAGTTCTATGTCCAGTAGCTTGCATTGGTTTCCACTGCATATATATATGTGTGTGTTTACGCATGTATATATGTATGTTGTGATGCCTTTACTTGTTCCTCTTGGGGTCTTAACTTGATTGTTGTATACCTGCACCTGTTTGCATGAGTTTGTATACTTGCACTGTGTCTTGGATGAAGGGTTGCATTCACCTGTTTTCATGTGCACTGACCTAGTGTGGTGCACTTGTGTCATTACGGTTGCACTGCCCTGATGCCATTGATATTTGAGGTTGCACTTGCTCATTCGAGTTGATGTCTTCATTGTGTTTGTATGTGTATTTCTGTTTCAAACAATTTATTGTGTTTTCTGACCACATGTGCTGGTTCATGTTGTTCATGTTGTAGTTGGACTTGTTCCACTGCTTTATTTGGTTCATGTCTGTTGTATGTTGAACTGAGTCTGGTTTCAATGTGTATGCACACATCCCTGTTTCATATGTATGTATTTTTCTATTTCATTGGTTTTCAGAGTTGCAGTCTTGTTTCATGTAGCATTTGAGGTGTGCATTCAGTTGTGGTCTGCACTAATTTTATGGCCTCTGTTCAAATGTATAGAATTGGTGTGGTTTTGCCTTAAATGGTGTAATCTGGGTTGCATATGAGCTGGTCTGCATTGTGTTGGTTGCTTCGAATACATGTGCATTTTCTGTTTGGTTTTGATTTGGGTTTCAGGTTTTGTTTGTTCTTGAAGTCACCACTGTTAACATGTGCATTTTGGGTTCTCTGACCAGTCTGGGTTCAAGTGTACATTGAGTTGGTCTGTGCAGTCAAGTCTCCACTGAAATGTTATGCACTGCATATATATTTGTTGCTCCATTGTTACGCACTTGACCATTTGTATTTTTGTTTTTGTATTGCACCTGAGTTGAACCTAGCTTTTGATTGGATTTGACCTTGTGCTCACCTGTCCTAGTAGTTTTATCAAGTGTATATCAGTGTGCACGGCCTTGTGGCACGTACAGTGATACACTATGCATGTCACAAGATGTTCGTGTAAATGAATTCAAAATAAATGATGACGAACAACCCAAATAACTGAGGCAAATAATATTTTCAAAAACACATTTTATTTTACACTGCAAAAATATTTCTTTTTCAATTTTACTGCGGCAATGTTTATTTTGCAGATAATTCAGATGCTGGATACAAATTGGAATATAGTTGAAGAACAAATATGAGAGAACGAGTGATACGTAGTGAGGTGCAAATGTAAAAAATTGTGTTGTGATTTGAAATTGTATTGTAATTGAAATTTTGTATATATATAGTGAGAGCTCAAATTTTGTACTATTCAAAAATTGTAATAAAATATTTGTTTGAATAAAAATATCTATTTAAATTTAAATTATGCGTTGTTTATTCAATAAATATTTATTTAATTATGTGAAAAATAAAATAGTACAATTAACAAATACATTTAAATGAATATATATATATATATATATGTTTATTATCATCAAACAAAAATCATATACTTGCATATTCAACAATCTCCCCCTTTTGATGATAACAAACATATATTTAAGATTTTTGAATTTATTAAATGTATTTGATCATTCTATTTGCTCCCTCTATTTGAATGCTCCCTCTACACCAAAGCTCCCCCTTCATATATGCATGAAAATAAATAAAAATATGCAAATAAACTTAGATAAGAATATGCAAATAAAAAATATGACTTTGAATTATTTGCCAACCAAAATCTTAACTTCTCTCTCCCCCTTTTGTTATGAGCAAAGGAGTAATAGTGTTAGAAAACTAGAGATAAAATGATAGACATTAATACAACATTAATACCCAATAAAGTATAAATATTAAATTCCAATAAAAAATCAAAAATACTCTGTTAGGTGCATATTCCACTTTAGAATGATAGGGGTGATGTTGGTATATAAAACCATATAGTTGTGTCTATTTGTGGTATATTAATATCGGGAATTTGAATAGCTACTAACCATGCATAACCGTTAGGACTTTTAAATGAGATTAGTAGTATTCCCAAATTTAAAAAAAAACAAAAAACAAATTTCAAGTATCTTCTAACCATGCATAACCATAAGGACTTTTAAATGGGATTAGAATCAACTCGTCTATTTCAATAACCAATTTTGATATGTGTTCCATACATGCATAACCGTGAGAACTTTTAAATGAGCATGAAAGCACATATACAAATATTCCAAGTAATTCACCCATGCATAACCGTGAGGACTTTTAAATGAGAGTGAATACTTTGGAAAAAATAAATAAAATAAAACCGAATAATTTCCTGTTTAAAATACCACATATTGACATGCTATATTGGATTTTGATGAGTGATGGTCATTAGAAATATGATAGAAATAGAGATGGTCATGGAATTTTTACCAACAAAAGTTATTATAAATCTTATTAAAATTTTTAAAGAAATTTACTAATTATACTTTCTCAAGTTATAATATTGATTAATATCAACACTCATCACTTTTTCAATCACTACTTATCTTTTCGATAATCAGTAGGGAGTCAGATTAGTTAATGTATTCATTGAAGATCAAATCCAAAAATAAATATAAAATCAAATTTCTAAAATGTCTAATCTGAAAAGAAGTCAACAAAAACTATTTTCTGGAAGGGGTTTTCTGAAAAAATGTCTGCTAATTTAAAATCAGTTGAAATGAAAAATATGCAGATATTTTCTTTGAAAATGTGATGTCTCTACATAAAACACGTTTTACTAGTAATTTTCCTATCAACTAGACTACTAGTATAATCTGCATCTGAATTCTGCTTTAACTCAAAATTATCAGATGGATATCAAAGACCAAATCGTGAGATGTGCAACAAATACCTTATAATCATTTTACAGCTTTTAAATGAAATTCTTTTGGATTTGATTTAAAACAGTGTATACAAGCAAACACAAAATATAATGTCTGGTCAAATATTTCCACGTGTATCCAGAATAATCATCAACCAATAAAGCACCATCATTAGTCCAAACAAATCTATATGAACTAGTCCAAAGACTCAAGAGGTATTTATAGTGTTCTCTGCATAAAATATAATTGACCAACAATTTTGCATAAATCAAAATCAACATTCATTTCTTTATCACATAATTGGCTGATTTAAATTGGATTATGGTGCAGATTTTCACATTTAATAAATCATTCAAAATAAATATACCGTTACCTATTTTACCTTTATGATAATTTTTCGTTGTAGCCCATTGTGATTCTGCCACCTTTGTACTAGGCTAAGGAACTTTGATTTGTAGCCCATCGTGTGCTTGGAACAGCCAGAATCCCGGTAACACTGTTGTTGTTCCTTAGCCTGCAACCACATCTGCACGAAAAAGATTTTTGTGACCTATTTGTTTTTATAGGTACACGGTTGTTAGTGGCAAATGATTTTGAAAAATACGTTTGACTAGACCCAAGACAATTTATATTTGTTCCTTTTGGCACCCAGATTTGTTTGACTTTAAGGGATTTTACATTTGTGCCATTTGGAACCCAAATTGGAATGGTTTTCACGTGTTTGGGTCTATACCAGCAATTATTGTGATTGTGTCCAATTTTTCCACAAATCATGCACTTTGAATTGACTTGATTAATTTTGTCTCTAACACGTTCAGGTTGATTATACCCAAGTCCTTGTCTAATAGTATTAACAGTTTGTTTCCTTAATAGCATATTTAACGATCTTTCTCCTTTGGAAAATTTTCCTAAAGTTGTAGACAATTGTTTGACTTGCGTTCTGAGAGATAGAATTTTCTCTCCTAGTATTTTCACTTTCTTTCAAAATCAGAATTTCATTTTCAAGTGATTTTATTTTAATTTCCGATTTTTTAATTTCTTCTTCAAGTAATGGACACTTATCACACTTAAGGCTCTTGATTTGATAGTTTTAAACCAGTTGATCAAGCTGTTTATTCAATTCTATCAAACTATATCTTTGTGATTTAATTTTAGCGTACTTTTCCCTAAGTCGTTCAAAACAGCATTTACTTTATGAAAATATATAAGTAGTTCCGAATAAGTAAGTTTTGATACCTCACTTGGCTCGTCGTCATCACCGTCAGTTATTTCTCCTTGAAGACACAATTTTGCTTTTTCATTTTCACTACCGGTGATTTCATCACTTTCATCCCAGGTAGCTGCAAAACTTCTCCTTTTCGGTTTCTTTCCTTGGCCGAGTCGATTCTGAGGACAATTGGGCTTGATGTGACCGGGTTTGTTGCACTTGTGACATATGATCTCCTGCTCTTCTAGATTATTTAGAACTTTGACTATTCTTTTTTTCAGTTGTTGATTTAGAGATGGATTTCCATATTTGCGATTCCACGTTTTGAATCTCTTTATTATCAGTGCCAATTCAGCCGCTCCATCATCATCATCGTCATCTTCACTTTCAGTTGTTCCTTTAATAGCTATTGATTTCTTTCGAGTATCACCTCCTTCACGTTCTTCCTTGAATTTCATTTCTAGCTCATAAGTGGTGAGATTTCCGATGAGTTCTTCGACTTTAATTTGTTTCAGATCTTTTGATTCTTGAATGGCTGTAACTTTTGCTTCAAAATTTCGTGGAAGGACTTTGAGGATTTTTCGGACTATTTCCAATTCTATGTATGGTTTTCCGAGAGCTTTTGATTTGTATACGAGATTAGAAAGTCGTCCGTACATCTCTTTGACATTTTCTTCCTTGGCCATTGTGAAGTTCTCGTATTCGCTACTAAGCATGGCAAGGCGAGATTCCTTAACTTGAGATGTTCCTTCGTGAGTCACTTCAAGTGAGTGCCAGATTTCCTACGTAGTTAGACAATGTGAGACACGATTAAATTCAATTTGATCTAATGAATAAATAATAGAATTCATAGCTTTAGCATTGTCATTGGAATTTTGTAATTTATTTTCTAGATCTGTCCATTGATCCATTGGCTTTTCTATTTCTTGATTATATACCACTATAGTTGGTGTTCTATATCTTGTCTCAACAATATTCCAAGCATAAATGGTTTTCAAAAAAAATTTCATTCTATTTTTCCAGTAAGCATATTCACCATTGAACATTGGTGGTCTAACTATCCACTGACCCTCAGCAAAAGCATTATTAAAAGAAGCCATTTTTAAAAAATCAAATTTTTAAAACAATAATTTGTTTTTGAAAAATCAATTTTTTTAAAGAAAAAATTGGCTTTTGTTCCTAGATCTGATACCACTTGTAGGATCGATTTCACCCTAGAGGGGGGTGAATAGGGTGGTACTAATAATTATAAAAATTAATGCAGAAATATATAAAATAATTGCAGCACAGATAAATAGCAGCATAATAAAAACAGAAATAGAACAACACAGATTTACACAGCTTCGGCAAAAACCTGCCTACGTGCTGCCCCCAAGGTTTCTACTAGAAATTAAGTAGTCAGACGCTTACACACGTAAACTGGCGACACCCTCTATCAACTAACCTAACTCTACGCTCAAAACCCTACCACAACTCAGCCACTGAGTTGCGAATTCTCGAACTATACCACCGTAGTTCGTTCCCTAGTCACATGACTAGAATTTTATAAAAGTTTAAAAGTAAATTACAAATAAAAACAACTTAAAAACTCAAAACCCTATATAATATACTAAGCCCAAATTATAAGAGACCGACCCAAATGAATATATTGTTTAAATGATATCTCCCTTTAATTTTCTTTGGCCCGTGTCCTATACTTCGTGAAATTAATGTCTGCTTTGTTCCTTTGCTCGAGAATGTTCGTTCCTCTTTCAAAATAAATTAGGGCTTTGAGAAATGTTGAAGTCACCGCTTGAAAAATGATGCTCGAAACCTTTGCTGGTATGCTTGTAAGAAATGAGGCTCGAGTCGTCTGTTGATTCCGTTCCTTCGCGGCTGCTTCTCGATCGAGTTCGAATCGAACAAAAACTGGTATGCGATTTTCTTTCTTACTCTAGTTGATATGCTTGAACTCGATGCCTTTGAAAGCCGATGATGTTAATGGTTTTTATAGGGTTTAATTCCCTAAATTTTCGTTCGAATAATTTTTTTGAATTCGTCTGTTACTTTTTGCTATGCCGTTCGATTTAGCTTGTTTTCTTGTGATTAATCCTGACCGGTTCAATTTCGAATATTTCTTTGCTTTGTTACCACGGCTTCATGAATTTGCTTTATATTTTGTTCCGTTCTTTTCTGGGATTTGACTTCGGCCATTTGTGTTATTCTGGACTTGTTTGATTTTTGTTATCACCTTGGCCACCACGGCTTTGACATGTTCAGATTGAAATTCCCGATGTGCTTTGACTTTGTTCATCTGTGTTTTACCTCTGACTTCTTCGGCTTAATCAATTTGAGAAACAAAAACTGCTGCTTTTCCTTGGGCGGTGACTCGCAACTGTGTTTACTATAACCGTGTATATACATACATATATGTATGTATATATGTGTGCGATTGTTGCCTGTCCACTTGGCTTCATTGATTGTTCATGATTGAATGCTTTGTTGCACTTGTTTGCATGCTTGGAGTTCTATGTCTAGTAGCTTGCATTGGTTTCCACTACATATATATATATATATATCTGTGTGTGTGTGTTTACGTATGTATATATGTATGTTGTGATGCCTTTACTTGTTCCTCTTGGAGTCTTAAATTGATTGTTGTATACCTGCACCTGTTTGCACGAGTTTGTTTACCTGCACCGTGTCTTGGTTGAAGGGTTGCATTCACATGTTTTCATGTGCACTAACCTAGTGTGCTGCACTTGTGTCATCACTGTTGCACTGCCCTGATGCCATTGATATTTGAGTCTGCACTTGCTCATTTGAGTTGTTGTCTTCATTGTGTTTGTATGTGTATTTCTATTTCAAATACTTTATTGTGTTTTCTAACCACATGTGCTAGTTCATGTTGTAGCTGGACTTGTTCCACTGCTTTATTTTGTTCATGTCTGTTGTATGTTGAACTGAGTCTGGTTTCAATGTGTATGCACACATCTCCGTTTCATATGTATGTAGTTTTTTGTTTCATTGCTTTTCAGAGTTGTAGTCTTGTTTCATGTAGCATTTGAGGTGTGCATTCAATTGTGGTCTGCACTAATTTTCTGTCCTCTGTTCAAATGTATAGAACTGGTGTGGTTTTGCCTTTAATGTTGTAGTCTTGGTTGCATATGAGCCGGTCTGCATTGTGTTGGTTGCTTCGAATACATGTGCATTTTCTGTTTAGTTTTGATTTGGGTTTTAGGTTTTGTTTGTTCTTGAAGTCGCCACCGTTGACATGTGCATTTGGTTTCTCTGACCAGTCTGGGTTCAAGTGTACATTGAGTTGGTCTGTGCAGTCAAGTCTCCAATGAAATGTTGTGCACTGCATATATAGTTGTTGCTCCATTGTTATGCACTTGACCATTTTTATTTTTGTTTTTGTATTGCACCTGAGTTGAACCTAGCTTTTGATTAGGTTTGACCTTGTGATCAACTGTCCCTGCAGTTTTATCAAGTGTATATCGGTGTGCACGGCCTTGTGGCATGTACAGTGATACACTATGCATGTCACAAGTTGTTCGTGTAGATGAATTCAAAATAAATGACGACGAACAACCCAAATAACTGAGGAAAATAATATTTTCAAAAACACATTTTATTTTACACTGCAAAAATATTTCTTTTTCAATTTTACTACGTCAGTGTTTATTTTGCAGATAATTCAGATGCTGGATACAAATTGGAATATAGTTGAAGAACAAATATGAGTGAACGAGTGATATGTAGTGAGGTGCAAATGTAAAAAATTGTGTTGTGATTTGAAATTGTATTGTAATTGAAATTTTGTGTATATATATATATATAGTGAGAGCTCAAATTTTGTACTATTCAAAAATTGTAATAAAATATTTGTTTGAATAAAATATCTGTTTGAATTTAAATTCTGTGTTATTTATTTTATTCAACAAATATTTATTTAATTATTTGAAAAATAAAATAGTACAATTAACAAATACATTTAAATGAATATATATATGTTTATTATCATCAAACAAAAATCATATACTTGCATATTGAACAACATATATATGATATATGTGTACCACAACAAAGGTTATAGTATATATATATATATATTCAATATGATATGTTAAGATTGAATAATAAAAAACTGTTAATTAAAAATTAATTAAATAAGATTTAATTAATATGATGTTACATAAGATTATTATATAAGAAAATTAAAATGTAAATGTTATGTAATAATAATGCTTATATAATATGAATGTATAAACTAAAGGTAGGACATTAAGAAACCCTAAATAGACTTAAGGAATAAATACATACATAAAGGTACGTATACCGTGATTCCCGATGTGTCCGACACTTGAATAACGAGGGTATTTCATAAGAAATACATTATTCCGTAAGTTGATATCACTCAATACAATATATTGAAGATTATGAGTCTTCAATACAATGTTTTCCTCTACCATATATATATATATATATATATGTATGTATGTATTAATAAATTACTTGCATACTCCTTAGTTGTTGAGCAAACTCAAGCTAGGGATGTTATGTGTGACAAAGCTAGGGGTATGCCCTATGGGTAATTATGTAATTTGTTACATATATCTAAATCAATAACCTATCTTGTTATGTATGATAGAGAATACTGCATTTTTGTTATATGATAACAATGTAAAGATATGAGCTCTCAAGAAGTCAAGAAACATACTCCGAGAAGTTCTACATAATAAAGTAGTTTATCGGCATCAAAGAGAATGATTGATAAAGTAGATAACTAAAACAATATACAAGATCCATTCACGAAGGGTCTAACTCGATTAGTTCTCATTAAACTGATTGAAGGGAGGAGAAAGAGATTCCATAATTGGCCCTAAGTGCAAGTGGGAGATTGATAGAGTTATGGGTATGCCCTATGGCAATTATGTAATTTGTTATATATATCAAACTTGATAACTAATCTTGTTTGAAAGAAAAGTTGTTTTCTTTATATTATATACTTGATATAATGTATTATGTTAACTAATTAATTTAATTAAAAGTGTATTGAATAGAAAATCCGTAAATGGTATGTTTTGTTGTAGTAGTTACAATGTGTTGTAATCATGAGTGATTTATCACAATAAAATAAACATACCATTTTAAATATTCCTAGTCAAGATGTATTGAGACTGGATATCGATACATCCTTGAGACTAGAATACGCAATGCTCTTCAAATTTTAGACATTGTATTACTCATGGCTATTGGGGGCACCAAGAGTTACATAATGCAAGTTATTGGATAACTATAGAATGAATCATTCGATAGTTATCTGTCGGTTAATATAACTATGTTCAAACATAAAATATCGATGTAACAATGTTACACAATTCCCTCGAGTAGAGAATATTATCGAGCATCAATGTGGAAACTACACTTTGACTATAGTTAAATCGTGGTATGGCGTCCATCAAACGACTATAGTTGGGTCGAGTGGAAGCATTACAAGTGAAACACTATTCAAGAGAGAATTCGTCTCCTAAGTTATATGAGATTAATATCACAGTCAACTGAAGTCAACTCAAACTCAAACTCAAAGCCTTTAACCAAAGCAGTTCGGTTAATAATAATTATTATTATTGAACCAAAGGACTTTGTGTTTTGGACTGTATAGTTGAATATGGATGATATTGGAATTATGACCGTTACCACATTTCATAAGTCCATTGATATAGTTTGACGAAGAGAATTGGTGTAAATAATTATCACTAGTAGGTAATGCGTAAATAAAGTAAAATTGTATTTTACCAAAGCTATGTCAGTGATAAATTTAGCCATAATGTCACACCACCTGCTAAGTGACATGTGGATGCTAATATTCGAATTGTCCGATATTAATCGCTTACCTAATTTACACCCAAGAGTCGCATAACCGTAATGTTGAATACTCCAACTACCACTTGATTTAACTAATTATAATTATTATAAATTAACTAAAATTTATGAAATATTGATTACAAAATTTTATTTGATTTGTATTAAAAATAGTGTGCATATAAAAGTTTTATGCATACGTATTAATATACGATATCAACGTACATTTAATTAGACTTAAATGTATTTTATTTGATCGAGCTTGAGTGATAAAAGGCCTATAAATGGACCTAATTTAGCCACCATAGTTGAAGGAGGAGGGGTTGGATTTAATTCATAAAAAAGGGTTTGAATTATTAGAGATATTTGTGGATCCGAATCCACCTTTTGCTCCTTACTTTCTCTATTATTCAAATACCGTTAACCCCTCATTTGTTGCTCTCCTTTAGAGCCTCCACTACATCCATATCTGGTCGAAAATGGCATTCCCCTTCCTATATTGAATCAAGCATTAAAAATAAAATTCAAGTAAAATCGGGACAATGGTGCATAGTGCTTTCAGTTTAGCAGCTCTCTTTGGAGGGAATCTGTAACGACCCGTATTTTTACGGATCGAAACATCGTAGAACAGTTGACAATTGGTCGCATTGTTGATAAGTCGTCTAGAGTCTAAGTCTTAGGTCGTAGGAAGGTTTGGAGCGACCTAGGCATTGGGATAAGTCGTGGGGAAATTAGGTCGTATGGGGTGGCTTAGGTCGAGTGACCGACTTAGGAAGTGTACGACCTAAGAGATAGACGATCTAAGGAACTGACCGACTTAGGAGAGATTGGGACGACTTAAGGAATAGGCGACATAAGAAGTAAGCGACTTAAGGTTAGGACCGACCTAAGAAGACTGACCGAGTTAAGGTTTTGAGCGACCTAAGGGATAGGTCGGCAGCGACCTAAGGAGAACCAGTAGTTAGCGTGGTTAGGTCGTAGACGACCTAAGAGTTAGGTCGTAAGATTTTATGTTGAGGCTTAGGTCGTAGCCGACTTAAGGAAATAGGCGACCTATAGGATTTAGACGACTTAAGGGAAGGAAGACTTAAGTCGGTGACGACTTAAGAGTTAGGTCATTTGATAGCTTGATTAGTTAGGTCGTAGACGACCTATGATAGTGCTGAGTATAGCTAGGTCGCATGGGTGTTAAGTCGGCCATAGCTAAGTCGTAAGTCGTATATAGTTAGGTCGCTCCTGTTGTTGAGTTGTTATGTCGTATACCTGTTAAGTCGTAAGTCGCGCATAGTTGGATCGCGATGTGTTAAGTCGCGAGCGATCTGTTGAGTCCTGGTTCGTTAAGTCGCGCGCATTGTTAGGTCGGAGACCCTGTTAGGTCGTGCGCGCATGATAGGGCGTAGATCGCGTGGGTGTTAGGTCGGAGATTGTATAGGTCGTAGGTCGTGGCTCTATAGGTCGTGTACGACCTAATTCCGAGTGACGACTTAAGAGATGATTTTAGCTATAAATACTCGTCCATTTCTTCATTTTTGGGATCCGGATTTCGAAGCGACAAAGTGCTGCCATTTTGAGAGCTCGACTTCTACACTTCTTCACTTCTTTTCTCCACTCTAATCTAGTGATTCCATCCATCCAAGTTGAAGATCAAATTGAAGATTCAAGAGCTTAGATTGAAGATCTTCATCCTTCGAAGAGAGATTCCATCGTTTGAAGCGGATTTGTGATAGATCGAGTTAGATCCTTCGCTGTCCAGATCTGAAGTGGGTTTCTTTTGAGGTGTTTAGGTGATTTGGTGAGTGGTGATTATCTCTCACATGGATCCAAAGGAGTATATCGGATCGTTGGCTTGATTTTGGTGTAAAGTAGGGATTTTCATGCATCTTTGTAAACTTAAGTATAGATCCATATAGATCCATTGTTTATGATGATTTGACAACCATTTTACTAAGTGTTAACCTATGCAAGTTCATTCATCAAGATTATAGAGACATTGCTCATGTTTTCATGCTCGTTGGACTTTTGACTCTTTATTTACGAAATTGCCATTATTGTTATAATTGTCTATTTAGATCATATTTGAATGTTTGTTTTACTTGGATTAATGTTTGACTTGATTGATTGCTATGAATTAGATGATTGATGATTTGATTTAGACCGAAGATGATTCAAAAGCTAAGGGAAAGGCTCTTGAATTGGGAAAGCTGCTTGTAGCATATGTGGCGGATGTGGAAGCTCATATGGATAGATTCAATGATGATGATGTTGAGATGAAGCTTTGCGAGGATGTGATGAAGCGAGGCATGATATGAGATAGTCTTTGTCTAATCCAGACGGGATCATTCCAAGCATGTTGATAACTCGGTGATATGGTTCGAGTTGAGGATAATGGTTTGCTCGAGAGGCGCTTGAGCTAGTATGGGAATAGTCGTCGAGGAGGATGACTAGAAGGCTGAGATCTCATTATTGTTGAAGGTTCTAGCATGCTCAAAGCAAGAGTACGTTGGGCAGATTCGATAGTCCCTGAAGGCTAATGATTGGTAGTCAAGTACTCTGGGCAGATTCGATAGTCCTAGGCACGGGTCACGATGACGTGCAGAGTTATGTCTAGAACCGGGGTTTCCATTAGCCCTTGACGGACGGCTGAAAGAATGTGCCGGTCATTCAATTAACGATGATATCAAGGCAATGATAACAGTGATAGCCAGAGTCATGGATGATTGGTTGTATCGTCATTCGGTCTCAAGAGCGGTATTTTCTGGGTGCTTATCTGATCTTGGTTTAGGCCTTGGGGGTTTGTACTTGGAAAACATCGCCCTTGACTCGAGTGATAATTGCTTTACCTTAAATTGTGTGCTTTGCTATGTTTGCTTCTACTTAGTGTGTGTCTGGGGGCTATCACTGTAGAAAGAGGTGGAGTGGGAGGGTTGTATTCCTATTCATTTTCCTTTATGCTCTTTTGGTATGTTGTTAGTTAATTTACTGCTCACTAAGACTGTTGTCTGACTCAAGGCTTTATGTTTTAACTCTTATTGCCTTGGGCTGTTCGTCCATTTTGGGACGGACAGACTAGGTAGCAGGTGACAGGTGCTGTTCTTGCTTTCCACGGTGTTGATATCGAAGACGAGCTGGAGGGTTGCATATTATCTTCTTATTATATGTACTGAATGTTCCGCTGTTTGTATATTCTCTGAGTGTTATGTAGTGAGGCTTGATGTATTGACTATTAAAATGTTTGTATTCAACTATTATGAAGTTTTATTGATGAGATTCTATTCTGTGAAGCTTCACTATGTATATGTTCTATTGTATTTTGTCCACGCGCTGTGAGTAATACGATAGATTCTGTTGTTTTAATTTACCCTGGCAATCGTCCATGGCTTCCTGGCACACTTTACAGCGCACTACCTCTAGGTTCGGTGCAGGGGTCATGGACGGTCGTCACATTTGGAATCAGAGCTTTGGTTAATCGATTTTACCCAACGATCGCTGACGTAACTACGTATGAGAGACGTAATTGTATTTTGATGGATGATTACTATATATAATATAGTAGCTTAGTAGAGTTTGAGTCCTTTATGCAGTTGTTTCTCTAGGTATACTAATCATTCCTTTTTATAGATATTAAGGATGAGTCAAAGAGGGAGACCAGCTGCTAGGGAAGGCCGTGCTACTGAAGGGGCTGCTGATTATGCTGCTATGTTCGAAGCTATGATGACTTCGATCATGAGAAGGATGCCAGCTCCGGGGCCATCGGTGGATGTTGGAGTTCAAGTTCAAACTCCAAGACCGGTGGATTTTGCTAAGTTGTGTAAGGACTATACTGCTCTTGGAGGAAAGGTTTTCTTGGGAACAGAATCAACCATTGAGGTCCAGAGATGGATAGATGCTTGTAGAAGGATCTTTGGTGACTTGGGGATTGAGGATGCGACTAACAGGAAGTTGGCATCAAGACAGCTTCAAGGGAGAGCCTCTGATTGGTGGAACTCTATTACCATCAATACTCCGGAGGAAGAGATTACTTGGGAGCAATTCCAAGCCAGATTTGAAGCTAAGTTCATTTCCACTGCTCAGAAGTCTGTTCTGTTCAAGAAGTTTGTGGAGCTCAAGCAGGGAGGAAGACCAGTTCTTTAGTATGTTTCTGAGTTTGAAGCTTTGTCCAAGTATGCCCGGTCGTATATTGAATCTGCATATCAGAAGAATGAGAAGTTTGTGACAGGCTTGGACAGTTATCTTGGGAGACAGTTAGTGGATCATTTGGACGATTCATTTGAGAAGCTTGTGGAGAAAGCTCTCAGGCATGAGAGTCTGTTTCCTAAGGAAGGATCTATTGTTGCTGTGACCAGGGGAGAGTCTAAACCACAGCAGAGTGGAAACAAGAAGTGGAAGCAGCAGCAGCAGAAGGGTAAGGATGGCCAGAAGAAGCCGAAGGGCGAAGTGACTTGCTAAAATTGTCAGAAGAAGGGCCATTTCTCGAAGGATTGTAAGAATCCAAAGGTACCGATGAAGTGTCACAACTGTGACAAGCCGGGGCATATCAGGAAGGATTGTCCAGAACCTCGGAAGGACAAGCAGATTGTGCAAGCTTATGCTTTGGGAGCTGTCCCATCGTCTTCGAAAGCTCCTACCGCTGAAGAGAAAGGAAAGAGTGTGGTGGTCCAAGGTACTCTTTTCCTATGTGGTGTTCCAGTTAGAGTTCTGTTTGATACTGGGGCGTCGCATTCGTTTGTTTGTAGTGAACTTGTAGGCCGGTTGGGTTTGGAACCGGATATTGTTGATAGGCCATTGGTTGTGACTAATCCAGTTGGGGGTTCGTCTTGTTTGTGTATGTTATGCCGTGGTCTGATTGTATCGAGTCATGGTTGCTCTTTTGTTTGTGATTGTTTTGTTCTGAACTTTGCGGGGTTCGGAATTATTTTGGGTATGGACTGGCTTAGGAAGTATGCGGCAAAGGTTGATTGCGAAAGGTTGGAGGTGACAGTTGAGAATGTGGAGGGGCGAAAGATTGTGATACGATGTAAGCATGAAGAAGGCGTCTTCATGAGCTTCATGTATTCGCTAGTTGTTCCACGGGATGAACTGTCATCCGTGCCAATCGCTAATGGATTTGAGGATGTCTTTGACGAGGTCAAAGGGTTACCGTCGCATAGAGAAATCGAGTTTCGTATAGATCTAGTTGAAGGAGCCAGACCTGTTGTGATGCCTCTTAGGCGGATGGCGCCTAGGGAACAGCAGGAGTTGAGGGTGCAGGTTGATGACCTTTTACAGAAAGGATTCATTCGGCATAGTGTGTCCGAGTGGGGTGCACCAGTTGTGTTTGCAACCAAGGTAGATGGATCGTTGAGGTTGTGTGTGGATTATCGTAGCTGAATAAGGTGACTAAGAAGAACAAGTATCCATTGCCGAGAATAGATGACTTGTTTGATCAGCTTCACGAAGCTAAGGTGTTTTCTCAGATGGATTTGGCAACGGTATTTCACCAGTTGAGAGTGGCTAAGGATAGTGTGCCGAAGACTGCTTTTAGGACACCATCTGGTTTCTTTGAGTGGCTGGTAATGCCGTTTGGATTGACTAACGCGCCAGCATATTTTGTGGATCTTATGAATAGAGTGTTCAGAGATCAGTTGAACAAGTTCGTGCTTGTGTTCGTGGATGATATTCTGATTTATTCTGGAACTGAAGAAGAGCACAAGACGCACTTGCGTATTGTTTTGGAAATCTTACGAAAACATCAGCTGAAGGCTAAGTTTTTGAAGTGTCACTTCTAGAAGAGTGAAGTGAGGTTCTTAGGCCATGTTATCTCTGGAAATGGAATAGCGGTTGATCCCGCTAAGGTGGCAGCAATCCAGGATTGGGTTAGACCTAAGAATGCATCTGATGTGAGAAGTTTTCTTGGATTAGCAGGATATTATCGAAGGTTTATCAAAGACTTCTCCAAGGTGGCTGCACCGTTAACAGGATTGACGAAGAAGAACCAAGTGTTCAGATGGGAAGATAAGTGTGAGCAAGCTTTCAGAATCCTGAAAGAGAGATTGACAAGTGCTCCTGTTCTGACTATTCCAAGTGGGAATGAAGAGATGGTGGTTTACACCGACGCATGTGGTACAGGACTTGGAGCAGTGCTGATGCAGAGGGATAAGGTTGTTGCGTATGCAAGTCGACAACTGAAGCCGCATGAAAGGAATTATCCGACTCATGATTTGGAGTTAGCGGCGATTGTTTTTGCTCTGAAGATGTGGAGACATTATTTATTGGGAGTTCGATTCGAGTTGTTTACGGATCATAAGTCGTTGAAGTATCTTTTCTCCCAAAAGGATTTAAATCTTCGGCAGCAACGTTGGCTAGAGATTTTGGCATCATATGATTTCGGTATAGCTTATACTCCGGGAAAAGGTAACGCAGTGGCAGATGCGTTAAGTCGAAGACATGCAGGATTGGGAGCCATGTTTTCAGAATGGAAGAATTTCGAGTATTTAGCTGGATTTGACTTCAGGCCCAGATGTGAATTGGAACCTGAGATGTTGGCAAACTTATCGATAAGACCGACTCTTGTGGAGAGAATTGGCGAGAGCCAAAAGCAAGACGATAAGCTTGTCAAGATTATCCGTGATTTGGAATCTGGATTGGACCCAGAAAAGGATAAAGGATTCGAGGTCGGTCAAGAAGGTTGGCTTCGAAAGCAAGGACGACTAGTTGTTCCAGATATAGATGAATTGAGGAGTGAAGTTCTGAAGGAAAGTCATCACTCGAAGCTGACAATTCATCCAGGAGGAAATAAGATGTATCGGGATATGAGGAGAACCTACTACTGGGAAGGTATGAAGAAGGATGTTGGAAATTTAATTTCCAAATGCATGAACTGCCAGTTGGTGAAAGCTGAGCAGAAGAAGCCCAGTGGATTGCTTCAGACATTAGAGGTTCCTACATGGAAGTGGGAACAAGTGTCGATGGATTTTATTGATGGACTACCTAGAACCAGAACGGGAAATGAAGGAATTTGGTCATCGTAGATCGTCTGACTAAAAGTGCAAGATTCATTCCTGTTCGATCGACTAGGACCGCATCAAAGTTGGCTGAGTTGTATGTTAAGTGGATAGTTCGATTCCATGGTATTCCGAAGAGTATAGTGAGCGATCGAGATCCATTGTTCACTAGTGGATTTTGGAAGAGCTTCCAGGAAATTTTGGGAACCGAGTTATGTTTGAGTACAGCTTAACATCCTCAAACAGATGGTCAGACCGAGAGAATCAACCGAGTTTTGGAAGATCTCCTCAGAGCTTGTGTTTTGGATTTCGGAGGATCATGGGAAGATCATCTTCATTTGGTGGAATTTTCGTACAACAACAGTTACCAGTCAAGCATTGGTATGGCACCATATGAAGCGTTGTATGGAAGACCGTGTAACTCTCCGACATGTTGGTTAGAGACCGAAGAAAAGTTGATGCTTGGGCCAGAGATGATTCGACAGACTTCGGATTTCATAGAGATCATTCGGCAACGAATGAAGGCAACCCAAGACCGTCAGAAAAGTTATGCCGATAAGCGTCGTAAGGATTTGGAATTCGACGTTGGTGATATGGTTTTTGTGAAGATTTCTCCACTGAAGAATGTTATTCGATTCGGGAAGAAAGGAAAGTTGACTCCGAGATTTGTTGGACCATTCCCGATCATCGAGCGAATTGGAAAGCTCGCCTACAGATTGGAGTTACCAGAGAAGATGTCGAGCATGCACAATGTTTTTCACGTATCGTATCTACGGAAGTATGTGCACGACTCGAATACAGTGGTTTCTGCTGATAGCTGTGAAGATTTCGAAGTTGATCTAGTCGACAAGAGACCTCGTAAGCCGCTTCGTGTTGTGGAAACCGACACGAAACAGCTTAGGAGGAAGGTAGTTAAGTTGCTCAAGATACAATGGAGTGATGATGATAACGACTGTACGTGGGAGGTGGAAGAGAGGATGAAGGCAGCTCATCCTGAACTCTTCAAGGTATGGCCCTAAGGTGTCGTGTCATCTAACGACATTGTAACTTGTTCTAAGTCTTAGAATTCTGCATGCTAAGCTAGAATTGAATGCATGGTTTGTTGATTGCTATGGATGGTAGGTATGCAGAATAGTCTTTGATTGCTCTGTTTGTTTGGAATTTCGGGGGCGAAATTCCTAAGGGGGAGAGAATGTAACGACCCGTATTTTTACGGATCGAAACATCGTAGAACAGTTGACAATTGGTCGCATTGTTGATAAGTCGTCTAGAGTCTAAGTCTTAGGTCGTAGGAAGGTTTGGAGCGACCTAGGCATTGGGGTAAGTCGTGGGGAAATTAGGTCGTATGGGGTGGCTTAGGTCGAGTGACCGACTTAGGAAGTGTACGACCTAAGAGATAGACGATCTAAGGAACTGACCGACTTAGGAGAGATTGGGACGACTTAAGGAATAGGCGACATAAGAAGTAAGCGACTTAAGGTTAGGACCGACCTAAGAAGACTGACCGAGTTAAGGTTTTGAGCGACTTAAGGGATAGGTCGGCAGCGACCTAAGGAGAACCAGTAGTTAGCGTGGTTAGGTCGTAGACGACCTAAGAGTTAGGTCGTAAGATTTTATGTTGAGGCTTAGGTCGTAGACGACTTAAGGAAATAGGCGACCTATAGGATTTAGACGACTTAAGGGAAGGAAGACTTAAGTCGGTGACGACTTAAGAGTTAGGTCGTTTGGTAGCTTGATTAGTTAGGTCGTAGACGACCTATGATAGTGCTGAGTATAGCTAGGTTGCATGGGTGTTAAGTCGGCCATAGCTAAGTCGTAAGTCGTATATAGTTAGGTCGCACCTGTTATTGAGTTGTTATGTCGTATACCTGTTAAGTCGTAAGTCGCGCATAGTTGGGTCGCGATGTGTTAAGTCGCGAGCGATCTGTTGAGTCCTGGTTCGTTAAGTCGCGCGCATTGTTAGGTCGGAGACCCTGTTAGGTCGCGCGCGCATGATAGGGCATAGGTCGCGTGGGTGTTAGGTCGGAGATTGTATAGGTCGTAGGTCGTGGCTCTATAGGTCGTGTACGATCTAATTCCGAGTGACGACTTAAGAGAGGATTTTAGCTATAAATACTCGTCCATTTCTTCATTTTTGGGATCCGGATTTCGAAGCGACGAAGTGCTGCCATTTTGAGAGCTCGACTTCTACACTTCTTCACTTCTTTTCTCCACTCTAATCTAGTGATTCCATCCATCCAAGTTGAAGATCAAATTGAAGATTCAAGAGCTTAGATTGAAGATCTTCATCCTTCGAAGAGAGATTCCATCGTTTGAAGCGGATTTGTGATAGATCGAGTTAGATCCTTCGCTGTCCAGATCTGAAGTGGGTTTCTTTTGAGGTGTTTAGGTGATTTGGTGAGTGGTGATTATCTCTCACACGGATCCAAAGGAGTATATCGGATCGTTGGCTTGATTTTGCCGTAAAGTAGGGATTTTCATGCATCTTTGTAAACTTAAGTATAGAACCATATAGATCCATTGTTTATGATGATTTGACAACCATTTTACTAAGTGTTAACCTATGCAAGTTCATTCATCAAGATTATAGAGACATTGCTCATGTTTTCATGCTCGTTGGACTTTTGACTCTTTATTTACGAAATTGCCATTATTGTTATAATTGTCTATGTAGATCATATTTGAATGTTTGTTTTACTTGGATTAATGTTTGACTTGATTGATTGCTATGAATTAGATGATTGATGATTTGATTTAGACCGAAGATGATTCAAAAGCTAAGGGAAAGGCTCTTGAATTGGGAAAGCTGCTTGTAGCATATGTGGCGGATGTGGAAGCTCATATGGATAGATTCGATGATGATGATGTTGAGATGAAGCTTTGCGAGGATGTGATGAAGCAAGGCATGATATGAGATAGTCTTGGTCTAATCCAGACGGGATCATTCCAAGCATGTTGATAACTCGGTGATATGGTTCGAGTTGAGGATAATGGTTTGCTCGAGAGGCGCTTGAGCTAGTATGGGAATAGTCGTCGAGGAGGATGACTAGAAGGCTGAGATCTCATTGTTGTTGAAGTTTCTAGCATGCTCAAAGCAAGAGTATGTTGGGCAGATTTGATAGTCCCTGAAGGCTAATGATTGGTAGTCAAGTACTCTGGGCAGATTCGATAGTCCTAGGCACGGGTCACGATGACGTGCAGAGTTATGTCTAGAACCGGGGTTTCCATTAGCCCTTGACGGACGACTGAAAGAATGTGCCGGTCATTCAATTAACAATGATATCAAGGCAATGATAACAGTGATAGCCAGAGTCATGGATGATTGGTTGTATCGTCATTCGGTCTCAAGAGCGGTATTTTCTGGGTGCTTATCTGATCTTGGTTTAGGCCTTGGGGGTTTGTACTTGGAAAACATCGCCCTTGACTCGAGTGATAATTGCTTTACCTTATATTGTGTGCTTTGCTATGTTTGCTTCTACTTAGTGTGTGTCTGGGGGCTATCACTGTAGAAAGAGGTGGAGTGGGAGGGTTGTATTCCTATTCCTTTTCCTTTATGCTCTTTTGGTATGTTGTTAGTTAATTTACTGCTCACTAAGACTGTTGTCTGACTCAAGGCTTTATGTTTTAACTCTTATTGCCTTGGGCTTTTCGTCCATTTTGGGACGGACAGACTAGGTAGCAGGTGACAGGTGTTGTTCTTGCTTTCCACGGTGTTGATATCGAAGACGAGCTGGAGGGTTGCATATTATCTTCTTATTATATGTACTGGATGTTCCGCTGTTTGTATATTCTCTGAGTGTTATGTAGTGAGGCTTGATGTATTGACTATTAAAATGTTTGTATTCAACTATTATGAAGTTTTATTGATGAGATTCTATTCTGTGAAGCTTCACTATGTATATGTTCTATTGTATTTTGTCCACGCGCTGTGAGTAATACGATAGATTCTGTTGTTTTAATTTACCCTGGCAATCGTCCATGGCTGCCTGGCACACTTTACAGCGCACTACCTCTAGGTTCGGTGTAGGGGTCATGGGCGGTCGTCACAGAGTCGAATTCAGATTCAAATGGAGTCGATCGATTCAGCATTTAATGTGTAATAATTAGGCTATAGTTAATGCAACTTATTTATTTACAATTATACATATTCATTTGATAATTATTTTGAATCATATGTGCTTATGTTAGATTGCAATATCAAGAATCCCTATATATGTGTGCGGTTAACATTGTATGTAAATATGTTTATATGTATTATGATTTTATATATATAGCTCTTGTTTAAAAAAAAATTCAAATTAAATATTAACTTTAAAAGGGAATTTTAAAACAAAATTTGATTTTTTTAATGTACAAATGTATATATAAATTACATGTAAAATTTTGTTAATTCATATACATGTAATAATTTTTGAAACAAATTATATCTATATAATTAAAACCATAAATAAATAAGTACACACGCATATATACATTTATTTTAGTGGAAATTAGCCACAAGGGCCTCTTTAGCAAGTGCAATTAGTTTCTAGGACACACAGCTGAAATAATTACTTTTAAGGACAAAATGCAAAATAATTAGTTTCTAAGGCCCAAAAACCTATGAAATTATGTCCTTGAAAGTAATTGGACGGCTGACTTTGTCCTTAAAAGTAATTATTCTACTGACTTTGGCCTTGAAATTAATTTTTATGGATGTGTGTCCTAGAAACTAATTGGACTGTAAAGTTTGTCCTTCTGGTGAAATGCCCTTTTATTTTAAAATACAAGATGTTACTTTAATATGTGTGTGTATTATATATATATATTTTAATGTACATTAATTATCCAAACGATTACGAAATTTATTTTAAAAAATTATTTAATCATTTTCGTATGGAAAAGCTTTAAAAGGAAAAAATAATTTTTTAAAACTGCAACGAATTATAAAAAAAATTTCAAACATATTATAGGCCAAAAATATGGGTGAATATATATATATATGTATATATATATATAATTTTATCCATTTATATTTAAATATATAATGATATTTTATTATCAAAATTTAAATATTAATTTACACACACACACACACACGCACATATATATATATATATATATATATATATCTGTGTGTGTGTGTGTGTTTCTATGTGTGTATGTATATTTCTAATATATATATATAATTTTTATTTCATATATTTACATTTATTCATTCTATTTAATCAAAATATTATTTTTGATTTAAATTTGAAATTAGAAAATATTTTAAAGTCAAGATCAAGATCTAAAATTTGAAATTTGTGATTACTAATATTTGCATTTTCAAATATAATTGTTTTACATTATTATAAATATATGTGTCTATATATATATATATATTACTATTTATACTCTTATAAATATATTTCATATCACATTGAAATATATATGTATATATATTAGGAATTATTAATCTTCATAACCGTAATATCACTTTATTAGGAAAATGGCTTTGGAAATTTAATAACACTAATGAAAACCTTATTTGGAAAAATATGATCTCAATTCACTTTTATGATAAAACCTATAACCTCCGTCATGTTTCTACTAACCCCGATAACATCTCTTTTTGGAAATCCATTTTAAAATGCTTCAATATTTTTAATTTAGTTATTCATAATATAGCACACTCTGTTAATAACACAGCCTTTTGGCACGATAGATGGATTTCAGTTATTCCTTTAAAAGTGGAATTCAAGAACTTTTTGATATTTGTAACTTCAAAATTGCACTAATTCACAGCTATCGAGTCTAGATAACGATTTTTCATGGAACTTTAGATTCAACTTTGCACTAGAAGGTAATACCTTGACTCAATTCATAATATTTTGTTCTATGCCTGAGTTGTATAACTTAGATGACTAAAATGATATGAAGAGTGGTGCTGGGAAAACAACAAAATATATTCATCAACCTGAGTTTAATTTTTTTTTTAAATTTCCTTGGGACTAAGCAAAAGATGTTCAAATACTTTTAGAAAGCCAATGCCCCCAAAAAGCAAGGCTAGATATGTGGTTAATTCTACACAAAAAATTAAACACAATCGAATTCTTAAAGAAAAAACATCTGCTCACAGACAAAAAATGTGATTTTTGTAACTCAAACTTAGATGACATAACACAGTTATACTATACGTGTCCCCTAACCAATTCTATGCCTATAAATACTCTCCGTATTTTCGAGTTTAATATGCACAATTCTAATTTAACTACGACCACTACTGGAATGTCATCAGACCTCAATATAGCAAATGTTATAGAATCTTACTTGATACCATCTTCATAATCACTTGTTGGTATTTATGGTTTGAAAGGAACCAAGAATGTTTAATAACACTAGCACCCCTTATAATAACCTAAATTAGCTATTACTAACTTACAATTAGATCGTAAACCCTAGTTATAAATTGGCCTCAAATGTATTGTTCAAAGGGTCTTAAAAAGGCAAAAAATCACATTCACAACTAAAAGCTATACTTAAAGCGTAATAGTGGGATACATAATATAGCCTTAAACACTATAATAATTAATTCTTTTGATGAGGGTTGCTATACGAACTCTCCTTGCATACTGGAAAACTGAGTTTAATTACATATCTTTCTAGCGTTTTTCATCTTTCACAAGTATATGTATATAACCTTTTATAAACATATATATGTGTTGGACTTACATCCTTTTGTTGAGTTCTTTCAAGCATAGTAGATTATATGATTTGGATAGTTTGGGCTATGGAGCTGCTACAAGTGGGAGTTGGATGGTCACTCTTTTTCGGTCGGATGGTCACTCATTGAGTTTGTTCGACCATGTTTTTCGTTAGGTCTAATCTTGATTAATAGTATTTTTATTCCTTATTCTTATTTTTGCTTTTTTACCTTTTGTTTTTATTTTTTTTTCATTAGGAGGGTTTTCTACTTTTTCTTTCTATAGGGGAGTTTTTGCTATATGTCAGGCTTGTTGGCAGCACCTCATTATGTGAAATAAAATTACACGAGTGCTCTACTCCTTGAGAGAATCTCTTGTTTTACTCAAAAAATTATATATATATATATATATATATATATATATATATATATATATTAGACAACGCATACATATATGGAGGGGCTAACATGTCAGTTATGGTGTAAATCCTAGCATCTATATATGGATATGTTAAACCATGTACACATTATTCCGTTGCAGGTGCATGCACACACATGTGTGTGTATGATACACACATATATAATATAATACAAATTATATAAAATAAAACTTTATTTATAAATTTTAAAAAAAAATTATTTAATAGAAAATTTTAGAAAAAACTAAATAAATTTAGACTGCATAGGCGCAATAAAGATTCAAAAGGTAAAAAATTGAAATTTACCCTATTTCTCCGTTGCGGGTTGGACCAATTCCAACAATCATATCAAAGCCAAACAGCCTATGTGGTCTAAATTAGCAATATAATGGCTAACTTCCTCAAGCCTACCCATATAATAGAGTGTTTACAAAAGTAATATCTAAGGTTGGGTTTGGGTAATCAAGTACTATGCTCTACCTGGCAACTGACCTAGCCTGAAAAGATGAGGTAAGCCCGAAGGTTATCCCTAATAGAAAATGCCCAATTTGAATTGGGCCTTGGGCTAATTTCAAAATTATTTTGAAATTAAAATAAAAGTTTTAAATTTAAAATTTAAATTTAAAAATGAAAAATAATTTTTAAAAAAACCCTACTATGGGGAGTAGAGTTAAGGGATACAAATGGCCCACCACAACCGACCCCTCTTTTTAGCCAGCCCAACATAGAGCATCAATCCCCCAAGCATTCTAGTATTTTCAAGGGATAACCGCTCCACATTTTAAGGGTTACACAGCTCAGCTTGCCAGGACTCATACCCGCGACCTCAAGGAACTTTGTTCCATAATCGCTAGGCAGCCACGACCAATTGAGTAATGCACAAAGACTAATATATGAAAAATATTATAAATGTTAAAATATAGATTTTCATGTTGTTTTGAAAATTAAACCAGAAGGTTTAAACTTAAAATAGTACACATATTATAAAAGTTATAATATAATTTTTCAAACTGTTTGAAAATGTTATAGAATTAATTTTGAAAATATTATTTATTAATAAAATAAATGAATTAATTAAATAAGTTAATTAAGTAAGTATATATACATATTATATATATAATGATATATGTTATATTGTCTTGAATTGTTTAAGATAATATGAGTATTTATGTGTGTATAAAAGCATTTTCGAAATTAATAAAATTTAACTAAAATTGTTTAAATTAATTAATTAATTGATAAATTAAAATACATATATATATAAGATATATGCGTATTACTATAAAGGTTATAGTGTGCTATGTGTGCGTGTGTGTCTATATATATTTTTTTGTGAAAAGAAAGGTTCTTTTATTAATAACAAATGAAGAACCATACAATAGCCAGATTCGCCTCCTTAAAAAACCTTACCATTGTGGTATGGAAAAAGAGCACGACATCCTCTATTCCTACAACTCTAGTACAGTAAGATTTTCAATACAAACAAATACAAAGCAAAATACCAAACCAAAAAAAGAAAACAAAAAAATAACCGCCCATATAGGCAATATAACACACCGCCACTACCAAGAGTATCAACCCAGACTGGCCCATTTACCACGCGTACAAAACATACCCTACTCTCCATTCCTCAAAGTCGCCGCCACCATTATCCAGTATCATCAAGGTCGATTCCCCACTTCAGAAATATTTGTCGATCAGATGATGTAAAAGACAATGGCGGATTCATCTCGTTAGTTGCAGGCGGACATCGATTTCAATAAGTTTACTTCTTTATTCCACCGAGCAAATCTTCCCTTCAAATCGACACTGAACTCTCTCCATCCAGTTGTGATGAGTGGTTGTAGATGCTGCAACATAAGCCAGGTGCTGAGCACTTGATTTATGTGCGAAGCTTTGCCGTAAAGTAAAAAAATGTTGTCTCAGCGAGTTATCTACTACAGGCTGAAGTTCCAGTTTGGACAGCAAGGATTTCCATAGATAAGTGCTGTATATACAGTCTATAAATATGTGTTGATGAGATTCGTACTGTTGTTTGCAAAGTTCGCATTTTGTATTTACTGTCATTCTCCACGTCGTTAGCCGATCGGAAGTAGGAAAATGCTGGATATATGCCATATACATAGTGTAACAGAATTTTATAGCATTTTTATTGAACCATATGAGTTTATTTGTGTCGTCTTGTTGAGCATGTAGTCAAACCGCATTCCATACTGCAGCAAAATTGAATTTTTTGTGGTGGGCAATAGTCTAATAGCCATTAGGTTGTTCTGAAGATAAATGTACTTGCGTAACACGTTCAGCCACCTCCTTAGTCTCAGGCAGTTTTTGAGGTTGTAGTTGTCCACCCTGAACTATGCAACTGACTTTACTATGAGTATTGTTGGATGTGAAAACCATGTCCTAGCCAATTAGACCTACCAAGGATTTGTGATTGATCCACGGATCGTACCACAAGTCTGTATGCTCCCCGTTGACAATAATTTGATTCATGATATTAGCTGCCAAGTCTCGTTGTCATAGAATAGACTTCATCATACTGGAGAAGTTATTATTGATGTGCAAAATCCAAAAAAAAATTTTAGACAAATATTTGGTTTTCATCCATCTAGACCATAAGCAGTTAGAAGTTAGTAACTTCCATAAAAGTTTAATTCTGGCAGTTGTATTAAGATCAGTAAATTTCCGCAGTCCTATTCCACCCATTTTAGGCTTGCATAAAGTATCCCAAGATATTTTATGTAACTTGCCTTTCCAAAAAATCTGCACATAAGCGATCAATTTTCCGTAGGACTGAAACAGGCAGATGATATATAAGAATCCAATACATAACTATAGGAGTTATTGTACTGTGTATCAGCTCAGCACATCCTACTGTTGTTAATAAATTGTTGTCCCATCCTTCTAATTTTGTACCGATCTTTTGTTGCAGGGAAGAGCAATGGGAAGCGTGAATGTAATCTGATGTTAGTGGCACCCCGAGGTATTTAACAGGTAATTCCTTCTCTACTATATTCAAAATACTTGTTATTTCAGATTTCCACATAGCACTTTTTCTGAATAATATATATGATTTTATTTGATTAATTCGTAAACCAACCGTTTCCTCCATTCTAGAAAAAATATGAGTCATGTAACTAGCATTTTCCGTAGTTGCAGCTAAAAAAATCATAACATCATCAGCATATAGAAAATGAGATATGGCAGGCTAAAATTTATTTATCGACTGTAAATGCTTTTTAAACACACCCTCTTCCATTTATAGTGAAAAATAATCCATAGCTATGCAAAATAAATAAGGGGATAAAGGGTCTCCCTGTCGTAGCCCTCTGTTGGAAGTAATGAACCCTTTCATCCTTTCATCGATCATTATAGAGAAGTTGGGAGTTGAAATACATTCATAAATTAAATGAACAAGAGATAGGGGGAAACCAAAACACTTTAGCATGTGGCAAACAAATTCGTGATTAATCATATCATAAGCCTTTTGAAAATCGATTTATGATACACACACACACAACACACTATAACCTTTATAGTAATACACATATATCTTATATATATGTATTTTAATTTATCAATATATATATATTCATAAAATGGAACTCTTTGAATAATCGTATCCATAACAGTGCCAGCTAAAAATTTGGTCTTCAAACTTCGGGAACTATGGAATTTTTAAAAAAAATGAAACACTAAGGTTTTGGAAATATTTTTATTAAAAAATATATGATTTTAAATGATATTTTGGAATTAGATAGGAAAGGTGAAAATGGGAATCTAAGCTATGAAGAGAAAATAACTAACAACTGGAATATGATTTGAATAAACCAATGGACCAAGATGAAATTATGTGGAAATAGCGTTCCCGAATTAACTAGATTCGTGAGAGGGGTAAGAATACTAAATTTTTTCATCATATGACCAGTGGTGGACGACCTCAAAATACCATTCGATCTATTATATAAAATGATATGATAATTTCTGGCCAATCTGATTTAATAACATCCTCACCGCTCCTTATACCGTGGTATTTGGTAATAAATGCAATCGTAGAAGTTGGGCTAATTGGATGACCTTATACCTATCGTTGGACAGCTTTTTAAGTGATTTAGACTTTCCATTCACATAAGATGAAGTCCCGATGGCCATTAATGGTTTAGCCGGTGATAAAACCCCTAGCCTAGATGGTTTCCTAGTGTTCTTCTACCAAAAATTTTGGAACGTTATTAAGGATGATATAATGAATTTATTTAATGAACTTCACAGTGGTAGGCTCTAGTTAGGTAGGTTTAATTTTGTAGACGTTTTATAAATTCCAAAAAAGGACAATCCTCGGGAGCTTATTGACTTTAGATATATTTCACTGATTACTCGTTCTATTAAAATTATTACCAAAGTTTTAACTAACAGATTGAGAAACAAGATGGATAAATTAATTGATAAATCCCAAATAACCTTCCTTCAAGGTAGACACATTGCGGACGGTGTTACCACTGCTCAAGAATTTATTAACTACTGTCATAAAGAGAAGATCAATTGCGCTCTCATTAAACTAGATTTTGGCAAGGCCTTTGACTCGATCGATTGAGATTTTATGATGGACACCCTCAAAGCTAGGGGATTCACCGAAAAGTGGATCTTCTAGATCGATCTAATCCTAAAATCATGTGTGTCTTTAGTTATAGTAAATGGAATTAGAGGTAACAAAATTCAATCTAAGAGGGGTCTACATCAAGGAGACCCATTATCGCCTCTCCTTTTTAGCTTAGTGATAAGTTTTTAATAGAATAATTAGTCTAGCTCTTAACAATAATATTCTACCTAAAATAGGGAGAAATTGAACTTATAATGGAATTTCTACTCTTCACTATGCGGATGACACCCTGCTTTTACTTTGTCATCTTCCTCATTATATCGCATCTTTAAAATTAATATTATATAACTTTGAATTAATATCGGGTCTTAAAATTAACTTCAATAAGTGCTAAGTTATAATCATCAATGAAGCTTCAAACGTGACAACAGAGGTAGTCAATACGCTCAATTGCAAACTATGAATTTCCCAATTAATTACTTAGGTATTATCATCAGACCATCGAAACTGAAAATGGAAGACTGAAACAACGTCATTGATAAAGTTAGCAAGAGATTGCCCTCTTGGAAAGCAAACAGTCTTTCCAGAGCAGGGAGAATAGCACTCATTAATTCGGTATTATCGGCAATACCGATTCATTAGGTTTTCTATTATCAATTTCCTTCTTGGGTAATTACAAAAATTGATAATATTAGGCGTAAGTTTCTTTGAAAAGGACATTTTAAATGTTCTAACTTAAATTGTCCACTTAACCGGGATCTCGTATGTAGACCCAAATCATAAGGAGGTCTAGGTATTATAAATTTAAGAGTACCAAATACCTCCCTTCTTCGTAAATGGATTTGGAAATTCCTAGACGATAATAATACAACTTAGAAAGAAATAATTATCAACTGTTACTATAATGGTTCTAAAATCTTTATAAACCAAATGCCCATCTATTATCTTTTTTCTAGAAGACATTTCTAACATGCATCACATTTTCAAAATTGGACTCAAATTCAATACTCACTCGAGAAACAAACCATCCTTTTGGAACGATAGTTGGGCCTCCCCCATTGCATTTAAACTTGAATTCCTTAGTCTTTATATGGCTTCAAACAATAAGATTGACCTTATTATAGACATATATAGGCCACAAGAGACATTCACCTGGAACATTTCATTTAACCAAAACCTAATTGGAAATGTGCTAAACTAATATACGAAACTTATTAGTATTATTGACCAAACTATTATGGAGGATCTTCCTGATCAGATGGTATGGAATTCGGACAAGAATAAGATATATACTTCTAAATCCTTGTATAACTTCTTGATTTTCTAGGGGACAAATATTTTTAATTATTTTAAACCTATTAGGAAAAAAAATGCGCCTCCAAAAGAAAAAATACAAGTATTGATCGTCCTACATGATAAATTAAATAAAATTAATAAACTACAAACTAAGCTAGTAAACAACGTCAACCTAAACCTATGTTATTTTTGTAATTAGCCTTTGAAACCATTACACATCTTTTCTACAGTTGTCAATTCACTCAACATATAATTTGTACCCTTATGGACATTTTTGAAATTGATATAAATAATAATGTTCTTTACCTCTATGAATATTGGACTAGTTTTAGATTTAAATATATTAGAACTATTAGGAAAATTTTAGACACTTCGTATTCAACTACATGTTGGGGCATTTGGCATGAACAAAACTAAAAAATATTCAATAATTCATATAAAAATTTTGTAGCTATTTTTCATTTCATTACTTTGCACATTTCCCTTTGGGTAGGTTCCTTTAGTCGACATCCTAGATAGTGAGACTACCTAAATATGATCACGGATGTTCCCCGTGCTAACCAACAGATAATACTGCTTGACTACAACTCAGAATGGTAATCCGATATTTTCTCAATTCCTTAGCTCTATCGCATCATTTGCTGCTATTGTCAATCTCCCTTCTGGCTTATGCTTTGGCCAACTGTCCATAATTTTTCAAGCTATGAGCATCGACCATCAGCAGTGTTACATCTAGCAATTTGTTACTCAGCATGGCTGGCACTCTTTGAGCTCTGAGCATAGTCCATTATTATTCAGCCTGGCACTATTTGAGCTCTTCATGTTCCTCTAACCGGCAATTAGCACTATTGTTTGTGCATGAACCTCATCAAACCTGTTGATTACTGTCTGTTCATAATTCATAGTTGCATGCATCTTTCTTTGCAACTTGCATGCACTTTAGTATAGGCTTTGGCTGCCTAAAGCATGTGCTTATACAGCTTTGAACCTATGTGCTTGTGTGAACTCCAACATAGATTAATAACTAATGCTTCCCATTTCAACAATTTTATTTATTTTCACTTGGTACAACCTATAAACACCTATGCACCCATATCCACTCATCAACATTCACTAGCGCTTTGAGCCACAACACCCGATTCAATACAAACACTCCTACATATGAAGATGATGCTTTATATTCTTAGGCTATCAAAAAATATACATTAGTATATATCCTTGTACAACCATAATAAACAAACATTATGCTTCTTCTTTTTTTGCCTGTATTTTGATCATCCATGTGGTGATACCTAGTTTTATATTTGTACAATATGCATTATCATATATATAACGACCCGCCTTTTTGACTCCTAAATGTCGACACTAATACATCCATGGTATTCATATGCCGAGCACCCAAGTGTTGGAAAAACGAATTATTAGGGTAAACTAAAATGAAAAGGAAATAGAACAAGAAAGAAGAGAACACAATATCAGAATCTCACATGCGGAACGATACTATATAATATCTCAAAAGGTCTTTACTAAAAATAAAACCTTTATATACTTACATCAAACAGAATAAACTAACATAACCTTGGCTTGGACAGTTATAACAACCCGTCCTCACAAATGTTGATAGATACTATCAACTAATGCAGCGGAAAATAAGTACGGTAGGAAATCATCTAGCTCCTCTCTAAGAGCTCCAATAAACCACAGCTAAATCTGGAAACATACTCGAGCTGACCCAAGCATTAAGAAAATAACACTTGGATCAGTCTGGTAAACCAGCGTGAAAATCTCAAATCACATAGATTTATTATATCTTAAAATCCTTTAAAATAACGGTATCTTGTAAGACTACACCGCCAACAAAGGCGGACGGATTTTTACCTTACGATAACCAAACCAATTCTATTAAAAATCCAGTGATAATATAATAACGCCTAAGGTGTGAAATATAAATATTTACATAGCTGTGATGCAAGTGAGTGTACATTACAACAATAATAGGTATATATACAATCACAACCGCTAAGGCACGTTCGCTAATAGTGTAGGATTTCCACGTAATTCTCTTTGGGGTAGTCAAATCTGAACTATTGCACAAGGATCAGAGATATCCTTTCGAGCATCGTATATCTTTAGATAAAATATACTATAGGAAAACATAGCTGGTCCATGCCCCAACACGTGCACCAGGTCACATAACTCCCTCATGCATATATGTAAGTAACACTAGACGGGAGTGCCTGCACCCTTTAAGTTAGATAAACTGTAATGACCTACCCTTTCGTTTCTCAGAAGTAGACACTAATACATCTACGGTATTCACGTGCCGAACAACCAAGAGCTGGAAAGACAAATTGTTGGGGGAAAAAGAAGAAAGAAGATAGGAAGAAACTAAACAACATAGAATCTCACGACAAAACTAATAATATATAATATAATAGATCCTTACAAAAGAAAAACTGAGGTATATATATAAATCAATAAGAGTACACTAATCTATTTCAGACTGGACAGTTATAACCGCCCGTCCTTATAAATGCTGATAATTTTAACAACCAATGCAACGGAAAATAACATATGCGTAGATACGTCTTGGGCCTCCAACTCGTCTCCTGAGCTCCAATGCATCTAAACTGGTATCTGTAAATATGCTCGGGTTGACCCAACCATTATAAGGAAATAACGCCCAGATTAGTCTGGTAAACTAGCGTGAGAAAACTCTTATCAAATTAACTGATTTCTATATTTAGGAAAAACCCTTTAAAATGGGTATCTCGTAAGACTACGCCACACATCATGGACAGGTTTTTACCTTATGATAACCAAAACACTTTTATATCAAATCTCATGATATTATCATAATGTCCAAGGTTTAAGATACCTCATATTCAAGTAGTTGTGATGCGTGTGCATGACAATAATAATATGTATAAAATCAAAAACAGCAAGCTCGTATTAGAGAAATAGATTTCCAACAATTGGCAAGGTAAAGGACTACCTTCCAAAATTATATATACCTCTAGATAAAATGTATAGTGGGATCGAAATCCTTTCGACCCCAACCAACACAGAACCGGCCTACCCCCTTCTTGGGTAGTACCGGATATGATCGTCCCCGGTTGTGATCAACAACTAAAATGGGCCTCGAAGCATACATAGAGATATAGACTCTAAATCTGGGGATGACCATACCCTTATTGGGTGAGACCCACATATTCATGTTGTATCTTCCATGTTTTAGCCATTACCAGGGTGTGAGGCTCGAAGAGGCTACGCTCTTACCATTTATCAATCCCTCTTGGAATGCTAACACTACTCTCCAGGCAGCAATGCAATGCCAACAATCATCCATACAGGTTCGTTCTGGGTCTGAGCGAAGCTGAAAGCACTACTTCCACTACATCCTCTTTGGAATCACCCTCGGGATTAGTAGCAAATAACCCTTGCATTTCAAGAGCTCCGATCTTCAATCATCATCAAGATGTCTTCCACTCGAATGCATATGTTGGCTCGAAGTTGTTTTTTGGATAATATATCCGATCCCGGTCTCTCCGAACCAACAACCGATAATTCCTTATTGATTCATTCCCGATTCTTTTAGAAGTAAGTATTCGAGTCCTCACCGAGGAACTCGAATTTACAATCATACTTCCTAAGTCAAACTGGCCGAGATCTGATAGTCGGTTATTTAATTATCAAATACAAAACAACAAATTCAGAGATTTAATTACCCATAGTTACCAGTAAGCCTCAAAACACAACTTTCATTTATTTAATCCCTTTCTAAAACATTTATCAAAACATTCATATACTTATCTCACTGACATAAGTATATTCACAAAATATTTGTGAAGATTTCTTACTTCCAAAACTTCCTTATAAATATTCAAAACCATTTTAAACTCCTTTATAAATATTCCAAAATCGTTTATAAAACTTCTTTATAAAACTTAAGTAAATAATTTTCCTTTGGTATCAAATCAATTATTTAAACACTTTAAATAAGTAAGTTGTGGTTTTTAAAAAAATTTCCAAATAGTTTTATTTTCAGACCTCTTTAACCGAATAACGATTCCAAATACTCATTCAAAAAGTATTAGATCTACTTCGAACATTTTAGATAAATTGATTAACTTGAAATACTATTAATAAAATAACAACTTTTTGAACAAGTTATATTATAACAATATACTTTTAAATCAAATTTAAAATAACATAAATAACTTTTAGAATAATATTGATATATTATTAACTTTAAACGAACCATTATAAACATAATTTAACTTCAAAACAATATTATTATAATAGTAAATAAACTTTAGAAACAATATTGTTATAATAATTATATAACTTTAAACCATATTATTATAGTAATAAATTAATCTTAAACAATATTGTTATAAAAAATAAATTACTTCTAAAACCAATTAACTTTAAACAATAATTAACTTCCAATAATTAGTTTTAAACAATAATTAACTTTAAATAATAATTATTAACTTTAAAATAAAAGTAATTAACCTTTAAATAAGATATTTAACTTTAATTAAAATGATTAGCTTAACTAATAATAGTTAACTATAAAATAATATTGATGTATCTTTAAACATTTAAATATAATAATATATCAAAACATTTACTTTTAAACTGATGTAAACTGAAGTTGATTTGAATCCAAAACTTTTTGGATTTAGAAGGAGACTTAGCAATCACTATGGCACTTAAATAAGCTACCATTTCAATTTAATTAACTATCTAAGTTAATTACTGCCATTAACATCGACCATGGGTTCACACGTTACTTAACGACCATTATTAATGATTTCTATCATTACGGGTTTAAGTTGAACATATACAGTGTCATACTCAACCGGGCCAAACAATCAGGTTCGATATTCAAAATTCATATAACAAAAATATAATTAAAAATAAATCAATAATGGTGAGGAATCCCATTGGATCCCTCCAACCTATCTCCCTTGCATCATAACTCATATATATATATATCTATAAATCAATAGTGGTGAGGAATCCTATTGTATCCCTCTAACCTATTCCCCTGTATCACATACGGTATATTGTTATATAATATGGGTCATCCGCTCCAAGGGCGGGAATACATCCAAACCAACTGATAAAGCAGTAAATCATCCAAACAAGGAACAACCAATTTTATAACTGTTATATAGTGTTATAGTATCATTCGGAGGTGAATTTACTCATCGAAATTCCAGTTATTGCCGAGGCATTCTGGTTACGTCTGAATTCGAATTCGAATTCAACGTAAAATTCCACTAGCTCCAATTGCCACCAATCCAATTCCATGACGTAATATTTGCTGATACGAGCACAACGCAACTCATCACGCTTGATTTCGACGTCGTATGTATTAGTTATTGCAATTATAAGATTCACAAATTAACTGAAATATAATATTACTAATTACATCATTATAATATACTAATTACCATCAATTATCACTATCTTTCTACTTTCTCTCTCTTCGTTAATGAGAACGATGTAGCCGCCCACCCTTCTTGCATCCACCACTGCTGTCGTACGCCGCCTGATGCCGCCTAGCTCTAGCTATGGCCTCCTTTAACCTAGCCGACCCCACGCCGCAAGCGCCCCCCTCCAATTTGCCGCTGATCGTCCCAAAACTGCCCACGAACACACCCCCTTTGTCACTGCCACAAGCCATGCCGTGCCGCCAAACTTCGACCGTACAGTCTCCTCGACCCCCTCTATGTTTCTCCTTCAGGTGCCATCGTCCAACGACGACCCAAATCGCCGCAATTCATGAAAGTAGATTTTACATTCATCGACGAACTACGGTTGTCGCGCTTCACCATCGACGATCTCCACCATCCACCTCACTCATCTTGACATCGGCTACAACTTCCTAGTTAGACTCGAGACATAGAAATGCACGGATTGGTGCTGATCAATAACGACCATCAGATTGAGGCTATGTTTCAATTTTGAATTTGCAAACTTAATTTTCTTGTTATAGCCGTGCTTATATAGATAGGGGAGGTATGGAGATGGATGTTGGAAAGTGTGGTTGAGATGATGGGGTATGGCCTAAGATATGAAAGGTATGGCCAAAATAGTGTACACATTATTTTATTCAAAAATATCAAGTTTAGGTACCCAAAATATCAAACTCCAAACAACTCATGCCACTTGGCGTTCTATACTAAATACCCTCATTATGTACCCAATAGAACTAGTTTCGAGACCTAATTCGATCGTATGCAGAAGTTAGCTTTTCAAATCCAACTATATATATTAATTCCTTTAATTAATTTCTACGCGTTTCAAGCTCACAAGATCACATAGTACGTCCAATCATCACGACATTCGACGACATACAACAATTTATTAGTACGGATCCAATGGCACCAGTTTCGTCAAAATCCGAGGCAGTGTTCCAGGATGGTATTTCACACGTTAATTAAAACGAGTTATTATAAAACCAGTTTAATCACTTTAATTCCAATTTAAAAGTTTACAATTATCATTCTTGTTTAAATAGAATTTAAATAAATTCCCTAGATCATTTTTATCCAAATTAAATCCTTATACTTGAAATTTAAGCTATTTGGCGTATAAAACTAATATTTCAATATTTAAAATTAATTAAGTATTTCAAATTCAAATGACTAAAATTCTGGGTCGTTACATAAACCCCACAGACTATGTCTCCTATTTCTGGTTTCTATCGTTACCAATGGTGAAGTCACGTTCAGCATCCCAACACACAAGCCACAACTCAAATAGATCTTCCACATGAGCCCCAACTAGAATAGATCATGGAACCACACATGGATTCCCATATCTTAAACATATCCCGGAATCACACATGGATTCCTCAACAGATCCCGAAATCACACATGGATTCCCATATTCCGAATAGATCACAAACAACTACATGCGTTCGAGCATCTCAAACAGATCTTGAATCTCCACATACATTCCAACATCACGAAGCAATCGCAAGCCATCACGAAGCAATCATGAACCAATCACAAAGTCATCACGAAGCAATCAAGAACCTCTTCCAAAGCATAGAACACGTATATGGTTTTAGAGTGGTTACAGCTTTGAGTCATCTTATATAAGTGCACTCCTCCGCTTACCGGGTGCTCCAAAACTAATCGATCAATTTTCGGGGAATCTAAACCCCGGTTCTATGGGAAATAAACAGACATACATAAGAGCGGAGATCACCTCCTAACTATTTAAGCGGACGAATTTCCTTACCATTGTCCTATAAGAGCAAAACGAGTTTATACGTGCAATATAATATCACCGAAGATAACTGTACCATATAATCCTTTTATTTCTTAAATCAAACCTTTAAAATTTTCTAAAACCATATATAAATATACTAAAAATATACTTTTAAAATACTTATACTAGATTTTAAACCATTTATTTAAAACATCATTTAAAACTTGTTTCGTAATTTAAAACCATCTCTTTATAAATCTATAAATGATTTTCAGAAATATATTTAAACCTTGTTATTTCATGATAATAAGTATGATACCAGTGCTTATTATAAATACGAATAAGCCCTCGGATGTCTTTCAAAGTTAACTTTAAAATCGTAGATCACGGCTATTTCAAAGTGCGTCCATCGCGAGCTTTCGCTATAACATTTATAACTTCCATTTCCAAATTACACAAATGTCCAAACCACTTAGATTTATGTCAAACACACCAAAACGTGTGTAGAACAACCCAATATATATACACACACATATATATGTATTTTCACAATGTATCACATTTTATCCAATTTAACATATGTCAAATATCAAGGATTTCAAAGCATGTTTATAATGACTATATCGTTTCTAACGTTTATAACATACTACCACTTTTCACAAAGCAATATCAAGCATAAATAGGGAGTATGGGCCCCGATACATGTTATAGATGATCAATAGAGATATTATACTCAATAACACTGTTATCACTTGTTTTACAAAACAAGGCGGGGTCCAAAAGTGATAATTTGCATTGTGTGTTATATAATTTATATTTTTAATACAACAATAATTATATATACAACAATATATAATTAACTAGTGAGTAAAACTCACCCAATTTCCAGTAACGCTTTCTTATTTCTGAATAGTCCAAAATCGAACGCCGTTCGATTTTGACTAAAATTCTCACAAGCTCCAAACTCGACGAATTCAACTCCATCCCGTAGATATCGTCGATATAAGCGCAATGGCAAAAACAACGCCTCAATCGGACCTCGTATGCACAAGATACGACATATAAGAAATTGAGTTAATTAACTTAATTAATTATAATTAAATCACCAATTGTTTACCTTAACCCTTCTTCCTCTCTTACCCATTCATGTGCATAGTGATACTCAATATCAAAAACCATAGCCGTGCACAACCAACAACCACCCCGCTGCCTCGAATCACTAGAGCTCCTTCGATCCCACCAACGATCATCTCTTCGCTTGTAGAACGCAACAACGCCTCAAAATCCCACTCGGTTCTCTAATCCAAACACGACCATGGTTCCTCCCCCTCGGCCATGTTAGATCGCAACTTTATCTTTCTCACCTGAGAACTCCAAACCATCGCTAATCGACTCCCTAAGCAACGACGTGTTCAACCTCATCCTCAAAATCACCTACGGCTACCTCTACTAAAAAGCAACTGCAACTCCATGTATGACAAGAATAATGTCGCCCTTTCCAAGTCGCGATCAGACTTGATGAAACTCAGCAAGGAGGTACCCTTCGACATGAGAAAGCTAATGATATTCTCTAATTTGCATCACGTTTCCTCCTTCTCCGGCAATTGCAAACCCTAGGTTCGGAAATCTAAAATCGAGCATCATCAAACCATGCCACACCTCCAACTCACACACCCTCACGAAGCCCCCACTCTTAGAGCTCAACGAATCGAACGACGTTGATTTTTCTGGTCTAAAACTTCGACAACAATTCAAGATGTATGGCGGCTATGTTCTTTTGTTCTTAGAAAATAAAAGAGCAGGGAAAGGGAGATAGAAAAGTGGTTTTAGAAATATCTAAGCGAGGATGGATATTTATAACAAATATATTATAATATTTTAATTTATCTAATTAATCATCTGATGTTTTGGGCTCGTACAATCACACAGAACGTTAGATCGTCACGAAACTCGTCGACGTACAACAATTCATGATTCTAGATCCATTGAAATTGGTTTCGTCAAAATCCGATACAATATCGTAGAATGATAATTTCACACGTTAAATAAAATGAATTATGATTAAAACAATTTCAATCACTTGTAATTCTAAATTAAAAGTTTACTATCATCATTCTTATTTAAATAGAATTTAAATAAGCTTTGGAAATCATTTTTATTCACATTAAATCCAGGAATTAAATATTAAAATAATTCCAATATTGAATAATAAACCGTTTAAAAATCCGGGTCGTTACATTCTTCCCCCTTTAAAAGAATTTCGCCCTCGAAATTCCAACATAAGCAACAAAGCAACAATCACACATCAATACCCAATGGTATTGCAGGTGAAGAAACAATCACATCACAATACTGTACAGTACTGCGATTACTAGCAACCAAAACTCATGGTTTACCCAGATTCTGAAACCATCTCATCGCACAAGGATGACAAACAATCCACTAAACGTTACCTTATGCTCAACAACCTTAGGTATTACTCGGTCGATCACTCATGCTTCGAAAACAATACGAAGAGTCATTCCCCCAAACTCTCCAAAAGCCAATAAACAATACATAATATATTATAAAAGCCCGTGCGATATACATATATCATCCGTACATAATGTAAATCCGATCACTGGCTCAATCACATAGATCCCACTTCCAAACCAGTATAGATCACTTGACCTCTCTAGTGCGGACTTTGATCTGGTTCCTTGATTAAAAACCTCTGTTCTTCTTACATAGCCATATACTATGATAGAAAACATCAGGATCATATTAAAAATCCATATCAAGTGTTCCCTGTCAAGAATCAAATGAAAAATCCTAACTCGAACCGGTGTAAATCACCTTGAAATCCATGTACTCAAATCCTATATCAAGAACTGCCATGTAAATAAAATGATCTATGTACAAGTTACGTACTCTATTCCAATTGGTTTCTTAATTACACCAATTTCTTTCTATTTTAATCTGTATTCAATTTCACTTATTGTATTTCTCATTTAATACTAAAATCATTTATGAATTATTTCATAAAATTTACCTCAAGTTATTATACATTATAAGTTCATATCCGTATAATAATTGACTACATAATCAGAGTATATACAAAAATATCCCATTCATTTTACTTAACATGAATATTCAATCAATTTAAAACTTGTTTAAATTCTTTTATCCTCTAAGTTCAAGTGTTATATAAAACTTAGCTTCTATAAACACTTAGCTTCAAATTCTATTACCTTCTAAGTCCAAGTGTTATATAAACCCATCTTTATGTTTTCACAAAACACTTGGCTTCAATTTTTTATATAAATTTCGAAGTTTTAACTGTCCAAAATCAGCGAAAATTCCATTTCATTTTAGCAAATGAAAATTACTGATCAACAGATCAAACAAAATGCACAACTATACTTACCCCAATACATAAGATACATGCGTAGATAAAATATCTTAACCGAAAACTCAAGAACTAAACACCCGATCTTATTTCAAATCATTTTGAAATACATATACTTATAACTTTTGTATACCAAATCATACTTTCACGATTTAAATCAAATTCTGTTTTACCAAAACAACTCTGTAGCAAATTGCTATGTAGCATCCCCACTTTGAAACTCAAAAATAAACACCGATGATGCTGCAGTCATCATTAGAATCATTTTCTAGCGACAGAAGTGAGTTAAGTACATCCAAACCATGCCTTTTGGACTTAACCAAAAATCATTTCCAAAATGGTATCAAATACTTTGCAAACATTACCAACGGGAGGGAGCGATTGGGAATAGAGGAATAGTAAGTACCATGATAACAATTCCATAAACCAATTCCCAAATATTTACTTCCTAATAATACTAGTATTATTTTCCAAAACCTTAGAAAACCAATTTCTAAAACACTAGGATTTAAGACCTCAAATTCTCAGTTCAAATTCTTTTCCCATATTTATAAATCATATTTATATAAGTCACTTTCTTATATAAAACTATTTCTCTAATATTTATTCCAAAATATCTTTCTTTCTCAAAGTCTATAATGATCAACTTTTATTAAACTCAAATTTTAACCCAACATTATTGTCGAACGTCTTATAGTCAAACTGTGAAAATTAATTCACAAAGTGTTCATTTCAATGTTCCCACAAATTTACTATCAACCCAACCTATGCAGTGAAAAGGTAAACTGCTCATAAACTGGTCGAGCACAAATAACCAACCAATAAATGATAATAATAGATACCATTTACTAACAACCAAATACATCATAAATAACTATATTAATTTATGAAAAATTTCCTTTTATATATAAAATATAATCCTAGATAAATTATTTCATTTATCAACTTCAAAAACAATATTGTGTCGGTTTTCCCTGTCCATGTGTTTAGAGATCCCTATCAATAACGCCAGCAACACTTATTGATCAGAATCCATAAGCCATTCTATAGACCAATCAATACAGTACAAAATATGTTTATAACAATAACTAATGCACACTCTCGTATATATACACTCAACTCATAATAAGGCATACTATTACCCTATCTCTCAATGAGTTATACCCACTAAAGCCAAGATTCTCGCTTAACCTTCAGCTCTGATACCACATGTAATGACCCGCCTTTTCGACCCCCAAATGTCGATACTAATACATCCATGATATTCACGTGCCGAGCACCCTAGTGCCGAAAAGACGAATTGTTAGGGTAAAATAAAAAAATAGCACAAGAAATGAGAGAACACAATATCAGAATCTCTAATTCAGAAAGATAATATATAATATCTCAAAAGGTCTTTACAAAAATGAAAACCTTTATATACTTACATCAATTAGAGTAAACTAACATAACCTCAGCCTGGACAGTTATAACAATTTTTCCTCACAAATGCTGATAGATACAATCATGTAATGAAACGGAAAATAAGTACGGTAGGAAATCATCAACTTCTCTCCAAGAGCTCTAATGAACCACATCTGAATCTAGAAACATACTCTAGCTGACCCGAGCATTAAGAAAATAACACTTGGATCAGTCTGGTAAACCAGCATGAGAAACTCAAATCACATAGATTTATTATATCTTAAAACCCTTCAAAATAAGGGTATCTCATAAGTCCACGCCGCCAATAAACATGGACAGGTTTTTAACTTACGATAACCAAACCATTTCTATTATAAAATCAAGTGATAATATAATAATGCCTAAGGTATGAAATATAAATACTCACATAGCTGCGATGCAAATGAATGTACATCACAACAATAATAGGTATATAATCACAACCGCTAAGGCACGTTCGCTAGTTGTGTAGGATTTCCATGTAGATCTCTTTGGGGAAGCCGAATCTGAACTACTGTATAAGGATCAGAGATATACTTCCAAACATCGTATATCTCTAGATTAAATATACTATAGGAAAACATAGCTGGTCCATGCCCAAACACATGGCACCGGGTCACATCACTCCCATATGCATATCCGTAAGTAATAATAGACTGGTGTGCCTGCACCCTTTAAGTTAGTTAAACCCCATAGGCTATGTCTCCTATCTCTGGTTTTTGTCATTACCGATCGTGAAGTCACGTTCAGCATCCCAACACACAAGCCACAACTCGAAGAGATCTTCCATATGAGCTCCAACTCGAACGGATCATGGAACCACACTTCGGTTCCCATATCTCAAAAAGATCTTGGAACCACACATGGATTCCTCAATAGATCCCAGAATCACACATGGATTTCCATAGATTCCAACATCACGAAGCAATCATAGACCAATCACGAAGCCATCACGAAGCAATCACGAACTTATTCCAAAGCATAAAACATGTATATGGTTTTGGAGTGGTTACGGTTTCAAGTTATCTCATACAAATACACACCTCCGCTTACCGGGTGCTCCAAAACTAATCGATCGATTTTCGGGAATCTCAACCCCGGTTATTTGGGAAATAAACAAACATATATAAGAGCAGAGATCACCTCCTAACCATTTAGGTGGAAGGATTTCCTTACCATTATCCTAGAAGAGCCAAACGAGTTTATACGTACAGTATAGTATCACCGAAGATAACTGTACCATATAATCCTCGTGTTTCTTCTGGATATTTCCATAATATATTTGGTCAAATCAAATAACAATGAAGATAATCACATACAGGAAACTAGTTCCCATATACTGTCCATAAGCAAGTAGCACACAAAGCATGATTGAAACAAAGAAGCACGATCAAGTCGATCAAGTCGTATAAACAACTTCTAATCTCCGGTTTAATTAATCTTCCATTATTAATTAAAATCCTCTTTTAATAGTAAAACCCATTTTTACTCAATAAACCCTTTTATAAATGAAACTCCATTTGTTAATTAAACTCCACTATTTAAAAAACATCACTATTCATTTCAAGGCATTTCAATACTTTCAAAAGTATTCATATACTTATCTCAGACGTATAAGTATGTTCACAAATTAATTTCAAAGAGCATAAGACAAATGTTACTCAAACACTGTCACTACAAACCCAAAACCTTTCAACTTATGATTTTCTTTAAAACATTCTTTTCAAAGATCCATTTAGATCCATAAGTATAATCAAAACGGGTTAAAGGCGAATGTTACTAACACATTGCCACAACAAACCCAAAACCAAATCATACTTGTTATTATCTTTAAAATTCCATTATTAAAGATCTAAGTATTTTCCAAACTCATTTAACAATATTTTAACACATTAAAATATTAACCAAGGTTTTAAAAACAAATTTTACTAAAACATTGTTTACGACAAACCCAAAAGCACTTACTATTCTATTTTCTTCAAAATTCGTTTTAAAGATCCAATTAATTTTAGCAGTATAGTTAAATGGGTTAAAACAAATATTGCACAAACATCGATACTATGAACCCAAAATTCACTTTTATACTTGCCATTCACTTTAAAATATCCATTTAAAGTTCTAAGTGCTTCTCCATGTTATTAAACAAAGTTATATACCTTTTTTATCAATTTTAAAAAATAGTCCATTATAACATAAGTGTTATAATCTAAAAAATGCTTTATACCTTTTCATGAAATATTAAACTTCCTTTCTAAAACTTCTAGATATACTAAAATACTTTTAAAAAGATAGATATTTACATATACTAATTTATTTATAAAACAAAGATATTTAATAAAATACTATATACTATTTGTAAAATATTATAAAATAAAATCCTTTTATTTGTTAAGTCAACCCTTCAACAATTTCTAAAACCATATATATACTAAAAATATACTTTTAAAACATTTATATATATTTTAAACCTTTTATTTAAAACACCATTTAAACCTTGTTTTGTAATTTAAAACCATCTCTTTATAAATCCATAAATGATTTTCAGAAATATATTTAAACCTTGTTATTTCCTTATAATAAGTATGTTAACAGTACTTATTATGAATATGAATAAGCCCTAGGATGTCTTCCAAGTTAACTTTAAAATCGCAAATCACGGCAATTTCAAAATGCATCCATCGCGACCTTTCGCTTCTAAAATTTGTAACTTCCATTTTCAAATTCCACAAATGTCCAAACCAATTCCATTTATGTCAAACACACCAAAACATGTATAGAACAACCCGATAAATATACATATATATATATCCATAATATATCACATTTTATCCAATTTAACATATGTCAAATATCAGGGATTTCAAAGCATGTTTATGACGACTATATCAGTTCTAACATTTATAACGTACTATCACTTTTTACAAAGAAATATCAAGCATGTAAACAAGTAGCCTGGGCCACAATACATGTTATAGATGATCAACAGAGATATTATACTCAGTAATACTATTTTCACTTGTTTTACAAAATAAGGCGTGGTCCAAAAGTAATAACTTGCATTGTTCATTATACAGTTTATATTTTCAATATAACAACAATTATATATACAACAATAAATAATTAACTGGTTAGTAAAAATCACCCAAGTTCCAGTTAACGCTTTCACGGTTCCGAATAATCCAAAATCGAACGTTCGATTTTGACTAAAATTCTCACAAGCTCCAAACTCAACGAATCCAACTCCAACGCGTAGATATCATCGATACGAGCACAACGATGAAAATGGCGCCTCAACCAGACCTCGTCTAAAAAAGATACTAAGAAATTGAATTAATTAACTTAATTATAATTAAATCACCAATTATTTTATTCCTCTCTTACCCATTCACGTGCACAGTGATAGTCAATATCCATAACCATGGCCATGCACAACCACTAACCTCCCTGCTGCCTTGGACTACCAGAGCTCCTTCGATCACCGCCAACAATCATCTCTTCGTGCATAGAACACAACGACGCCTCAAAATCCACACTCGACTACACTAATCCAAATGCAACCATGGCTCCTCCCCCTTGGCCATGTCAGATCGCAATTTGCTCTCGCTTACCTGAGAGCACCAAACCACCACTAATCGACTCCCTGAGTCATGACGAGTTCGACCCCATCCTTGAAATCACCTACGAACTCCTCTACTAAAAAGTGACTGCTGCTCCATGTACGACAAGAAAAATGTTGCCCCTTCCAAGTCACGATCGGACTTGATAAAACTCAGTAAGGAGGTACCATTCGACATGAGAAAGCCAATGATATTCTCCAATTTGCCTCATGCTTCCTCCTTTGGCAATTGCAAACCCTAGGTTTGGCAATCTAAAATCGAGCATCACCGAACCACCCTCCAACTCACACACCCTCACAAAGCCCCTACTCTTACGAGCTTAACGAATCGAACGACGATGATTTTCGTGGTTTAAAACTCCGAGAACAATTCAAGATGTGTGGGAGCTATGTTTTTTTTTCTCAGAAAATAAAACAAGAGGGAAAGGGAGATCGAAAACATGATTTTAGAAATATCTAAGTGAGGATGGATATTTATAACCAAATATATTATAATATTTTAATTTCTCTAATTAATCGTCCGACATTCCGAGCTCGTACAATCACACAGGATGTTGGATCGTCACGAAACTCGTCGATGTACAATAATTCATTATTCTGGATCCAATGGAATTTGTTTCATCAAAATCCAAAACAATGTCTCGGAATGATAATTTCACACATTAATTAAAATGAATTATTATTAAAACAATTTCAGTCACTTTTAATTCTAAATTAAAAGTTTACTATCATCATTCTAATTTAAACAAAATTTTAATAAACTTTGGAAATCATTTTTATTCACATTAAATCCATGATTTAAATATTTAAATAATTCCTTATAAAATGTTTAAAAATCCGAGTCGTTACAGTATATAGTTAATAATAACTATTAACGAGTGCTCTCCTCTTTTTGAGGACAACTCTTCCATAAAATAAATTACATAATATAATAATTAATTAAAGTGTTAATTAATTAAGTTAATTAAATAAGATTTATTTAATATAGTGTTATACATAAACCATAATATAAGTTGAATAAAGTACAAAAGTTACATAAGAATAAAACTTATATAATATAAATGTATAAGCTAAAGGTGGAATATTAAAGAAACAGTAAATAGACTTAAAGAATAAATACATACGTGAAAGAATGTATACCATGATTTTTGATGTTTCAACACTTGAATCATGAGGGTATTTCATATAAATTATTCCATAAGTCGATATCACTTAGTTATACATATTGAAGATTATGAGTCTTTAATATAAGTGTTGTCCTCTATCATTTATGTATTAATAAAATTACTTTCATACTCTCTGGTTGTTGAGTACTCAAGCTAGAGATGTTATGTATAGTATTATTAATATATTGAATAATCGAGGTAATATAGCTATATATATTTGTTGAGCAAACTCAAGGTACATATATTATTCTTAAGCCGTCGTGAAATGGTAAGTATGATTGAATAATCTCTTTCAATTTGTTAAGCAAACTCAAGATCGAAATGGATTAGGATAAGGAATCCAGAATTAGGAGCTGTATATGATAAAATTGATAAGGAGTTATCCATCGTTTATAGGGCTATGTCTTTTTGAACAAACTCAAGGTTAGAATCTCAAGACAGACGAGTCCTCACACGCACTAGTTAAGTCGAAATACTTCTATGTTTCGTTTAGGGTTTGGAGAAACATAAAAGTCTAGTGGGAGCCTTATTAGAAAAATGAAATGGTAACATTTAACCTTTCTAATATTGTAAGGATGTCTGCTATATAAAGTTATAATAATCTACATTGATAAATTTGTGCAATTAATATAACTAATAAAACGTTTATCAAATAAAATATACAAATGAACTGAATTAATATTGACAAAGAGAAATATAAAGCATACTTACCAATAAATTTTTGTATGTTGACCTATACAAGTGCTTGATTACACAACCATAAAATATATTCGTAACTTGGTCGCTTACAAGTTTACTTGCCTGAGACTACGTATTGTCTTCAATGAGTTTTGTACTCTGAAAGCAATACAAGAATATGGATATTTGGTCCATATACGATCACATATAAATGCGATATGGTGAACGATCACAATTCATAATGTATGAAACTTTGATGAAATTGGTTCATTGAAATAAGCAAGTAAACTGTAGTGTGAGATCGTGTATTCAATATGATTGATTACAAAATGGCCTTGTTGTGTTAAATGTTATACTTGACCAAAAGCTAAAAAAATAGATCTAAGAACTCGATCACTAAAATGTCAGTTTGATCAGTTTACGTAAAGTGCAATTTATTTGATATCCTTAAAGTAAAGTGTAACGACCCGCCATTTTGGACCATTCGCGTCCATTATAAGTGTATAGGTAGACACTCATGCCGGAGTTGAATTGCTCAAAATACCGCGTTGTTAATTTAAATTTGGCAAAACTGAACATATACAGTAAATAAAATAATCACAGATCACAGACACAGAGTAATAAGTGCAGCGGAAATAAAAGAGATAGTAGTTCATGAAGCTACTATATGAATATATAAAATACATCAGAGTTTACAACAGAAGAGTAATACGATACATCAGATACAAATCAGAATACATCACTGGAATCATCGAATACAGAAAGCAGAATAGATGGCTGGATCTTCAAGCAAAGCTCCAACTTCAAAGGTGAGTCTCGAATACTGGATCACTCAGTCTGACCCGAGCGTAAAGCAAAAACACAAGACACTCGAGTCAGGATTAACATTCTTATATTAATAAATCCAACTCAAGTGAAATAGCAATTGAAATACAAGTAACTCAAAGGATGTTTGGAATAACCATCCTTTAAGGATCCGTTAAACTATCTACTATGTAGTAGTGTACGATAAGTAGATAATGTCTATCAGTAATAATAAGATATCAAAATAGCGTTAAGTCATGGCCCATTCCACCCTTAACACATTTTTATTCCCAAAAGCATATACAAGACCGTAGTTTCCCCAAAACCGGAAGTCACCAGAGGGCAATCCATATACTAAAGGTACAAATCAAAATCGTAGTGGTCGCGTATAAATGGAATACAAGTATGACAAGGCACATGAGGCAATACCCAAGGTAGTGATACTACCGTTCGCCTGATCCGGACTGGTGAGAACGCAACGCCGCATCGCCCGCAACACCGTGAGACAACACTCCCAAAATCAAGGGTGCACCAATCGACAACATGTAATAAGTAGTTCGAAGAAGTGTGTCCACTTGAGGTAGCTAATCCTCCATTGGCCCGGCACAGCTCCTGTTTTAGTCATTTCCAATTTGACACAAGTGTCAAGGCTATCCATTATCGTTCTCTTTCTTCAGTCATCACGTACATCATTCCAACCACTTCATTCTGGATCATCACTCCGCGTATAGTTATTAAAGTGGTTTTCGGTTTAGATAGAGAGTATATCCATAACCGAATTCCGGTCTCTTTAATAACCTTCGAAATTATTTCACCGATTGGTCATTTATTTATTTCAAAACCAAATCAATTTCAATTTCAATCAGAGTTTATAAATCAACATTTCATTTGTCTTTCGAAATCAATTTCCAAAATTTCTGTTTCAAAACTTTCAATTTACCATTTCAAAATCTTATAAATCAAATTCAAATTTTATTTAAAACAATTCAAATTTGGATTTAAGTTCGTATATAAGTTTCATTCCGAAATCATTTAAATAAATTTTATTTAACATTCGAATCAATTTAAACTCATTTATCGATTTCATTCAATATTCGTTAAGTTACTTTATCATTCAAAACAATTTCTATTAAATTTCCAATTCATTAAATCAATTTCTTAAGTTCAACTTCATTAAATCAACTTACACTTTTGAATTAAATTAAATTCGTCAAATCAATTCTTTCAATTACAAGTCTTACATTAATTCCAAAATATCACATTTTCATTTCTTGTTAAAGAAATTCCATTTCACTTATTTACTTTCTTAAATAATTTTCCCAAAACTTAATTTATAAAGAAACTCAATTTCAATTATTTACGAAGTAAAATACACTTATTCAAAAATTCAATTTCTCTTATTAAAGAGTTTCAATTCAATTCAATCATTAAAAATTCAATCTTATTTAATTATTAAATAATTCAAACTTAATTATTAAATAATTTCAAAATTTAATAATTTCAAACTTAATTATTAAATCATTTCAAACTTAAATAATTTCAAACTTAATTAAATCATTTCTCAAATTAAACAACAATTCTTACATCAATTACATTGTTAACATTTTGTTTCAGATTTTTAAACATTAACATTTTCCTTTCATTAAAATTCAAAATTCAACTTCATTTCAAAACCATATTAATTATTCAAATAAAATCTTCGTTATTTTTAAATCAAATTATTGACCAATCGGGTTTTATTTAATTCTCTATATCCAAGGTCAAAGTTCAATTTGGGTATTTATCATTTCAACCCGATTCCAATTCAATTCAAATCAAAGCATAACAAAGGGAACTTGAAGTGTGATAGCTGGGATGGTGTCAAAGTAAATAAACAAGCAATAACAACAAACAATAACAATCCAATAATCAATTCAAATAATCCCGAAATAACCGTATTAATTCGCATTGTTATTTGTACGATAATATAATTATTTCTAGAATCTACACTATCATTTCATGTAGATTAAAGATTTTACATTACGGTTTTCACTTGTCATTCAATTACAATTTCATCCATCATCAATTTAACAACATACATTCAGTGGTTCAAGATGTAATTAAACAAATCCTACGTGTCAATAAATTTTACAGTTAAAGGGGTCATATTATACAAATGTCAGTTAATCAAATTTAACATTTAACTATCCTATATCAAGTCAATTGCATACTATTTATCATTTTAACATTAACAATTTAACGTCCAATATAAACATCAACAATCAATCAATTATCAGCCAAACTGTATTATTATTGCATAAATAATTTACAGATAATGGTGTCAGATGTCACAGGTGAACTGATTCAGGTAATAGCATATATAACAGTGTAATTAACTAACAGCAGCAAATTTCAATTGTCGTTTCAATTGAAATCAAATTTAATAAATAAAAGAACGTTAATCGTGAGTGATTGCTCACCTTTCGAGGCTAGAGATGCACGAGAAGATGACCCAGATACGCACACTGATACGGACATAGAGATTGAGTTACGAATCCAAGCAAAACAAATCGGCACGAATTCAACGATCAAAGCTGATAACAGAAATCGATGAAATCAAATCAAAACATTCAACATAGCAACAAATAAAACATGTCCTGTATCAAAGTTTAACAATATAATTCTATGTGCTACCGAGATCGAAATGGTCTGAAATTTGGTATGAATAAAGATCAAAACTTGTATTTCAAACTGCAAAAGATTCACTTGTTTTGGACAAGAGACGAGAAAAGTTACGATGTCACGAACATAGACTCAGGCCATGTTTGCAGCAGTGTAAAATAATTTCTAAGTACAAAAGAGCAGCTGTCTGGGTCTAACTTCCAAATGAGAAACAGAGGATCAAATGACCTCGCATGATGCTGAAAATTCGTGAACATAAAATAGAAAACTCAATCTTTCCAACAAAAAAAGAATCACTGTATTGCGACGTAAGACGGAAGAGATACGATGCATCAAACATGAACTCAGGTCGTGTTTGCAGCAGTGTAAAAAAATTTCTAAGTACAAAAGAACAGCTGCCTGGGTCTAACTTCCAGATCCTCGACCACTAATCAAACGATGTCGGATTTTGCTAAAATTTGACATGCGTAAACAAGGTAACTTCGACTCCTTTTTAAAAATAGAATAAACCCATTCCGATAAAACATGAGTGAGATATGATATCGTGAACACGAAATCTAACTGCTGTTCAGAAAAAGGAAAATATATATATATATATATATATATATATAGCCTATGACTCACGTTTATACCATAAATCAAATGTAATTATTCAGAAGTTAAAATAACATTTGTTTGGTCAAGCAAAACAAAAGGCATGTAAAGGCTGATGTATGTATATATGTCAACTCAGTAAACAAAGCAAGTAAGAAGAAAAATAAAATAAAGAAAATGAGTAAAATCTAATACAAACATATAAATATTGTTACAGTAGCTTGCCTGTTCAAAAACAGCAAAACCAAAACAAGGATTTTATGTTCTTTTCAATTTCATTTCAACCCAAAAGCAAATATCAATGTTGGCCACCAAAACTCTTTTCAAACCATCACTTAAATATGGTACGTATACATATGAACATGTATATATAAGCAGGCATAGTTTCATATGTTTTCACAAGCCTATAAACAAATGAACTCTATAACTAAAACATAGTTAAATAAAAGAAGAAGAAGCCTGCAAAAACATCCTCTGCTCAAAATCAAAGAAAAACAAAGCAAGTTCTACCAAGATTTCAAAGTCCAGATCATATAACTAAAGACCAATCTGAAGTTTCAAAGATGAGAGAAAATATGGAAGATGAGGATTAAATTTTTAAATTCCTGGAATAATTAAAACATTGGCTCTGTCATTTATAATAGAGAGGAGTATTTATGCATGTTTGACTTCTAAAATCATTTGCTCTCAAATTAATTCGAATTTTGCTAATGCCGTAAACTAGGAAAATGTTTGTTTTTGATCATAGGTTACACTAAAATATAACTCTATACCTTAAAGCAAAGACGCACACAACTGCAAAGACTGGAGCTCGTGAGTGAGAAGATGGCTATTCGCTCGGCATGGAGGTTGAGCATGCGGAGGTTGCGATGATGTGGCGCAAGGCGGAGAGAGGGGTGTGTGCTTCGGTGACAGCACGGTAGAGGCTTTGGCTTAGAAGAAGAGAATGCGTCTGTGAGGAGAAAAGAAAAGGAAGTTGAAAAGAAAAAAAAATGTGAAGATAAAAGGCCACTGGCGATTCACATAAAAAAAAAATTTTGAAATAAATAAAGTAGGAAGTAAAGAACCAATAGCCATAGAAAATGAAAGGCCAGCGTACCACTAGACAGTAAAGGCTGAATACATTAATGTATATAGCTATTGAGTTGTACGGTACGAAATGAAAACCGATACGCTACCACACCCGAACTCCAAACTACACAAATGAGTATACTACGAAGATCGGCATGGAAAGACGATCAAAACAGTATACAGATATCAGCGATATGATCGAATTGTAAAAATTCAAATTTTCTAATAGCGGAAAATGCAAGAAAAACACTGAAAAATAAGATCGACGGAGCCAAAGATGTCCGAATTTGGAAAAACGACAAACTGACATCTTGCTCAGAAGATGGTTTAGAATTTTTCTATATAAAAATATTTAGGTTTCAGAAACATTCTATTTTCATCTCTTTTTAACTGATTAAATTGAAGTAAATTTACGCGCGAAATAAACTTTCATATTTTCGGACGAAAATTTACCAGTTGCTATGTTTAACTAAACGCATTCCAAATATCAAATTTATTTCAAAATTTTATCGTTTAAAATTTCGCAAAATTTCAATTAATTACGTTATTAAAACGGTTAAAATTTACGGGTCGTTACACTCTCCCCCACTCAAAACTTTTCATCCCCGAAAAGGAAGGAGGTAGGAGAATAGAAACAACCAGAAAGAAAAACAGATTTGAAATACAAAATAACAATTAATTTAAACCATATAAATTCAAATTTAAATTAATTGATATTCAATAATTGATTTAATCCATTTGATTTCACTAAAATCAATCACAACTATTTCTAAATTCATTATCTTATTATCTTATTATCTTCAATTTACAATTTCAAAACCATAAATTTGAATAGTCTTTTATTATAATCATATTTTTCAGCAATTTAAATTCTTCTTTATTCCAAATTACTGTTAAATTTATTCTACTTAATATATCTAATCACATATATTTAACCCATATAAATTAATTTAAAACATAAAAGTTCGATTTAAATTAATTTATATTTACTAATTTCTTTTAAATTCAAGGTATTTTCATAAGTTGATCAAATTTCAATTTTATTAATTCTTTCAAAACAAATTTATTAATTCTTTCAAAACAATTTATTTCATTATTAACTGAGTTTACTTATTATCCTATCTAACTCTATTAACATTTTTATAATCAAAATTTAGTGTATAACATTTATTATAAACACTCAAATTTTATTTATAATTTCAATTTATCTTATACATTATCCAATTACATATTCAACTTCTGAATGATTTAGGTAAGTTGTATTAGAATGCACTTGAACAATATACAAATAAAATTTTCCAAATTCAATTATTCAAGTTTAAATATTTATCCAAAATTTAGCTTTATTTATAATTGAAAACATCTTTACATGATTTTAAGAATTTAATTTTCGAATAATTTCAAACTCTTTAGAAATAATTATGTATATATTATATATATTAAATCAAATTAAATTTAAAATAATATACCCATATATATATATATATATATATATATATATATAAAATCAAGTCATACTTAAGGAATTCAAATCAAAATATTTTTCCAAAACAAACCCGTAGCAAAGTTATAGAATGGTTTCTCCACTTCGAAACTCGAAAATGAATGTCGATGATGCGGCCGCCATCACCGAGATTATTTTCCAGCGACAAAGAGAAGAGCACTGATTTCAACATTTTTTAAATTCTTTGAAAAACAATTTCTATTTGAAAATACCTTCAATAATATACATTTAAAATTTTAAAACCCAAAGTTCGAAATCACCGGAAACTAATAAATTCTCAAATTTCTGAATTAAATTCATTTCAAATTCCAATCAATTTATAACCAAGTTTATAAATTCATTTATTTATATTATGCAATAGTCAATGGTTTACAAAACAATAAATGAAAATCAATATTATTATTTCAAACAACAAGTTCATTAACAATTTAATTTTAGAAAACTTATATTTATATATAAGATAATCATACAAAACTTCTATTTTATTTATCAAATTTGAAAACAATATTGTGTCAGTTTGCTCTGCTCAAGTGTTTTGGAAATCCTATCGATAGCGTTGATTAGACGAATCGATCGAAAACCCAAATCAACATCAACAACTCAAACAACACAATATAAAACATTTTAAAACATTAATTTACAATTACACTTCCTTGCTCGACGATACAGGAATGAATTTTCAAAATAAGGATAGGGTTTCAACTTGATGGACTCAAATCAAAGAGAAATTTGATTCGAAGATAAGTTCGAAACAAGATATGATGATTAATAACAAAGTAGGAAGATTGATAAGTTTATATAAATCGCGGGCAACCTTAACCGGGTCGACCGTGACTTCAAGAATAAGATCGTTGTAGCATTCCGAGGTAAATCGACATTCGATCTCAAGAAATAAAATTCAGGTATAGCAGGAGATAGATAGCATCGTAAACCGAGGATACAGAAATCTCCGGTAAATCAATGCCTATTGTAAAGGAGTTTTGCTCCTTTACGAATCATTCGAAGATTGGCGAGACCGCCGATCTGTTATAGATATCATTCAAAATGGAGTTATGGGGTGCTCCAGAATTGAAAGAAGACGAATAGTGAGGGACACGAATGAATTTCGGAACCGAGGGGAACGTTCCAAAATTCAAAGAAATCGAGTCGAAAGAAAGAGATTGAAACTCGAATGAGAGTGATTCTGTAAATACATTTACCTTATATGTTAAGTTTTGCCTAGAGCTACCAAAGCTCTGATACCAACTATAACCACCCGCCATTTTGGACCATTCGCGTCCATTATAAGTGTATAGGTAGACACTCATGCCGGAATTGAATTGCTCAAAATACCGCGTTGTTAATTTAAATTTGGCAAAACTGAACATATACAGTAAATAAAATAATCACAGATCACAGACACAGAGTAATAAGTGCAGCGGAAATAAAAGAGATAGTAGTTCATGAAGCTACTATATGAATATATAAAATACATCAGAGTTTACAACAGAAGAGTAATACGATACATCAGATACAAATCAGAATACATCACTGGAATCATCGAATACAGAAAGCAGAATAGATGGCTGGATCTTCAAGCAAAGCTCCAACTTCAAAGGTGAGTCTCGAATACTGGATCACTCAGTCTGACCCGAGCGTAAAGCAAAAACACAAGACACTCGAGTCAGGATTAACATTCTTATATTAATAAATCCAACTCAAGTGAAATAGCAATTGAAATACAAGTAACTCAAAGGATGTTTGGAATAACCATCCTTTAAGGATCCGTTAAACTATCTACTATGTAGTAGTGTACGATAAGTAGATAATGTCTATCAGTAATAATAAGATATCAAAATAGCGTTAAGTCATGGCCCATTCCACCCTTAACACATTTTTATTCCCAAAAGCATATACAAGACCGTAGTTTCCCCAAAACCGGAAGTCACCAGAGGGCAATCCATATACTAAAGGTACAAATCAAAATCGTAGTGGTCGCGTATAAATGGAATACAAGTATGACAAGGCACATGAGGCAATACCCAAGGTAGTGATACTACCGTTCGCCTGATCCGGACTGGTGAGAACGCAACGCCGCATCGCCCGCAACACCGTGAGACAACACTCCCAAAATCAAGGGTGCACCAATCGACAACATGTAATAAGTAGTTCGAAGAAGTGTGTCCACTTGAGGTAGCTAATCCTCCATTGGCCCGGCACAGCTCCTGTTTTAGTCATTTCCAATTTGACACAAGTGTCAAGGCTATCCATTATCGTTCTCTTTCTTCAGTCATCACGTACATCATTCCAACCACTTCATTCTGGATCATCACTCCGCGTATAGTTATTAAAGTGGTTTTCGGTTTAGATAGAGAGTATATCCATAACCGAATTCCGGTCTCTTTAATAACCTTCGAAATTATTTCACCGATTGGTCATTTATTTATTTCAAAACCAAATCAATTTCAATTTCAATCAGAGTTTATAAATCAACATTTCATTTGTCTTTCGAAATCAATTTCCAAAATTTCTGTTTCAAAACTTCCAATTTACCATTTCAAAATCTTATAAATCAAATTCAAATTTTATTTAAAACAATTCAAATTTGGATTTAAGTTCGTATATAAGTTTCATTCCGAAATCATTTAAATAAATTTTATTTAACATTCGAATCAATTTAAACTCATTTATCGATTTCATTCAATATTCGTTAAGTTACTTTATCATTCAAAACAATTTCTATTAAATTTCCAATTCATTAAATCAATTTCTTAAGTTCAACTTCATTAAATCAACTTACACTTTTGAATTAAATTAAATTCGTCAAATCAATTCTTTCAATTACAAGTCTTACATTAATTCCAAAATATCACATTTTCATTTCTTGTTAAAGAAATTCCATTTCACTTATTTACTTTCTTAAATAATTTTCCCAAAACTTAATTTATAAAGAAACTCAATTTCAATTATTTACGAAGTAAAATACACTTATTCAAAAATTCAATTTCTCTTATTAAAGAGTTTCAATTCAATTCAATCATTAAAAATTCAATCTTATTTAATTATTAAATAATTCAAACTTAATTATTAAATAATTTCAAAATTTAATAATTTCAAACTTAATTATTAAATCATTTCAAACTTAAATAATTTCAAACTTAATTAAATCATTTCTCAAATTAAACAACAATTCTTACATCAATTACATTGTTAACATTTTGTTTCAGATTTTTAAACATTAACATTTTCCTTTCATTAAAATTCAAAATTCAACTTCATTTCAAAACCATATTAATTATTCAAATAAAATCTTCGTTTAATTTAAATCAAATTATTGACCAATCGGGTTTTATTTAATTCTCTATATCCAAGGTCAAAGTTCAATTTGGGTATTTATCATTTCAACCCGATTCCAATTCAATTCAAATCCAAGCATAACAAAGGGAACTTGCAGTGTGATAGCTGGGATGGTGTCAAAGTAAATAAACAAGCAATAACAACAAACAATAACAATCCAATAATCAATTCAAATAATCCCGAAATAACCGTATTAATTCGCATTGTTATTTGTACGAATTAATATAATTATTTCTAGAATCTACACTATCATTTCATGTAGATTAAAGATTTTACATTACGGTTTTCACTTGTCATTCAATTACAATTTCATCCATCATCAATTTAACAACATACATTTAGTGGTTCAAGATGTAATTAAACAAATCCTACGTGTCAATAAATTTTACAGTTAAAGGGGTCATATTATACAAATGTCAGTTAATCAAATTTAACATTTAACTATCCTATATCAAGTCAATTGCATACTATTTATCATTTTAACATTAACAATTTAACGTTCAATATAAACATCAACAATCAATCAATTATCAGCCAAACTGTATTATTATTGCATAAATAATTTACAGATAATGGTGTCAGATGTCACAGGTGAACTGATACAGGTAATAGCATATATAACAGTGTAATTAACTAACAGCAGCAAATTTCAATTGTCATTTCAATTGAAATCAAATTTAATAAATAAGAGAACGTTAATCGTGAGTGATTGCTCACCTTTCGAGGCTAGAGATGCACGAGAAGATGACCCAGATACGCACACTGATACGGACATAGAGATTGAGTTACGAATCCAAGCAAAACAAATCGGGACGAATTCAACGATCAAAGCTGATAACAGAAATCGATGAAATCAAATCAAAACATTCAACATAGCAACAAATAAAACATGTCCTGTATCAAAGTTTAACAATATAATTCTATGTGCTACCGAGATCGAAATGGTCTGAAATTTGGTATGAATAAAGATCAAAACTTGTATTTCAAACTGCAAAAGATTCACTTGTTTTGGACAAGAGACGAGAAAAGTTACGATGTCACGAACATAGACTCAGGCCATGTTTGCAGCAGTGTAAAATAATTTCTAAGTACAAAAGAGCAGCTGTCTGGGTCTAACTTCCAAATGATAAACAGAGGATCAAATGACCTCGCATGATGCTGAAAATTCATGAACATAAAATAGAAAACTCAATCTTTCCAACAAAAAAAGAATCACTGTATTGCGACGTAAGACGGAAGAGATACGATGCGTCAAACATGAACTCAGGTCGTGTTTGCAGCAGTGTAAAAAAATTTCTAAGTACAAAAGAACAGCTGCCTGGGTCTAACTTCCAGATCCTCGACCACTAATCAAACGATGTCGGATTTTGCTAAAATTTGACATGCGTAAACTAGGTAACTTCGACTCCTTTTTAAAAATAGAATAAACCCATTCCGATAAAACATGAGTGAGATATGATATCGTGAACACGAAATCTAACTGTTGTTCAGAAAAAGGAAAAAAATATATATATATATATATATATAGCCTATGACTCACGTATATACCATAAATCAAATGTAATTATTCAGAAGTTAAAATAACATTTGTTTGGTCAAGCAAAACAAAAGGCATGTAAAGGCTGATGTATGTATGTATGTCAACTCAGTAAACAAAGCAAGTAAGAAAAATAAAATAAAGAAAATGAGTAAAATCTAATACAAACATATAAATATTGTTACAGTAGCTTGCCTGTTCAAAAACAGCAAAACCAAAACATGGATTTTATGTTCTTTTCAATTTCATTTCAACCCAAAAGCAAATATCAATGTTGGCCACCAAAACTCTTTTCAAACCATCACTTAAATATGGTACGTATACATATGAACATGTATATATAAGCAGGCATAGTTTCATATGTTTTCACAAGCCTATAAACAAATGAACTCTATAACTAAAACATAGTTAAATAAAAGAAGAAGAAGCCTGCAAAAACATCCTCTGCTCAAAATCAAAGAAAAACAAAGCAAGTTCTACCAAGATTTCAAAGTCTAGATCATATAACTAAAGACCAATCTGAAGTTTCAAAGATGAGAGAAAATATGGAAGATGAGGATTAAAATTTTAAATTCCTGGAATAATTAAAACATTGGCTCTGTCATTTATAATAGAGAGGAGTATTTATGCATGTTTGACTTCTAAAATCATTTGCTCTCAAATTAATTCGAATTTTGCTAATGCCGTAAACTAGGAAAATGTTTGTTTTTGATCATAGGTTACACTAAAATATAACTCTATACCTTAAAGCAAAGACGCACACAACTGCAAAGACTGGAGCTCGTGAGTGAGAAGATGGCTATTCGCTCGGCATGGAGGTTGAGCAGGAGGAGGTTGCGATGATGTGGCGCAAGGCGGAGAGAGGGGTGTGTGCTTCGGTGACTGCACGGCAGAGGCTTTGGCTTAGAAGAAGAGAATGCGTCTGTGAGGAGAAAAGAAAAGGAAGTTGAAAAGAAAAAAAAAATGTGAAGATAAAAGGCCACTGGCGATTCACAAAAAAAAAATTTGAAATAAATAAAGTAGGAAGTAAAGAACCAATAGCCATAGAAAATGAAAGGCCAGCGTACCACTAGACAGTAAAGGCTGAATACATTAATGTATATAGCTATTGAGTTGTACGGTACGAAATGAAAACCGATACGCTACCACACCCGAACTCCAAACTACACAAATGAGTATACTACGAAGATCGGCATTTCAAGACGATCAAAACAGTATACAGATATCAGCGATATGATCGAATTGTAAAAATTCAAATTTTCTAATAGCGGAAAATGCAAGAAAAACACTGAAAAATAAGATCGACGGAGCCAAAGATGTCCGAATTTGGAAAAATGACAAACTGACATCTTGCTCAGAAGATGGTTTAGAATTTTTCTATGTAAAAATATTTAGGTTTCAGAAATATTCTATTTTCATCGCTTTTTAACTGATTAAATTGAAGTAAATTTACGCGCGAAATAAACTTTCATATTTTCGGACGAAAATTTACCAGTTGCTATGTTTAACTAAATGCATTCCAAATATCAAATTTATTTCAAAATTTTATCGTTTAAAATTTCGCAAAATTTCAATTAATTACGTTATTAAAACGGTTAAAATTTACGGGTCGTTACATAAAGGATGACCAAATTCACTTTTGTAAAGAATTCTTTACGATATTGTAGTAAGAGTTTACTTTGAATGGTTAGACCATTTAGGAAGGATATCACATGCATAAAAGTGGAATCCACCTAAGGCACGGTTGGGATGAAAAGAATGAGTGGTCATTTCTGCTTTATAAAGAAATTTGGATATAAGAATTATAAAAAAACAATAGATACTTAACATTGGAATGAGAAACATGGTTCCTATTCCAAAGCTATTTTTACATAGTGTTAACGGTAAAAAGCGAACGCTAACACCCGGTGTGTGTAATAAACTTGTGAAAGCACCACCCGTTGGTACGGGAACAGAATATGAGCTGAGAATAGCAGAAAAACAGTAAATGAACAACAGATTTATAGTGGTTCGGCCCGTAATTGAACCTACATCCACTTTATAGTCTTTTATTGCTGATTTGATTACAATTCGATACAATATCTCTCTAAATACGATACAATTTGATCATGAAATCATTCTTGACTACTAGCTCGATCTTTAATGATGAAACTCGACGAATCCGCGTTGGATGTTAGGAGCTCTTCTCGAAGATCGTTGTAGTGTCTCGAATGCTTGAAGATCTTTGATTGTTGAATGAGAGGAGGCTTCGACAGCGTAACGGCGCTTGGAGAAATGAATGGCCAAAAAGTCCTCTCCATGTTGGAAGTAATGGGGTATTTATAGGAGCTGATCTGGACTCAGGAAATTTCTCTAAGTCATTAGGTCGTAGCCGACTTAAGGTAGGTCGGTAACGAGTTAAGGTTTAGGGTTAGGGCGTAGCAGAGTTAACTCGCAATCTTAAGTCGACCATTTGTTAAGTCCTAGGTCGCGTACGACCTAAGCTAGGTCTTAGGTCGTGAGCGACCTAAGATAAGTCGTAGGTCTTCCACAGCTGTCTTAAGTCAATCCCTTATCTTATAGATCCTTAACTCGCGGCACTTCTTAACTCGGAGCACTGCATAACTCGGAGAGCTTTTAGGTCGCAACATTGTTAGATCGCAATGTTCCTTAGGTCGCAGAGCCTCTTAGGTCGCGGACTTCTTTAGGTCGCAACATCCTTAGGTCGTAGGTTGCTGGATCACTTCAACGAGTTAGGTTGGCAGGCTTCTTTTAAGTCGGCAAGCACCTTAAGTCAGCAAGCCTCCTAACTCGGCATCTTTCTTAAATCGGTCTTAACTCCTGAGTCACAGATCTTCTTAAGTCAGCAGGCTCCTAAGTCGGCACGACTCTTAAGTCGGCAGCTCTTCTCAGTAGTTAGATCGGCAACTGTTGGGTCAGAGCTTTCCTTAGGTCGGAGCCTGTTGAGTTGTTAGGTCGTCTTCCTTCTTAGGTCGGCAAGCACCTTAACTCGGCATACTTTCTTAAGTCGTCAAACACCTTAACTCGGCAAATTGCTAGGTCGTCAGTCGAAAAGGGGGTTAACATTTGCCCCTCGAAGTATATGCCTAAACCATAGGTCGTATGCTTCGATTCTCTTAACTCTTTGGTTAGGTCGGTGCCGACTTAGCGTAAATCTTAAGTCGTACATCATGTGTCGATTCGTCTTTCACTGCCCCAGTGAGTAAATAGCTTAAGCCACCCCTTCTCTTCCTTCACTTGTTCCAACTTCCTGTGCCGCCATTAACAGAGTTCTTCAATTTCGAATACAAATTCAAGTCCACCACCCAGCGATTCACCTTTGCTATCCAATTGCGTAAGCGTTTTCGATCCTTTTTCACTTCACGTTCGCCATTGAACCATGAATTCTAACCTCCGAGCCCCGAATCGGAATCATATGTCGCGCTTCACTTTGAATCGTGCTGTGATCAATTTTTAATCGTCACTAGTTGTTAACGTGATTTACGAACGCATGACAGTAGGTCAGGTTTATGACAGATCGGAGATGTGTTGAATTGTTGTTCCAGCGACTTGGTGATATGAAGGGAATGGTGAATTTCCAGTTGATTGGTGGAAGGAGGTGAAATTTATGGTGGAGGAGAAGTAGCTTGAGACGACTCAAAACATTCGTGCGACCTAACTATCTCAGCAGCCCAGTTTTTCTTGCGACTTAACTATTTGCCGACATAAGCCTTAGGTCGTGGCCGAGCTAGGACTTAGACATTCATGCCGTTCTGACTTGAGACCTTTTGCACGCAGCCCGACTTAACTTATCACACAGCTTCTTGTATTAGGTCGTGACCGACCTAGAACTTGGAATAATTTCAACGACTTATTTTTCACAACAAGGCTTTAGGTCGCAGCCGAGTTAGGACTTAGAGAATTTCTGGTTGCCTCGAACTAATTTTTTGTTCCTTTATTCGACCTAAGACTCGGGGACTGCCGACCTAGACCCATAGGGAATCTCTTAAGTCGTTACCGAGTTAATACTTGGGTTTTCAGCAAACTAAGCAGATGACTTTTAAACTTTGCCTGGACTTTGAACTGTCGAACTATAAACCATGTTGCATGTATTTCTTTTTACGGATTGCTTCAATTTTGCAAACTAACAATCCTGCTTAAAACAACATTCACAGAATACTGGGACGAATATACTGTAACTGACTGCCCATATCGAATGACAGATTAGTTGGTAAAGAGAAAGTTAAATTAAGTGAATATGAATGAGATGCTGTACAATAACCAATTCAAGTGAAGTATTAAAACAAAATCATAATAGTCAAATGAAACTGACTTGTCTGTATTAACACTGCACTTGATCATTGACAAGTTCTGAAATTCTGTAATCGATTGATTGTCAACTAATTTAATTCCAGTTATGCTTGTCTTTTATTTTCATTAGTTTTTGCACAACACTTCACACTTTTAGGGAACGTGCACCTTCACATTTGAACATTCAGCTGATTGTGTAGAATGTCTTCTCCACAAGAAGGAACAGAGCAAACTGAAGATGTATTTCCAGTTGCTATCCCGCTGAACGATCCTCCAGAGAGGACTCCTACTACCTTGAGCCATAAAGCCTTTCGTCAGCTATGCATCCAGTTTGGCATTGCTGAAGCTGACGCTTTGCTTCCCGAAACAAATGATACTGCTGACAGGCCGCCCCATGGCTTCGTTGCAGTTAACCGTCAAATGTGCTTGAGCGGAGCTATCCCCCCATTCAATGACTGCATTCGAGAACTTCTTCTCCAACTATCTATCTCCCCTTTTCAGTTACATCCCAATGGCTACGCCATCTTGCTGGGACTATGCGTGCTTTTTAGGAGAACGCTGGGCCGCTTTCCTACCTTCGGAGAAATTCGCTATCTTTGTACCTTTGCCAAGAATAAAGATCATCCCTCCATCATAGTCGTAAGGAGTGCGAGGAATCGTAAGTTGATCACCGGTCTCCCTGAAAGTGTTCACAGTTTCCTGAGCCCGTTCTTTTATGTCCGCTGTCCTCCTGGGTTTTATGCTATTTGGAGAATAGGGAGTAAGATCACTTGCACTTGTCTCTTATGTTCCTTCAAACTTACCGAAGTTCGGATTATCAAGTGCTAACTTCGATCTTTTTTTTTTCTTTTCAGCACTTCCTTCTCCTTCTAAAAATCTCAGTCACAAAGTGACTTTCGAGAGGCTTATGGCGGTGCCTGTGGAGGAGAGGAGTATCCAGTTTCTATTAGATGATGAGCTTTTGCACCAATTTGGGCTTCTACACCCTTCCAGGTCGACTCGAATTCATGAAATTCCTAGCTCTGATGCGGAAACGTCGGCTGCTTCGGGTTCTCAAGCAGAGGCGTCAAATGCTCCAGTTTCTGCGGAAGAAGCTGCATCAAAAACACTTGTCATGGATGCTGCTTTGATAAAGTGTTCTGGATCCACTGATGTTGTAGGGTTAGCTGGCAAGTCGGCACTTCCCCCAATTATTGAGGAAGAAGAGAATCTTCGAGCTTCTGAAAAATCAACTGATGTGGAAGTTGAGAAGGAGAAATCTGCCGAATACTTGGGCGATGACACCTTTGATGGCTTGAGTGACATTATGATTACTTCTCAAGAGCTTTTCAAGGATAATATTCCAAAGGCAAACTCTCCTGTCATTGAAGCGACTTCCTCTTTGAAACAGATCTCGACGCCTTCGACACCTGTCGTCTCCGTTCCTGCACTGAAGCGTGGTTTGTAATTTGACGCGCGTAGTCCGCACGCCGCACACACTTAGGATTTTTCTGCACTTATAAGCATTTACTTTTTCTTTCTGGAAATTTCTAAACTTTACTTCTTTCCTGTTTTCAGATTCTCCGATGGGACGCTCCGGCTCATATTATGACTCATTTCAGCGCCATGGAGGTCGTGGATCCTATGACTTCAGGAAATATCTTGGTGACCATAGAGAGACAGATGAGGAACGGGCCCAAAGGAAGGCTCAAGAAAAATGGGATTATGAGCAGCGGCAGAGAAGAAGAGATGCTGATCGATACGATTCTTCTTACAAAACTTACGATTCTCATAAGCGAAAATCTTATGATGACAAAGGAAAGACTCAAATTACTGATGAATCGAGCAAACGGTCTAAGCCAAGTGACGCGTCTGCTATTTCTGAAAAGACCAACGCTCCCATTTCTTCTGACATCCCGGCTGGTTCTCCTCCTCTAAAGGAAACTGACATTCAAACCATCATTAACAGGCCACAATATCTAGCTAAAGATGGCCCTCCAACGCTTCAGAGCCGATTTCCGAATTGGTGTCTAAGAGGAGTCCGCTTTGACTTAGATTTGATTCCCGTTGATAAGCAGGCAATGCTGAGAAATGTCGACGCTGTCAAGCTTGATATTGAAAGAATGTCTGGATGGCAGAAGTTGGTTGATGAACTTCAAAGGGTCAACCACCTTAACCTTGAGGCGATGATGACGATGGAGAATGATAAAGCAGAATGGGACAAATGGCGTAAGCAGCATGACGCGGAAATGACGAGTATTGCAGACGACAATGCAAAGCTTGCGTCTGAAGTTAAGCAGCTTAAGGAAAATCTCGCTTCTTCTTCTGCATCATACACTCAAAAAGAAGAAGTCTTTCAGAAGCAGGTGCGGGACGCACACGCTGCACAAAGAGATGTAGAAATGAAGCTTGCCGCCGAACAGCATGTCAATGAGAAGTATCGTGCAGAGAACGCCGAACTGCGGGCAAAAGTCACCTCCTAGAACGTGGAGATTGAGTTATTAAAGTCTCAACTTGCTAAAGCTGAGATAGCTCGTGATGAGGCTATTACTGGTAGGGTTGCTGCCATTGCCGAAAAAGAAGCGACTGAACAGTCACATGAGGCAACGAAAGCAAGCATCAGTTCTACCTTATTCGACTTTTATTTACACTGCGTTCTGGGTCGTGGGAGCCTTGCTTTTCTGGGTCCAGATTATGAAATCACCCTGGCGGAAGTGTGGGAGGCCGCACTAGATATGTTTAAAGGTGCCGGCTATGATGAAGCAAAATTTGAGGAAGCAAAATTTGAGGCTCGCTATCTTGATGATGAGGCTCGCGCCGCTCTGGTTAGAGGGAAGGAGCAGCTTGCTAGGGCACGGGCTGAATCATTGGGAGAAGAACTCTCAAAAGAGGAAGCTCTTTTAACTGCCCCTGTTCATGCTTCCACTTCGGCTGATGCAAACATTATGGATTCCAGCTCTCATCCTTCACCTCCAGTTGTGACCACTCCTACAGAAGAGGAGGCAATGAAGGACTTTCAGGCTCGGGAATTTGAGATTGATCTTGCCAAACCGGCTTCTCCAGGTAACTTTGACGATTCACGGTCTTCTTTTTTCTCGAGGAATACTAATTTTGATTTCTTTTATTATGCAGTAGTCGCGTCGGAAACTGCACCAATTCTTCCTTCTTCAGCTGCCATTCCTTCTTCTCAAATTACTCCTCTTCCAGCTTCTCAACCAGGTTCACAGGAAGAACCGATAGCAGCCCTTCAAGGTTTGGACGAACCATCTGCTTCCGAGGAACAGAAAGCAGAAGATCTGGAAGATAGCGAGAAGACCCCGGAGCGGTCTTTCGACTACGACACAAAACTTTCTACATTTCTTACTCCGGGGAGTGAATCTTCTTCCAAGAAGAAGGGGAAGCGTGTGGTTTCAAAGAAAGGAAAGAGGAGTTCTTCTGCTGCTGGAGATGAGGCAGAGATTGATCCGGCTGAGTCTCTTTCTCCTTCTTCTCCGACGCGGCCTACGAAGCTAATTACCAGGCCAGGTAAAAGTTCCAAGGGTGGGAAGAAGGGGAAATGAGTTTGATTTTGCATTTTCTGCTTTTTGTATTGACCGGGGATTGTGCGGATTCCGGTCTCCGCTTCTTTTTGTAACCTGTACATTGTAAAAATTTCTCATAGTGTTGAAATAAATAGATATTTTTCTTGTACAAATCCTTATGTATGTAGGAATACATCTGTTTTTCATTTGAAGTGTAGAGTAAATGATTCTTTTCGCTTATACAAATTTTTTGTCTGTGTTTCAAGAACGCACTTACTCCACATCTTTATTACGTGATATTGCAATGAACTTGTGGTATGTTGCTTGTATATTACTTTTATTAATGTAACTGAATTGTATAATGTTGCCCCCATACCACAAGTATATTGTAATATTTCTTGATTTCACAAGACCGATACTCTTATTTTAGAGAATAACTTTCCACTTTTTCAGGGAAGAATTATTCTGCTTTTAATAGAGTATATCTTGTCTTTGGAGAAATCTTTATTTTCTTTTTCTTCCTGAAGAACACTTCGACTTCTGGGAATGATCACTTTTATTTGTTTGAAAGTGAATTTCCCTGTACAGTGAAATGAGCTTCTGAAGAAGGTTTTGATTTTTCGTGCCCCGGTAAAGGGTTTATTTTTGGTACTTCAAGCAAGGTGAAGTACGCCTCTGAAGAGGTCTTTTGGTCTCCGAAGAGAAGCGATTTTGGTCTCCGAAGAGAAGCAGTTTTGGTCTCCGAAGAGAAGCAGTTTTGGTCTCCGAAGAGAAGCAGTTTTGGCATTTCATCTCTGGTGAAGTGGGTCTCCGAAGAGAAGCATTTTGCACTTCTACACGGGTGAAATGTGCCTCCGAAAAGGGCTTTTTAGCATTTCATCACTGGTGAAGTGGGTCTCCGAAGAGAAGCATTTTGCACTTCTACACGGGTGAAATGTGCCTCCGAAAAGGGCTTGTGCCTCCGAAGAGGGCTTCTGCCTCCGAAGAGGGCTTGCGATTGCCTGGAAGTTACTTTCTCATGGTCGGAGGGGTCCACGGGACAAGCGTAAGTCATTCGATTGGATGTTTGTTTGTACAAACGATCGCAATCGATTAACAAGGTGCCCCTTTTTGGTAGTCCCACCGATCTTTTTGATTGAGGAAAGCTCTCCATTTATTGGCGTGCCTCGTTAGAGGGCTTTGTTGATCCTTGGGAAGGAGCATCAGTTGGTTGGCGTGCCAGGAAGGTTGCGTCTTAGGGGCAAGTAGATCCATGGGATGGACACAAGCTGCCTGATTGGATGCATCACAATCAGCCAGCGAGGGTTTTATTCCTTCTGCTTGGGAAGTTATCCCTTTAGTGGATCTACCTGCTTTCCTGTTGAGAGGCATACCTTCCTTTGGCTGCTTCCATGTCTGCCTGCTCATGTTGTACCATCATCCGCCAATCTGCGATCCTTTATCATCACTTCCCAGCGCATGTTTCTTTCTTTTGCAAGTAAATTTCCTTATCCGAAGAAGTAGACTTCACTGTTGAATGACTCCACAGAGTAAACGCAAGTTATTTGGTTGGATGCCTTTTTATATCAACGATCGCAACCAGTTAACGAGGGCTTGACACAGTGAAGCCGTCAACTTTTTATGTGAAGTTCCTCTTGTATGGGATTTGAGTTTGAAATTTTTGTTGCTTGAAATTTGCTAAATGATTTGTAGGGCTCGCTTAGCTTTGCGATGGGTGAGCTTTTGCTTTAATGACCTGCAGTATTAGATCGATATTTTAGCAATACATTTAGAGTATTTACACATCGAAATATAACAGGCATTTTATAACAGAAAACACAATGCATAGTTTTTTCATTATTGATTTACGCCGATTTCTCAGCGGTTTACAATGCAGAAGTTACACATCTATCATTATCTTTACAAATTCAAGCAATGCTGTTAAGTAAGAATGAATGCTAGTTATTGTTGTTTCAGAATCTCCAAGCTGGATTTCCATTTGTGCTTGATTCATAGCTTTTGGGTTTTTCATGTCAGAGAAAGCGAGAGATGCCCCAGTCGCAGTTTTGTGAGTGATTAGTAGTCATCCCAACTTCTGCTTGCTGGGTATGGTCCCCCTGTGATAGCATTAATGACAAGCTTTTCTGAATCTTGCACTGCAGTGTTGTTGAGAGAATCGGATTGATGGGTAGGACGTTGTTGATCCCGAGTGGATGGGGTTGGATCGACTCCGCTTCTTTTAACGTATTGTTGGAGTTTACCCTGCTCTAGCAATTCTTCAATCACCTTCTTTAATTCGCGACACTGGTCAGTGTCATGGCCAGGTTGATTGTGAAATTGGCAGAACTTTCCATTACGCTTTGCCCCTCTCGTCATCTCAGGCGGCTTAGGATACCTGACAACGTCCTTTGTTGCAAAAAAGATATTTCTTGGTGTATCAGTTAAAGGAGTAAAGTCCGAAGGATTAAAGCGGCGAGGTTTCTTTTCATTTCCCTGGCTTCTTCCTCCTTCATTCTCCCTTTTCTGACTTTCAGATTCTCTTTTCTTAAGTGGGACATTGTCATTGTTAGTCTGGGCAGTAACCACCTTCGATGTTGCAGAAAGGCTTTCAAGGCGAATGAACTCATCGGCCTTTTTATAAAATTTATCAAGTGAGTTTGGTTCTTTCATCTTTAACCATATCCCAAATTCACTCGATTTATCAATGGCTCTCATCAAATAAGTCAGGATCATGCGTGGTTCTGCATTCTCTACTTCGGCTAAAGCTATATTGAAATGGCTCAAGAAAGATTTGATTGATTCTCCGGGTGCTTGTTCAAGGTTAGACAGTGACATTATATCCTTAGCTTTTGAAGCATACAATCTGAACTGTTCTTTAAACTTTTGCGTTAAGTCGGAGAATTTATCTACAGACCGAACTGGAAGCTTTGTGAACCAAAGTAAAGCCACACCTTCTAGGTATACCGGAAAGTATCGACACTTGATCTCGTCTGATGCTCTTGCACCAGTCATATGCCAATCGTACTTGTAGAGGAAATGATTAGGGTCACTGGTTCCCCTATAAGCTTGGATAGTAGGAGGTGCAAATTTCCTTGGAAACTCTGCTCTTAGGATCCTTTCAGTAAACGGAGTTCTGCTTGGTGCAAATCCCCAGTCAGCCTCATCTTCTTCCCTTTGCATGCTCTCTTTCATGATGCGGCCAACCATTTCAGATAGGTACTCTTTATTGTTCAAAGACACCTCCGGGCAAGTATTAGTTCTTCCCTCGGAATTTTGCCCGGGCATATGCTCATGACAAGTTGGTTGCGGCATAGAACCATCAGCTTGGAAAGGTGGCGTTTCAGGAAGAGTAGTTCGACGGTTTCCTGGTTGACGATTTGCCCCGAGCAGAGCAGTTAATCTATCCATCATCAAAGCGTTTTGAGTTTCAATTTGTTGGTATAATCCAGAAACTGCGTCATCCAATTCAGCCCTGGTGACCCCAACGGTTGGAGTTGCTTGGTCTGTTATTGGGGAAGCGGAAGTTCCTTCGTGAGCGTTTCCGGATCTGATAGGTCTACCTCTTCTTCCAGGAGCCATTATTTCAGATCTGGTTTTTAAAGAGAGGTTCTTTTTATGAATCTTTGTGAAGCAACGGTGGATGATCGCCTGAGTTGGGTTCTCAGTGAAAGCACCAAAATGTTAACGGTAAAAAGCGAACGCTAACACCCGGTGTGTGTAATAAACTTGTGAAAGCACCACCCGTTGGTACGGGAACAGAATATGAGCTGAGAATAGCAGAAAAACAGTAAATGAACAACAGATTTATAGTGGTTCGGCCCGTAATTGAACCTACATCCACTTTATAGTCTTTTATTGCTGATTTGATTACAATTCGATACAATATCTCTCTAAATACGATACAATTTGATCATGAAATCATTCTTGACTACTAGCTCGATCTTTAATGATGAAACTCGACGAATCCGCGTTGGATGTTAGGAGCTCTTCTCGAAGATCGTTGTAGTGTCTCGAATGCTTGAAGATCTTTGATTGTTGAATGAGAGGAGGCTTCGACAGCGTAACGGCGCTTGGAGAAATGAATGGCCAAAAAGTCCTCTCCATGTTGGAAGTAATGGGGTATTTATAGGAGCTGATCTGGACTCAGAAAATTTCTCTAAGTCATTAGGTCGTAGCCGACTTAAGGTAGGTCGGTAACGAGTTAAGGTTTAGGGTTAGGGCGTAGCAGAGTTAACTCGCAATCTTAAGTCGACCATTTGTTAAGTCCTAGGTCGCGTACGACCTAAGCTAGGTCTTAGGTCGTGAGCGACCTAAGATAAGTCGTAGGTCTTCCACAGCTGTCTTAAGTCAATCCCTTATCTTATAGATCCTTAACTCGCGGCACTTCTTAACTCGGAGCACTGCATAACTCGGAGAGCTTTTAGGTCGCAACATTGTTAGATCGCAATGTTCCTTAGGTCGCGGAGCCTCTTAGGTCGCGGACTTCTTTAGGTCGCAACATCCTTAGGTCGTAGGTTGCTGGATCACTTCAACGAGTTAGGTTAGCAGGCTTCTTTTAAGTCGGCAAGCACCTTAAGTCAGCAAGCCTCCTAACTCGGCATCTTTCTTAAATCGGTCTTAACTCCTGAGTCACAGATCTTCTTAAGTCAGCAGGCTCCTAAGTCGGCACGACTCTTAAGTCGGCAGCTCTTCTCAGTAGTTAGATCGGCAACTGTTGGGTCAGAGCTTTCCTTAGGTCGGAGCCTGTTGAGTTGTTAGGTCGTCTTCCTTCTTAGGTCGGCAAGCACCTTAACTCGGCATACTTTCTTAAGTCGTCAAACACCTTAACTCGGCAAATTGCTAGGTCATCAGTCGAAAAGGGGGTTAACACATAGAAAATTGTTTTCTATAATATTTATTTCTTTGAATTTAGGATACTTGATCTAAAAATTCTCAACTGTAAACCAGTTACAATAAATGAAATAAATAGTATATATTAGGTGGTTGAATAGAGTTTTTTATTTCATATGCTATTATAGTAATGGCGGAAGTAGTGGAAGCATGCCATATAACACTTATTGGTCGCATCTAGTTACAAAAATTATTTTAGTAAAATGTACCAAACATTACTTATGAAATAATTATTATTTTTCAGTGTTGACTGAAAAATAGACATAGTTTTATTTCACTATGAATATTATGAATATTCATTATAAAATATAGTACTGGTATTTATGATGCATTGGAAAATAAAAAATGTATCTAACTTTATTTGCAACTATTTTGTAGTTATGGACTAAGCTACGGTTTTGAGGAATAATTTTTATTATACAATTATGAATCATATGGTAATAGTAAATTATATCTTAGACAATTAAGGGAAAAGCACTCATTCAATGGAAGCATCATAAGAGTTGATGAACTCTACGGATTGATACATATATATGTATATGCAACCGCAAGTCTATTAATACCAAAATGGTTCCACATACTTTGTTATATCCACCGATGAGTAAACACCGACATGGACATGTGTATTTGACATGCATGTTGTATGACTATGATAAGTTCATAGAATAAAAGGCGAAAGTAAATGAAATTACATGCAATAGAAAATGAAATGGTTCGATTTGATCAAATAGGTAAGTATATTGGAAAGAGATTCGAACATACCTAAAATGAATAGAGATTCAATCTCAAAAGTTATTCATTCCTGTGATAAGTAATGATGCATCGATAAGAAATAATCGAACTTTGTTGGACAAAGCACGATTAATTATGAGTGAAGTTGAGTTAACTTCTTTCTGTAAAGTCATGTGCTTAAGAGTAGTACATGAGGTTAAAATTAATTTCATCTAAAGAATAGTTTACAAAATCGTAAAAGATAAAGGATTATAAGAAACCCCAACATATCCTAGGTAAAGGAGTTGGCAGGTTGTGTGAGTCGAAAGATCACACGTAACAATTGTATGTAAGGGATCTTATATGAATCACCCCAAAATAAGCTTGGGAACGATTGTCATTTGATGACTTGTTTATGGTTTGAACATAAGTATAGTAAACAAAAAACCAAATCATTTGTATATATAAGGCAATTCATAAAATATTTATGAATACCCGTTCCATTGAAATGAGAAACAAGAGTTGTTTCAAGAAATACCAACTTTATAGCGAAAGAATTTCTTTCAAAAATTATTGGTAGTAAAATGGATTTGGATACCGAGGATAAAAATGATTACGAGGTATGAAAGGAAATTAACCAAACCTAAAATGAACCTAACACATTGGAATAATTATTCTTGCACATTGAAGAGAAACCATAAGTATTTTATCAATGTTAAGAATAGATGATCCTTAGTTGTTAATTAAACCATTAAGCGTATTGACTCCACGATAAGGTATGATTCGCAAATCCAAAATGGATTCCATGTATGTTATCAAAATATGATTTAGATACCTATACCCAAAGGGATATGATCCATTGGCCATGAATGTGTCTTTAAGAGAAAGACTAATGCAGTTGGAATATAATAAGCAACATTGATAAGAATAACATCGTAAATTTCAATTGTTGAAATTAGCATAATAAATTCATTTTTAATATGCTCAAGTTGATTTAGATTTTTACTCATAAAATTATCACTTGGCTTGACTTTGTTTTTGGTACATATATGTTTAAATGGAAAATTCTAAATAATGATTTAGAATAGACTATTTACACATAACAACTAAAATGTCTTGAAGTCAGTGGGAGTGATATTGTAACATCCCTCATTCTAAGGCCCGAAATAATTCATTTTCCTTACTTAGAAATTTCATAAAATATCATACATGCTTGGAAAATTATGAAACTAAAAACACACTTCCAAAATAATGTTCTAAACATCATATCAAAATTTCAAGTAATTTGGATGGCATATACTAGGTTTCTACAATTATAACCTATTAAATAATTCCGTAATTAATCCAATAAATCACCAAGTAACATATAATACATTAAACAAACACCATATGACATAATAACATCACATGATTTAGACTTAGACAAGATATGCTCCAAGATATGATAAGAAAGTATCATTCCAAAAGCATCAGAATTGAATATATATTTTGGTAGAATTATCGAATAGTATGATTTTCAATCAAAATTCAGACGAAGCGTATGTCATAAGAAAGAACATTAAAAGGTACATAGATATTTCTAAAACTATAAGTAAACAACATACTATTGATTGTTATCGATGTACTTATGTTAAAATCGGTAATAGTTTGGTTGTTTAATACTCGATATTAGATTTGTAAATTATATATTTTATAAAAGTATAATGGATGTAGGGAATGTCCCAGACGATATGCAAAGATACCTTATTAAAATGTTTAATGTGGAACATGTAAGATGGATTCGTTATGTGTAGACAATATGAATTATCATACATAATGTATTGTCTACAATCTCGTATTTAGCTAATGTATTTGATACATGAAGCAAATATCAAATCCAAGTTAAGAACACTAAATGGTAGTTCAGAGTGTCCTCGAGTATTTAGGAAATGCTATAGAATTGTTTATAGAAACAACAAACTTCTTATGAAGGAGTACTCCGCCTCAACTGCACAACTGATATTGAGTATAATATGTAAATATTAAATTCATGTTCAAACCTTAATGCAGAAGCTTTAAGTTGGAAATTTTCCAAATGAAAGATTCTGCTTGATTCAACGAAAGGCTACATACATCGCTTTGAATATTGCCGCAATAAAAGCAATGTATAAATATAAATGCACAAAATTATAATTGAGCTAAGGGTGATTCCAAGTATTAAGAATACTACATTATTGTTATATGATAACATAGTAAAGATAAGAGCTCTATAGAAGTCAAGAAACATACTCCGAATAGTTCCACATGGTGAAGGTAGGTTAGCAGCATCAGAGAGAGTTGATTGACAGAGTAGATAACTAATACAACACAGCAAATCTATTCACAAAGGGTCTAACTCTATCAGTTCTCATCAAACCAATCAAAGGGATGAGATAGAGATTCCATTATTAGCCCCAAGTATAAGTGGAAGATTGATAGAGTTAGGGGTATTCCCTATTGGTAATCATGTAATTTGTTACATATATTTAACTCGATAACAAATCTTGTCCGAAAGAAAAGGTATTTTCTCTCTATTATATACTTGATATAATGTGTTATGTTAATCAATTAATATAATTAAAAGTATATTTAATAGAAAATCCATATATGGTACTTTTTTATAGTAGTTACAATGTGTTGTAATCATGAGTGATTTATCACAATAAAATAACATACCATTTTAGATTCGTAGTCAAGATGTATCAAGACTGGATATCGATACATTCGTTGAGATTAGAGTATGCAACACTCTCCAAATGTTGGGCAGTGTATTACTCATGATTGTTGGGGCACCAAGGGATTACGTACTGATAGTCATTGTACAACAATAGAATGACTCACTCAATAGTTTTTTATTGGTTAATATAACTAAGGTCAAATAAAAAATATCGATGTGACAATATTACACAATTCCCTCGACTTGACAATATTGTCGAGCTTCAATGTAGAAACTCCACTTTGATTGTAGTTAAATCATGGCATGACATCCATCGAAAAACTATAGTTGGGTCAATTGGAAGCATTGGAAATGAAACGCTATTCAAAATAGAATTCGCCTCCTAAATTATATGAATTTAGTATCACAATCACTTGACTTCAACTCAAACTCAAAGCCTCTAGCTAAAGCAATTCAGTTAATTATTATTATTATTATAGAACTAAATACTTTGTGTTTTGGACTATAGAGTTGAATATGGACGAACTAGGAGTTTTGACCATTACCAAATTCCATAAATCCAAAGTGATATAGTTTTGATGAAAAGAATTGGTGTAAATAATTGTCACTACTGGGTAACACTTAAATAAAGTAAAATTGGATTTTATAAAAGCTATATAAGCGATAAATTTAGCCATAATGTCACACAACCTGCTAAGTGACGTGTAAACGTTAATATTCGAATTGTTCAATATTAATCCCTGACTGAATTTACACCTAAGAGTCACACAACAATAATATTAAATACTTCAACTACCACCTAATTTAATTAATTATAATTATTATAAATTAATTAATATTTATGAAATATTAATTATAAAATTTTATTTGATTTGTGTTGAAAATAACACGTATATAAAAGTTGTATACACACGTATCGAGATACGATATCAACATACGTTTAAATTAGATGTAAATGTATTTTATGTGATCGAGTTGGAGTGATTAGGAGGCCTACAAAGGGACCTGATTTGGCCAGCTGTAGGTGTATGAGGAGGGTTTCAATCGATTCAAAAAACGGGTGTTTGAATTAGTACAGATATTTTTGGATCTGGATCCACTTTTTGCTCCACTCTTTCTCTATTATATGAACAACCTTAACCCCTCATTTGTTTCTTTCCTTTAGAGCCTCCACTACATCCATATCTAGTCGAAAACAGCAGCCCCTTTTCTCCACAGATTCAAGCATTAAAAACACAAATTCAAATAAAATCAAGACAACTGTGAGTAGTGCTTTCAATTTGGTAGCTCTCTCTAAAAGGGTTTGAATTCAAATTCAAATGGAGTCAATTGATTCAGCATTCAACCTGTACTAATTAGGCTATAGTCAAGGTAACTTTTTTACTTAAAATTATACATATTTATTTGATAATTATTTTGAAACATATGTGCTTAGATTAGATCTCAATATCACAAATCCTTATATGTATAAGCTGTCAACATTGTATGTGAATATGTATACATGTATTGTGATTAAAAAATTATGTATATATATGAGTAATTTGGTATGTGCAATGCACGTGCATATGAAAAATAGGTATATGAAAATAATATTTGCAGGATTTTTGGATCTTACAACATGAATTTGAAGTATATGTAATGTTGTATGCGTTTACATATATAGAAGCATAAATTAACTGTTTGTTGAAATGTGAGTGAGACTAATCTAATTTCTAGAAATAATAATTTAAAGTGAAGTAAATAATACACAAACTTCATATGATTCAGATATTAAGGAATTCTACGTAACTGAGATAATTGTTCATCATTTCATTTATGATAATAAGTAATAATTTAAAGAAAAAGAAATAATCTCCATCCTAATATTGCTCATTTTATTTTTTCATCCTCCCTTTTCTGCTATAATATCCTATAGAATATGGAAGATATATGGACTAATAACATCATCTTTGAATTTTGCGATATTCACCAGATTTTGCCACATGTCTTCGATCTAAATCATCCTCGTGATGTGTGTTATGGGTAAGTGAATTTAAAAGAGAGAGAGCACAATCTTAGGTGAAATTAAAGTTCGAAATGATGGAAAAAATCCAAATTTTAAATTAATCCCCTTGAGATTGATATGATTCTATGGATAAATATACCTACCTTTGTGCTTTTGATTAAAATGGTTGCATGGTTGAGCTATTTTTGTTGTGGTTATGTGCATGTTTGAAAATCACGCGTAAGTGAATGGCTAGGCGGTACCTTATGCAACACTTATGGCACTGTGATTTTCCTATTTGCATTGATTAGGATAGTTTCGCTTCCATATTGTGTCTTCTATCCTCAACGAGTATTGATGAACGTTAAATCTTAGTCCTAGAAGGGAGGGTAAAACAAATGCCTTCAACGTTGTTTCCATTTGACGTAATAATATTGATGATCTCTTTTCATTTGAAAATGATTGTAATAAATTCATTTATAAAGATGAGTCGATCTGCATGAAATGAATTATATGATAAGCGAGTTGAAAATGAATAAGACATGGTAGATATGTGTTACATCCGTATTTCCCAACCCTAGTTAAATGCAAGATAATACAAGCAATAATATAAAATGACTGCTCTCACAACAAGGTTAGGCTATGAGAAGAGGAGGCAATGATTAAGGCAAAGTCAAAAAAGCACTGCGCCCAATCGTTTAAGCATAGTCTTGGCACTATACCCAAAATGGCAACCAGGTATGGGAACGGGGCTGTGGTTAGATAAACAGAACTACGGCACAATAAAGAAGTGGCAACAAGATGGATATACTGCCCCACCATACTGAAAGCTACACTAAAGACACTGAATAACAACACATCCCCCCAGGAAAGCTATATGCAAATAGGGACATGCTGCACTCATAAATCATTGGGTGAAGATAATGGGTCTATATTAACAATCTTATATCCAAAGGCTAATGAATAGGGGTGTCATCATCAGAATAGGCTAATGAAGAAAGGCACTGTCATTAGAATAAACTAATAAAGAAGAGCGCTGCCATCAGGACGTTGTGAACATAGGAGCAAAGAAAGGGACAAAAGAAGAAAACTGCGCTGCAACCCGAAATGGAGTTCTGCTTAAAGTTAGTAAACTGCGTTACGTATATCACACTGTTCCGACAATCTCGAACCCGGATAAGATGAACTATGAATAATATTTACTAATGTTTGGCCAAGATCAGGTCATGACAAACTGAGCTTGATCAGCGCAGTTGCCCTAAAACGACACAGAATTTTATCGCTTTGATTGTAAATATTGAATTAATTTTTAATATTTAAAAATTGATTGTAAAATCTTGAATAACTCATTTGTATTATTTAATAATGATGGTCAACTCATTTTGAAGGTTTGTTTACAAAAATAAAAAGTTCGAAGAAAAATTGAAAATGTGGCCGAAAATTGTTTTTCGAATTTTCAACTTTTCATCAAAGAAAAGATGTTGAACTTGTTGTGCATACTAGTTTACATTTGAACATGCACATTTAACAAATAAGAAGTGGTTATCATTAAAATATAATTAATAAATTAAATAAGAGGTTAGAAAATATTTGAAAAGAATTAAGTAATAAAGAAGACCTTTTTAAGGACACATGTTTCCGTGATTTTAGGAGACATGTTTCCATGATTTAAGGAAGCATATTTCCATGAAAGGAGGAGGGGTAATGGAAGGGTAGAGTGGTAGTTTGGCTATTGGATAGTGAAGGTAATTTTCCACTTTTTTGAAAATCTATATAAGTAGGTATTTGTTCTCATTTGAACTTTGCTCTTTTCATCTTTTCTACTCCTTCACTCTCCCTTTTCTCTCTTCATCCATGTGGTAAATCCTATCACATTAAAACCACTCTTTTCATCCTTAAAATTTCAATGAAACTTTGGAACAACATTTATAACACCACTACGACCTCAAAGTTAAAAACTTTAATGCCATAACCCTTTTTGTCATCATTGGTCATGCACTATGGGGGGTTTTTCATGGCATGGCCGAGCATATTTGAAGCCTAGGGAGGGCTTAGTCGAGTCTAGTGCAGGAATTGAGGTAGCTTGGAATTGTTGTGCAGTGGTAGGAAGGGAGTAGCAACCTTGGGCAAAGTTTTCTTGATAATAAAAGTGAGATAACTCACTTTGTTTTAGCTTTAAAAGTGAATGTTTATATGTTGTTTATGCTATGTATATAGTGAGTAATACTGTTTGATTCCGGCTTGAAAGTAGATGGCATAACTAGCGATTTTTTTATAGGGTACTAAGCAAAGGAAGTCGTAGTGCTTCGTAGCGAATAGGTCACAACGAAGGTACTTCGAAAGATTTTAATTAGTAGAGGGACTCTAAGGAGTTCCTTGCCTTATTGATTATTATTTACATATATTCATGCTTATGTAAATGACTTGTGATGGGACTTGGAAAGTCGAACTCCTGTGAGATAAAAATAAATGGTAGAATTGTTTAAGTACCATAGTGGTTGTTAAGCCTCGTAGTAATACTTTTGGAAAAGGTTATGTGTTTTGATCTATTATAAAAGGTTTTAGTAAAGTAAAAGGAGGTTATTTATTTTAGATATTTTGTAAAAAAAAATTGGAATGTGTTTTATAAAAGTTATATAAGTATTTAAAAGGAGTTTGAGGTTTTAAATATTTTTTGATTATTTAAACAAGTGGTTTATTTAAAAGAAATCCCCTTAGTTTTTCAAAGTCGAATTCTTTACAAAAGTGATGGTTTTAAGTTATGATTCGAAAGAAAAGTTTAAACTTTGTTTAAAAGTGTTTAAAAGAGGTTTGGAATTTATATAAATGATTTTTAAAGGATTATTTGATAAAAACAAATCAAGTGGTACTTCTATAAAGAAAAGGTCTTATCTTTTCAAATCAAACTTGGTTTTAAGCAATGATCTTCAAGTGGTGTTTGCATAGAAGTTTTTAAAACTATAATTTTAAGAGTGTTTAAGTGAAAAGAGACTTTGGACTATAATATTCTAGTTATAATAAAAGATTTTGGAAAGTGGAAACGAAGTCTATCTTATAACACTTTGTTTTAAATAAATAATTGTACAGAATTTATTAAATCTTAAATCTGACATTAAACTTCGAGGTAGATAAACTTCTACCTATCCTAAAAGGTAAAAATGTCGTCGGCTCAAGGGTGAAGGGTAGTAATACCCCAACTTGAACGGCTTTACTGTTATCCAAAGGATAGTTCAAGTTTGAAATCATATATTGATGTTTAGTATATGAAGTATTATTTCCATATATGAATTTGGTTACTTATAGTATAAAGTAGTCCTATACTTGGCACTAAAAGCCGATGAATAGATCGATCCTCTATCTGTGAGATCTAGAATCAAAGTGTTTTAACTAAGGTAAGCCTTGGAACAATAAGTGCCCTGGCTTACTTGGCTTTGTTTTTGAGTGAGAGATAGAGTAAGTCAAAACATCAGACACGTGATAAGTATAGGAGATTTAATTTCTATAAATGTTCTTTATAATTTATGGTGGTATGGAAAGTATTCTTTTCATACTTAGACCAAATTCCGTGGTATGGAAACTTGTCTCTACCAGTGAGAGTTTAAGAATGTACGTTGATGCAAGGATAGTATGCTAACTTGTCTGACTACATTGTTAATCGAGTGATAATACAAGTTTGAAATCAGAAAGTAGTGGTAAGTATATTTGGTCTAATTTCTATACGATTCATTTTCTTGCACCAAAAGTGCTTTGGGTTTATTCTTATAAATGTTTTTAAATGACATTTGTTCTAATCCAATTAAGTATACTTATTTGGAAATGAGATATGTCTTAAGATTTTGTGAATATACTTATACCGATGAGATAAGTATATGAATACTTTTTTAAGGATTGAAATGAGTAGAAATGCTTATGTATATCTTATATAAAATTATTTTTAATACAAGTATTTACAAATAGGTTTTAATTAATTAGACGATTAATTAAAGAGGCTTAGTGGTTTCTTATGTGCTTACTAATGCTTAGTTTCCATATGAAATTAAATCTCTAATTTGGTTGTTTGCGTATTTGGTAGTTAAATAAATGACTAACAAACCTTGGCCAAACTATCATTTGTTATTCGGAGAGACCGAGATCGGATGAGTATCCGAAAACCACTTCGAATTGGTATAGGCGTTCAAATTGAAGACATCTTGAAGGTGATGAAAATCAAGGATGGAGTTCTTTAAAGTGGAAGAGTTACTTGCTACTAATGTAGAGGATGTAGTAGAAGTAGCGCCTTTGGTTTGTTCAGTCCCAGAACAATTTGTATAGATGAATGCTGGCATTGCATTGTCGCATGGAGGGCAGTTTTAGCATTCCAAGTGGGATTTGCAAAAGGTAAAACTTAAACTCAAGCCTCAAACCCGGAAATGACTAAAATAGGGAAGATGCGAGGGCTATGTGTTTCTCTACCATTAGGGTATGACCATCACTTGTATCTAGATCGATATTTATGGATAATGTATGTTGGGCCAACAAAACGATTTGTAAAGTTGGTAGCCGAGGCGATGATCATATTTGGTACTATCTAGGAAGGGATAGGCCAGTTCTATGTTAGTAGAGGTGCAAGGTTTGCAACCTCGGTATGTGTAACACCCCACCTCTATACTCATATTATCCAACTGTATTAAAGAGTAATACTATCGATAATACGGAGAATAAGACCATATGGGGTACACCCGTGAATAATTCCTTGTACTAAAACTTATACGTATTAAAACATCAAATAAATAAGTCGTCCATAGTACACCGTATCGGTACAAAGTAATAAACATGTGTGCCTCCAGGATAGAACAATACATAATATACAGTAAATTATAGAGTATACAGAGTCAGTCGTAGCAATAACATATAATATAATATATAATATAAAGCATTGTATTGATACAAATATCTCCAATGTCAACTATCTCAATAAAATAAGATAATATCAATATACGACTCTGTATTAATTATATATAGTAAATCTATACTCATAGATGTCATATAACAATCATTAATGTAGCTCAACTAAGTCCAATAACATAGATGTTGGTCAAGACTTAGCTGTACCTGAAATGGCTAGGACTGACCTAAGTATTATAATAAATGGGTAGGACTATATCTAAATCCAATGTCAATAACGAATAGAACTATATATATAGTATAAATTAATAAAAATAATAATTTCATCTCAATAATTCCAAATATTATATGCGTAGAACACTACAAAACCCAATTTAAAAATGCCACCACTCATATAAAATTTCAAAAAACTAGAACCCATGGAATAACGTCAAACGGATGAATCATCTATACAATAAAACATCATCGAAAATGAAATCATCAAGAAAATTGGGCTAGCACACAACCATGCCGTAGAATAATATCATCAAATCATATAATCGATAGATAATGTGAGATAACCTATCAAATTATCCAATACTATACAAACCACAAAGATAATCTATCATAATTCAAATCATAATCAATAAACAAAGGCTATCTCTAAAATGCAAAACATCAAGAGTATGGACATACGGAGACTGACTACACTTTAGACACACGGTCTCTAGTACAGCCACCGCATGGGATAGTGAATAATATATGCAAATCCAAATCACATACGTAACCCCGAACCAGAAAGGGAGGCTGATTGCACACATCATGCTCCAGGGATCCAGGACTACTCGCCTCGCATAGAGTACCGTTTATCCCTACAGTCTTTAGTTACCTCGACGGACATCATGACCCTATTCATCAGTGGCTCGTCTACGTGTAACCTCGGTCACGATCCTCCTTTTCCCCTATAAGTAACAGACTGCTGGCCCATGCGGCACAAGAGGCTAATGGGCACCTAACCTACCAACAACCAATCCTGTGATGCGCATCGAATATCATACTAACAATGGTGTGGTGAATCTAGGGCATGACCTCACGATCAGACCGCCAGGGTGGATAATGGCCAATCTAATTCACTCCTGAACCATAAAGGGAGCGAGACACAAGTGGACGACTTATAATTCTCATATCCAATATCCATATACAGCTCTAGTCGTAAGCCAACACACGGCTCTATATAAGTCACCACGTGACAATAATATACTAAAGCTCTAATTCCGCGCCGATAATTGGCTATACTCATAAGTCCCTATCTGACTAAAATATACTCACCGTAGCGAGTATCATAACATACATGAATAATTCCCGTTTGAGTGATATTTACTTATAGAGAATAATCAAACAAATAACATAATGATGTCCCATATACCATCGCATGTTATTCGTATAATTATTCAATGTCATAAACTACACTCAATCGGTACTAGATATTTCTATATGACAAGTCCGATGAATAACTAGAAAAGTGTTACCGAAAGTCCCATACTAGACGGTACCGCTGATCCGTTTATTGAAATTTTTCATCACCTATAATTAGACAACACTATTCAAATAGAAAACCGTCATCACCGTATCATTTGAAAATCATAAATCGAGTCCATCTCAAAGGTGAATAATTCATAACATTATAACCAATATTGAGTAGATAAAATCAGAAAGCAAAACTAGATACAAAATAGATTATTCAAATAAATATAAATAAATGAATCAATCCTTAATAAGAAAACATTCCAAACATATAGTTTTATATAACAAAAATTAATAATTAGAATTGGGTTTTAAATAATAATAATTATAAATAATAATTATTATTTTTCTAGATTTAAATAAATAGTTTACTAAACCACAATATAGTATTCTCTATATCATTAATAACAAATTTATAAATTAAATGACTAAGAACTATTGTTAAGTAAGACATTTTCTTTCTCATATAATTTATCTGAATATATTTAAAACTTTAAACATACTAAATTTAGTTTGTTGTATATTATAGATAAACAAATTTATTACCAATTATAAAAATTAATTATTGGCGTTTGCATGAAGTTGCGTTCAAACACCTGTAGCTTACATATTAGGTACTTATGTATCTATAAACAAATAAAGTAAAAAAACAGTAATGGTTAAAAATAAAGACAGGCCAAAATGAAGGAAGCCGCAACTGAAGAAAACTAGAACAGTCCACACATTCATCTTCAATTGCACACGCAAGGACATTTAAACAGCAGCACTCATATATGTATGTATGTGTGTGTGTGTATATATATATATAGGTGCTCACACACTCCACTACTAGGAATATATATAAATGCACACTATACACACTGACATACAATGGCGTAGCCAGGATTGAAAGCTGGCGGAGGCAGAATTAAAAAAGGCAGGGGTTCGGAGATGACGGTCGACGAAATTTTTTTTTAACTATCACTTGAATAGTTATGTGTCTGTGTGTTTTGATCTAATGTAAATTTCACATATGTTATATTATAAAATAAATATAGATGATCTACCAATGCAATTATAAGTGCAAATTACTTGTCAATCACTAAAGCATCCTATCTATTTCTGATTCCAGTTTCTGACGTTCAGATTGAACCTAAGTTAGGTAAATAGATGTATTGATAGATAAACATGAAATTCATCTTGAGTTGCATGAAGTAATGGACAGAGAAGGGCTCCAAAACATTGCTTTTATGTTCATTTCCATTCAAGCATTTCATCAGACAACTTACCTTCAATAGCACAAGCTTTTGCTTTGGAAAATACTACATAAAGTTTTGCATGCAAACCACTTTTTTTCTTCTTCAGATACTGGGGTAGGCACGTGCCTACCCCATATGCAAGGGGGCTCCACCCCTGACCATAGCAATATATGAGTATCTCTGAGTTCTGTATTTTCAATGTTGTACTAATTTCTAATTTATACGGCGTATTCAACTTGATGAATATTATGTAATATTATTAGTATTGAATGATTGTACATTAGCCACACACACGTACGGACATGAAAATACACACGTAGATTCACATACGCATCTCTAGAATTCACAATACAACAATACACCTAAACATGAGCAGGCCCGACCCAAGGGCAAGGCCCATGAGGCTTTTGAATTGGGCAACCCCCATGGGGGCAATAGGGAAAAAAGGAATGTCAATTGTTTGCATATACTTCAAATAAATTTTTGATGTGCATATTTTACAAAATAGTGTTTGGTTAATTGGTTTATATGGCCCCATCATAGAATTAAAAGGTGCTAGGTTCGATTCCTAGCAGTGGTTAACTTTCAAGATTTTTACCTTCCTGCCCTTTCTGATTTTTTTTCTATGCTTTAAATTGGCCTTGGGCAACCCAGTTCAATGGGCCGGCCCTGAACATGAGCATCAGCCCATATGAACTCTCTGTATCCTACTTACAAAAGCAGAAGTATACACAACGAACAAAAATGCGCATATATCTAATTCAGACTACTATTTGCTACTGAAATAAGCAAGTATAGACATAGATATGAGTGCAAGAACACTCATGAGAATTACACTTCCTTCTTCAATGCTCCATCTTCTTGCACTCCTTCACTTTACTGCTGCACTTTTGTTCTTTACTGTAAACACTCTTTTTCTCAATTTGATGATTCATCACTTGCTTACTTGATTGCATATTGTAAAGATGTTAAGAAGCTACGGTAGAGAGCTGTTTTACTTTTATGGGATTTGATATGATTTATTTGAATTAATTAGGTGTGGAGCTTAGGGATGGAGCTGATTTCTTTTTTTTCCTCTACCTTAAACTTGAGGGCTTATGGTTTAGTTTATTGATAGCGTGTGTCGAATAATCCAGAGAGAGTGAGTTATCTGAAATTTAGAAATCTTTGGATACGTTCTTTAAGGTTTTGGGTCTCATATAATTGGGCTTTGCGCTTCACTTGCTTTTTCCTTTCTCTCCCTTTCTTCTTTTGTTTACTTAATGAGATAAATACATTTAAGCCCATTAATAATTTAATTACTAGACCAAATCACTTTACAGTAAATCAAAACTCTATTTGTTTTATAAAATATTATTTCATAATTTCATTTAAATCGTTTGCCAATATAATTCTAAAATTACAACCATAATTCTAACTACTTTATTCAAATCCCAAATAAATTTTATTATCTATTATTATTTAATTATCAATTAAATGCTTCTCAACTATGGGTTGTTATAATACGTTTTATCTAGAGGTTTAATATACGGAAGGTAGTTCCTTACCTAGTCATTGTCGAAATCCATTTTCCAATACGTTTCTTACAGACTTAATTGTATACTAAATATGTTATTGAATGTAATTAATATAACCATTCCAGGTATGATTAAATATTTATTTCAAACCCTAGACATTATTATAATATCACAAGGTTTCTAATAAAATGGTTTAGTTATCAAAAGGTAAAAACCCGTCCTTGTTTATATACGGTATGGTCTTACGGGATACCATTATTTTTTAAGGGTTTTTAAAAATATAACAATCCATATGATTTGAGTTTCTCATGTAATTTACCAGACTAATTCAAGTGTTATTTTCTTATAATACTCAGGTCAGACGCGAGTATATTTCTAGACTTAGCTTTGGACACTTTCGAGCTTTAGGAGACGTGCTGGATGCCTCCAAGACATATTGACGTATTTTATTACCACTAATATCTTGTTGTGTATTTATCAGTATTTGTGAAGCAGACTATTATAACTGTCCAGGCTGATGACAGTTTTAGTTTACTCTGATTATTGTATGTATATTAAAGTTTTCTTTTTTAAACATCATTTCGATATCATATCTTACTTTTCATGATGTGAGATTATATTCTGTTTTTTCTTTCTTTCTTTCACTTCAGCGGTCTGTCTTTTCGGCACTCAGATGCTCGATACGTGAATACCATGGATGTATTAATGTCGACTTTTGAGGTTCGAAAAGACGGGTCATTACAATTATCGGAGCTAAAGGTTAAGTGAGAACTTTGGCCCTAGTGGGGTAAACTCATTCATAATAGAGCAAGTGACACAATAGAATGAGTTTGGATGTGTATATATGCTAGCGCGTATTTGTTAGTACTACAAAAATATTTTATATTATGTTGATTGATCTATTGAGTGGCTTATGAATTCTGGTCGAGACGTTGGACATCACAATGTCGATAGGGGTTTTTAAACACTTGGACAGGCAAACCGACATAGTATTGTTTTTAAATTGATAAATGAAATAATTTTACCTAGGATTATATTTTATATATAAAAGAATAATTTTCAAAAATTGATATAGTTATTTATGATGTGTTTCGTTGTTAGGAAATGATAATATTCAATTATTATCGTTTATTGTTTGATTAGTCATGCCCGTCCAATTTAGAAGCTTTGACTATTGTTTGTTGATTGATTATTTATGCTTGGCTAATGTTACACCATAATTTCTGCAAAATACAAATTGCTAATATTCGAAAGGAAAGCACATTGGCTTGTAATTCCGAGACTCGTCTTTCGGTTTCTAATGAAAATATGCAATTCGAGAGCATGAACCAATGTGTCAACCAAGGACGAGATCACAATTCAGCTGAGGTAAGAAGTTTGACCGGGTGCATCAGTCGCTAAAGCCTAAACCAACTCAACAAACAACAACAATCAACGACTTAGATAGCCAGGGCCGAAACCAACGGTCAAGATAAATGAAAGATATCCAAAAGCTATATATAAAAGCGTCATGTCAGCACTCCACGTCAAGTCACACTGAACCAGATGATGACACACATTCGAATCAAGACCGTTCATAGTCAGCCAAACCATTAACCCAAAAAGAAGGCGCTTAACCAATAGGTGTCATGCCATGCTGGCTATAAATAGGCGGAATCCCAAGGCACAAGGGATTTTCTGGCACATAATGAACAAAAACTAGATAGTACATTCCTATATTATAGCTCCATTCAAAAACTCATTAATGGTGGAAACGCTTAGATTCAATGTAATAAGCCTCTCGGCTATATAAGAGTAACTAAATAAAGAAAGGACAGTGGATGTATGGACTTTCGGCTTGAACCACTATAAAAGTCTCGGTGTTATTTACTTCCTGTATTTTACTCTTTCGACATCTACTATTTGTACCTCACGATTTAACACTTCATCTTCCAAGCTCAATCAAATTACATCTTAATAGTCACCCCTTCGAACTCAATTCCTACTTAACTTCCGGAGCTTTACCTTCGGTCATCGGCTGTTAGTGCTGATGATATTTTGCACTAACATTTTTGACACTAGAAGGAGGGTCTGAACCTCCACGTTTCTTTTTCTGTCGAAGATCCAATAGGGCCTTTCAACCAATTATATCTAGTCCCGAAAACAAAAGAGTCATCTTGGAACTACCCCTCAACCTTTGCATTCAGCTCACTGAAGAAGACAACAACGAAAGATTGTTCATCCTCATTTTGAAGGAAATGGTCAGGAATATAACCCCATTTATGAACTTCAAGCTCTCCAAATCAGGCAACTTTCAGAGTATCTTCAGGAGTCCCTCTAAGAGTCTGCTCAACTTAGAGGGAGGGTTAAAGCTATCGTAAATAAAATCAAGGTTTTGAGAATCGTGGTGATGGAAAATAAAGGTTCATCTCTCCATACTAAAAGATCCTTCCCAGTTGTCCCAGCTCTTCTACCTCGAAAGAAAATCAAACAAGATCACATCCTTACTCCTCCTAATCAAAGCTTGTCCAGATCTTTCTTAAAACTCGTGGAGAGCTTCACTACCCAAACTATCCCCATCCACCTAAGAAAACCTGAAAGGAAAGGGTTATCGTGTTTATCATCAGCTGAACGGGCATGAAACAAATGGGTGTTGGAGACTTTCTCAAGTCATAGAGAAATTCATATAAAAAGGGAGATTGACTAAGTTTATTAAATGATTAGTTTAATATCTTGTCTTTATAGATATCTAACTTTGACTGTATGTTTCAGGAGAAATTCCTATAATGAAAGCCCCTTCGACCCCAACATATCTGCATGCATTTTTGAAGAGTATGAGCTACTATATTCAAGGAAGTCTCTTATCTCGTCGGAACACTTCTTTCAAGGCCAGCTCTTTCCTTTTCTGGTAAGTATAATCCAATCTCGGTACTTAGGAAATTGTACTTAGTATATCTTCTTTCAGTTACTAAATGTTATGTCTGCATTAACAGTCTTAAGGTTGAAAATCTCTTGTTGATCTGACAAGATCAATAAAGAGTTTCATTTTTCTTAAAAATAAAAATTCTAAACAATTCATTTTCTCAAACTCAAAGTAAATATGTTTCCTACCAAACCACAGAACATATCAATTGTTCGATTTCAAAATTCTTTTACAAATTCGAGATCCTTCTTTTCGAAGCATTTATAATTTTCTTCATCAAATTACAACTAGCATTTAAGTATAACTATTAACTTAAGATAGCGTTAGATGGCTGATGCCTACCGGAAGGGTTGTAAATGGTCAATACCTGCCAAAAGGGGATGTAGTTAACTAACACCAGCTACAAGTGGTTATAGATTGGGACCCAATAAAATTGGTAGACCTCGCCATAAGAGCACCCCCACAGTGATCCACCATAAAGAGTGAAGCCATATCACCTGAGTTTAAAAGGACGTTGAAAAGTAGAATGCATGCCAATAGTGAGTCCTAGTAAGTGTAACCATACATTGGGTAGATTCCAACTAGAATAGAGAAGCGGGTAGATTCTCGTATAGATTAGAATTGGGTGGATTCTCACTACCCAATTAGAATAGAGAAACTGGTAGATTCCCGTATAGATTAGAATTGGATAGATTCCCAATTAGAATAGAGGAACGGGTAGATTTCTGTATAGATTACAATTGGGTAGACTCCCAATCAGAATAGAGGAATGGGTAGATTCCCGTATAGATTAGAATTGGGTAGATTCCCAACCAGAATAGAGAAACGGGTAGATTCTAGTATAGGTTAGAGTTAGGTAGATTCCCAATTAGAGTAGAAAATTTGGAAAAATCCCGTACAAATTAGACTGATGAGTAGATTTTTAATAGTATCAAAATCTTAGGAGGAAAAAATCATAAGCTAAGTATGAGCATCGGGTAAGAATCCCAATCAGGATCGAAAGGATGGCCTCAAAACCAATAAATAAGGATACCAAAGATATTGATACGAAAAGGTATCAAGGGGCAAAAGCACCCCGAGAAAGAATTAAAAGAGCAAGCAAAATGACTTGAGTTGAAAGAACTAAGTTAATCGAAAAGACAAAAGGAGACATCAGTGTTATAGATAGATTATCCAAGTGATTATTAGTACCTCTGGAACACAATATACAAGAAAGAAAAAAGAAGGGGCAACGTCCATGAACCTTCATACATGTTTTTGACCTTAGTTTCGGCCTCCTTAGCAGCCCCCTCCAAGCGATATTTAAAAAGCTCTTCCATCTTGTCAATGTCTTAGATGCCCACTCCTTCTTGAACTGCTTGAATGAGATTCTGCAACCATCCTTAGGGCTAAGAAGAACGTCTGACGAATTAAGAACTAGGGTAAATGACGAACTCCTCTCGGGTTGAGAACGGGACCTGGAAGGGACAATAGTGGTTCTATAAGAAGAAGAAAGCCACATACCAACACAACCTCTACCTCTACCCCTTCCTCGAGCCGGAGGGGCCTCAACCGTAACTACATTAGTTTTCTTATTTTTAGTTTTGAGTTCTTGTAGCTTGATTGTCGAAAGCTCTCAATGAGCTTCGTCCAATCGCTATCAGAGGAGTGATGTGGACTCCCATAAAATAGAGATGGAAGATTCCAAGGCCAGACCAGTAATCGGTGCTGCTTTTGGAATAGCAAACATCTTTCTGGATAACTCTTCGAAGGTTCACTTTAAGGATTCATTGTCCTTCAAGACAACGTGAATATTGGTACCAAGGTCAGGGATCCACTTCATTAGTTTAGAATTTTATCATCGAGACTCAGTTGTAAGAAGGCATCGTCTCTGTCTAGTTTTAAGCAGTTGGGACTTGATTGTCCCTAAAAGAAATCCGAATTAAAACCAAAAATGATAAATCATAATAAGATAACTCCATTTCATTCTATTAAAGAATAGTACAGATATATATATATATAGACACAAAAGTTACGGTCCTCTAAGATGAGAAAATTTCTCGTTAGTAGCCAAAATAATCCTAAGGCCTCTATTTCTAGTATCAGCAAGGGACCACCAGGGTCTAGGCATATTGGAGAAAGAAATGTCCTTACCTAAACCACCCTTTGATATAGAAAGTTCTGAAGGAGAAGAATCCACTAGGGACAGATTAAGATCAGCTTTTGGAGCATACTGGGAAATGCATTCCGAAACATGTTCACTTTCGAGAATCTTCCCTTCAGCAATAGCTAAAGGAGACGGAGTTACACTTCGATAACTAGGTAGAACCTCTGGAGTTATAGTTAGGCTTGGATCATAGAATCTCCTTAAGAAAGATAGCCTTTGATTCTTTAACTGAAGGTCTCTTGGATGTAGTTTAGAAAGTCGGGAAAACTCATGAAAGACATCATCTCGGTCATCTAAACCAAGCTTTAATTTACTCCTAAGATCCAAGACTTGATTAGTTAATCCATTGCCTCGAAGCCTAAGGGATTTAATTGATTTGGCACAAGTTCGATCGTGTATTTCCTGTACCTCTTTGATCTTATTGGATAATCTTACATTCCTTAACCTACTAGATGTTAGTTGAGATTTAAGGACGCGTATGGTTGCTAATAGCTTTGAGTTTCTAGCCTGACTCCTCTTCCACGATACTTTATAATGATAGGTAAAATTGGACTTTCTCTGTTTAAATGAGGTTAAGGAAAAAGTATTTCAGAACAAACACAATGGAGATAGTAAGGAAGGAATTCAACATAAACTCAAATAAAATATTACCAAGGTCCACAACCATCATAAGCAACAAAAAAATGAAATTGTATCAAAAATATTACAGACCAAAGTTCAAGCATCATGAGTAGGAGAGTCTTGGAGTTCAGAACTACGACTTACCTCTCCACTTTTGTTACCTTTCTCCACCGGGACTGATTGTTCAACAATTACCCGAGGCCCGAGCTTTCTCATACCTCAAGGAGAAACACTCCTCGATCCTTTTACCATTAGAATTGAAGCCCATGAAAATGGTCGTGTCTCTATCCCGGTTGTATTCATAAGCACTATAGAGAATCTTGAAGGCTTCAGCGGCAGTGATGTGCACGTAAATGTGCATATTTTTACCACCATATTTAATCTATTTACATTAAATAAATGATCATATCGGGTATTTTAACTTGTTTAAACCAAAATTCAAATTATTTTCAAATTGTCACATATTCATCTTCATATAGGAGTAAAATGGTCATTTTTATGCATTTGGTAAATTGTGAAAATTTACTTGGAATTTTCTATGTTATTTTGTAGGAAATTTGGTGAATTTTACAAGTGGCTTCATGATAATATATGCATGCACAAGAGTGAAGAGAACAAATGAAGATGGAAATAATTCAAAGTGATGATCATGGAGGACCCCACCCACTTACCTTGATTTTCAATTAGGAGCTAAGCACATGATAAAAGGACATTAAAGCTTCATGTACATTTAAGTGGGGGATTAGTGGATGTTAATGATTACTTGGCCACCACACTACCTCAAGGGCAATTTGGGCATTCCCCAAAAATATGAATTAGGGTTTAACACTTGTATAAATACCTCATATCTTCATGTAACCTTCTTCTTCTTAGTCTCTCTTTTAGGCTATCTTCTCTTAGTCTCTTTTAGTCAGTTTTTAGCTTAGAAAATAAATCAAAGCTCTCTTTCTTTTCATGGCTACTTAGCCATTTCTTCTCTTATGTAATTCCTTTTTTTCTATGCAATATAATTATTGTTTCCTTTTAATTACATGTTCATTTCCTTTCATGCTAGTAGTGTAGATTTTCTTTTATGCAATTAGAATAGTTTTCTTTCATTTAGCTTTCATTTTGCTTTCTTTTTGCTTTCATGTTGCAAGCTACATTTGTTAATCAAATGACAAATATGAGAGGCTAAACCCCTTCAATTTAGGGGTAATGAAGCTCACTAATTATGTAGCTTCAACTATTTGTTAATTCATGCTCTCTTTTTGTGCTTAATGATGATGATAGAAATGGTTTACTTGTTGTTTTTGCTTTGAATTTGATAGCCTATATTGTTGACATCAAATAGGCTATGCTTAAACAATCACTAACACTAATTACCTCTTCATCAAAATATGATTATGGCAAAAGAAAGTGATTTGAAATTAAAATTTGATGGTCTATATTTCTAATCAATAGTTAATAGGTCATACTCAAAATAGATTTCATTTTCATTGTCAAATTTCATGAAAGTTAGTAAGTGGTTTAAGGGGTGTGTTATAGTTTGATGGCTTATGTTGGCTAATCAATAGCACAATTATGCCATACTTATGATAAGCACATCAATTAAAGCATTAATGACCATAAAAGAGAGATATGATTTCATATGTATTGAACTACATGATCTAGAGAGTGGATTTATTCTCTAAATAGTCACTTAACTCTTATATTTGCTTCTCTTTTCTTTTAGTTAGTTAGTTAATTCTCTAATTCTCTAGCTTAACTTTCACTTGACTTTGGTTTAATTTGATTGAATAGATTTTTAAAATCATCAATTCCTTGCGGATCGACCCGTATTCGCCACGTACTACAAGTGTACGCCATGCGCTTGCGGTAAATTTTAATTTTTTGACGGTTTTCTAATCCGATAGAAATTCCGTCGATTAACAAGTTTTTGGCGCCGTTGCCGGGGAATTGCTTTGATTTTATTTTCTATTCTTCGGATTATTTTTGTTTAATTTTTTTGTGTGTTGCATTTTTTTTTAAAATTTTTTTTGTTGTGTTTGTTGTTTAAATTTTTGTTTGCATTTTGTTTGTTTGTAGTTGTTTTCTAGTATTTTCTTTTGCATTGCATATCCTATTAAAAGAAAAAAAAGAACAACAAGCACATATCAAAACAAAAATAAAAGAAATTTCATTTCATTTTTCTCTGTTACAATTTTTACTTTACTTTTTCAATTTTCATTTACAATTTCTAAACAAAAAACACAAAAAAAGAGAAAAAAAATCTGTGCAGCACTGTGTCCTTTCACTATTGCATTGCTGTCCTAACTACTGCTTGTCACTGCTTCCGCTCACTGCCTTTCCCCCATCAATAGTGCTCGACCTGCCATACATCATTTCCTCAGACCCACTTCACTACATATCATCTACATTGCAGTCACAGCCACAACATAAATACTGCCTCACACTGTCTCGAACAACCCTCCACTCAACATACACTTCAAACCAAACACTCCATACAAACCTCCTCTGTGCATATCTGCACAACTTGCCACTGTCCACTCTTCATTTGTGCACATCTTCCTTGTGAACATATAACCACTTCCCTGACCAAACTGATCCCCTACCACTTCTAACAGCCTCTGCCGAGAAATTACTTCTGATCAATACCATTAAACTAACAGCTCCTTGCACTACCATTGTTCAAACATTACTCCCAAACACACTATCTTCAACATTTCACAACATACCACATCCTTGTCACTTCAGGCAGCCACCTTCTTGGCCTCCTCCTTGGTAATCCAACCCATGTTCTCCGCCTTAACCTGTGTAAGCTCATCCTCGGCCATCTTATGCTTGGCCTCTAGATCTCTTAAGGCCTTCTCTAAATCATCCACCTTCCTCTTAGAAGAACTCAGGTCCCGTAGACTTTTCTCCCTTTCATCTTGGGCCTCCTTAAAATCAAAAAACTCTTTTCTCAAAGCTTCGGCCTTTTTCGCTTCCCCCTCCGGCTTTTCAAATCCCCGGTGCAAAACCGAGAAGTCAGCCAAGACTTAAAGGAAAGAAGTCATTATGGAAACTAAAGGAATAAATACTTCATTGGTGAGGAGAAAAATGCTACCCTGAGCCAGTCTTCCATCTCTAAACTCATCATCCTCTTGAAACTTCCCATATCGTCTACTATTTCCACTCGGGAGCTTCCTATGACCTTAGAAAGATGGGCATCAATAGCAGAATGGGTAACTCCAATCACCAGATCCACTATGTCATTTGGGAAAGTCAGAGCAAGGACGTCCGAGATAGACTTGGTTTTGGAAGAGAGAAGGTCCTTTCTAGGTCTTATATGTGACAGTTCCTTTAAGACTGGCATTTTTCAAGTAGAAGTGGAATTAGAAAAAGACTTGTTTAAGAGTAGTTCAACTATCGAAAGCATATCATCAGCAGCCAATGCAACATAAAAGGGAAAGTAGGTCAGGTGAGCAAATCAACATTTTTTAAAAGTTATATCCTATAACGCATGCTATAATATATTGAAATCGAGGTCTACCCTCAGGAGCAGCATCTTCTCTTTCGACCTTAGTGATTTTTGGGTTAGACCCAGTGGGTTCATCAGGTTGACTTAGGTCAATCACGTTCGAATACATAGTCTCAATTGAAGGAGGATCATAACCAAGAAATTTAGCCGAAGGAGATAATAGCTTTCAGGCCTTGAGATTAGCCTCGATAAGGACTACATGTATATTTTCATCACCTTCTCGTACCTAATATCAAAGAGATCCTTAAGGGTTAGGGCCTTGTCCCTTCCAAGATAAGCTAAAGATGAAACGATATTAGGAAACAATGTGATCGAAGCTTAAAAACAAGAGCATTCTAAACAGGGAAATTCCGAAAACATAAAAGTTTCTAGTAGTTCAGTGATAATTCGAGGATCATTTGCCTTTATGAAAAACCAATGGGTGGTTGTTACCTTGCCAAGTGGCTTGACTAGGGGCATCTTTTTTCAAAAACGAAAGAAATACAAGCGAACTCCAAAACTACCGGCTAACTTATGTAAGTTATATAAGTAATGGATCTCGGCAATAGTCATATTGCAGTACCCCTTCTTCCAGTACAATATCGCTAAATCTGATAAAGTGTTGTATGAGACCACCCCTTGTTGGATTGGGCTAATTCCATAGAACTCAAACATGTTAACAAACAAAGGAGCGAGAGGAAGAGATACCGCGTTTGCTAAATTTTCTAGTGTCCAGGTAAATAACGCTTCGGGTGTTCACTCTAGTCATCTTCTAGACTAGGAACCTTGACCTCGACCCCTACAACTTCGTAACTCTCCATCCAGTTTTCCAGTTCTCCTTGATTAGTTATAGGTTTGTCCATTGAAAGGTCTAAGAAGGGACCAATGTTAAAACTGGTTACTCAATAGAAACACCAAAACTCCTACCGAAAAGATTTAAAGTCTTATGGTCCAAAAGGAAATTGGGCCTAAAACTAGATTTTATAGCCCAAACTCAAAGTTCTAAAATCTCTCAAAAAACATCCTATCAATAAGATGATTATCAACCTAAGTAGGTAAAAGGATTGGTTTGAGGAAAAAATCTTAATTTAGTAGACAACAAGTACAATGGATTAGCTAATCGAAAAATCAAGGTCAATCGTTGATATCGTAATAATCAAAATCGAATTTTTAAAAGAAGAACGCTTGCAAAATACTAAAAGCAATAAAGAAAGCTAATAAAGGAAATATTGAGAACTTACTATTTTAATCGAGAGTTTACAATAATTCGTGAAGATTTCTTAGCTCTAATGGCGATAGCAACTGTTGCTAATATTGTGAGTAAGAAGAAAGACGAGGAAAGAAAAGGTTTATTTAATCCTTGGAATCAACGGTGGAGATTATCTAGTCACAAAGATCCTAACGTAAATAAAATGTGGCAGATTCAGAATATGAATCTTCCTAGAGCAAAGAAAAGGAATGCCCTTTTCAAAAAAGCCAATGAAATTGAGACAGTTGGCAGAAGCATTTAATGCAAAAGCACGACCCATCCTTTTAAGATCAACACCTCGACTTTCCTTTAGATCCCGCAAGTCAAGAATCTCCTAAACCTTGGTTTCAAATTAGATTTCCCCTTTCAGCACCATAACAGTTTTGCTTACCACTTAGCCTAGATGGCTTCAAGTGACAAGCATAATTTTTGAAAAAGTTTTGACCCCATGATCCTAAATTAGGCAGTGCCTTTCGACACCGTAACAGTTTCGACTACTACTTAGCTAGATAGCTTAAAGTTACAAGCATAATTTTCAAAAAAAATTTAAACTAACGGTCCCAAATTAGACTTTGCATTTCGGCACCATAACAGTTTCTTTTACCACTTAACTTAGATGGCTTCAAGTGACAAGCATAAATTTCAAAAAAGGTTTTTGACCTCGCGATCCCAAATTATACTTTGCCTTTCGGCACCGTAACAGTTTCACTTACCACTTAGCCTAGATGGCTTCAAGTGACAAGCATAATTTTCGAAAAAGTTTTGACCTCACGATCCCAAATTAGACTTTACCTTTCGGCACCGTAATAGTTTCGCTTACCCCGTAGCCTAGATGGCTTCAAGTGAAAAGCATAATATTTGAAAAAGTTTTGACCACACGGTCCCAAATTAGATTTTGCCTTTCGGTACCATAAAAGTTTCGCTTACCACTTAGCCTAGATGGCTTCAAGTGACAAGCATAAATTTTGAAAATGTTTTGACCTCATGGTCCCAAATTAAATTTTTCCTTTCGGCATCGAAATAATTTCGCTTGTCATTTAGTCTAGACGACTTCAAGTGTCAAACATGATTCCCAAAAAGTATTTGACCTTACGGTCCTAAGTTATGTTTTTCCTATCGATACCAAAATAGTCTCGCCTCCTAGTTAGTCTAAATGACTTCAAATGAAAAGCATGATTTTCAAAAGAATTGACCTTTTGGTCTCAAATTAGATTTTGGCCCTTCAGCACCTAAAAATTTTTGCTTTGTTTAGATGACTTTGAGCAAAAAGCACGATTTTCAAAAGTTTTTACCTCATGGTCACGATTTAGATTTCATCTTTCAACGTCCAAGAAATTTCACTTGTCATCTAGTCTAGATAGCTTCAAATGGAAAATATGATTCCAAAAGTTTTTGAGCTCATGGTCCAACATAAAATTTCACCCCTTTAGTTTTCAAACCGTTTACTAGCCAAGCCTTCGCCATTGGGCACTGATTTTAAATTTTTTTCAAAACCCTTTCAGTAAGGTTAGATCTTGATGAGTTGCATAAGTGGAGCAATGTTCCCGAAATTTTAGATTGAACTTAATTAATGGGAACTGAATAAACAAGCCAAGGATTAAACCTGATACGACACTGATCTTTCCAAAGTCCACCCCATATTGATCATATGAGGTGAACTTTGGTGGGCATGTATTAAGCTATAATTTCTGCAAAATACAAATTGCTAATATTTGAAAGGAAAGCTTCTTGACTTGTAATTTCAAGACCTATCTTTCGGTTTCTAATGAAAATGTGCAATCCGAGAGCATGAACCAATGTGTCAACCAAGGCCGAGATCACAATTTAGCTAAGGTAAGAAGCCTGACCGAGAGCATCTGTTGCCGAAGCCTAAAACGACTCAACAAACAACAACAATCAATGGATTAGATAGCCCAGGCCGAGACCAACAGTCAAGATGAATGAAAGATATCAAAACGCTATATATAAAAATGTCATATCAACAATTCACATCAAGTCACACTCAACCAGATGTTGGCCTAAATTCGAATAAAGACCGCTCATAGTCAGCCATATCATCAATCAAAAGAGAAGTCACTCCACCAATGGCATCATGGCATGCTGGCTAGAAATAGGCAGAAATCCCAAGGCACAAAGGATCTTCTGGTACATAATGAACAAAAACTAGATACTACTTTCCTATATTAGAGCTTTAATCAAAAACTCGTTAGTAGCAAAAACGCTTAGATTCAATGTAATAAGCCTCTCGATTATATAAGAGTAACTGAATAAGGAAAGGATAATGGATGTAGAGACTTTCGGCCCAAACCACTATGAAAGTCTCGGTATTATTTACTTTCTGCATTTTACCCTTTTGGAGCTTTACCATCGATCTTCGGTGTGTTAGTGCTGACAAAATTTTGCGCTAATAGCTAATTTATGAGCATTTATTTGATTTAATTTAGATTAAATACGGACACCTTGTGAATTTAGTTTCATAATTTGACTATAAGGTGTTTGGTAGTAATATTGTTATAAAGTTTATTTTGATACAAGAAGGAATGATTTTATATAAAGTTGATTTTATAAATCAGGTTTATAAAAAATGTTTTGTAAATGAAGAGGATTTTTGAGAGTTTATAACCCGGTGTCTTTGAAAAAGGTTTCAAATGATTTTTGAGAAAAGTAATAATTACTTTATAACAGAGGTTTCCCTATGATATGGTGCGAATGGATATCATGTATTCTGACTTCCAGTCTCTCTTCCATTCAGATCAACGGTTCTTCAGGTGGCCTAATCAAATCTGCCCGTGGTCTCAGACAAGGAGACCCCCTCTCGTCGCTTTTATTTGTGTTAGTTGCGGACGTCTTTAATCGCATGGCTATGCTGGCCATCGCGAACAATTACTTAGCTGGTATTGGCCCTCCCAATTCTAATCTGATGATTTCCAACCTCCAGTTTGCTGATGATACTATCCTATTTGCCTCTCCCTCGCCTGATCATATCCACTGTCTCAAAGTCCTTCTTTACATCTTTGAACTCATCTCTGGCCTCTCCATCAACTTTCACAAAAGCTCCATCATTATGCTTGGCTCTGCTGATATTCTCGCACCCTCCATCTCTTCCATCCTAAATTGCAATATTGATCACTTCCCTATCTCCTACTTGGGTATTCCCCTGCGCCCTTCCAAACTTCATCGAGCCGATTGGGTCCCCCTCGTTTCTAAGATTGATGCCAGACTTTCGGGCTGGAAAGCGGAGGCTCTATCGGCCGCAGGCAGGCTGGTGCTTGTCAAATCGGTGCTCTCTTCCTTACCCACCTACTGGCTCTCATTTCACAAATTACCTACCTGGGTTTCCAAGAGAATCGATTCCACTAGAAGATCCTTCCTCTGGAATGGGGTAAAAGTCAAATGCCTTGTCAGCTGGAGGATTGCCTGTTTACATCGTGACCATGGTGGCCTTGGTATTCTTAACCTTCGAACTTTCAATCTTGCTCTCTTGGCCAAATGGTTATGGCGTCTTCTTTCACCGGGTATTTGGAAAGATTGGATCCTTTCTGTTCACTATCAAAATAACCCATTCCGTGTCCTTCACCTCGCCCCCCTCTCAAAGCCATCCCCCTTCTGGTCTGGTGTACTTTCTTCCCTAGCCCGTATCAAGCCGCCTTTTCAAGTAGTTTTAGGCGACGGTTCTAATTGTCTCTTCTGGCAAGACTCCTGGTCTCAACACTCTCCCCTTTACCGTTGTTTCCCTACTCTTTTCTCCTCCGCACCACTTCAGTATCTCACGGTAGCCGACGCAGTTTCCATCGGGCCTCTCTTGTTTTGTCCTGCTTCCCTTTTTGGTGATTGCCTGCTTCGCGAATTCCTTGCCGCCTCCAATCTGCTTCTGTCCATTAACCTGTCTACCTCCACCCCTGATCTATTCTCGTGGCCCCTATCCCCCTCCAAAGGCTTCTCAGTATCCCAATGCTATTCCTTCCTGAACCACCCTGGCAGACTTTTCTCCTTCGCCCGCATTTGGAAATGCCACCTTCCCCCGCGAATCCTCTTCTTTCAATGGTGTCTGATACACGGTCGCATTAACACCAAAGACCGTCTCTCTCATCTCAATATCCTTTCGAATCAGGTCTGTGCTCTTTGCAGCTTGGAAGCCGAAACCATTAATCATCTATTCGTTGATTGCGACTTTGTTCATTTCGTTTGGGTCTCTTCTTGTGCGCACCTTCTTGGTTTCATCCCCTTCATATCTAATTTCTTCGACCATTGGCAGTACAACGCTCCGGATATTCTTCTGGATTCTTTACTTGCAATTTTCTGTTGGGTTATTTGGAAAGAAAGAAATGCCCGGGTCTTCAACAAACCCGCTAGTTCGAGAGTGCTTTTATGCAACAGATTATTAACACCTTTGCTTTTTGGACAGGCTCCAGCTTCTCAGCCCCTCTCAGGCTTTGTCTTCCGCCTCCAGAATCTCCACCAGATGAGTCGGTGGGCAGCACATCTTCCGCCGCACCGGTTGGTTATCATCCTTATGGTCATGACTTCTAGCTGAGACAGTATCACTTCATTTCTACTTATATCTGACTGGTTTCGATGTATATATTGTTCTAGGGTTGTTTCGGTTTCTAGTACTCTTTTTTGATGCTTCTGATGATGTATATTAAAACTATCTTTCTGGCTAGCGATCAAGCATGTTGATCGTAATATTTATATTTAGTATTTACCACTAATCGGCTGTGTAGCTCCACGCTACACATCCATTCTGCTCAAAAATAATAGTATTACTTAAAAATCTTTATAAGTATAAATATTTCAAAGATAATTTTAAGGAAGGAACATTTTCTTTGGATACTTCAAGAAATGAGCCTCGATTAGTATTATGATAATCTGATTAATCTTTTAAGTGACAATCGGATGTTTGCTTAGACGAACATTGCAGTGCACTTCGTAAATTTTCTCTTTGTCATTGTACGATTGAATAAGTTTGAATCCGAACGAACGAAAAGCAAGTGGTAATATATATTTTTTAAACCTATTTTATATAGAAATATATACAATATTGTTTCAAAATGGGATTCAAAAAAAGAAGAAGTATTTTTATGCTAACTAGTTCGAGTGGCTCGAAAATGACTAAAAATTGGGTAAGAGATGTCTTTCGATGGTAAGCGCTTCTCTTAAGTATTACCCTTCTTGGCAAGTGGATGCATGATACTATTTGGTTGGACCTAGTTCCTTGGTATCATTTTGGTTTTACTCAGTCTATATGTATATTTTCTATGGGTTGAAATATATAGTATGATTTCAAAAAGGTTTTGAAATAAAAATCGAGTATTTAGTTCTTAAGTTTCCTCAGAGAAAATGAATTCAAAATAAAACGGTATTTCGATGGAAGAACGGTTTGAGAAATGAAATTTTTAATATGGGTTAAATTTAGTAACAAGGTTTTAATAAACTTTATCTTACTAAAACCATATATTTTGTTTTTAACATCCACGTTATATAAACTATTTGATGTTATTGGGTCGACTAATAAAACATCTTTACTTTAGAGATGTTTAAGGAAAAGCAAACTCTAGGACTGAGTTTGGACACCAACATCCTACTCTTCTTAGCTACTTACCCGACCAAACAGGTAAAAAGGTCGAAGAGATTGACTCGGTTTTAAGACCAAGATTTATTTTGGGCCTGCATCTAAATTTAAGGAAAATGAAAAGATAAAAATATTAAATCAAATAGTTATATATACTTTCTTTATGTAGTAGGGTATTATACAAGTTTTAAAAATTAAATTATATTTTATGAAATGCTTCCATAAATAATTTTGGAAAGTAAAAAGAATTAGAGTAGTATAATTATAAAGCTATCCTAAAGGGATAAAAACAGTAAGTTGGATTTGGATCGTTTTATTCGCATGACAGTTCTTGATCCAGAGTTCGGACACATGATTTGTAAGTATTATACACCAGTCCAAACTAGGCATTTTCACTCGATCCTTGAATACGATTACTTGAGATGGATGCTTGGGATGATGTGAGTGTTCTCTATCATAGTTTATGACTGTGTAAGGAAAACATAAGTATCGGATCAAGGAACCAGATTATAGTTCAACGATGGAGAAGTTAAGTGATCTATACTAGTTTGGATGAGAGATTTATGTATCCAAAAAAGCGATCAGGTCGGAGATTACGTATGGATGATTCATGCACATCATATGGGCTTACGAAAAAGGGTTAAGATTTTGTGTTGACTTGTTTCCTTCTTTGTTTGATTGAGATGAAATATAGGGGTTGAAATTCTTGTATGGGAGGAAGGATGTAACGACCTGGAATTTTATTGCTTTGATTGTAAACATTGAATTAATTTTTGATGTTTAAATAATTGATTTTAAAAGTTTAAATAACTCATTTTTATTATTTAATAATGATGGTGAACGCATTTTTAAGGTTTGTTTACAAAAATAAAAAGTTCGAATAAATATTGAAAATGTGACCGAAAATCGTTTTTCGAATTTTCAACTTTTCATCGAAAAGAAGATGTTGAACTTGTTATGCACACTAGTTTACATTTGAACACACACATTTAACAAATAAGATATGGTTAGCACTAAAATATAATTAATAGATTAAATAAGAGGTTAGAAAATATTTAAAAAGAATTAAGTAATAAAGAAGACCTTTTAAAGGAGACGTGTTTCCATGATTTAAAGAGGCATGTTTCCATGATTTAAGGAACCATGTTGCCATGAAAGAAGGAGAGGCATTGGAAGGATAGAGTGGTAATTTGACTATGGGGTAGTGAAGGTAATTTGCTACTTTTGGAAAATCTATTTAAATAGGTATTTGTTCTCATTTCAACTTTGCTCATTTCAATTTTTCTACTACTTCACTCTCTTTTTTCTCTTCATCCATGGTGGTAAATCCTAGCACATCAAAACCACTATTTTCCTCCTTAAAACCTTAATGCAACTTTGGAACAACATTTATAACACCACTACAACCTAAAAGTTCAAAAAGTTAATGCCATAACACTTTTTTCATCCTTGGTCGTGCACTATGGGTGGCTTTTCATGGCATGGATGAGGACATTGGAAGCCTTGGGCAAAGTTTGGTCGATAATAAAAGTGAAATAACTCACTTTGTTTTAGCTTTAAAAATGAATGTTTATATGTCATAAATATTATTGCTTATGTTGTGTATATAATGAGTAATATTGGTTGATCCCACTTGGAAGCGGATGACATAAATAACCATTGTTTTGCAGAGGACTAACAAAGGAAGTCAAAGTGCTTTGTAGTGAATAGGTCGTGACAAAGGCATTTTGAAAGATTTGAATTTATAGAGGGACTCTAAGGAGTTCCTCGCCTAGTCGACATTTATTTACAAATATTCATGCTCATGTAAATGATTTGTCATATGACTTAGAAAGTTGAACTCCTATAAGATAAAAATAAATGGTAGAACTGTTTAAGTACCATAGTGGTCGCAAAACTTCGTAGTACTACTTCTTGGAAAAGGTTATAGCTTTCGATTTGTTATAAAAGGTTTTAATATACCTTTAGCTTTTATAATATTTGGAAGTAAATGTTTTCTTTACTTATAATAGTATCAAAGATAAAAAGAAATGGAGATTAAAAGCTAGCTGATTTACAAAATAAAGTTTTAGAAGTTACGGTCCATATAGCAGCAGTCGCTATGGTTGCACTTTGGAAATCTATGATTTTAGTAAAGTAAAAGGAAGTTATCTATTTTAGATATTTTGTAAATTCTTTTCGAATGTGTTTTATAAAAGTTATATACGAAGTTTGAGGTTTTAAATATATTTTTGAGTATTTAAACAAGTGGTTTATTTTGAAAAAAAAACCTTTTCTTTCTCAAAGTCGAATTCTTTTTAAAAGTGTTGGTTTTAAGTTACGATTTGAATGGAAAGTTTAAATTTTGTTTAAATGTGTTTAAAAGAGGTTTGAAATTCATATAAATGATTTTTAAAGCATTATTTTATAAAATAAAGCAAGTGGTACTTTTATAAAGAAAAGATCTTATCTTTTCAAATCAAACTTGGTTTTAAGCAATGATCTTCAGGTGGTGTTTGTATAGAAGATTTAAAACTGTAATTTTAAGAGTGTTTAGGTGAAAAGAGATTTTTGACTATAATATTCTTGTTATAGTCAAAAAAATTTGGAAAGTGGAAATGAAATCTGGTTTATAACACATTTTTTTGAGCAAAGAATTATGAGGAATTAATGAAATCATATACCTGACATTAAACTTCGAGGTAGGTAAACTTCTACCTATCCCAAAAGATAAGAATGTTGTCGAGTCAAGGATCGAGGGGTAATAATACCCTAATCTGAACTGCTTCATTGTTATTCAAAAGATGGTTTAAGTTTGAAATCGTAGATTAATGTTAAGTATATGAAGCATTATTTCTGTATATAAATTTGGTTACTTATGGAAATCAAGTAGTCCTATACTTGGCACTAAAAGCCGATGAGTAGATTGATCCTCTATCTATGAAGTCTATAATCGGATTGTCTTAACTAAATGATCATTATAACTTATAGTGGTATGGCAAGTATTCTTTCCATACTGAATACCAAATTTCGAGGTAAGGAAACTCGTCTCTTTCTATGAGAGTTTAAGAATGTGCTTTGAAGCAAGGATAGTACGCTAACTTGTCCGATTACATTGCTAATCAATGGATAATACAAGTTTGAAATCTGAAAGTGGTGGTAAGTATATTTGGTCTAATTTCTATACGATCCATTTACCTACACCAAAAGTTTTAGGTTTATTATTATCAATGTTTTTAAATAACATTTGTTTTAACCCAATTAAGTATGTTATTTTGGAAATGAAATCTGCCTTAAGATTTTGTGAATATACTTATACCAGTGAGATAAGTATATGAATACTTTGTCAAGGATTGAACATAGTAGAAATGCATATGTATATCTAGTGTAAAAGTATATTTAATAAAAATATTTACAAAGTATTGTAATTAATGAGAGGATTAATTAAAGAGGCTTAGTGGTTTCTTATGCGCTTAATCATGCTTGGATTCCGTATGAAATTAAATCTCTGATTTGGTTGTTTGCTTATTTGATAGTTAAATAACCGACTATCAAATCTTGGCTAGTTTTGAAACTATCGTTTGTTGGTTCGGAGAGACCGGGATTGGATAAGTTATCTGAAAACCACTTCGAACCGGCATAAGCGTTTGAATTGAAGACATCTTAAAGGTGATGAAAATAGAAGATGGAGTTCTCTAAAGTGCAAGGGCTACTTGCTATTAATCCTAAGGATGAAGTAGAAGTAGTGCCTTTGATTTGTTCAGCCCAGAACAAATTATATAGATGACTGCTAACATAGCATTGTTGCATGGAGAGCAGTGTTAACATTTCGAGTGGAATTTGCTAAAACGTAAAACGTAAACTCAAGCATCACACTCAAAAATGACTAAAACAGGGGAGATGCGGTAGGGTTATGTGGTTCGCTACCATTAGGGCATGATCCCCACTTGTATCTTGATTGATATTTACGAATTATGTATGTTGGGCCCACGGAACGGTTTATCACGTTAGCAGCCGAGGTGATGATCATATTCGTCACAAAGCCAATTCTGTATAGGTAGAGGTGTAAGGTTTGCAGCCTCGATACATTTTATCTAGAGGTGTATTGCAGGGAAAATAGTCCCTTACCTAGTCATTGTTGGGATCCATTTTCCAATTCTTGCCTTATGGACTTAGTTGTATACTAAATATGTTGTTGAATGTAATTAATATAACCATTTCAGCTATGATTAAGTATTTATTTTAAACCCCAGACATTATTATAATATCACAAAATTTCTTATAAAATGGTTTGGTTATCGTAAGGTAAGCCCGTCCGTGTTTATGTGTAGTGTGGTCTTATGGGGTACCTTTATTTTTGAAGGGTTTTAAAAAAATATAACAATCCATACGATTTGTGTTTCTTATGCTGGTTTACCATACTCATCCAGATGTTATTTTCTTATATTATTGGTCAGGCCCGAGTATATTTTCAAGCTTAGCTTTGCACGCTTTGGAGCTTCAGGAGACGGGTTGGATGCCTCCATGACCTATTGACATATTTTATTTCCATAACATATCTTGTTGTGTATTTATTAGCATTTGTGAAGACAGGCTGTTATAACTGTTCACGCTAATGATAGTTTTAGTTTACTCTGATTATTGTATGTATATTAAAGTTTTCTTTTGTAAAGATCATTTGGATACATTACTCATCATGATGTGAGATTCTATGCTGTTTTTTCTTTTCTTTCACCCCAACAATCTGTCCTTTTAGCTCTTGGATGCTCGACACGTGAATACCATGGATGTATCAGTGTTGACATTTGAGGGTCGAAAAGGCAGGCCGTTACATGCCCGCTAGCTAGAACCCACACATGGTGGAACCACATGAAATCCTTAGCAAAATATTCCCCACTCAAGGCCATGATGAGTATGCACTGCTCAGACCATAGCCTATCCAAGTACATGACCTATGCAAATATTGCATACAACCCTTTCGCAAAATAAACACTTGAGCAATTCAAAGCGAGCCCTTAATGAACACTACATATCTCAAATGACCCAATAAACCCAACTATTACTCTTAGGAGTTAATGCGCTGCTAACACTTTCAAATTTGGTTCTGCACTGCACCTACTAAGGAATCTTCAGCAGTATCACGAGGAATCTGAAGCATTCCAAGGGATACACATAGGGTTACCGATAACAACGCACCATCGCAGTTCCTCAGTTGTTAGAAAACATCAAAGTCACGAGTGGAACTTATCAAGCAGCTTGCGTATATCAATGTCAAGGGCAGCCCAGTTCACATTCATACATACATTGAGCTAGCACTATGAGTCATGGAAAAGTAGCTCATCTTTATTTAATCTCAACATAGTGTCCAACACACATTGTAGATGGGGGCTGTCCAAAAGAGTGCCTCAGCCCGGATCCATATTTATAAGTAAACAACGAAGATATAAACATCCTTTAACAGCAACTCACACATCTCAATACCAAAGGCAGCTCGGGACAAATTCACCTAAATATCAAACAAGTGCCGCAGTACCATGCAAACATTGCACATAAAATGGTACTGCTCCAGCTCCACCCAGAGATGTTGGCGGAACCCAAAAGCAAAGGAGTAACTCTCAACATCCCCCGAGGATGGTACACAAGTCCTTCGCTCCTTCAAATCAGAATCCATAACCCATTTGAATTCAAGTTTCCCGCATCAATTTCAGATGTCCCGCTTCAAATTCAAACTTCTCGTCAACACCCAGAATTTAATCGCTCAAATTATGGTTTCTCATCAAAACCATGTTAGCGATCTATGCATGCCAAACAAATAATGCGGATGGATGATAAATGGCATGATCCAAAGGTGGGAAAGAAGAGTAATTGCGGGAACTCGCGTACACCTTCTACACTATAAATAGGAGATAGTCTAGAGTGGAAGGGAGTTCCCTTTTTGGAATTCAAATGTATCTTTTTATCTTTTCCACCAAACACTTATATCAGGAAGAAATATATAAACAAAGATTTGACCCATGGACGTATGATTCAAAGGAATCTGAACCACGTAAAATTCCCGTGCCTTTTATTTTCATGCAACATTACTTACTTTCATTACATTAGATTCACCTTTATTTTTATTTGTTAATCAAAGTTTTATTTGACATTTTAGCAAACAGTTAATGTGCAACTACCTGGTTAGGTAAGCTCCCTGCAACATTATTTCTACGTAAAGGCAATATTAATATTTCTTAAGTTTGATGATTCAAATTCATAAAAGTATGCTATTATTGCTTCAACGACCAGTTGCGGTGTTATGAGACAAAAAATCTCATCAACATTTTTTGAAATAGAAGAAGGGCTCGAACCTCCATTTCAAGTTTTCCTATTTCTAGTAGTATTTTGCCTACGCATCCTATGCAAGCCGTGGATCCCACCGAATCACATTTTCCTCCTACTTAAGAATGATTACTTCCGGTTTCAAAAATCTTGAAGATGCCACTCATAAACTTAAACTCAAACTGAGGTGGAAACCTTAGTTAGAGCCCCTATAGATCCTGTCCTAACCGCTACACAATCCTTTATTAACCAAGTAAACTAACGAAGGAAGAGGTTAAAGAAAGCAATGACTCATAATACTGCTCTTAGGCCAACTTGACCTCCACCATTCACGGTTCACCGGCATCACTCACCAATTGCATTGACTACGCAGTGGTTAAGCGATAACAGCACTCTTAGAAATGAGAACGGTGAAACCGACCCCCAAATCAAATCCAAGCCATATAATCTTGACCCGCTACTACTAAGAAAAGAGCTCAATCTGCTCTCAATAATGGCAATGCTACCTTATTTTACAAGGATAAGTCATCCTACATGTTTTCGAAATACATATATCAGAGAGGTAGTCGAAATCGAAATCCTTGTGCATTCAAAATCTGTGGAAGGAATTAAAGTTGAAGCGTTTACTATAACTGCACAAGCAAATGCTCAATACTACATCGGGGATCTCGAACCTCGTTCTCAACAATCAATATTGCTCATGTAATAAACGTTATAATTATTATGACAGATGGTAATACAATGAACTAAACATAGGGATATTAGATGGCCCAAACCAGTATAAAGATATCCCCTTGTTAATTCCTTTGACATAGCTGAAAAATCATGTTGGACATAGGGATATTAGACAGCCCAAACTAGCTATCAAAACTGCACACAATGTAGATTGGCTTTTTCAGCCAATTAATTAGACGTAGGGAATTATACGGCCCAAACTAGTATAAAAATACTCCCTATGTTAATTATGTTAACTTAGCTATACAGGACGTAGGGATATTAGAATGCCCGAACCAATTATCAAAAAAGAACTGCTTATAATGCAGCCTGACTTTTTCATCCAAATAAAACTGGATGTAGGAATATAGGATGGCCCGAACCAATATAAAACCCCTCTATGTTAATTCTATTAACATAGCCACACTGGACATAAGGATATTAGATTGCCCGAACTAGCACAAAAACCGTGCGTATGATTTGAAAAGGTTGTAAATACGCAACCTGACTTCACAGTCAAACATCAGTCTACCCCCAAATAGCAGAGCGGACTGTGCCAAGCGCATGAATATGAAACTACACCCAAACAATAGGGTAGGTCATACCTAGCATGCAACAAAACATGCATGCTAAAAATCAATTTCAGGAAGCATGAACTGCATAAGAACTTAATTCAGAAAATGGAAAGGGAAGAAAAATAACTCATGGAATGTATTGCAACTTAATAATCAAGTACAAACTTGCAGAGTAAACATCAGAAACAAGGATGTTCTTATATTATTTAAAGTCCTGTTAAAATACATTAAATATTGCACTCATATGTACACGACCCATATCTCTAAATACCTTAAAAAGTGCAAAAGAAAACCAACACACTCCAATTAAATGGAACTGTGTTATAAGTCTGACTTAGACTCAGAGGAAGAACTAGTTATAATCCTTCTCCGATGATACGATCTGTGGGAATATATTGCGAAACAATAAGGAGAGAGCCCCTTAATTTGAAGGAAAGGAGGTGGGTCATTCAGTTCAGTAATGACAATCGATGAATGACTGGTGGCAGCGCGATTATAAGCAGCACGAGGATCATAATTGGCACATGTCTAATGGTCATCGTAATCGTGCGGATCAAATTCATAATCCACACGATTGTATAAGAAGGTCGGATCAAACCCCGGCCAAAAGCAAGTGAAAACTTCAATTACATGCTTTACACTAATCTCTGTCATAATATTTCCTACCTTCGTATCATGAAGCTTCTCTAACAAGGAAGCCATGTCTAACCCCACTTGAGAGACTGCGACAGAATCCAGGCGAGCTTCACATTCAAGGGTGAACATTTTATTCTCAAGGGCATTCACACATCCCATAGTCACCCTCCTAGTTCGTTCGATCTCACACAAAAGTTAATCCATTGCTTTCTTAATGGTCCTAGGAAAAGGCCCAAAGAGCTTTTGCGCAGAAGAAAGCTAACGTGAAGTACGGGTTTTAGAAGTTCCTAGTTTCTTCTTATAACGATCCGCTAACTCATTAAACTTAGTCTCATATTAGGTTCTCAAATCGTTCTTACATTTAAGAACATCGTCTGGATCAGCCCTAAAAGGGGGTGCAGGGGCATCACCTGGTCTAGAAGTAGCGCCTAGGTTCAAGGCTACAGAGGGTGCATCTTCTGCACTAATCCGCCTTGCAAGCTGCTCATCTAATTCTTCAACTTTGCATTCCAAAACTTTAATTTCATCGATTTATATGGCCTCATATACACTTTCGACATTTTCAATAAATCTTCCAATTCTGCAACTCTAGCCAAAGCAGAATTAAGCATCTTTTTTAAAATGGCCACCTCTGGGTCTTGATTAAAAGAAGCGGGCTAAAAATCACACGAGCCCACACAAAATAAAATTAAAGAGAAAAATATAAATTTTGCAAAGAACTTTAAACCTGCCCAGTATAGTGACAACTTAAGAGAAACATTCATCTACATAGAAATTTCGCAGTTATCCAGCCTTTTGACCAGGCGTATCTAGATGAATTTGATGAATCGAACTTGAAAGTTATCGAGGCAAGAGGCCTGAAGTGAAAGCCGTAGAGTCTAGAAACCAAGTACAACCAAGACCGCAAAGTGTAATCAAGACCATCCCAAAAATCCCAAGGACAAATTCATCTAAGTGATGGATCAGTATCGATCCATCCCTATGGATCGGTACCGATCCATAAAGTTGCATCTAAAATGCCCCTCATTTCCCTTATACTATCAAGTTTTGATGCCAACATCCCATTTTGAGTTCCATTACATCAATCGCATGCAGTTCTCTATCGATCTCCTCGAGCACTTGAAGTCAGGAACTCCATTCCATCTCTGATCCATCTTATAACTCTAGAAATAAGGTCCTAGCAAAGAAAACAAGATGGAAAACACGAAGCTAACAACAAGTCGCCATCACACAAAGCATCAAAATCGATCCATGAGTGGATCTTAAAGATCAGTATTGATCCATGCCTATGGATCTGTACCGATCTATAGTTGTTTGCTGACAGAGCCATGTTTCTTCATGGCTAACTGCTACAGGGACGTGAAGATCGTGGTAGAGGATGTGCTGGAGCATTTTCCGTTGACCTATAGCTATAAATAGGAGGTTAAGGGCTCATTTTTGAGGATCTTTTTGCTTCCTTGCAAGTTTTACATAATTCCTTGTAATCACCGGTGGATCCCTACCAATCCATAAGAACTGTACTTGCAAGACAGCGATATAAGCAACAGAAATCTCAAGTGGACGTAGGCAATACTTGGTCGAACCACTATAAACATTTGGTGTCTTATTTATACTCATTTTCCATTTATATTTCTTCATTTACTTCTCTTCCAAATTCTATTGGGTGTTTGTGCCACTTTTTGATAATAACATTTTAGTGCTTTTACTGAAATAGATAAGCTCAGACTATTTGGATCCATTATCTATTATTGGATTGCTTAATTTCGAGAAATAGATCCTATATTCCAATTTCACTATTCTACTACTTAGATTTTCAAGAATCTATTAGAAGCTATTCCGAATTGCCCCTTGAAGATATCGATCCACCACTTCAAGAAGTGCTGAGGATGTTGAGAATGTTAATTCCCAACATATTAAGGAGGTAGCACAACCAACCGCTATCAAGGCTCAAAACCTGACATATGTGATTACTAGGGTCGAGATGGACCGCATGATGAAGCAAAGGGAGGACAAGCTCCAGAAATGATATGATGAGTTGAATCACCAAATGAAACAAAACTTGGATTTGTTGAATCAATTGACTAACAACCGTAGGAGAAGTAGAAGGGACTTAACAAATTCTGGTTCAGAATCTGATAGTTCCTTGTCATCGGGTCAAAAGCAGAGGGACAGAAAGCAGAAGTGCTTAGAAAAGAGACTAAGAAATCAAAACAAAGGCCCGAACCAAATCATGGCAAAGGATTATGGATCGGTACCGATCCATCAAGAGGGATCGGTACCGAACCATCTAATGGCTGTTCGGGTTGTCTTTTGAATGACGGAGTTAACTTGGCTCCTGGTCATGCTATAGATGGCCAAAATACTGGAAATCAGACAGCGGTTGTGGATCTGCCTCGAAGAAGTCATCGAACTATGGAACGAACGGCTCTCCCAAAGTCAGAGTAACTCATGATCATGAACCGAACCAAGAGCGTTTGTCGGGCCAAACACTTGGAATGGATCATGATTACCGCCGTTCAGTAGATCCGCCTAAGCCGGACTTGACTGAAATGATAAGGAGACTTATGGATGAGAGCCAACATCAGACTAATGATGATTTGGGTTCCTCCCCAAGCAAGAATCTGTTCACCAAAGAGATTCTTCAAGAGGAATGTGGGTTACAGAATTATGGATCTTAAGGCTAATTATACGCTAGAGAGGGCTGAATAGTGTTTTCTAATTTTTGTAAATCTTTTTAAATTTCTTTCAAGTAAAATATTACTTGGCAAACTAACCACATAGAATTATATTTATAAAAAAACACAGATGTAATCACAATAAAAATAAAAGAAATAAAGTAAAGTAAAGAGTTAGAGAGATTATACCAAGGATTTTTATACTGTTTTGGATTTCTCCTACATCCACTCTCGTACAATTGCTTGTACGGATTTCTTTTCAAACGCCAATTTTTAAACCGCAGAAGGCAAACCCAATTACAATCTCGATTCTGAGGCTATGAGACACACCCTTCAGATTTTCAAAGCTCAAGGTACACCCACTTGATTTGGAGGGGCTACAAGCACACCCACTTAGATTTTCGGACTACCAAGCACACCCACTTGATTTCAACGGGCTACAAGAGAACCCAAGTAAATATAAATAAAGTTTGATGGTTTTTCCAAAAATAATATCTTGAACTTTGGATAAATGTATCCTATAGCCTTTTGGGTGACACTTTGATCTTTGATTTGAGAGAGAGATGATTCCAAAATAGTAAAAAAAGTAGTATTGAATCAATACACAAAAGTATGAATTGATTCTAAGTGATTTTGAAGAGAATTTGGTATATTTTTGATGGAGTTTTCAAGAGAGTAAGTGGAGGGAAGAAAATAAGTTAATAACTATCAAAAAATTCATTTGAACTCCACTTTATATAGTGTATAAACAGACGTGTCCGTTCACAAAGAGTTGCGACGAATAGACGCTTCTTTTCAAAATTTGAAAAACCATTTGGCCGCATGTATGTTGACATATCATCTAGGCATATGTCGACATATGCTTGTAAAAATTGAAAGCTCATTTCTTATTAAAATGTTTTGAAAACGCTATACTTTGTAAAATAATTTGATACTTTGTAAATCATTTTAAAAATAGTTTGTAAACATTTTGATCTTTGAAAACTTTTATGAAATACTTTCAAACATATTTTGAAAATATATTTTGTTAAAAATATAACATATTGAAAAATAAGAAATAGAGATCAAAGATTGCTACCAAGGACTTTAACAATATATTATGACTCTATACACTATATTATAGTCTTGAGATCTTCATATCTTAATATTTGTACTAATGAGTCTTCATGTCCATTTCTTGAGTCTTTTATACTGTACAGTCTTCGATTCCACACCTATATAATATCCTGCAAAACATTAGTATCTATATTTTATATAAATGTATATTGTTGTTATCAAGGTTGCTATCATCAAAATCAATAACCGAGGTATTAATAAGGAATATTAAGGAGATCTATGATGCCAACGATGTCGTCGTATAATGGGAAGATGGATCTGGGGAAAATTTGATGAAGTATGAGTGGCACATGGATTTTGCCAGAGCTACTAATTCTGTAAGATGTCGTTGTTTCCTGATTTTTCTAGAGGGAGTGGCGACAATGTGGTTCACCCAGCTGCTGCTAAGATCCATATCGTCTTTTGAACAATTGGTGTGGATGTTTATCAAGCAATTCCATATGCATACTTCTCATCAGAAGACCATCATGTCACCTTCCAACCTCTTCCAGGGAGCGGGAGCGTCTTTGAAAGATTTTTTGCATAGGTTTAATACTGCAGTAACCGAGGTGGGCTACCCTCAAGAAGACATCGTATTGATGGCACTGATCAGGGAATTCATCCCGATACCAACTTCAGAAGGTGGTTAAAAATGAATCCTCACCAATAATGGACGTGTTTTATAGAAAGACGACTTGGTTCTTATGCTTGGAGGAGGCAAGTAGTACTGCCACGAAGACCGATGCCGACCAATTGGCCGAGGTGATACAATGTAATGTTGCGGTGAAATAGTTTGGAGGAAATTTTGGCAATATCAATGTCAATGTGGAAAATAGAAGTGGTGGAGAGCAAAAACAATAGTGGAATCACAGATAATAAATTGGATTCAAGGAGACGTCTAAGAATCCCAAAATATGACAACTATACTCCATTGAACAACTTTATTGAAAACATATACTTGGCGACTCAAGGCTAAGAATAGTACAGGAAGTCGGCTTCGAGGGAGTCGATCGAGAAAGAGAAAAAGTCTGGCATTTTTTGCAGATTTCATGAGACGCATGATCACAACACCAACGAATGCAGACATTTGCATGATGTGATCAAAGATTTGATTCGTAAGAAGAAGTTACAATAGTTTGTGCAAGCCCCGTGGGATGGCGAGCAAGGAACTTCAAACCCCCAACAAAGGCAAGCCGAGCCTGGTGTTAATGAGCCCAGGTGACTTGAGAAAAGTCTAGTGATTAATACTATTATCATTGGACCACATACAATTGAGAAGAGTTGGAACGAGATGGAACGATATGTGAGTACTTTGAAGCATGCAGTAAATGAGAGATGTTTTACCGTCAAAGACGATGCTTCAGCAAAACAACTCAGGACTATGGAAAATGATATTGTTTTTCAAAGATGTTGATGGAGTAGTGGCCCCGACGATTTACCCGCTAGAGATATCGGCCATGATTGGCCCTGCAGTTATAAGGAAGGTGTTGGTTAACTGTGGGATTTCAGTCAACATTTTATTCAAGAAAGCCTACAACCAGATGCTTTTGGAGGGCAAGGATTAATAGCCGTGTAAATCTCAGATCCAGGGATTTAACAGGATTGCTACTGAGCCAATAGGATGTGTGGATCTACTGGTGGTGCTTGGAGAGGGCGACCGCAAGAGCGTGCGGTAGTGCCTTTTGTTGTGTTGGATACTTTTTCTTCTTATATTGCCTTTTTTTACCGACCGGCCCTTGCTGAATTTCAAGCGACCATAGCCCTATGGTGCTTAACGATAAAGTTCCTAATAGAGAATGGCATGGGAATAATGTAGGGAGATCAGGGGCTTGGTCAGGAATTCTATGACGCCGAGCTAAAAGAGGCGAGGCAAAGAGAGAAAGGAAAAGGTATGGAGGGGACTCTCTATATCAAGCCTTTGGACGCATAGCTACCATAACCTGAAACCTGGCTCAAGCAGCACAGTCAGTTTCATAAGGATACGGATCTGAGGAAAGAGCCGAAAGATGCAAGGGTGGCTCCAACCGAGTTGACTATCAACATCCCGATCGGCCAGGATGATCCTACACGGGTCCTGTAGGTCAGATCACAGCTCGGCGTGAAGGTGATGAAAGAGTTGGTTGGGTTTCTCTGGGCGAACCAAGATGTGTTCGCCTAGACTCACCCAGATGTGTATGGAATATCGTCGAAGATATGGAGCCACGCATTGAATATAAATCTCAAATGCTTCTTGTGAAAAAAAAATGCCATAGCCTGTGTCCAGAGAGATCCGATGCACTCAGAGAAGAAGTGGAGAATTTGAGAGACAACGGCTTTATCCACGACGCCTTATACCCGAAGTAGGTATCTAATCCAGTCCTAGTGCAAAAGGATAACGGGAAGTGGAGGACATGCATGGACTATTCTTATCTAAATAAGGTGTGTTTGAAGGACAGCTTCTATAACATCCCCCTACTTGGAGGCCCAAAACTAACAACTACGGATGTTGCAGTCATCCATAGTTATTAATCCTCGGCGACCAAATACGGTGATATTAGATACATTGATACACAAAAACACAAGAATATAAAAAAAAATTAAACAACAAACAAATTCCACATTCCATTTCAAAATATTCCAAATTGATTACATAATCCCAGTTCGCAGACCACGTTCCGATAACATATAATTATTACAAAATACGCCAAGAGCGACATATGAAGATGCCCTCTTGGTTGATCACAGTATATAAATAGGTAAGAAAACAAATTTTTCTTTACAAACAAAACACACAGCGGAAATAATATAACTCTAATAACAAGCTTGCCTCGTGCACGTCCTCGGAAGCTTTATTCGTCTAAAAGAAACACCTGGAAACTTTAACTCTTAACCTACTCAAAATCAATTGAGTACCCGAGATTTTAAGGGGAAAACAAAAACTTCGAGTCAGACATAAAGCTCGGTATGAATAATAATTTACCATCTCAAACCATTTAGATATCTAGTGAGACCATGCCGCTAAGCGAAAACCCCTCACTAGTATCCTAAAACATTTATAAAACCATAAACTGTGCTCCTGCATCCACAATGGTTAAAACATAGTATGTCAAAACATTATGATGATATGCAAAACCAGTAAATCAAATCTGGATTACTCATCCCCATTCATTCTGACTTATCTGTCTCGATTATAGTTTCCAGGATTACTATTAACCCGTTAAATGTTTATGGACTATCTGTCCAATATCATAGTTTTCATGGGTTCACTAAGAACCTATTGGTAACTCCAATATCTTATCTCTTATTCTAGTTTTCCATGGGCTAACTAGGAACCTATTAACTAACTGTCAATACGTTAATTCGGATATAGTTTTCATGGGCTAACTACAAACCTACTGGCCCCTGCCAGTATGAAATCATAGTTTTCATGCGCTGACTATGAACCTATTCGCCGCTGCAAATATTTTTTGTTATACACAGTTTTCATGGGCTTATACGAACCTACTGGCCCCTTCCAATATCTTTAATTAAGATTTTAACATTTCTTAAGTTATATTCACTACTGAGTTAACCTAACTGGTTATTCTGTCCTTTCTGAAAGTACTATTATGGGTTAATTACAAGGGGTTTTTTGTATAAAAGACAAAAATTGTATTTTTTCAGCCTCAAGGACACAACCTCAATATTTTAGCCACAAGGACAAACATTTTTCCAAAATTAGTGATAAGGACAAATATTCTTCCAAAATTAGTCATAAGGACAAACCGCCGAAATTATCAACCATCACTCGTCACACCACCACCCACTGCCACCACCTGCACCACCAGCCTCGCCGCCGCTCCCAACACTACCTGTTGTCATCGCATGCTATCGATAACTCTTAACTTAAAAACTGATACCTAAAAACTGCTACCGGTACCTAAAAACTCAAATAAACCATCCATAATCTCCTAGGTCTTCAAATTTATCAAATTCGATCACCATTATCTAAGCTTACAGTTTATTTTTGAACAAGCATTTCAATCATAACAATCATCCTTGTAGAAAATCAGTACATCATCATATTTAAAGCACAAACTCAAAAATAACAAATATTTTTGAAAATGATACTTATAAACTGGAAAACTGATACCTAACAGCGGATACCACTTCTTCTCCCCTAATTCTTCCATTGCTTGCTCTTCTTCTTTTTCGACTTGCTCTTTTTCTTCCTCGAATTGTTGTTTCTTATAAAACACTACTTCACCATGGCGTCCCTGCTACCAGAGTTATCAATTTTCCATCAAAAATGACTTCAAATCGAGCTACTTCAAAACCCTAGCCATTGCCATAAACCGTCGAACCAACCACCCTTGCAGCCAACGCCATCGCAGCAACCGCCCTTGCCGACAACGCCGTCTAAGCTTGACGCGCTCCAGACTCATTTGTGTGTTTGTCCTGGTCGCTAATTTCTTGTCCAGCCTTTGAATTGGAATTCAAAAGTTGTCCTTCACGCTAAAATATTGAATGCCGGTCCTTGAGGCTAAAATATTGAGAAATTTTGTCCTTGACACTATTTTCCTGTAATTACAATGTGAATAAGTATATGAAGAAGTAGTATTTCTAAAATCTTCATTTATGCCATGGTATTTCCCTATTAAAATGAGAATGGGTTGTTTGTTTTGAAATCTTAAAACATCACTTTCGAAACCACAGGATGACCTCCTTCGAAAGCATAGAAACCCTCTTTTCAAAACTCTAAGTATATACCTTTCGAAGTTCTATAAATCAATCCTTTCGAAACCAAATCATGCCTTTCGAACGTATCAGAACCTTGCTTACTAATCTTTTGGAAATTAGCTTCGAAACTAATGAAAGTACCCCTTTCGAAAGTATTGGGCTTACTCTTTAAAACATCATTTGGGTCAAAAATGGTTATATACGAAAGTATCTCTTTCGAAACCAATTATAAAATTATTTCGGGGAAAAGTTGATGGTGTCGGAACCATCTAGTCGAAAGAAACCACCTTTTAAATTAAAACATCGAAGGATAGAGTCGAAACCACCTTTCGAATCCATTGCCTTTGATACCCCCAACCTCTTCGAAAGAATTTAGGAAAAGGCTTAGTTTAAGTTAAAACAAAGAGAACCCTTCGACAACATAGATGGCTTCAATACAGTCGAAAGCAGAAAATTTTGCAGTTGGGTTTCGACTTAGTCGAAACAAATCCTTTCGAAATCTAATACTTAAACATAATATAGCAACCTTCCCCAGAAGCTATTTATATAAACCTTTTCGAAAGCATACATTTCGACTGTGTCGAAAGATTTAAGTAAAACAAAGCAAGAACTTAGCTTTTGAAAACAGAATATGGTTTCGACCCTAACGAAAGCATTGCTTTCGACACCCTACCTGCCGCTACCCACCAATTCACTTCGTATCGATACCATTGATACCTTGTGCATAGGTTCCAACTATGTGGGTTTCGACTGAGATGGTTTCGACTAAGATGGTGCGGAGGTAAAGGAGTCGAAAGGTACTACTATTTTAGGCAAAACCTAATTTACTGGATTAATGGCTGAAATGTAGCAACTTTTAGTAATTACTTTATAACTGCTTGCTCTTTTGTAAACCTTTGATTGGTTGCTGTATAACTTTTCAAATAGTTTAAATTTATAACCGCCACATTTAACTAGATCTAAATCAAAGAGATTATAATGTTTAAGCCTTTCCATTAACAAAACCAGTATTTACAAATAAGACCCTCTCTTGGAATAATTTATTTTCCTTAGTAAATCAATTGGGAAAATTCCCAAAAATCATAGAAATTCAATATTATCATGTAATCAAACATATTAAAATTTCAGACCTAATTTCTTCTTGAAATACTCGAAATGAATTTTAAACCTAATATTATCATATTTTCCTTTAGAAATTCGTAATAAATTCTCTATAGCTCGGAAAATTCTGAAAATTAAAACCCATATCAAAAATCATGTTTTACTCAACATAAAAATTTTCCATAGCATTCTAAAATTATAAACTCCTGTTTTTACCCTAAAACCATGCTAATTCATATATAAATGAATTAAAATAAATCAACCATAATATAGCCCAAGCATATCATCATCCATAGCATCATAAAAACGCATTTAATCATAAATCCAAAAACATATAATCATAGAATAAAATAGAAATGGTATGAAATTATTATTCACCTTAGATACAATAAGAAGTTTGAGATTTGTTGTTGATTAATCCTTCCTGGCTTTGATCCTTAGCTTTAGATTATAATCTTCCTCTTTGATAATGGCCCGCTCCTTAGGGTTTTGTATTTATTTTATTTTTGAGAAAATGAAGTGAATAGAAAAGAATGAGAAGTGTATCGCCATGTAAAATAAAATGGCTATTTACAAATATGTACATGTATAAACTAATTAACCTTTAAACATATTTAAAGCCCATTTATTTGATTATTAAGCATGGCCCTTTATATAATTTATTCAAATCTCAATCCCCTTATCATCATTATTCTATTTAATTTATCTAATTAAATTTCCTGAATAATGTTATCAAAAATTAGGGATGTTACAGGCTCCCCCTTAAAGAATTTCATCCTTGAAATTCAGTAAGGACTAAATATTAAACATAGCAATCATCTATAACAGCTCCTAACAACCATACTAGTCTAACCGACTAGCAACTATCTATATAAATCTAATATAGACATACGCTCAAAGCAGATCAGGATAAGTATCTCTAATCCTGTCCTTTGTCTCCCAAGTACAGTCCTTCTCGTTATCGCTCCACTGAACTTTCACCAATCTGACTGTCTTATTCCTTAATCTTTTCTCATCTCTAGCTTGTCTAACAAAAGTTAAATTAGGCTCTAAAACTAAATCTTCCAACCCTGTCGGAGGAATAGTAGTCTCTGGATCATGCACGTACTTACAAAGATGAGACACGTGAAATACATTATGGATATCTGCCATACTACTCAGCCACTCTACTCTGTATGCGGGCTTTCCAATCCTTTCTATAATCTGGAATGGACCTACATATCTTGGGGCTAACTTCCCTAACTTTCCAAATCGTATCACACCCTTCATTGGTGATACCTTAATGAAAACCTTATCTCAAACTGAGAATTCTAAGTCCTTACATCTCCTATCTGCGTAACTCTTCTTTCTTGACTGAGCTTCCTTCATCCTTCCTCGGATTAACTCAATCTTTTCTGACGCCTCTCTAACCAAATCTGTACCTAAGACTAATTTGTCTCCAGTCTCCAACTAACATGCTGGTGATTTGCATGGTCTTCCATACAAAGCTTCAAACGGCGCCATTCCTATACTTGTTTGATAACTGTTATTATAGGAAAACTCAAACAAATGTAGGTGATCCTCCCAAGATCCACCAAAGTCCAGTACATAAGCTCTCAGTAGATCCTTGAGTACTTTGTTGACTCTTTCTGTCTGCCCATCTGTCTGAGGGTGATATGCAGTACTCAAATTAAGCTTGGTACCCATCACTTCCTGTTGACTCTTCCAGAATTCACTGGTGAACAAAGCATCTCTGTCACTGACTATACTACTAGGAACTCAATGCAGTCTAACTATGTTCTTCAGAAACAACTTAGCTAAAACAGGTGCCGTTCTGGTTGACTTAGCTGGAATGAAATGGGCACTCTTGGTCAATCTGTCCACTATAACCCATATACTTTCATTACCTCTATTTGACCTTGGCAACCCGTCTATAAAATCCATAGATATCGAATCTCATTTCCAAACTGGAATCTCTAAAGGATGAAGCAACTCACTCGGTTTTTTATGTTTAGCTTTCACTTGTTGATAGTTTTCACACTGCCTAACCCACAAGCTAACATCCCTCTTCATGCCTTCCCAATAGAAGCTCCTCTTCATATCCTGATACATCTTGGTCCCTCCAGGATGAATCGTAAACTTGGACCGATGACATTCTCCAAGAACTTCTTTCCTCAAGTCCTCCACATTCGGAACACACTACCGTCCCTTCTTTCTCAACCATCCTCTCTGGTCAAGGCTAAAATCCTTTAGACAATCGATCTCAGTTCCAACCTCAAGCCTTCTAATTCTCTCAGCCAACACTAGATCCTCCTTCTGCTTAGAAGTAATTTTCTCAATCAATACTAGTCGAACTTCTAAACAAAACAACCTGGTAGAACTCTGACTAGAACCAGCAATCGATCTTAACTGCACATCACAACTGACTAAAGCTTCTAAATCCTTCCACTCCACCAACATAGCTAACACCACATTCAGATGTTTTCTGCAAAGAGCATCTTCCACCTTATTACCTCTTCCTAGTGTATACTCTATACCAAAATTATATGCAGCCAAAAACTCCAGCCATCACTGCTGCCTCATATTCAACTCCTTCTGAGAGAATAAATACCGTAAAGACTTATGATCGGTATAAAGATCAAACCTCTCCCCTAGGAGATAATGTCTCCAAATCTTCAATGCGAAGACTACAGCTGCCAACTTCAAATCATGAGTAGGATATCTAACTTCATGCGGTCTAAGCTGCCTAGATGCGTAGGCAATGACTTTACCATTCTGCATCAACACTGCTCCTAATCCAGTTCCACATGCATCAGTTTACACCACCAATCCTTGGTTTTCGTCTAGAACTACTAACACAGGTGCATTGGTCAACAAATGCTTTAACTTAAGGAATGCTTCCTCACATTTGTCGGACCAAACAAATTTCACTTCCTTCCTAGTTAGCTTAGTTAAGGGTGCTGCTATCCGTGAGAAATCCTTAATGAATTTTCGGTAGTAGCCAGCAAGTCCAAGAAAACTCCTAATCTCAGTCACCGTCTCTGGTCTCTTCCAATTATTCACGACATCGATCTTATCTGGATCGACTGACAATCCTTTCTCTGAAACTACATGACCAAAAAATTATACCTCTTTCTTCCAGAAATGACACTTGGTAAACTTCGCCTTTAGCTGATTCCACCTCAGCGTCTCAAGTACCACTCTAAGATGAACTTCATGCTCTCTCTCATCCTTAGAGTAGACTAGAATGTCATCTATAAAACTAATACAAACCTATCCAAATGCTCTCGAAAAACTCGGTTCATCAAATCCACGAAGAAAGCAGGTGCATTCGTTAATCCAAATGGCATCACCAAGCACTCATACGAACGATACCTAGTTCGAAATGCTGTCAAAGGAATACTGTCCTCCGCCACTCTTAACTGATGGAAATCGCCAAGTCCAACTGGGAAAACACTCTGGCTCCACTCAACCAATCAAACAGATCATCTATTCTTGGTAAATGATACATATTCTTAATTGTCCTTTCGTTCACTTACGATAGTCGATACACATCCTTAACGACCCATCTGGTTTCTTTACAAACACTGCGACTGCTCCCCAAGGCGAACTGCTTGGTCTAATAAAATTCCTTTCTTCAAGATCCACTAGCTGCACACCTTCAATTCTTTCATCTTGGTCAGTGTCATCTTGCTAGGTGGTCTACTCACAGGTTCAGCTCCTGGCACAAGATCTATTCTAAACTCAACAGCTCTTCTTGGGGGTAGTCCAGTAACTGGCTCAAAGACATCTACAAATTCTCTTGCTACCCGAACCTGACTTAACTCATTTCCTACCTCCATAGCATTAAGTAAAGCACTAACATTTCGGTCAGTATTCTCTACCGAGATTATCACTCGGTTATGACTATCGGGGTGTCTTAGTGATATCTCCCTATCTTGGCAAACTATTCTAGCCTCATACCTACCCAACCAATCCATACCCAAAATGATTCTGATATCTACGAAATCAATAACATACGAATTGCAGGTAAACTTATGACCTAACAAGTAAAGTTCTAACTGGTCACATCTTAACCCTAGAGTTGCATACCCTCCTATTGGATTCACAACCCTTAAGGAAGTAACAAGGTAGGTGGGTACTAAACATAATATATCAACCAAACACCGAGATATAAATGAATGAGATGCCCCGGTATCAAAAAGTACCCTAACTGGAATACTCTGAATCAAAAGCGTACCTTCCATCATAGTTTTTCATTTATCAGCTGCGGTAGGCCTAGCTGGCCCAATAGCAAAGACCTTTCTTTTGTCCTCCCTAACTGGCTCTGGACACTGATGCCTGTAATGCCCAACTTGATCACAGTTGAAGCACTTCACATTCTTCTTGGTTGCAGCTTTCTTTCCATTTCCTGACCAGTATTCATTCACAAAGTGACCCTTCTTGTCACACTTAGAGCAAACTACCTCAGCCTTTGACTTCTTAGCAGTATCCCCCTTCTAGGCTCCCTTCTTTTTAAAGAATGTCCTCTTCTTCCCCTAAGAATCCTGAGTTTCCACTGACTTCTCTTTCGCAAACTCAGCAAGTAACTCCTCATGGAGAATGGCTATCTCGATCACATATTACAAGGATCACGAACATGTGTCATGGTCATTCTTGCAAGCTCGGGCCTCAATCCTTGAATGAACCTCTCATTCCTTTTGATGTCAGTATCTATAATAGCGTATTCATATCGAGATAGCTCTTCAAACTTAGTAGCATACTCGACTACTGACATCTCTCCTTGCACTAAATCCATAAACTTCCTCATCGGCTCAGACTTACCAAACTCAGATACAAACTTCTGCTCAAATCTTGTTTTAAAATCAGTCTAAGTTAACTGCTCTTCCGGAACCCCGACGGTGACACTATTCCACCAATGTAGTGTTGACCCCTGCAACTGTCTCGAGGCCAACCTTCTCTTTTGCCTATCATTCAGGCCTAAATCAGTAAATATACACTCACAATGCAACAACCAATTCTAAACCTCTATGGCACTCTCTGTTCCCAAGAATGGCTTCCCACCAAAACTGGTGTAATCTCTACTCAGCAAAGCATAATTCCCCACTGGAGCCATAGGATTAGCTCCTCTTGCATTTCCAGCAACACCAACAACAACTTCTGCTTGCATCAAACCAACAAAGAACTGAAACATTACCCCCATATCTACTGGTGGATTTCTAGCACTCACATTGGCATCAGCATTTTGATTACTGGCATTAGCTTGTCAACCTGGGTTCCTCCTGGTAGTGGGTCGAGCATTTCCATTAGTTGTGGTGCTTCCTCCACCGAGATTTCCTGTTATGTTTCCTGCTTCCATATCTCCATTCTCGTAAATCTGCATATGAGTCTTAGTAAGATACAGAAGAACGGTCTAAGAGAGCGGAGAATACGTACTTATATATATAACTATATATCAAATACAAGTACATTACTATAGCGTTAACCCAAACCCCAATCGTATTATCTAATTCATTGCATTATGTGTGGAAAATCTTTTAGGTTTAAGTTTTTTTTAAAGTTCCATAAACCTGTGCTCTGATACCAACTTGTAACATCCCCCTACTTGGAGGTCCAAAACTAACGGTTACGGATGCTGTAGTCATCCATAGTTATTAATCCTAGGTGACCAAATTCGGCGATATTAGATACATTGATACACAAAAACACAGGAATATGGAAAAAATTTAAACAGCAAACAAATTCCACATTCCATTTCAAAATATTCCAAATTGATTACATAATCCCAGTTCACGGACCACATTCAGATAGCATATAATTATTACAAAATATGCCAAGAGCGACATATGAAGATGCCCCCTTGGTTGATCAGAGTATATAAATAGGAAAGAAAACAAATTTGCCCTTACAAACAAAACACACAGCGAAAATAAAAGAACTCCAATAACAAGCTTGCCTCCTGCACATCCCCGGAAGCTTTATTCGTCTAAAAGAACACCTGGAAACCTTAACTCTCAACCTACTCAAAATCAATTGAGTACCCGAGAGTTTAAGGGGAAAACAAAAACTTCGAGTCATACATAAAGCCTGGTATGAATAATAATTTACCATCTCAAACTATTTAGATATCTAGTGAGACCACGCCGCTAAGCGGAACGGATTTTCCCTTCACTGGTATCCTAAAACATTTATAAAACCATATACTGTGCTCCTGCCTTCACAATGGTTAAAACATAGTATTTCAAAACATTATGATGATATGCAAAACAAGTAAATCAAATTTGGATTACCCATCTCCGTTCATTTTGACTTATCTGTCTCAATTATAGTTTATAGGATTACTATTAACCCGTTAAATGTTTATGGACTATCTGTTCAATATCATAGTTTTCATGGGATCACTTAGAACCTATTGGTAACTCCAATATCTTATCTCTTATCCTAGTTTTCATGGGCTAACTAGGAACCTATTGACTAACTGCCAATACCTTAATCCGGATATAGTTTTCATGGGCTAATTACAAACCTACTGGCCCCTGCTAGTATCAAATCATAGTTTTCATGGGCTGACTATGAACCTATTGGCCCATTCCAATATATTTTGTTATACACAGTTTTCATGGGCTTACTGCGAACCTATTGGCCCCTGCCAATATCTTTAATTAAAATTTTAACATTTCTTAAGTTATATTCACTACTGGGTCAAGCTAACTGTTTATTCTGCCCTTCCCTAAAGTACTGTTATCGGTTAATTACAATGTGAATAAGTATTTGAAGATGTAATATTTCTAAAATCTTCATTTATGCCATGGTATTTCCCTATTAAAATGAGAATGGGTTGTTTGTATTGAAATCTTAAAACATCACTTTCGAAACCACTAGATGACCTCCTTCAAAAACATAGAAAACCTCTTTTCAAAACTCTAATATACCTTTTGAAGCTTTATAAATCAATCCTTTCGAAATAACATCATGCCTTTCGAATGTATCAGAACCTTGCTTACTAATCTTTAGGAAAATAGTTTCGAAACTAATGAAAGTACCCCTTTTGAAAGTATTGGGCTTACTCTTTAAAATATCATTTGGGTCAAAAATGGTTATATACGAAAGTATCTCTTACGAAACCAATTATAAAATTGTTTCGGGGAAAAAGTTGATGGTGTCGAAACTATCTAGTCGAAAGCAACCACCTTTTAAATTAAAACATCGAAGGATAGAGTCGAAACCCCCTTTTCGACTCCATTGCCTTCGAATCCCCCAACCCCTTCAAAAGCATTCAGGAAAAGGTTTAGTTTAAGTTAAAACAAAGAGAACCCTTCAACAGCATAGATGGCTTCAACATAGTCGAAAGGAGAAAATTTTGCGGCTAGGTTTCGACTTGGTCGGAACCAATCCTTTCGAAAGCTAATACTTAAACATAATACAACAACCTTCCCCAGAAGCTACTTATATAAACCTTTTCGAAAGCATATGTTTCGACTGTGTCGAAACCTTTAAGTAAAACAAAGCAAGAACTTAGCTTTTGAAAACAGAATATGGTTTCGACCCTAACGAAAGCATTGCTTTCGACACCCTACCTTCCCCTACCCACCAATTCACTTCGTACCCACACCATTGAGATGGTTTCATCTATATGGGTTCCATCTATATGGGTTCCATCTATATGGGTTCCATCTATATGGGTTTCGACTGAGATGGTTTCGACTAATATGGTGCGGAGGTAAAAGAGTCGAAAGGTACTACTATTTGAGGCGAAACCTACTTTTCTGGATTAAAGGCTGAAATGTAGCAACTTTTAGTAATTACTTTATAACCGCTTGCTTATTTGTAAACCTTTGATTGGTTGCTGTATAACTTTTCAAATACTTTACAATTATAACTGCCGCATTTAACCAGATCTAAATCAAAGAGATTATAATGTTCAAGCCTTTACATTAACAAAACC